>CAWUFW010011254.1:0-628298 GCA_963921515.1 Calotriton arnoldi | reverse complement strand
TGGCACCACTGTGTGGGGTCCGGGAGGTTGGAGACAGGCAGGGTAATTAGAGCCGAGGGGCCGATCGTCTCCCGGGAGGTTTGGGCCTGAAGTGTTTCCAAATTGTGCACTCAACCATTTGTAGCCGTCCCTGTTGCGGACTCTGTCAGTTGACCTTACCTGCTAATCATCCTCACAACGTTAACGTGTGACATGGGCCCAGCAGTGGTTTGTCTTCACATGAATTCGCGTTTGTAGTGAGGGTAGACAAAGGGCCACGTTTGCCTCACCAGTATTTTTGCAGCGCTTAAGTTGTGCTGGTGGATTCTAGCGCTTGGCAACGGGCACCGGCGCTGATGATTGGTGCTGGAGTGGTGGCACTGTTGTGTCATGGGTTTCTGTAATTGAAGATATAGCGCAACAAATGTGTTAATTCTAGGTACATTAAAAAAAAAAAAAAAAAAATGCTCAAAGTGCACTCTACGCTGGAGATACTGAGTCTGCGGAGACAAAGTTTCTCTGAGGCGCCTTGTTTCCCCGGATGTGCTGGGTCGGCAGACTCTTCATCCTTATTGGCGACTCTCCAACACAGGGTCGAGATAGGCGCAGCGCAGACCATTCACGGTCAGACAGGACACATTCGGAGGCCACCCATGGAGTTTTTGAGTCACCCGATTCATCAAGGGTAGATTGCCGCGCATAAAGGTTTCGGTTGTAGGTAGTACAATATTGTACGAAGCTGCGACTTTTATAGCTATGGAACTATGTCTGAGGAGGTATAGACCTATTCTGTTTGTTTTGTTTGGTGGTGTTTTCAGGCGCTGCATGTCTGCATTGAAGGGCACCAGATAACTATAGCAATAAGCACTAAATGTGATAGCTATGAAGGGGATGGTCGGGGGTTCGAATCCCGACCAGGCAAGAAATGTTAAAATTGTTTGGAGGCTCTAAAATTACAAACTGGGAGAATCTCGCTTGGAATTTGTTTCGTTGGGAGGTGGCTCGCCACGTTATTTCCCCGTCTTGGGTTTCATTCAGGGTTTTTATGTCGGTTATCACCTTTAAAAGAAACTATGGCAGGAGGCGCACATGAAAGACAGGCCAACTTAACGGCTGCAAATGCATACAGGGGACATGCTGTCCAGAGTCTGGTATGGTGGTGGCATGGTGGTTGCATCCACGTGCATCCTCCATCGTGTAGTGTCGGATGTGTTGCAGCATTGATCACCTCTTCTGTTCTGCGGTGAGTCTGGAGCCCCCCTGCTTCCACCTAGTGGGGGCAGGCCCATGGGTGTAAGTGGGTCGCTGCGAGTGTGTGGCCATCACGGTCACCGTGGGAAGCTGCGTCATGTGGCAGCGTGTCGTTTGCGGAGGCAGTGTTTTGGGGGAGTTCGGGGCCCCTTCGGGGGCCATTGCTCTTGCTCCTGGGGTGGCGCCTTCTGTGTTTGATGCCAAGATGGGTCCTCGGGACTAGTGCATCTGCAGCCCGACTCATGGTGTTGCCGGGCCTCATTGGGGGAGGTCGATTGATTGCATTTCGTGCCGCAGCGGGGGACTGGAGCCGGTTTTGGGGCCTTAGTTGCAATGTTTTGTTCCATTGGCAACTGAGGCTGAGTGGCCTTGGCATCGGCTTGTCCTTATTTGGTGGTTTTGGGCTCCAGACATGGCGGCTCGGCAGTTGGTGTCACGGGCCAGTGTACACAGTTTGCAGGAAGGGTTAAGTTCCTTTTCTGGCGGCAATATACTGGCAGTAAGAAACACAAGCATATGCTAACGATCTATCCTCAGGGGTGTTTTAGCCACCGGGTGGCACTGTTCAACTGTTTGTTTTGTCAACCGGTGGGCAGGCGTCTAGATCTGGGTTCCTAGCTTGGTCCTGTCCAAGTAAGGGTTCAGGTGACAGATGTCGGCCCTGGGATACAATTTTACAGGCCTGTGGAGCGGCAGAACAGAAAGTGGCTTGTTTCAACCTCTTGGCCACAGGTTCAGATCCCGGTAGGTCCACTCAGCATTGCATCCTTCTGAGGTCAATAATACGAGTACCATGGAGTTGAGTAACAATAAGCATGTTATGCAGCACCAAGATACCATGGGGCGAACGTGTTCCCAATTACAGTCAGAAGCGGAAATTGTGAAGGAATTTGGTGAATACAGTGGGCTCACTCCGCGCAGTGTAGTAAGCGAGAGCTCAGCACTATTTTCATGGGGCTGTAGGGTGGCGCAGGCAACAACGTTGACACAGCCAAAACGACAAAGTTTTCATTAGCGCCGCAAGTGCAGGGGCATGGGGGCCTCAGGAGAGTAACTAGTCCACTGCACCCTTACTATGTACTGTGCAACCCAACTTGATGGGATGGGGGTAGTTTACTTGTGCATTATCGACCATGAAGCCAAGTATACTTCACGGGGCTCTGCTCTCACCAAAGTGGGCCAAGATCACACAAAGCATAGGATGAGAGTGCGGTGTCAGTTATATATGGCGATTTATGAGAAATATGCCAGAGGTAGCGAATATGACATCACATGATCAGTGATAATATCATGGTTCATCTTTTGTCCCAAGATAGACAATAGTTACGGACGGGCTCTGTTTTGCAAAGAATAGTTATTTTGTCTCCGCACGTGCCTCTTTCGCATTATAACGAGGTCAATTTTGTCTCCAACGCGGGGATTGTGCGCCGCCATTCCGTTTTCAAAAGGGTTGCCGCTTTCTGGTTCGGCACCTGGCATACGTGCAGGTAACCTGTCTGGCTGTTGCGGAAGTACGGAGGGCGCGGAGGGACTCCGGTGGTCTCTACATTTCCCTGATAAACTGCTTCTAGTGGTTTCGTTTGGCTGCGGCTGGGTTTTACACACGTCTACCTGTTTATTGGCTGGCGCAGCACTTGGTCATCAGTCTGTACCCTTGTACTGGGGATCATCCAGGGAAAGGGGCACATTAGGTCTTAGTCACCCCAGAATATGTACAAACTGGCACGCGGTGCGTTAGGGATTGTACCACACAGAGCTGGGGGTGTCTCAGTGGGCACACTCACTGGCCGTGCATTGTGCTTTGACCGGTTTGTTTAATCTTTTCATAAGGAAGAGATATGTGGGGTATCTAATTGCTCACAGCATGGCACATTAAGGTGGGCGCAAACCGGGTTGTTACCCATTAAATGTTTTATAATAAATGCTTTGGGGCACTTGCAGCAGTGAGGGAGCTTCCTGAGGACTTGAGGGTTTGTAGCACTCCCTCCCCCAGGCACACAGGGCTTTCAGCAGAATGGCCGCTGTTCAGAGGGGGATTTCTGTGCAGTGCTTGTAGAACGTCATGTACCATTAAGGGCATGTTCTACGAAAGGGCAGGTTACTGCGAAGGATGTTTCAAAGTTTTGGGGTCAAACTGGGTTGGAGCAGTAAAGTTAAAGCCAAAGCACAAACAGGCTACAATGTATTAAGGAACAGTTGGCATTCCCAGCATGCGCTCAGAGATGGGTCCTTCGATACCTTTATTATTCTTAAGCTCGTCAGGGTACAAGCCTAGGAATGGTGGCATGCCCCCGGGTGCTGGGGATGGCTTGCTGGTTGGCAGCTTTTCATGTTTGTCGCAAGCTTGCACTTGCTGCGGTTTCCGCAGTTTGGGGGCAGGTTAGCATCCCCACCTGGTTTCCGCAGGGTTGATGTGTCTTCGGTCAGTATGATCAAGTAGAGCCAATTATCGATTGGCGTAGCTGGACATAGGAATGCCAGGCTGGAATCCAAGGGATCATAGAGCAAGTGTTCCGTGTTCTGAGCCTAGTATATGCAGGCGTGAGTGAGAATGGTAGCCGCCAGTTCAATCTTGCATCACTCTAAATTCAGGAGAATAGGCATTTGTTTAAGTGTGAAATAGGCCCCACACAGAGCTCAGAGGGACCATTCACCTAGGCTAACCGGGACTGTGCAAACTAGTATGAGCTGGGTCGTACGCTGGGACCAAAACCCCCCTTCACCAAGCTGCTGGGCATTATGTTGCCAGGGTCGTTGAAGGACAGGCAATGGCATTAATGGGCCGTATTAAGCAACGGGGTCAGCTGCAGGGTGGACTGTCAGTTGTCACTCCACGAAAGGGTGCGGTGGTGCTAATAGTGGGCACAATACATACCCTTTCAAACCAGATGTGACACAATTAGGAGGTTCACTAGGGTTTAGCAATCAAGAAGGTTGGTGGAAACTGGTCTACTGGGCGAAGTGCATCCTAGAACCAAGGGTAGGCTCCATGTTGCTCCGTTAAGCTCTAAGGCCCCGCCTGGAGAGCGGGACCAGCCAGGCGGGTTGGGTACGCTGGAAGCCAACAGGGTGCTGCTGTCCCAACAATTGGGGAAACAAGGTATGTGGGGTGCCTAGCTGCTCCCAGCATAGCACATTAAGGTGGGCACAAACCGGGATGTTACCCATTTAATTTGGATAAACTGGATAACTTTCTTCTACCTGCATGGGCTCATCTTGTCAGGAGTGAGTGTCAGAGTTTGCACTTCAGCCAGGTATTGTTCGCACCCATCCTCACCAAGCCGATTGCTTAAGGTCACCCAGGGCCGCATTTACACAGCCCAGTATTAGGCCCCTTGTGGTTGTCAGTGCCTTGAATTACTAAATTGAAGTGAACAGGAGGCGTGACCGTGGGTTACACCAGCAGATGTTTGGGGAGAGCCAGACTCCACCCATGGTCAAGGTGTAGGTTTAAGTAGTTGGAGTTGGCACTCTTATTTGACCAGGGATTCGGTGCTGCATGGGGGCATCGCCGCATTGCGGCCAGAGCACGGGCATTGTGTGCTTCCCAGGCATCAGCAAGTGAAGGCAAGGCTCTTTCCAAAGCTGGCACCAGAACACAAGGTAGTCAGGGCCAACTTGTCTGTGGGGTGACTTGAGTAGGCACCTGTGTAGTTGCCACTCCACAAAGGGGTGAGTTGTCTCCAATAGTGGGCACCAGACATATATTGTTTCAAACCATATTTGACACCATTAATGTGTTCACCAGGGTCTAGCAAGCAAAGAGGTCTGCGGAATGGTCTGGTCAACAGTGCGAAGTAAGTGCACTCTAGAACCGAGGTTAGGTGACACAGGAGGATGTAGGGTGATTCAAGGGACACAGGTAGTGTGACGGCAACGCGGGACTGTCAGCTTACGCTGGGTAGGTGGTTCCGTATCACCAACCAGAAGAGTGCCATGTGGCAAAAAAAATAAATAAATAAATAAATAAATATGTTAAAGAATGATATAGATGCTGGTCAGGAGAGGTTTGTCAAAAGTATCACACTTATTGCCAGGCATTGTTAACAACCCATCCACACCAAGCCTATTGCCTAGGTGCCTGGGCCGCATACACACAGCCCGGTATTAGGCACCTGCGGTTGTCAGCGCCAGGAGTTACTAAATTACAACTGTACAGTGAGCATACTTGCTAACCGGGCAGTATTGCTACACCCTCCATGGGCCGATTAGGCAGACACCAGTAGCAGTGAGTGTGGCTTGCCCTCAGTGCAGTTGGTAGGAAAATTTAAATTCCATGTACAGGTTATACTGGTCTTGCTAGCAGAGGGTCTTGTGTGTGAACGGTTTTAACTGCTTTATAAAAGGCATAAACGGTGTATGGCATAACACATAGACTACTAGGAATTTAAATCGGGGACCAGCTACCTTACACATGGATTTCAGTGGAGGGCAAGTAAGTCTGTCCGGGGTAACCAAGTGTACCGGGTCTGTGCTTGGCATCTTGGGTCAAAGCGGGTTGGCACTCAAGGGGGGTCTAGGATTGTACCAGGCACACTCGGCAGGTATAATGCAAAAGAACTGCACATGACACTATTTTAAGGGTGACCGATGCAACAATTTTTTCCCATTGCCAAAGTAAACCTAGGTTCTGATGGTCAGAGGCACAACATACATCGGTTCACTCCAGCCTCACTGAAGGTAGCCTGTTAGTTGAGGTATAGAACGGGACGTCTTGTGCCAGGGTGCGGACATTGCATGGGCGACACGGCAGATAGTCTGCTGTCAGACGAGGGTGTTGCGGGCTAGGAGGCCAGGCAATGTAGCAGAACCAATTCTAAGGACCCCTCTCCCCCACCGTACTGCCCGAGTATGTGAGTGCAGTGGGATTTGCAATGTTACAGGTATTTTCCCGCCCGTACAGGGGCAGAAGGGACATTGCGGGAAACTGCTTTAATAGAGTGGGGGGTAAGACCTATAGAGGATGTGCACCAGTAACCGCAAGTGCGTGGTGTTAAGATCAAAATCTCGCAGCGGCAAGTTAGCCAGTGGGCATGCGTCAGTTGGTTAGGCCAGAAAGTGTGCCGTTGCTCCAATAGCGGCTTGAAATGTGTTTGGAGCACCATTGCTGTCAATTCCAGACCACACACTGCGCCTCGGCCCAGTAGGTGAAGGCCATATGCTCATGTGCGGCTTGATCCTGTGGAGGCCAATATTCCCTGGAAAAGCAAAGTACTAGGTCTTTAGCTTGGTTGAGCATTAAGGGTCACAGCTGGTTAGCAGGTATGTGTGTATCTGTGATCGAGCTTTAGTTAAGCAAGCCTGGTAGGTGGCGTAAGTTGTCACTCCAGATGGTTGCTGTGACCGCAATGGTGTGTGCTATGCGAACAGTCTTGTTCGCCAGGGTTTATTAATCGCAAAGGTCTGGGCACATGTCTGGCCAACTTCAACAAAGTAGGTGCACGCTGCTCCCGGGGCAGGTTACGGGTTGCTTCAGTGATGCATGAAATGCCCCGTCCGCATAGCCAGAGTATATTAGGCTGGTTGTGGAAGCGGTCTGCTAAGCAAGTGTGCTGCTGTGCCATAAATTGGCGAAACAGGTGTTAGGGAGCACGAAATGCTAGAAGGACTGCAACTACAGGTTGCAGGAGGTGGGAGCCACATCAGCTTGAAGGGTAATATAGCGATGTTTAAAAGTAGAGCCCCATCCTGGGAGGCCATCACATTCTTGCAGGTAATGCGAGGCACTGGTACATTCCCAGAGAAGGATAAACCGCTCCTTGCGCAAGTTTGCAGAGCAAGGGGCTTTGGCTTCATCAGGCATGAGCTATGCCGGGCGAACACCAAAGGTTATTTTGACAAAGTTGGGGTGCACCTGGCTCAGGTGGGCTTGGATCTGTCCCTACTGGACATGAAGGAGGCCTGGGAAATTGCAGGTTGCAGTGAGAAAGGAACTGTTTTGGTGGGGGCTCTTTAGGCGACGGTGGCCGCCTCCAGAGCTGTGGCGGAGTTACAGGGCGATCTGGAAGCAGATGGGTACAGAAGGGTACCTCTGCGTGGGCACAATAGGGGTGCCAGAGCCAAATCCCAGGAGCCTCATGGGAGGGTCCTGGAACAATTACGTCGGCGCCCCGTTAGTCCTTCGGGCGGTTGTGGGCCTGAACAACCGGGGGCTTGCCTTTCTACGCTCCGCCCTGAAAGGGGCGTGAGTAATAAGGGACCAATGTGTCACGTGATCCAGTAAGGGGATCACCCCCATAAGGGTAGCGCTGATTGGATTCTCCACAGTGCTTGGCTCATCAGGCGGGCAGGGCAGCATAGAGTGGTACAGCTGCCTGCCCTTGGATCGCCCGTAAGATAACCCACCATATTTGCATACTTTTGTATGGAATAAACCTGCAGCAATATTTTCCCAAACAAAAGTTGTGTTGTGTATTTATTTATGCATGCATACTCTGTTGTGGTGTGGGTGGGGTGTGTTGCCAATAATGGGACTATGCGGCTGCCCGCCATCCCCGCAGGGGGCCCCCTAAACGGGCGGCCCCTTTAGTGCCATTTGGGCACTTCCCCACCCCCACTAAGAACGCGGGGCTCGAGGAGGAGCCCCCTTCCAGACGCGTCACTTCCGGGTCGCAGAGGAGGTGGGGAGGTATTTATGCCTCCCCTGGCCATCTTGGCGTCCTCTTTGCGCCGGACACGCCGTCTCCCACCCTACCGCTTACCCGGCGTGGGGTTGGCAGGCGAAGTACATAGAACGTTGTAATGTTTTTCTTTTGTCGTTGCAGGCGGAGTTACAGGGCGATCTGGAAGCAGATGGGTACAGAAGGGTACCTCTGCGTGGGCACAATAGGGGTGCCAGAGCCAAATCCCAGGAGCCTCATGGGAGGGTCCTGGAACAATTACGTCGGCGCCCCGTTAGTCCTTCGGGCGGTTGTGGGCCTGAACAACCGGGGGCTTGCCTTGCTACGCTCCGCCCTGAAAGGGACGTGAGTAATAAGGGACCAATGTGTCACGTGATCCAGTAAGGGGATCACCCCCATAAGGGTAGCGCTGATTGGATTCTCCACAGTGCTTGGCTCATCAGGCGGGCAGGGCAGCATAGAGTGGTACAGCTGCCTGCCCTTGGATCGCCCGTAAGATAACCCACCATATTTGCATACTTTTGTATGGAATAAACCTGCAGCAATATTTTCCCAAACAAAAGTTGTGTTGTGTATTTATTTATGCATGCATACTCTGTTGTGGTGTGGGTGGGGTGTGTTGCCAATAATGGGACTATGAACACACTTGTGTTTTATGACCAGAGCTTGAGTTGCCCACCGATGTCCCCTATACTTTGAAAGTTGTGTTAACCCAGTCGCACACTGGTATCAATCCATAAGCCTCATCCCCCCCCCCCCTGCTCCCCAGAGAAGGTCTGTCTGTGATCTTTGATTACTGGCTGCATTACTGTGACACCCCCTCACAACTGTGGTGGAGGCTGGGGGTCCTAGAGATTCGCAGTGCCACGGTGTGTGGGGGTTATCAAGGTCCACCCCAGCTCGGCGAGCAGCTTCCCCAGCGCAGACCCTAGACTCTGATGAGTGAACTCGGGGAGCGATCAAAGAGAAGAGGACGCTGCAACACACACGACATCTTTCTTTTTAGATGGAGAAGTTCTGTTCTTACCCAGGTTGTCGATTCTGTTCAACCTGTAGTTTACAACAAGTGCCATGCATGCCAATGGGCAAGTATATCAGATGCCCCTCTATTAAAAATGTGGATGTAATGCAACTGGTGAGCATGTAAAATGCTCTGATACCTTTGGGTCGTGTTCGCACTATATAAAACTGCAACAACAAAAAAAAGCATTTGCAATGCAATAGGTCTCGCATTTGCGAGAGTCAGAGCTATTGGCGTTGTAAATGACAATGTGTTTTACCAATGTGTTTTGGTTTGGAGTGTAGTGGATGCATAAAAACGAAGAAGGCTGTTCCCCAACCTGAGCCTTGTAACAACAGTCATCTTTGTCCATGAATTTCGGATCTTTAAGAAGAGACTGGTGGGCAGAATACAACACCAGGCAAAACCATATTTTACATGTTTACAGTTGTGACTGTAGTGTCCTGCAGGACACGTTCTAGTGTTCAGCAGGCAGCTGTATTCCCAGCCACTCCCTTGAGGGCTGGACACACTTGCACCCCCACCCATCCATCACGGGTGTCACAAGTGACGTGGCCCCGCCAATGAAAGGGCCCGGGTGCACGTGCTCGTGGCCAGTTACTGTACTACATCCCCTGGTGTTTGTGTCCTTTATTGGCAACATGTGGGCCTGAGGCCCGACACTACATTGGCGACGAGGCGGGTAGCTAACCCCGCATGCCTGCTGCTCGGCGCTTCATCGTCCTTCCTGGGGAGGAAATGAGCCAAAACTGTGACACCCCCCCCCGTTGTGTTGTTTACGGCCACCCGTGACTGCGGAGAGAATTGCCGCCCTCGTGTCACCCAGTCATTGCCTCCTCGACCTTGGTGGATCAAGGTAGCCTGCCTGGAGGCTCACTCATGCCCATTGCCAGCACGACGACCGAGGCTGTGCTGAGGAAGGGGGAGGCCACCCAGCGCATGAACCGGCGTCACAGGAGAGGTCCCGGGAGGCGCCCACACACTGCCGCCGCTGCAGCCCTGATGCCGGCCTCCCGACAGCGGAAGGTCAGTGGCCCAGAAAGCAGGCAGACTTGAAGAGACTTGCCGCTGCTAGCGCTGCGCTAGAAGCGCTCGGGGCTCTGACCCTCAGAGTACCCCACCCATGCCCTGAGGCGTCCACAGGCTGTCCCGCCCGCTGTTGCTGCGCCGACAACAAAGGGAGAAGGGACACGACGCGACACGGCCACTCCCGGCACCGACAGCAGCAGCCTGAGGCCAGGGCCGCTTGCGTCATCGGAGGACATGGAGAGGCTGCACAGCCTGAACGCCCCCTACCCCGTTCTCACCCCCTGCATCTTAGCCGCCGGGATCAAATGAATAACGGCGCACCAACCGGCACAAAGCGGAGCCATCCCTGCCCTGGCATCCCACACGAGGCCAGCAATCACACGCAACAACCCCATGAGAGCGAGCAACCCCGTCCGCCAGTTGCTCCGGCTTCCAGCCTCCTGTAAAGCCGCTGTGCTCCCTCGGACACGCCCGGACAGTAGCACCAAGAGAACAAAAAAAAAGAAGAGGGATACTTACTGCCACCGCCACGCCTCACCTTGTGCCGGCATCTGTCTCCACAGCGCCTATGGGACAGCAAGGCCTACAGCGTGAGAGAGGCTGCCGCGGTCGCGTGGGACGCGTCTGCGCCGCCTGGCGGTCAGCTGGAAAACCGCACTACGAGCTGCGAGGGAAAGTGGTGGGTGAGTGCGACCCCCACGCTGACATTCCCTGGAACCACGGCACACAGGGCAAACTCAGGAGGGACATCAGCAGCATTGCCCCTGCCAGTGTTTCCCCGCGAGAACTCTCAGTTCCGGGAGGAAGAAACGTCCCACGGTGAAGAGCCTGCAGCGCCACCCAGCTTGCTACGTCGCACCCTGGCCAGCAACCCCTGCCGGTCCCTGCGCCAAACAGAGAACAGGGTCGGCAGCGCCACCAAACAGTCGCAGGCGTGCCCACAATCAGCCCAGGGAGCCCAAAGACAGACCTCACGCGCCGGCGGTTTTCCTCACTGAAGTGACACCAATGGACAAGGGAGCCCTGCAGTCCGGCCAGGTGAACGCTCCATTTACCTCCACAGAAGACTTGCAGCACACAGGGTAGCCTCCCCACCTCGCAGGCAGGAGCTGCACGCCCGCAGTTCAAAGAACGAATGCCAGGCCCAGTACAACCGAAGTGCTGCACTGCCACCCAGTGGCCACCTGTGGTACTGCAGCCACACCACCCAAGTACACTACAGAGGAACGCCTGCAGTGGCAGAATGGGAACTTTGTCATGCAAGGAAGGTCCCGGCCCATGTTTTCACAGAAAGGCTGACACTGATGGGCCCCATGCCCAGTGGTGAGGCTAAGTTAGGAAGAATGTCTAAGGCCCATACGGAAGTACAATACACCAATACACCAGCATTTATAGAGCGCACAGCTACCTCAATCAGAGGTGTCCCGGCGCTAGCATGATCCAGCAGCATATGGGTAACAGATCTCTAGACCAAAAGCGTAGTTAGCTAGTCCCGGCTAAAAAGCCAAGTTTTTAGAGCTTTCCTAAACTCCCCTTCTTCCGGTAAATGCCGAAGTCTTACCGGAAGTGAGTTCCACAATCTGGACACTCCAACTGAGAAAGCTCTTCCTCCAATACGAGCCTTTGCGAATTGGGGAACACACAGCAAGTTCTGTGAATTAGAGCGTAACAATCTCCTTTGCTGATAAGGGCGAATGCGTTTTTTAATATAGTTGGGACCACTGCCTTTCTGGGCCCTGAAGGCAATTGTCAAGGCCTTAAATTCTATCCGCTGTACAACTGGCAGCCAGTGAAGTTGTTTTGCATGTGGAGAAATATGTTGTCTAAAAGGTACTCTTCTAATCAATCTTACTGCTGCATTTTGCACCATCTGCAATCTTTTTATCAAATAAGCCGGGAGACCAAGAAACAGACTGTTGGCGTAGTCAAGCCTTGAAGTCACCGTAGCATGAACGACCACTTTACGACAGTTCTCCGGCAAAAGAAAAAGAAATTTCCTCAAACTCTTCAATATTCCAAAACAAGTAGATGTAGTGGAACGTATTTGGGGAGCAAATGTCATCTCAGCATCCCATTTTACACCCAGGTTTTTTACCGTAGAAGACGGAGAGGGTGGAGGACCCATTTCCTCCGGCCACCACAGACCCGATGGTGGGGGGGGGGTTCTTACCAAAAAACAACACCTCTGTTTTCTCTGTGTTCAGCTTTAATTTATTGTTATTCATCCACCTAGCGACGTCGCACAGGCAGCCCCTGAACCTCTCGAAGGTGTTTGCCGAAAGGTCCTTAAAGGAGAACACCAACTGTGTGTCATCAGCATAGGACACGGTTTTGATTCCGACGGTTATAGGGTGCAGCCAGCTTTACCACGACGCAAAGGAAAGCACTACCCAGACTTAGTCAGCAGTGCGACGGCCCGAACAGTCACGCATGGCAAGCATGACCCACTCACAAAAACAAGTGCCTGTAGTGCCCAGCATAACAAAGTATACACGGAGGAGTGGCCACAGCATTTCTACGTCCCAGAACTCTGTAAGAGGAAGAGAAGAACACTGCCTGCTACTTCTGCAAAGCACGGGGAGAGACTGACAAACCCCGCAAGAAACCCCTGAACACTGACCAGCGGTGCCCGTCAGTCTGCAAGGCCCCAAAGCAGCAAGCCGAACAGACAGCAGCGTCACAAGGTAACCCTCCACATCAACAGCACAAGAAAGACTGGTGCAGAGCACGCACCACTAGTGGCTGCCCAACGCCACCGCCAGGGAAGAGATCGCATCACTCGCTCCTGCTGGTGTACAGACACAACCGCAAGCTACAACACAGGCACACCAAGTGCCAGAAGAGAGCGCCCAAGAAGAAGATGGAGTGCACTAGGTCAGAGGTGCGCAGAAGGCCGCGCCAGCGAACCTGACAGCACGGGCGTGCGCCCGGGAGATAGGGACATCTCCATAAAGAAGCACTGCTGAATGCAGCACAGAGAGCAACTACATCCCTACTGCACCAGCGAAGCCCCGCAGTGGGCCGAAGACAACACAGAGTGTCCTCCCTCACACTGCCTCACACTCCACGTGGCAGGCCGCCACAGCAACATGTGCTCCAACAACAGGCGACACGTGGCCGGACGTCACGTCGCACAGCAAGCAAGGAGCACGTCACACGAAGTGACCAATCCCGCCAAGCATGCCGGAACGAAGGCAGAAGCAGGCGCCACGACGGCGCCGCCTCGAGGTCCAAGCGCAACGCCCTCGAAGGAAGAAGAGTGACAGCCCTGTCACCCCTAAGAACCGGATGAACACAGGTGCGCTGAAAAGACCAACAAGAGGAGAAGACCGAGGAATCGCACAGCAAGCCAAGAGCACACCCAGACACACCAGACAGCCACCAAGGCAGACCGACGTCCCTGGACACAGCCTCACGGGAGAACCGAACATAAGCCGCAGCAAGCGCAAACCGCGTCTCTCCCCAACGCTTCACCAGGCGACCGTCCATCCCCGAGCGTCGGCAGTCTAAGTCAAACGGCATCCCTGCTCCTGACCGCAGATGCCACGGGTGAAGATCAGCACCGAGTGTCCTTCCTCACACCGCCTCAAGATGGAGTCGGCAGTGGCCCCAAGACAGGCAAGAGAGGAGTCGCACACTCTACGTTGCGTGCCGCCACCGAAGATCAACCTCAGCAAGGCGGAGACACGTGGCTGCTAAGTCCCTCCTGACATCCAACTCTCCCAGCAAGTCACCACCACCTGTTATTCCGACGCACCATATGGCTGGCAACTGCCATCACGCCAGCCCTCATCACAAGCGTCAAACAACACCATCCCCAGAGCACCGATGGACTGGAGTCCTACACCGTTGCCACACCAGCCGACAAAAGAAACCAGAGGCTACCTGCGAACCTAGCCTACACCTGAACCGCGGCAGTGAGAGCATGTCTTGGCCAAGACTCATCCACCCGCGAGGGTTGTGCGTGTGACTAAGTAACGGCTCCTCGGTGGTCCTGCAGCTGCCCCCAGTCGGCACACAAGCAGCCCCAGCGCAGCCCTCCTGCAGTCCCGTAGCAACCCCGACAACGGGCCTCCCCAGGCGGGAGAGGGAGAAGAGACATTGCCCCACCGACAGGTTATCGGTTACAGCCAACCGGTTCAACAGAGACAATCGATCAGGCAACACCTCCGTGAACTCTCACCAGGGACTCCATCCATGTTCATGATGCATCCCACTATATGAACTGTTAGAACTCACCACAGACCATCCTCGACGTCAGCAGAGTGGAGCCACGTAGGACTGTAAGACACATCATCATCAGTGAGCTGACGGTATGCAGCGGACGTCTCCAAGCCAGCGGTCGTGTCCTGTACTCCTCAGGTTTAACTACGAGATGGTCCTGCTGCAGGCAGAGTCACCAGCCCATGTCTGACGTCTTCCCGCCACCTGACTCGTAAGGCTGATGGACCCTGTGGTGTTTAGTTAACTGTTTGATTGTCCCCACAGGTTGGACTAACGTTTGTTGTTGTTCTTCAATAAAGTTGGGGAGGAATGTAGTGTCCTGCAGGACACGTTCTAGTGTTCAGCAGGCAGCTGTATTCCCAGCCACTCCCTTGAGGGCTGGACACACTTGCACCCCCACCCATCCATCACGGGTGTCACGAGTGATGTGACCCAGCCAATAAAAGGGCCCGGGTGCATGTGCTCGTGGCCAGTTACTGTACTACATCCCCTGGTGTCTGTGTCCTTTATTGGCAACATGTGGGCCTGAGGCCCGACACTACAGTGACTAGCTGGTAGAGTGGCATGCACACAAGTGAATGTGAGTCACAGTACCATAAAGCGTGTTTTGGCTTAACAGGTAGTCAAGCAGATGCTCTATATGACCTGAAGCTTACTCTGATTTCAATAATTATCGACAGTAAATATATGTTTGTTTACCAAACATTCTAAAATGTTACAGAGACCTACAGCTCTTCATAAAAACAGCAAGATTAGAAAACGTTAAATCTGACAAAAGTATCAACTCCAACAGCGTTATGGGGGGTAGGTAGCTAAATGATGAGCCATTAGAACACTCGTGGGCCCAGGGGGATCCCACTTTTATGCATTAGAGCATACCTCTCAACTTGTTGGCTCGTGAATGTGCGTGAAGCCGATATTTAATGGGGTGGTTCTATGTAAGTAAATGAAGGAAAATTTTAAGAGGGCGATACGGGATGGAATAGGGTGACCCTCCCAAACCCTAAGGAAGCATGTTGCTATAAGATGAGAGAATTTTATTGAAAAGACGTACACCCTTCAAGCAAATGTGTGATGACAGGTATGAAAAGTTACCCCTGGCCATGAGATAACTCTCTGCATGTTCTCTTTACTGTCCCTAGGTGGCAGTGTTGTGTGTACACACAGAAGAGCTGCAGATTAGCATTACCTGAGAACGCTCTGAGTGGTTGTAAGTGAAGTCCCGATGCACACAGAGCAACTCTCGGTGGAAGTTGAGAAATAGCACATGAATTACCACACAAGCAGCGGACAGATTTTTGGGGGAAATCAACAGATGCCAGATACCAAGAGCAGACTGAGGTGGTGGTGTGGTGATGCAGAGGTGATGCTGAATGATACTCAGGTGGTGCTATGGTGATGCTGAATGATACTCAGGTGGTGCTGAGGTGATGCTGAATGATACTCGGGTAGTGCTGAGGTGGTGGTGTGCTGATGTGGGGGTGATGTTGAGTGATACTGTGGTGCAGAGTCATGCTGAGGTGGAGGTGGTGCTGCACTGTGATCAAGTGGTACTGAGTAATGCTGAAGTGGTACTGTGTTAGTGTTGAATAGCTGCTGAGGTGGTGCTGCGCTGGTGCTGCACTGAGGAGATGGTGCTGTGCTGAGGTGATGCTCTAAATCTAGCCATAGCCACTTTGAACGTGAACTAACCCCACACCACAAACACTTTTTTAAGTCAGTCATGTACTTTTCTGAAAGGTTGCTCCTCAGTAACCCTCACACTGAGCAGCGACCGTCAAGGAAAGGCGATTCTCGAGGCTCAATTCTATCCACATAAACCACAGCAAGTCTACATGGCTTGGATGAAAGCCACAAAATTATCCCAACACAGCTTAGAGGTACATTATTCAATAAGATTTTGATGGTCCAAGGACTATAGGCAGTCGAGGTCGGTGCATATCAGGTCATATTACATAAATGATGGAATGCATTGTTCCACTCTGCGCTGCTCATCTGGGTGTGCCAGGAACTGAACGGGGAGTACACCATATTATAGTTGAGGCACTGTTCTGAGTGAATAGTGCATTAGGGACTGGTGGATCAATTTGAAGAAGCCAGTCTATGTTTTCATTTCAATTGGAGAACAGGGCTCAGTTTAATGGGGACAGGGATCCGCTGCAGGCACATGCACCAAGGACAGAACAAGCATGCCTACTGGACCGCATCTTAAAGTAATACCTTAGGGATACACCGACACCTAGTGCACAAATGTGTCCTAACCTTCGCTATTTCGCCCGCATGCAATAGTGTCTGGAAGCAGCAGCTAAAGGCTTCCTCATTTAGAGGATGCCATTACACCATACATTGCATTAACACATTCCATATTACAGTAGGGTCTACGCTAACCCTGGGCATAATACTTCGCTACGCTCACGGAGCATGCAAAGTTTGTGCTACTACGCAAATTGCACGTAGCAGAGTGAAAAACTGTGCTAATTGACATAGCGTAGCAGCAGTATACTAAACACCCAGAAATGCTTTGCTAAAGCAATTTTCTAAGCTAAAAAGCATATAACCAATTCACAAAGGTGAACTTTGACAATAAAATATCAAGCAATGAGAGAGGTGATGATTTTGGGGTCCCCCCTAACCTAGGGGGAGGACCAAGCAGATGCCTTGAACACAAAAAGCATATCATGTGAACGATTCAGTGGTGGTCCCTTCCTCCTAGGACCACCCCAAGCACAGTTATGGGCAAAAATACAATCCCAACCAAAGGCCCTGCAAAGCATTATGGGACGAGATTAGCAGTGGGCAGTGAATATCATAGTGTCCAATATCAAACTAATTCTACAAAGAGCTGCAGTTCAACTAGTCGTTACTAGATGTCCCTCACGAGTCAAATGCAAAAGCATTGAAATTATTAATACATCAAGCTGCAGTTCCACTAGTCGTTACTAGATGTCCCTCACGAGTCAAATGCAAAAGCATTGAAACCCTTTCATGAAGCTTTTGCATTTGACTCGTGAGGGACATCTAGTAACGACTAGTGGAACTGTAGCTCTTTGTAGAATTATTTTGATATTGGATACTATAATATTCACTGCCCACTGCTAATCTCGTCCCATAATGCTTTGCAGGGCCTTTGGTTGGGATTGTATTTTTGCCAATAACTGTGCTTGGGGTGGTCCTAAGAGGATGGGACCACCACTGAATCGTTCAAAAGATGTGCTTTTTGTTTTTAAGGCATCTGCTTGGTTCTCTCCCTAGGTTAGGGAGGATCCCAAAATCATCACCTCTCTCACTGCTTGTTAGTTTATCGTTTTCACTTTTGTGAAATGACTATATGCATTTTTAGCATATAAAGACAGAGATATTTATTTTATCTTAACTTGCACTGTGCTAGATGTCTTTGGCAATTATTGTACAGTGCAGTCAAGCACACAGCTATGCACTACGCAATTTGCATAACTACGTGTAGTTTAAAATGTATTTCACGTAGCTACGTGAAGTGCTATTACGCAAACTACGCCCAGGCTTAGTTTACGCACAAGTGACTGCCCTGATACCAATTGAATCCTGGGACACTGTGTTTAAGGAGTGACAATCGTGCACAGCCGTCCTGTTTGAGGACTTAACTATTACTTTGGGTACAGTTCACCTCCAGGCCACGCTGCATATATGCCTCTTTCGAAATGCAAGCCTATAAAGTAAACAGTACGGTCAGACACCTGTTGCCGCCATGCATATTAATACCGGACTGACCTAATACACAACCCGGTTGGGCAGAGACTAGGACAGTGCCAGAAACTGGTACGGCATGCAAAAACAAACGGATCATATGCCCAATCCTGGTGTGTCATTGCTGCATTCCCTGCTTACAGTCACAGCTATTAGTAAGTTTGTGTTTCCCTGCAATGTCGCCAGTCCACTACACAGCAAATGGAAACTAGCGACAATCAAAGAAACATTTGCATTTGGCACATGTTTGACCACACCAGCCACACAAATTAATGCTAGCATGGCTTCGATCAGGGCCTTGATTAAAACTACAGATAAACAAGACAAGTTGTATAATTTAACTTAACCCACGCCACAAATGTAAAGTGTTAACTGAGTTAAGCAGGGCATGCTCTGGCTTGCGACGCCCCATCTATTAGGATCAACACAGTCTACTCGCGTGTAGATTTAACAAACTGTATGAAACTAAAAGCACAACTAAATAACATCCCGGTTATAAAATTGACCTGCATGGAATCATACTACCACAAACTAAATTCGAATGCGAAGTAGAACCTAAAGGCTAAAGGAGTGTAAATTACCCTGCAACTTCTAGTAACGTCACAAACCCAGTGGGTAGTCAAAAATGCAGTAGCCAATTTTTCCATAAAGGGCAAAAGAAAATACAGCTGTGAAAAAGGGTATTGTTTTACAGCAGTTACTGTGTCCACTAGAAACCGATAATTAAATGGCACACAGTAAAGGGTTCTTCTTTAACGTTACCTGTACTTTGTACCTTGTATTGTTTTAGTCTTTCTTTCATGTTTTACTGCCTTGCTCAACATTCTGTATTCTGCATTCTTCATTCACATGTTCTAATCTGCTGACGCGTGCTCCTCCAAACATGTTTATGTTTGAAGATGCATCGCTCGTGGAGCCGTTCATCAGTGAAGCACACTAACTGTTGAATCTCCCATTCAGCAGTTACGCTTCATTGAGGACAGCTGCACTCCCGTGATATGCTGCAGTGCCTGAATAAATATTCATGAAACTCACCTGAAATCTCCTCATCATTTCCTGGATTATCCTGCCTGGGCACTTTACATTTGGCGACGACTGGAGCAGCATTTTCACCAATTTTGTGCGGATTTTCCTGCATCGGCAACTTCGTCAGCTCCTTTACTTACATACCCTCTTCACGAATTGACGACAACCTCCGGAAACTGACAGGCAACCTTTGCTGTCACACCTCCTCCTTTTCTGAACCAGATTCGACCTCCGCTTCATTTTTGGCATAATTTTGAAGTATTTGGTCGTTTTACTTATCACACGTCACCGGCATTGACGTCGATCTACAAACTTGATGACGTAATCACGCAACGCAAGCGGTCATCTTGGAAGTACACGAAACATAAGTGGCCATTTTGGATCTACTTTAAGGATACTTCCTCAATTCTAGTGTTTCCTTTACATCATCACATCGTCACGTCTCGGCGGCCATCTTGATTTCACATTTTACAGCGCTTGATCGTTTTCCTGACTTACGATCGGCAACCTCAACTTCCTTGTGTTTCTTATCACCGCTTTTCACAATTTTTCAAGAAATCATAAGACTCTTCTTCTGTGATTATATTTAACAAAAACAAGGATTAATCACCTGCAAGTAAGTTATTTTCTGTGAGAAGTTGGCCTGGTATATGCTGTTCACTAGTTAAAGTGGACACGTTGCACCAGTACAATTCGACTCTTATGGTAGGTAGGTTTAAGACAACCTTTATAGAAAGCTATCCTAGTGGTAGCTGTGGAGAGCAGCCTTCAGGCTAAGTCTTGGAGGAATGTAAAGCAGCTTGTTTTACCACACAATCTCTTGAATCACCAAATGAAAAGACACCACACGGGTATATATATCAAATATATATGTATTTATTACTAAACAACTCTCTACTAATCTCTTTATGAGATTAGAAGTCAGGAAAATATGTACAAGTCAATGTTTTATCAAAATAAGTTAGCACAAGTAAATATCACAATCTTATCTTGGCTAGACCGTGGTCTAGAGCACATAGAATCGAGGGACCCCAAAGAACCACCCCAGGTAGTTTTAGGAGACCCACAGGGGACGGACGCGGTGTTCAGACACTGGTGCGAGTCCTGTACGAGTCTATGCGAGGGAACGCGATTGAGTTATCAATGTTACAGGTCCCTGGCGTGTTCGAGGCGAACACACCGATCGGTCAGTACGAGTCGAAGGACGCGGATACTGGTAGAGTTACAAGGGAGTTGGACGCGATGTGTCTAACACAGACGCGAACCCTGTACGAGCCAGTGCGCGAATCGCACGGGGAAAATAGGAGTTTTAGGGCACTTCTAGGGTAGCTACAAGCAAGCCACTTACAGGGTAAGTAGTTCTAGGGCCCACACCCACAGGAGCACCGTAGTGCTGAAGTTACCTCACCCAGGGGAGCCGGGTGCATAGGTGTCCTTTGGTGTCGGGTCGCGGCGTCGTTTTCAATGGGAGCCAGTGAAGATTTGCTGCTTGCGACGACAGAAGAAGTGTCCGTTGGAATCCAAGCCTGGATTCGGAGGGAGGAAGACCTGAAAGCAGAGGGGACAGTGTTCAAAGTCACTTGGCCGTGACTCTGGGCAAGGAAGATGAATGCCCACCGTCGTCGGCAGCTTCGGGTCGTTCACGGGTGTCTTGACTCTTCGACCACGAGGTCCAGGAGGCGTCGGGGATGGCCAGGAGCTGGATTCAGCGTGTCCCACAAATTCTGCAGCTGACTGTGGTGTCGGCGACCCGATTGGAACCAACAAGCCTTGGTAGCAGCAAGTCTCGTGGAAAGGACAAAAAAGTCAATGGTACAGACCAGCAAGGTCTGGGGGACTTACCCAGCGAGGGTAAGTCAGGGCAGGCCTGGGGCAACCAGGGGAGCCCTTTGGTTCTTTAGAAAAGTCTTCAGGGGACCCACAAGCCGGCTGGCAAGGGATCGCAAAGACGCCTCAGGAGGATTCCTTCAACAGGGGCCCACGGTCACTCGGGACGGGGTAGGCCTCTGATCTTCAGAGGGATTCCTGCTAGAGGCTGGGACCACACGTGGTCCAAAGCACAGGTTCGTAGAACGTCGTGAAGGGGTTGCACTCGACAATAGTGCACGGTACCCGGGGGCTGCGGTTCCTCGTTGCTCGTGGGGTCCACTTGCCTCAGCTTCGCTGGGGACTCACGATGGCCTTGGAAAAGTCAGGAAATCCTCTTCCTGGGCTGCAGGGACTTTGGGCTCCGGCGGGAGCGGCGTAGTTTGCGACCGTCGTTGTAGTTTTTGGTGCCTGCCAAGCAGGGGAGTCACTCCTTGACTCCAAGGGAGATTCTTCAGTCTTCCAGAGGTAGTGGAACGTCGAAGGTCCAGGATTCTTCTTAAGAGCGTCGTCCAGGGAGATCTAGGTTGCAATGCACAGGTTCCCCCTCTTATACTAAAGAGAAGGGAGGGACTAGCTCTATGACCCCACCTATGGGAGGGTCAGGGGAGTGGGTGGCTACACCCACTTCCCTTTGTCCAGTTTCGCGCCAGAGCAGGGGCAGGTAGCCCCTGAGCTGGTTTGAACTGGCATATGCACAGAGGAGCCTTCTTCTCCCCCAGTGCAGGACTTCAAAGCACTCTTGGAGTGCACCCACCCAGCCCCAATACACTAAACCCTGTCTGGGAGGTGGTCACACCCCCTTGGGACAGGATACCTATTGTTGGGCCTCCTCCACTGCGAGTGTTGGTCATCAGCAGGAGGGCAGCCCAGTGTCTGTGACTGGTGGCATCCATCTTGTAATGCCAGGGCTCTTCAGGATTCTACCGCGTTTCCACAGTAGGTACATGTCTATCCCTCTAGAAGGGTGGAATGCTACCCCGCCGCCAGAACTGGCGGGGGGGTAGTATTCCAAGATGTTTGACACCAAACACGACATGTTTCCGTGCAGCCATCCCAAAGTTAGCATTTAACGCGAGGTTATAATGCGCTTAAGAGTATATGGTCAGGCTGCACTACAAACAGCCTCAGAGAAGGGTCTCCGAATGCTGCAGAGGGGCTCTGCTCATGCAGGGGCACCCTCTCACATAGGAACCAAGCACTCTGCCTTCAGGATTGATAAGGCCTGCCATAGGAGTGACTTATAGGTTTATATGTGTGTATCTATGTAGTGATATAGGTAGCCTATATCACAGTAAGGGGTGCCTGCACCACCTTACCCAGGCTGCAGTAGCAGACCTGTGGTGTCAGATTTAGTCTGCTTCCCAGGGGTGGCATAATACATGCTTCAGCCCCTGGTAGGCCTGTGAAGTACCTATGCCCTTGGTACCTAAGGTACCATATACTAGGGACTCATAAGGTACCACAGTATTCAATCACTAGTGCACCTAGAGTGCACTCCAAGTCGTTTAGAGAGAACAGAGAGGCTGGGGCCCTGATTGGCAGGGTCCCAGCCAGACTATAGCCAGAAACCAGTGTAAACATCGAAAAAAAGTGGGGGCAACATAAGAGGCAGATCCTACTCTCCTACATTTTCTTTATTCACAAAGTCTAAGCATGGCTACGAATCAACAAATCGTACATTTAAATCATTTTCTTCCGGTTGCTGGCAAACCGAAAGTCATGGAAAATATGGTTTCGCAGCTTTGAGAGTTATTTAGTCTCAATAGACGCTGATGAATATTCCCCAAAACGCAAACTAGCGATACTGTATAGTCACTTGGGCAGCGCTGGTCGTCAAGTATTTGATAACCTTCCAACCTCAATTCCACCTCCTGGAGATGGCGATGGTTGGAATGTCTACACAGATGCCATTCAGAGACTCAATAAGAAGTTTTTGGAACAACCTACTGTAATGCTAGAAAGATTTAACTTTATGAAAAGGAAACAAAACCTCAATGAGACAGTTAGGAATTTGGCTGCAGATTGCAACTTTGGTTCTTCCCTTGACATGTGCATCAGAGACCAGTTTGTTTACAGTTGTTTTCATAAAAAGATACAAGAGCGCATTCTGAGCTGCAGAGATCCCACATTGTCAGAAGTAATTGACATGGCCAAGAGTATTGAAAGAGCTATTATCTATTCAAAATGTATTTCTAGTGAAAATGTTTCTCCTGTCAATTTTGTACAAAATGACTCTATTATTAATGCCATTGCTGTTAAAAACAAATCTACCAAGCCTTTTCAAAGAAGAACAAACACCATCTGTTATAGGTGTGGTTCCAAAACACATCTTTGTAATAGTCCTATTTGTTTTGCTCTTGGTAAGAAATGTACAAATTGTCATAAAATGGGACATTTTCACTCAGTTTGCAGAAGCAAACAGTTGGTTCATGTTAGTTCAGTTACCCCACAAACACATCCTGATTTTAATGTCACTTTTATTGATTCCTCCCTACAGAGTCTTGACATTAATTCTGTGGACTTAGTCTCTCATTGTCATCCACAAAAAATGATTTTATCCATTGATTCTAGTGAAGATTTGTCTAACACTGAACACGTAAAGGATCCCACATGTGAAGTTTTAATTGGTGATCTCAGTCTCGATATGATGGCAGATTCAGGCGCACCTGTAACCATCATCTCTGACACTGTTTTTAAAAACCGTTGGTCTTCTTCTATTTCTTTACAATGTTTAGATATTATTCCTAAAGCTTATGGAGACAAAGACATAGATATGTTGGGTTTCTTTTTTGCAGATATAACTTGTCTTGGTAAGTGCATTAATACTAAAATTTATGTTGCCATCAAAGGAAAAAACATTGTTGGCTGGCAAGACCTTGCCAAGATGGGTTTAAAACTAGTTCCCGGTTCAGAGAATCCGGTTCAACTCAATGAAGTCTCAGTTTCCTTAGTTGCAGAAGATTTTGAGCCAACCATCAATGATATAATCTCAGAATTTCATGAAGTTTTTAGTATGTACATAGGAAAAATCATTAATTTCGAGCACTTTATCAAACTCAAACCTGGTGCAATACCCGTTGTACACAAACTGAGATCCATTCCATTACGCGTCAGAGAAGATCTTAGAAAATTACTAGATAACATGGTTTCTGAGGGAATAATTGAACCTACTCCCACTTCTCTTCGTATCAAACTTTTTCAAAGCGCACATGAAGGTCATCTGGGTGTAGGTGCCACCTCAAGAAAGTTAAAGGAACATTTTTGGTGGCCCGCATTCGATAGAGATGTTTCTCAATGGATTGACAACTGTAATACCTGTTTACTCTCTGATAACCACTGGAAGACCACCAAACGTCCACTTCATTGTGTACCTGTACCTGAAGAAGCCTGGTTTAAACTCGCCATTGATTTCGCTGGCCCTTTTGAGCTGTTACCTCATGATAAATGTTATATTATTGTTCTTATTGATTACTATTCAAAATGGGTTGATTTTGATTTCTGTGACACACCTAATACTCCTTCAGTCATTAACTTTCTCAGCAGAGTCTTTCAATCTGAAGGGTCACCCAGAGAAATCGTTACCGACAATGGTTCACACTTTTCTTCTTCTCTAATGCAAGAATTTTTAGCTGCACATGATATAAAGCATCTCAAGGTTGCTTTATACTCCCCTTCTTCCAATGGTCTCATTGAAAGAATGAACAGATTTATTAAGGAAGGCGTACAGTCTGCTCTAGCTTGCAATTTCGCTGTTGAACCTTTCCTTAGAAGAAAAATCTGGTCATACATTGTGACTCCACATACCACCACGGGCATTTCACCTTTCAGACTACTCAAAAAGAGAGATCCCAATGGAAACATTTGTCCCAGTTGGATTATAGTTCTTAAGAAAGATGATAATTCTTGCTTGGCTTGTAAGGATAAACTTAATATGAAGAAAATTTTTCTTGTACAACAAAATGTCCAAAAGAAACATTTTGATCCCTCATTTTCGTCTTTCTCACATGATTTCCAAATTGAAGATTGGGTTTTCATTAAAAACCCCAACAAAGTTAAGAAAGCTGCTTCTAAGTTTCCTTTGCCCACCCAGGTTCTCAAAACCTCCAAAGGTTCTCTTTTTTTGGATAAAAGGGGGTGGTGGAATAAGAGGGTTATAGTCAAGTTATCTCCTGAACAAGCCAACAGAATTCTCACCTCCAAGCACAATCTTGAAGACAATTATGATTGCTCTCATTTTCCTTTAGGAACTTCATCTGATGACCCCACCAACACTGACCAAGCCATCACCACACCTTCCTTACCTTCTGTTTCAGTTTCACGCAGAACATTTCGCAACTGTTCAATTCCTGCAAGATTTAAAGATTTTTATATGTCTTGATTTAACAATTTTTCTTTCACAGGTTTCTCCTTCATTTTGTATGGAAAGGGAGATGATGTAAAGGGTTCTTCTTTAACGTTACCTGTACTTTGTACCTTGTATTGTTTTAGTCTTTCTTTCATGTTTTACTGCCTTGCTCAACATTCTGCATTCTTCATTCACATGTTCTAATCTGCTGACGTGTGCTCCTCCAAACATGTTTATGTTTGAAGATGCATCGCTCGTGGAGCCGTTCATCAGTGAAGCACACTAACTGTTGAATCTCCCATTCAGCAGTTACGCTTCATTGAGGACAGCTGCACTCCCGTGATATGCTGCAGTGCCTGAATAAATATTCATGAAACTCACCTGAAATCTCCTCATCATTTCCTGGATTATCCTGCCTGGGCACTTTACACACACTTATTAGAGAATCGTAACCCTTCAAAAACATACGTGATAAACATAACATTGAATCAAGAACGCCTAGGAAACGCGCAGAGTACAAAGTCACGAGTTACCTTTGAGACGAGCACCAACACATTCCACAAGACGCCATTGTCGCTGAGCCACGTGACCCTTAATCTAAATGCAAACCACTCCGCCAACATGACTCAATGTGCACCACGGCACACAAAATTTTATTTGAAAACACATCTGCAAATTAAGTCACTTATGAAAGCAGACTAAATGGTAAATTTTTCGAAATGCAACATACTAAATGTAAAAATTGCAGTACCTAATATAAAAAAATTAAAACGTTTTACTAATCACATCGGTCGCTAAGAGTTTATGATCGAACGCACAATCTACCAACCAAGATGAAAACGTCCAAAAACAACCTAGCGAAGTTGGATAGGTGTTGCTCTACAAGCGCTCTCACCAGATTCGCAGATGCAACACAAAAGAAGAAAGGTTCCTCCTTAGAAAGCAGTGCAAACTATTAGAATATGAAGTGGCAGCAAGTGCGTGACTCTGCCCTGTAACTCACACAATGCTGCAAGCTGAGGGGCCCGGGAGACCACGCCAGATCCAGCCGCTGCACGTGTCCTTCAATACAGCGCCACCAACATAGAAAAGGGTCTGGTACGGCAAGACAAACTGCATGAAGGGTGGGCTGTAGGTAACGAGCACGTAAAGCAGCCATCTTATGAGTAGGAAGCTTCCCTTCGAGTACACTATAACATTGATTTAAAACAAACAAGCAAGGACAGGGAAAAGGGGGCGAAGGGACAGCACATGGTGGGAGTGGAAAGCAGTAACACAGGGAGACCAGCGAGGAGAGAGCAGAAACAACAAGCGTTCGCACATGTGAGAGCAGCTGCTAAAAGAACAAGCATTGGTCAATGCAAGAAAATATGCTACAGCCAATAGAACTGGAGGAAAAGTTTGTAACCCACACAGTAACCAATGAAAAGCCAGGAAAGAGATGGGGGCCGGGATGTAAACCCTTTGCAGGCCATACCTAAAAAACAAGCCCTATCCCCCTTAAAGGAAGCCCAAACCAAGCAAATATTCTACTAGAAATAGCCCAACTGAAGGTGGAGATCGAAAAGTGCATAAAGGCTAATAAAATAATACAAGCAACAGGAGCAGGAGCCACAGTGGGGGAAGCAGCAGTAACACAACTGTGGCATCAAGATGATATATTTAAATGTAAACTGCTAGGGCACTGAAGCTAAACACAGTCAAACAGTAACAGAGCAGGAAACCAAGAAAATAAATAGTCCCCCCATAGAACAGATAAAGAACCATAGCGGAATGAGACAGTACTAAGTCCCTGCTCTGTGGGAGGAACAGAAGAGAGAAAGGAGAACAAAGAGGCAGGACTGACCACTAGCAAGCAAGGGTTTTTAAAGGACACTGACATAGACAAATGAAAAGCATTGCCAAGAAAGGGGCTGGACTAGAAGTACAGATTACAGCAGGTCTCGACCTAAAAAACCTAAAAAACCCATGCTTGTCTGCTGCGGTCAATATGCATGACTTAAACGCTCTTTTGCACTCCAAAAGTAATTATTTATTTATTATAGTTTTTATCCTTGCACGTACACCACCAGTACTCGATGATGCACAGGGTAAATGACGTGCACAGTCGTGTACTAACCGTATTTATTCATGGCACTTGTGCGCGCACGTGCAACACCAGACTTCAGTGATGGACAGTGTGCATGATCTGCACAGTCTTTTATAAACCTTGTTTATTTATGGCACTTTTGAGCACAGATAGAGCACCAGACATCGATGAAGCATAGTGTGCATGACGTTCAATCAAAGGCTTATTTGTTTATTTATACCACTTGTGAGCGCACATACAACACCAGACTTCAGTGATGTTCAGTGTAAATTAATTTTTTTTATATATTTATTACACATATAAATATATATATATATTTCAGTTTTATACAGCGGGATGTCGACCCTAAGGTATTGGAGCGCCTAACATGATTACCAGTTACATCACACAAGGACACATTCAATTTTATTTTTTAGGTCGAGCATCAGCGCGCATGCGTTGTCTGCAAGACCTGTGGTAATCACTCGTACTGAGTGTAATCCCGCCTGCCACTTGCCATTGGTTCACTCGTGTGTCACCTTTATTTCCTGGCTCCTTATTGGTTGGTGCTCCTGGTACATCACTTCCATTTTTAGGCCAGGAGCACTGGCCAACTACAGTTTCCTTACACTGTAGTTCTATATGTATTTTTTTAGGGACTACTTATTTTTTTACCATGGTGCGTGCTTCAATCGCTGCCACGCAAATACCAGGCGCTCCGCTTTTTTTCAGCATGTCTGCTTCACTTGCACTCAGGCACATACTGGGTGCTGTGCATTTTTTAAGGTCCTCCAATTTTTAATAATGCTCAACTTTCCTCAGCGCGGCGCCCATTTTACAAGTGCCGCGCATTCATTTTATCTGCAGCTTCAAAGCTGTATCTGCTTCCCCTCCAGCCACCAAAAACAAGCTGCCTATTTGACCTACCTCGTCTTTATCAGCAGCCGGGAAAAACCCTCTTCCGAATCACCTCTACAGCCGCAGAGCCCACGGTGATCCGGGCTCCGACCTGCCCACCTCCCAGCAGCCCACAACACCAGAACAAGTTGTGTGGCTGGCAGGAACTACGGACTCCGTACACTAATTCATTGACCCCATGCTGTTTGTTTCTTTTTTTATTTCATTTTTTTTACTTAATATACGCTGAAGGATTATTTTACAAGTGTTGATGCCTGCCGGGTCAGCATTAACAATTATGTGGAGGCGTGGATAGCTTGGACTTTTTGCTGTTAAATAATAAAAAAAATCCAATTTTACTCGCCATGAACATGACCCGAAAGTATTGGAGTGCAATGCAATACTGGATAATGGAATCTAACATGGACGTATATCTGTTCCAAAAGGGTGGCCACAGCAGAAGAAGAACAAATACAGAAAAGACGGTGTCCGTCTTCTATCTTTACCACTGTCCATGCCTCTGTTGGTGTCAGTGAACCGGGCGAAGAGGCCTCCGGCTCCCACTACGAGATCCGGCCTCTTATGTCACAGGCGTCACTTGCAAGTAAGTTTTGAGCCTTCTATTTTATATCTGGCCCGTTCCTATGATGTGCCTTTATTTCCCCTTTCTTTCGTTTTATTTATTCCTTCTGCAGCGCGACTGGGAGAAGGTCAGTAACTTGTACGAAGTGTTAATCAAAATACAGGTTTGCATTTCCTTACCCTAAGTACTTTCTTTAATAAAACTTACCTGATCCCAGAGAACATTCACAAGTACACTAGTATTCTTTGTTCTGGATGCATCTTCCAGGAGCATGTTAAGGTTTTGCAACACTGATCCACAAGTTGCACAGCAACAAGACAGTATATTTGCATAGCGCTATTGCCATTGGTATAAAAAAGCAAAAGCAAAAAACATTGTCATTTTCAACGCCAACAGTTCTAACTTTAACAAATGTGAGACCTATTGCATTGCAAATGCTTGTTCTCCTCAAGGAGTTATTTTTCAGTTTTTGAAACGCACGAATACGAAATATATTATATATGTAGCTTTTCCAAATAATGACAAGTTGTGTGTGGTTCGCTGTTTGAAGGAATATGAGTGTGTCACGAGGGAATTCTGACAGGATTCCACAGGGCAATTACTTATTGCTCTTCAGAAACCTTTCAGACCTGTGCCAGCAGCCACTCTAGCTAGGTGGGCACGTTGGCTTTTATCTGAAGCAGAAATTGATATTTCTGCTTTTGGAGCACATTCTGTGCGAGGTGCTGTGGCTTCCAAAGCCTATGGTTTGGGTTCAAGACTGAAAGATATTATAAAGGCTGCAGACTGGTCTTCAGAGTCAACTTTAAAACTTTCTATTGTGACCATATTATTGATGTGGTCTCTGTCGTTGTGGGGCAGCTTTAAGCAAGAATAATCCGAGCCTCCGGTCCTGACATAGAATAAAAAACTTTCTATCTGTTGTGGCAAGACATGGAGACGAGGATTATTCCACCCATTATTTCATGCACGGTACCATATATGCAATTATATATGTCCATATAAATGGTTTATGCATTATGTTGTAACTCCACCACCCCCTTTTATTGTTTGTCAAGAGAACTGTTTCATTCATTGGAGACATGGATTATGCATTGTTTCTCTCCTCTTAGGTGGAGAGCAAAAACAGGAGTGAGTTGCTGTTCTTTGGATTCTGTCCTGTAGTTTGCTTGTTGCGAACATGTGCATAACCCCAGAGATTGTAGTCCTGTTGCACGACGTAAGGTCTGATTGTTGTTGGAGTGGAGGAGTGATCTGTTATTCTGAGGGCATGAACTCTGCTGCCTTAAAGGCTGTGCTGTTCGACAAAAAAGCGTATTGTATATCGTGGCTGGTGGTCCACTATGAAGTAATATGGTTCATGGGAAGTTAAATTTACTTTGGCTGCTGTAAAAATCAGTAAAAGAAAGAGAAGCATAATCCTTACCTCTGTGTCCTTAATAGAATTGAAAATTCTTGACGCAACAGCTAGAAAACCTTTTATTGTGTTAAACAGCACCTCTGCGCGTCCTCAGTTTTAGTGAGAAGTGTCTCTCATGCATCCACAATCTTGTTTAGAATATCAAGTCATGGCTTTCTGTTCTTTGTATTGTGTTTGGAGAAAGTGCTGTTTTATTGTCCATTATGTTCCAGACTGCTCGCAGGCTGTCTCTTCTTTGAGACAGCCTTCTCAGAACCTGATTACTATAACCACCAGCCACGCACCGTTTGGATGCAAACTGAGGGACGGTAGGAAGGCCGTTTCTTTGTCCCCATACTGAATGGCCAAGTAGGGGTCACTGAGGGTCAAACCTACAATACTTCTATTGTTATTGTGATTTCGATGCTTGTCAATGTTTCAGCAGTTTACCTCGTTAGACTTGCTGTTAGGGTGATCGGTCAATCTGCCCCTAATCTTCACTGTCCAGAAATGATTGATACATATTCACCTTAAATGTGGCCTAAAATTATGTTATTTAGAGCAAGTGTGTTAATAAACACACATTCAAAATATATTATAAATGCCAAACTCCATGTTATTACCGCAGTACAGTGTAACTGACATGAGAAAACCTGTCTCTCAGCAAAGATGTTTATAGTGACTTAGCAGAAGGATAGAATACATAGAACACATCTCCCATCTAGTAATTGACCATGCTAAAATCCTGCCTGGTAATTGGGGATTTCAATTACTGGGCAAATGAGGAGATGGGTGGGCTTGGGTCTTTAGAACTTACTGAAGGGCTTTGTAGTCTGAACCTTGAACAGCATGTGACGTCCCCAACTCATATATAAGAGAACACTTTAGACCAGGTATGGACTGCCAATCTCTCCTTATCCAATCTGACAGTTGCACCATGTGTGTGGTCTGACCATTTGTTTTATTAAATTCACTCTCACAGACCTGGAAATTCCTAAACCCCAGGCTAGTTCTGGGATATTAGCTAGGAATTTGACCCATGTCAATACCGGTGTCTTTCATAATTCACTGGCCTCGACCTTGCCTGTAAAACAGAATAATATTGACCTACAAGAGGAAAATATTACAGCTTGGCTAGCAGACGCCAGCAACCTGCATGCCCCTTTACGGAAAGTTGGGCTTGCCAGGCGCCATGGTGCCCAGAAATGGTTCTCCGATTATCTTAAAATTGCCAAACTAGCTCTTTGCCGGATGGAACGCAACTGGCGAAGAAATTACTCATTGGACAAGAGAGAAATTTATCAGCCCCAGCTTAAACTATATAAAAACTCTATTTTACTAACGAAAGCCGCCTTCTTTTCTGGATTTTTTTTTAATTCAACTAGTAAATCTAAGGACATATTTGCCATTGTGTCCAAACTATCAAAACCTGACAGTGTGACTGTAAACAAATCCTACCCAGTCTTTCTGTGAAGCTCTTAACACTTTTTGTTGTTGGAAATTTTAAGGGAATCAAAGACAGCGTCCCTTTAAGCTCTCTTCCTGAAAATGTATCCAAGGTCGCTAAGAATCCTAAATCCTTGGTGGAACTGCCTATAATTGGTAAGGCATTTTTCATTGATCTCTTAGCTTTAGTACAATCTGGCTCTCCTTCCGATATCTGTCCTCCACAGGTGCTAAAAGAAGTGTTCTCATTATTCCCTGATCTTGCTTCATCCCTCCTACTGGTTCAACTATTAAAAACAACTGGCGCTGATCCACACTCACTGAATAATAACTGTCCCATTTCATTGCTCCCCTGTTTGGCTAAGGTTCTGGAAACACGTTGCCAAATGTCTGTGTACTTTCTTGGAGGAAAGACATTTTCTTGATTTCCATCTAGCAGGCTTCCGCCTTGCCCATCCAACTGAAACAGCGATCTTGGCTGTATTGGATAAATTGAGGGAAAAGGTTGATAGAGGTGCCACACAGGCACCGGTGCTTCTCGACCTATCCGCAGCTATCGACATGGTCGACGATGAACTGGTGGACCGTGTTGGAGCTGCGGGAATACAGGGAACAGCACGGGACTGGTTTGTCTCCTTTTTTTAAAAACGCTCCAAGTCAGTCCCCCTGTCTTCTTTCGGCTCCCCTAAGGTTCAACTCACCTGCGGGGTACCTCAGGGATTTTCTCTGTCCCCCCATCTGTTTAATCTATATAAACATCCTTTAGGAAAATGGAGGTGAGAGTTTTTGATTATGCAGATGGTATGCAACTTCTTTTTGCTATTAATAGTTCAGTTGACTCCAAAATGTTTTTCCGAAATACAGTGCTATTCATCCGTGACTGGATAAATAGCAATCAACTCAAATTAAACTCCGATAAGATGGAATTCGTACTGACTGGAGGTACACAAAACCTTTGGAATTCCAATTTGTGGTCAACTGAAATGGGTACTCCTCCTCAACCAAAGAACTCAGTAAAAAGTTGTGGAGTCCTTTTTGACAACAAACACTCTATGAAGCCACAAGTTGGACTATGCTAACTCATTATATCTTGGTCTCCCAGATTATCTGACTAAGAGATTGCAACTAATACAAAACCAGGCAGCAAGGCTGATCTACCGACAACCTAGGAGGTGTCATATCACCCCCTTGATGAGGAAATTACACTGGTTGCCGGTGAAACAGCGCATGGCTTTTAAGACAGGATGTATAATTTTTAAATCTCTCTACGGCCATTGCCCTGAGTTTATTTCTTCCTGAATTAAAAAGTATACCCCCTTCCGTAATTTGAGGTTATCTCATCTCAATCTTCTCGCTATCACCCTGTATTAAGAAGAAGAGACTAGGAGGTACTAGATTCTCTGTATTGGCCCCTCGGTTCTGGAATTCTCTTCCATCTAACATCAGAATGACTGATTATCTCAGGTTTAGACCACGTTTAAAGAGCTGGTTCTTTACACAAGCATACAAATAACATTCCGGGCCACAGCTCTATCACTATACTTAGCGCCAAGAAACCGATTGGTGTACGAGCACTATATAAATAATGTTAACATAACAAGAAAGTAACCGAGGCCTAATCAGGTATGGACTCAACCTCTTATCTTTTGTCTCAGGCAGCTAATCCCCTCCCTCAACAATGGTAATAAATAGCGTATTACACTTAGTACAGCAGCACTAATGGTTCATACCATGCTGTATTGTCATGTTCTTACCACAGCACAGCATAATTTATCTGACAAAACACTCAGCAGAATGCATGTTACATTGACTTTACAGAGGGAAAAACACTATGCTGTCAGGAGGTTTAGTATGTGTTATTTTGTGTGAATACTCTATTTAACCCCCTGTATCTTGGTTCAGTTTAAGTAACTTCATTTCTAATGACTACACATGTGTGTATTTGTAAATTGCACTATCGCCCACAAGGGTATCCTTTCAGATGAACATGGCATACACCATATGTGCCAATCAGCACAGAGTAATACACAATGTTTTGCCATTTTTAAGGAAGGGATAGCCAACATTATCCTCTTATGTGTTATGGCCACTTCCCACACTTATTATGCTCCGAGCATGCGTAGATAAGAGAGAAATAATACTGCTGAGCATGAGCGTTAGAAGGATACCTCAGTATACCTGAGCAGGCGGATTAGTAATAAGTTACACGATTTGGTACACAGTACTTCTGCTCATGCTAAGGCTGTATTCAAATGTCCCTTATCTGCGCATGCTCAGACGTCCTGAAGTGTCTTATCCCTGCGCTTGCGCTGTAACCTGTGCTTGCGCTGTAATCTGCGCATGCTCAGACGCCCTGAAGTGCCTTTTCCCTGCGCTTGCGCTGTAATCTGCGCATGCTCAGACGCCCTGAAGTGCCTTTTCCCTGCGCTTGCGCTGTAACCTGCGCATGCTCAGACGTCCTGATGTGCCTTTTCCCTGCGCATGCTCCGTCCCGGACTTTACCCCCTAGCGGGACACATTTCACAGGAATATTGTTGTGTTGTCATTATGTTCAGTGGAAAGAAAAAAAATCATAACTGAAAGAATTTGAGCGGCTGTGGCTAATTGAATGAATGTTGAGAATTATTTAAAAGGAAAAATATGGAGTTATCATATTGCACCGGACAACTCAACAGTATGTATTTCATTTGGAATTTTAAGAGTACAGTACTGGTAACTGAAAGGTGTTCACGGTGGTTAAGAAGAAAGATAAAGAGATTTGTGGAAGGATGCTGGCTTTTAAGAGAAAGGGAAAGAAAATATAAGGAGAAGAGACAAGCACGACAAAGAGAGATACAGTGCACTCAGTGTGGTGGTAGAGCAATGGGTACATGTCAAGATGGGTACAGTACTGATGGGAATACTAGCATTTCAGGACGCAAGACGAATGACTAAGGAAAGTGATAAAGCTGTTCAGTCACAAAACAGGGAGCAGTGTTGGATAATAGGATTGTTAATTCAGAGATCATGGTAGTGAAAATGATGTTCTTGCCAGAAGTGCATCTTAATATGGACTTGTGCACCTTCAAGGACAGAAGAGCACTATAGTGTTAGCAGGGAAAATGAGAAAATGAAGTTGATACAAAAAGGCACCGAGGCACTGAAGGAAAGGTAATAATTATTGCTAATGAGAACAGAGACATAGAAGAGCTTTATGTGAAGACGTCTTGTAGAATAATAACAGTTCAATTAGATGGCTGTATATGTGAGAAGTAATGTGTGATTTAAGGGGAGAGGAGCACAGTCAGTTGTATGTTTTATTCATGTGTCTAAAGCAATTGTTGGTGAGCAACCACTCTTGAATATCTCAAGAGATATTGTAACGTTCTGTTAAATTATGCCTCTGTTAAACACTCCTCATGTACCCACCTATGCCAGACGCAAGGCTGCTGTTAACCATTTAATATTCCTTTGCTTATCTTCCCACGTTCAGTGGCCTGTTGAGTTGGCTATTCACCTCTTTATGCACCCGCTGGCTGCTAGTAGCCTCACAAATAAGGAAGCACTTTTATACAACATGAAGTCTCTATTATTACGATATCACAACGAATATTCTAACATGATCAACAGGTTAGCACGTTGGCAGCAATAGTCACTTCCTTGAATGAAGATATTTATATCATTTAAAAAAATCAAATTGTCACTAATGCCACATTTTATTTCAGTGTATTAACCCAGTTGAGTCGGATTCTGCAAATGTCAGTAAAAATGCAAGTTACTAATTGGTAACCCCACTGCAAAATATCCAGAGTAATAGACAACAGGCCTCATTACGAGCCCCCTGTATCTTTGGGGAATATCAGTGGCTGAAATCACACATTCAAGCTGGTGCACTCATAACAAAATACACGAATTAAGATTTATTTTAGTCAGAATGGGAATAACACATGGATCCAGAAATGCCACTCCCTATTCCATATCTTCTTTCCCCGATTCCAGGCAAAATAACTGTCCCAAATCCACATTCCTTTACCACCTGCTTGAAGCAGGTGGTCAGTGGATGCTGGGGCTGTATTTTGGCCTATGGTGTGTGTGGCGGGGGGCAGGGAAAGGGCAGAGCAGATGAGGGTGCAGCTGGTAGAAGCATATGCAGCTCCCTTATCTGTTCAAGAGAGGTTAGACGGGGCAGTGGGCAGCATCCGCCCCAGCAGCTCTGCACGTTGGTCTCAGTCCGGTGTGTCCTGGCCTGGAATTACTGTATCTGATATTTTCGGACCCAGTAATCTCAAGTCTGGAGACACTGTGGTGTTTCGGGCCCTAGGCCCACATGGTGTACGAAATGACCACGCAGACACTCAGCAGTGTGGTACTGGAACTGGCTCAGGGCACGTGCGCCCGGCCCCTTTTATTTGCAGGGTCACCTGACCGGTGACGCCTGTGGTGGGTGGGTGTAAAGTGTGGGGTACAGCAGACAGAAACACTAGAACGTGTCCAGCCGGACACTACATCCCTCCCAAACTTTAATGAAAAGAAACAAACAAAAGTCCAACCTGGAAGAAAACAAATAAACAACACATAGCACCAAATGAGGCTCTTCAGCCCGTCAGCCAGGCAGCGCTGGAACTTTGGACCACATGGTCAGGATGCTTTGGTCCGCCTTGGTGATGTACTTCAGACCGGCCTGGTCTCGCGGTGTCGAAGTCTATTTACAAAGTTCGAGTGTCGGTGCATCTGGAGCGGTGGTGGAGTCCACTCTGGAGATCTCTCAGGCGCTCAGGTTCCGGTGGACGACAAACCTACAGCTGTTGGAGATGATCTCAGTGTGTGAGGCCTTTCCTTGGAGGCGACGTGCTTGATGGTCTTCCTCTCTCTCCTGGACTACTCTCACACTGGAGCCTCCTGGAGGGCCTTCCTGCCGGGCTGCCATGGGACCGTGTGGACTGTGCGGGCTTCGTGTAAGCCGCGCGAAGGCGTCGATGAGGAACTGCCAACAGGACTTACAGCCAAGTCGCTCATGTAGCTGCAGAGGGTGGTGTTTCCGTCTCGATGTTCTCGCCATCAGGAATCAGGTTCTGTGCCTTCCTCTGATGGTCTTTGGGTGACCAGTCTTCGACTGTGACCTCCATGCTTCCCGTGCCTGTCGTGGAGCTGCTGCCGACGCATCTCTCCTATTCGGATTCCCCTCTCACAGGAACTCCGTCGAGGCCCTTCCCCCTGGATTGCCACGTGACCGCGTGGGCTGTGCGGTCCTTTTCGTAGGCCGCGCTGAGGGGTCGCTGCGGAACTCCCAACAGCGCCACGGCCTAGTCTTGTGTAACCCCAAGGGTGGATATTCCAATGGTCGGGTATGCTCTACTTCGGCAGGCTTCAGGTTGACGGGGCACACAGAAGGTTCCTGGGTGGCTCGCCTCGTTGAACTCTGGTTGTCTGGAGTGTGGGGATCCACTCTGGTGGTGCGATGCTCCTTGGTGATGATGCACCTGCGTGATGGCTACAATACATTTATTTCGGTTGGGCAACAGGCGGCGATCTCTTGCTTTCGGTGAGCTCGTGGAGTGAGGAGGACTGGAGGGACTTCACAGCTCATGTCTTCGTATTGCTGAGGCTGTTCTTCACCCGTGGCATCTGCGGTGAGAAGCAGGGATGCCGTCCGACTAGGACTGCCGATGCTTGGGACTGGACGGTTGCGCTGGGAAGCGTTGGAGAGAGACGCGGTTCGCGCTGGCTGCGGCTTACTCTTGGTTCACCCATTGGGCTGTCTCCAGGGACGTCGGTCTGGCTTCGGGACTGGAAGGTCGCACTGGGAAGCGTTGGAGAGAGACGCGGTTCGCGCTAGCTGCGGCTTACACTTGGTTCTCCCATTGGGCTGTCTCCAGGGACGTCGGTCATGCTTGATGGCTGTCTGGTGTCTCTGGGTGCGCTCATCTTGTGGTGGTACGAGTCCTCTGTCCTGTCGCTCTGCTCCTTTTCCTTCTTGCGCGCCTGTGGTGGTTGTCTGCCCTGTGGCGTTGTGCCACTGTTCTTTCTTCCTTTGCGGAGTGGCGTCTTGCCATTCTCTCTTCCTCCTTCCGACCAGGTCTTCACTTGGATGTGGGGTCCTGCCACGTGTCTCATGTTTGCGCCACATGGACACCTCTCTGGTCACGTCCAGTTCTTGGGACGGTCTTCACTTTTCTGCGGACCTGTCACAGGTCTGTCCTGTCCGTAGGACTTGCTTCTTCCTCTTGGGGGCCCTTCACGGGCACCATCCTCTCGCTGTGCTCCTCTTCTCTTCCCTCGAGAGCGTCGTGCTTGCGCTTCGAGGCTGCGCCTTCGTGGCATTTGGTCCTGCCTCCATCCGGGCGTGCTTGGCGGAGTTGGTCACTTCGAGTGACGTGCTCCTTGCTTGCTGTGCGACTGTGGCGTCCTGCCGCGTGTCGCCTGACGTTGGAACGTACGTTGTGGTGGCAGCTTGCCACGTGCTGTGTGCGGTTCTCTCTTGCCTGTCTTGGGCCTCTGGCGACTCCGTCTTGAGGCAGTGTGAGGGTGGACACTCTGTGCTGTCTTCGGCCCACTGCGGGGCTTCACTGGCATTGGGGGAGATGTAGAGGATCTCCCTTCTGTCTTCAGCAATGCTTCTCTGCGGAGATGTCTCTCTCTACTGGGTGCTTGTCCGTGTTGTCAGTTTTTTTTTTTTGGTGCCTGCGTCGGCGCACCTCGGATTGCGCGCTCTTGGTCCTTCGCGGCGGCCTCTTCTGGTGCTCGGCGTGCTTGCTCCTCTTTCTTTCAGTGGTGGGGCCTGTGGCGCCGTTTCTTCGCTTGTGGTGGCACCAGACAGCTCTCGGGGTTTGCACGCCATGTGCACGGTCTTCGCAGACTTCATGTGGGGATTGCTGCCTTCTTAGGGTTTGCTGCGTGGCTGGGCAGCTTTTGTCTCTGTGGTGTTTCTCTTGGGGGTTGAGTCTGTCCGCTCAAACAATAGGCCAGCCTATAGGGGGTGTGCGGTGCTCATGTAGTCAATCTCTCTTGAAGAGACAGAGCAGTACTTCGCATCTGTGTACCTTTTGCGAGCTTGGCAAGGGCAGTTGCAGGAGGCAGCAAAGTCTCTTCCAGCTGTGGCTGCGGATTGCCACCAGAGGGTGCTCTGTGCACTTGCACCGGTTCCGGCTTTTCACTTCATCTGGCTGGTGAGTCAACAGCAGCTGTCATGGGCCCTGTGTTGGACGGGCGCAGTGGGGTGTGGCTTTCCCGTTAATCTGTGTGTGCTGAGGCACTCGGGCTCTTTATCATGTGGGCAGCAGCACGGCTTGGCTGTTCAGATTTTCACTTGTGGGTGAAGCGTACTGGGCAGTCACTAGGTGGCACTACAGCCACCATTCTACTCAGGCCTCGCTAGCCTCACCGTTCTCCCCCGATGCTGCAGACGCTGGCCTTACTTTCATGCAGGTGGGGGTTTATTTCCTGCCATGTGTGCTTGTCCTTTCCAGGAGGTTCACCCAGTTGGGGAGTTCCCTTACATTATTCGGGATATGCTGCCCTTTTCAACACTGCCTTTCACTCATGTGCAGGCAATGAGGTGGCTACGGGTTCTCCTCTATAAAATTTGTGTTGCAACAGGTCAGATGCGTTGCGGCAGCAGGCCACCAGGTGGCGCTGTGGTTGCTGTCCTCAATCTGTTTCACGAGTTAGAAGCCTGAACTGGGAAAGGCATCTGCAGGTAGGGACTCGCCGTGCCACTCAGTAGCAAAACATTGCAGCTCCTTGTGCTTATTTCGTCCACTTCTGGGCAAGACAGGTGGAGCAGGGAGGTTGATGCCAGTGCCGACTTGTCCCCACGTTGGTGCAGCACTCTCTTTGCTGGCCGAGGCAGGGGTTTCACAGTGTGCCGTCTTGGTTTCTTTGTACTCGCGATGACCCTTCTCCACTGTGTTGTTTCCTGGGCTGCAGCAGAGTCACTCTTCCCTACCACGCGGGCGCTGCCGGAGACAGACGCAACCCCGCTGGAAGCAGGATCACAGGGCGGGACGTGTCTCTTCTGGGCGCTGCACTTTCTCACGCTGATCGGTGCCACAACCTGACGAGGTAAGAGGGGCTGCTGGGGTAGCGCTGCAGATGCGGGCAGCACGATTCAGGGCAGGTAATCTGTCCCATTCTCTCCGGCTTTTGGGCAGCTGAGGGAAGCCTTTCTTCTCCTCAGCTGTCCTTTTTACTGGCTGTGGGCTGCGTGGCGATAGCAGACGCGAGCATGGGGTCGCGGAATGCAGGGGCGGCTGGGCGATGCGTCTGCTTCTTCACCCTGCTCCGGTTGAGGCCTCAGCAGGCAGCCAACGTACCTTGTGTCCCGTTGCCTGGCTTGGGCTGTTGTGGGTACGGGAGTGATGGTCCACCTTTCCTGGTACCGGTTGCTTTTGTCGCGTTGGGAACAGCAGGACGCGTAGGCGCCTCGAGCATTGAGGGCCCACGTTGCTGCTTGCGGCCCTTCTTCTCCCCACGGTTGGTCAGCACATCGGGGGCTGGAGGTGGGGGCTACAGACCTTCGCTGGTGGGCACAGGCGTGCTCGCTCTCCGGGAGGCTTTACTCTCGCTTTCCTTCCATCTCAGTCATGCTGGCAGTAGGTGCCTTTTGACCTGGCTACGCTTCTCCCCACCAGGAACTTCGGCCAGCACACGTGTGGGGCCGACCCGCTCGTCGCCATTGTGGTGTTTCGGGCCCTAGGCCCACATGGTGTACGAAATGACCACACAGGCACCCAGCAGTGTGGTACTGGAACTGGCTCAGGGCACGTGCGCCCGGCCCCTTTTATTTGCAGGGTCACCTGACCGGTGACGCCTGTGGTGGGTGGGTGTAACGTGTGGGGTACAGCAGACAGAAACACTAGAACGTGTCCAGCCAGACACTACAGACACCAGACTACTCTCAATGTCCTGGTGAATTATCTATCTAGGGACACCGCTCCAGGCACTTGTGATGACTGACTACATATCTTAAACACCATTCAGCATTTACTCTGAATACTGAATCTCAACAAAGTGTGCTATCTACATCTATTACCAACTATGTTGCTGGTTTGTGAAATAACTTATTTTTAGGGTACGATGGTGCTCTATTTTAATTCTCGAATATTTAGTTATATTGCAGCGTGTTTTCTAAGAATTATAGTGCCTTCTGAAACTGATTTGTGTAATGAAAAATGGCAATCTCTTACGGAGAAGGGTATTTCTTTTTTTTTTTAGTATTTCCAGTATACATTTTTTCCAGTTTGTTTTACCAGTGTTTATTTAATTTGAGGTACCTCTTTAATCCTTTAGTTTTGTCATTTACCTTCGTGGGTTGCTGGATGCTGATGCTTTGTCTCCTTTATCTTTCAAGGCCTCTCAAGTAACCGACACTAGTCTATGTTAATTCTTCCCCACTCATCCCTGATCTCCAGTGTGTGTCTGCTCGGGTTCTGCCCCCCTGCCCCTCCCAGATGCTGTCAATCCTGCTGCAGGTAAGAGTAACACAACCTCCTTTAGCGCTCTCTTACAAAGTATCTTGGTTTCAATCTGCTGCCCTCTCCAGCGTTAGACCCGCAGACCTTGGCTGATGCCTCATCAGCCTGAGTCACTGCTGCCTGATGGGATCTATGTTTTATCTGTGGAAGTGAGGCTTGAAGGGGCAGCTTATTTTATATTCAAGCAGAAATTCACCACTGACCAGTCAATTAAGTCTTAGCGCCACTGGCAACAGCACCAGAATTTGAGATAATATCAGTCGGTTTCATGTATCAACACCAAAGATATAAAAGAGAAAGTAATAATTGGATAAGTTGTGAAAGGAAATCATGAATCTTTCAATGTCATTGTCAAATAAAATTTACTTTGAAAAACATAGTTATTAACTTGACCAAGAATGTGATATTTTTAATTTGTTTAACTTTTAAGGGCGAAGAGGTACCTCTTACCTCCAAAAGCATAATTGTCTTAACTTTAATGCAGGCTCCATATTTCAGCACAGTAATGGAGTGTGTCAGACAGCAGTGCTGGTGCATGTCACACGACATGTGTGTCCCTTCACCTAGATAAAGCATGCCCTTTACAGCCATCTTTGGGCCTCCTTTCAAAAGTGATCTGTGATCTGCTTCTGGGACTTTGAGGCTCCCAAACTTTGTGCAGGGTTCTCATTAGCATGCAAGTGGTGTCATTTTTCGGTTGCAACCTACTTTGAAAGACATCTTGAGGATATTCGGAAAGTTGACCTAGGAATGCATTCTGCCCATTACTTACCATTGGCTCTGTGGTTTATAACTCACATTTTCTGGCTTTCTATTTGCTGGCTTACTTTGCTTTAGGATGTCCAGTTTGAGTTTGTCCCTCTTGTTGCTTGAACCTTGTTTACTGTATTCTTCCACAAACTCGCTTTATGTTAACAGGCTTTTAAATTTTGTCTTATTTTGACACTTTTGCTGTGCATTCAAAGACTGAGGTCATATGCCATGCTGTGTCTTCCAGGGAGCTTGGTGTTTAATTTTCTTTCTCTGACTTCAAACTGAGAGGTTGTATGTGACAATCATGCTGGCTACTGGGGTCTGCTTGAGGAAGGCTGTATGATGTTATTTTTTTTTCTAGCACACAACAACATTTAAATGTCAGTTAGTGAACTGCGCTGACAATCAAATCAATACATTGGATGATGACATTTCCACACATTGTTTGTGCACTCTGTACTTTTTTGGGGGAGGAGAATATTGATTTTATTACACTCCATAAACACATTATTAGCTTGCTGTTCTTTTAGAGACGTTATCCCTTCCTTGCACCCAATCAATCAAGGAAAATATATTTTATACAACGGTAGTAGGCAAGGGGGGGCGACGGAGGATGAAATAAAAATTAACTTACAACGCCCTATGCCTCCTGCGTCACCCAGTGCCTCTGAGGAGATCCAGAAGAAAAAATAGATCTATATATAATTAGGATTTGGTATAAGACACAGTGGAATCCCATCACAAAGTGGGGCTTTGGGAGCAGTCATGGACCAAGAAACAGGATGGGGAGGTTGCAAAGCCAACACGGGCTTCCACAGGCTTACCCTTCTCAATTCCATTAACCTACAAGGTCAAAGGTTAAGGAATCACAAGGATTACTAACTTTGGAAGGGAAGAATGGATGGCTGATAGTTGGAATCACCGCAATCCTTCCATTTGTGTGAGGGGTTCTAAAGTCAGGTAGACCCACCTTCTCACATCTTCAAAGTCTTCTCACTTCGTCTCAGTTCCAGTTTGCGCCCAGTGCCCCCACAACAATTCCAAAGCATGCATGCTTAAAGGCCACATGGTTGTACAAAGGCTCTCGAAAATGAAAATGAAGACCCAGGGTGCAGAGAGGACTACTGATGGACGCTATCTGGGCCGTAAAAGAGAACACTGGCTTTATAGTGCTTTGCAAGACAGGATTAAAAAAGAAGATGCTTTATGGAAAATTAGGGCAGAAAGAAGAGAAGTGAAGAATTGCTAGGAATGAATGCAAACAAGGGAGGAAAGGAGGTGAAGGAAGCTACTCAATGCAGGGGGGAAGCAAGAATTCTTGGTTTGAGTGCTCTCCCAAGAACTGTGTGCTTGTTCCAGTAACAGATCCTCTAAGGACCAGTGAGTGTGGGTGGGCCCATGTTAGGGTGGAGGCAGGTCTCGCCCTTGTGAGTCTTGTGATTTAGCTGCTGAGGGAGGTTGATATTGGTGAATAGAAGGGCATGTATAGCCTTCTCTTCAGCAGTGCGGGGATAAACTGGTTTAGAAAACACAAGTTGGGTCGAAGACCAGGATAGGATGTTGCATTGGACCATGCCACACACATGCTTGGTCGCAAACACAGTGGGGAACAGGGACTCAAGAAGCTATGAAGCTTTGGCTGGCAGATGGTATGTGGAAGGTATACCCATCAGCATCCCCAGATTGTATACATGACCCCTAACCCACATGAACATTGCCCTGCACCACGCATAAGCAACACCTGAGAAGTCTGTGCCTCTCCTCTCACAGCTCTGCTCACCAGTCACAGTTTACCAGAAACTGAGGTCATTTCAGTAGGAATTTTAAAAGGAGGTCAAGTGAATAACAGTCACCCCCTATGGCTTAGTTATGGGTTTAAAGGCCTTTGTATCTAGCCACAAGAGAGCAAGGTGGTGGAAAAATCTTCATATTGCCACAGAGCAGGTTGTTACCGCCCTCTACCAACCTTGAGCTCCCCGGGTCAGAAGGTGGAAAGGAACTGCAGTGCAAAACCAATGACTAAACTGGAGACATCTGAGAAGGCTCTAGCCACCACCCCAAGAGGGAGGGGCAGACCCCAACCCACTAACAGTTGCGCTAGCAACAAGGCTCCCTGGCCTTCAGAGGGCGCTGATGAGGCGTCGTGTTGACCTTCACTCTTCTTCCGGGGATTTTCTCATAGCTATAGTGTCCCCAAGACTCTGGAGGGGGAAACTGGGCGAGGTCACCCATCTAGTTGAAGGTCTGGTCACCCATAGTAAAAGTTCACTTGTACCGGAGACGCACCTTCTCCTTCTGTGGGTTTGCCAGCAGCAGCACCTGAGTGATAGCAGAGGGAGGCACAAGGGGGCTGAAGGCTGGAAGTTCTGTTCCTGAGGGAGGCTGAAGCTTCACCTTCATCACCTTTGGGACAGCAACACAGTGTTCTTCACAGGCACAGGGGCAGTGATAATCATGGAGATTACAACCACCAGCACGTCCAGCCTGCCCGGCGGAGAGTCCCGTGCAAAGTGGAAGAGAACGCAGAAATTGCTGTTGTCATACACTGTGACAGGAAGGATACTGCTTGGTTTGATGGATTTCAGAGGCACAGTCACAGTTGCCAGAGACATCTCTCCATGCACTGAAGGTGTGCCTATTTCTGGTGACTCTGTTCTGGGCAGAGGCAGCTGGTTTGAAGGCCCCAAATTGGGTACTGTGGAGGTGCGCCCAGGGGAGGAGGAGCTGTGAAATGGAGTCACCCCTGTAGTGATAGGTGATGTGCCTGAGTTTGTTTTGTTCTGGAGGTCACGTAGTGTTGGTCTTGCCTGCTGTTTGTCCCACCACACTTGCTGGGAATCTGGTGGCAAGGATTGTTGGAGAAGAGTCTTCCCTAGAAGGTCTAGATCTTCCAGTGCTGCTGTCCGGCTGGGTGGGAGTTTTGGTGCCGCTGTCGCATGGAGATCACTGCTCTCCGATAACTGGAAGTTATTCCACCCTCCAGAATCTGTGATGTTCTGACTAGAAGTGGTGGAGCCGCTAATTCAGAGAGACATGAGTTCATCATCCAGCAGCGATGCCGAGACCCCAGGCTCATGGCTGGATGTTGTGTGCTGTAGAGAAAAGGCTGGGAAGGATGGGTATGTGGGAGCCCCAGTGGGTAGATCAAGGCCTGAGAGATCCAAAAGAGCTGATTAGCTTCCTGGGATGGTGCTACTAAGTGTCTCACCGTTAATTTCTTCCCCTTGCACCACTTGTCAGTACATGTTGATCACCTGTGTCAGTCTATCGTTTGCTTGAAGGATTTCAGCTAAAGCATCATTGTTATCCTCAGTGCCATTGGCCAATCGGAAGAGGGTGGGTCTCATCTTCTCGCATCTGTGATACAGCTCCTTCATGAGGTCCTCGTTACCCCCAGAGGTCTCTCCCTGGGTGTAGGAGTTCAACATGTTGGTTAACAGTGAGACATTGTTGTTACTTCTTCTATGGTGTTGACCTGTTTTGAAATCCTCTACATTCGCTGTTGATCCACCTGCACTATCTCCTTGATGAGCTTATTAGCATCCCAGAGATCCTCAGGGTGCGAGCTATTTAGTAGGCACGCCAACATCTGAAACTGCTCCTCATCGTCAAAGATTGTATTCCGTGGCCGCAGCGGAGGTGGTGGAGGGATGAGCACATCACCCTAAAGAATGGGGTAATCTTTCAGAATGTTCTGTTTCTTCAACATCTGATAGGCTTCTGTAATCTTGGCCTCATCCGGGAGCCCCAGGGTCCAGCTGTACATCAGCTCCAGGATCTTAGACTTCACTATCTCAAGAGTGCGTCCTCCCAGATACTTGGGTGACACCACCTTGATCAGCTCATTGAGGAAGCAGAATTTCCCAACTTCACTGTGGAATCTTTTGCCTCAGCTCTTCATGCAGGTCTCTAGCACCATTAGGGCCTGGACTGCTTCCCATTCTTGTGGTGACTGGATCTTATGGGCCAGGAACCAGGTAGCGAGCTGGGGACCTTCCAGCACTCGATTAAGTTGCTTACAAAAGGTTTGTATGCTGTCCCAGTCCAGCTCCTTGTTCAGCGGGTTGGTTGCTCGGTTCATCCGCAGCTCCAAACTCTCCTCCTTCATCTCTCGGGATCCTTAGCCGCCACTGATAGTAAGGGAAACAGACAGAGCCCGCGAGACTTCCGGATCCTTGTGCACTGTATACGTTTGTCAGCAAAAATGTATGTGAGTGCAAATGTGATGGTCAGTTCAATTGAAGATGTGTTGTCTGTAATGGCAGTACACTACCATATCATGCATACTCCACGTTACCCCACTCCACTCTGCTAAGCATTCCTCCACACCACTGCACTCTACTCTGCACCACTCCGCATACTATGCCATTCCACTCCACACTGCGTCACTGCACTCTTATTTGCACCTCTCCACTCTACGCCTATCTACTCTACACCACTCTACTCTATGCCAATGCACTCTACCCCACACAATTCTACTATGCATCACTGCACTCTTCGCCACTGCACTCTAAACCACTGAACTCTACTTCACTCTATGCCACCCTACTCCGCAACAGTGCACTCTATGCCAATGCACTCTTCGCCAATGCACTCTTCTCTGTACCACTCCACTGTACACCAATCCCCTCTACTCCACTCTAATCTACTCTGTACTACTGCACTCTACACTAAAACAATCTACTATATGCCACTGCACTTGGTGCCACTGGACTCAGCGCCACTCCACTCTACACCACTCTGCTCTGCGCAACTGCACTCTATGCCAATGCACTCTACACCACTTTACTCAAAACCACTTCACTCTCCGTCATTATTCTCTACGCCACTGCACTCTATGCCACCATATTCTACTTTGCATCACTCCTCTCTATGCCACTCCTCCCTACGCCACCACTCTGCGCCACTGCACTTTACGCTAATGCACTCTGCACCACTCTACTATACACCACTGCACTCTACGACAGTACACTCTGGTACACTGCCCTCTCTGCCACTCTACTTTATGCTACTCTACACCAATGGTTGCCTGTGTAGGTGGCGTTCCCACAATTGAAAGTTAAGAGAGCTTGCTGGTGGCCACATTAACTATATCTGGAGCAGCAATTGGACCTATATAAGGCAATGCGGCATATAGGAGTTCCTTGCACATGCCTGGTCTGAAATAGGGCATTCAGCTGGGCAGCTACATCCAGTAGACCCTTTACTGTACCTGGCTTGCCTGAAGTAACATAAGAGTGGTCAGCTTGTAGGCGCCGAGAAGGCTCTGGCGTGCTCGTGCCACCCTCCTGGCATATGGTAATAATCCTACAAGGGGGAAGTGGGGGGGTGCAAGGACTTGTGATGAGTGACCCTTAATATCAAACAAAGGGACCAAGGCGTTGTAATAGGAGTCGCTTCCAATCCTCAAGTTAGCCACAAATGCGGTTACCAACCGTGAAGATTACTAAAGGGTTCGTCGCTTGAACGGCACAAACGATTAAGCGACCAGAATAAGAGCACTTAAGGAAAACTGGATCTTGCGATCAGGTCGGGAAAGAGCTCTTTCCTCCCCATAAGGAGAGAAAAAAGAAACTTCAATCATTGACAACTTTAAAAAGGGTTAAGGCAAAAGTATCCGGGGAGAACCATCCATTAATCTCACACGTGGTTAAGCTGTTTGAAAAATCAATCAAAATCCCGCATAAGTTTCACCTTCTGAAAGATCCTGCAGGTGCAATGCTAACTCTGCAAGAAGATTTATGTAAACTCCCAGCACCAATTACACCAGTTAGTTGGGCAAACTCCTCACGCCTGAATCCAGACAATAGTGGCATGGATCAGTCTGAAGGTGGGCTTACAAGTAAGTTGGCAGAAAATAAGGTCGCGCAATGGGGACATACAACAGACTTGGAGATGCTTTCGCTAGAGCCAATCGCACCACTGCCTCCAAATGTCTTCAACCTATCTCAAAAATCCCCAGGAAACTATCAAAGGCAAATGCTGACATCTACTCCCACTCAAAGTGACAGTAAATATTATTAAAAATCACAAAACTGCCAGGGAACTAACAAATTGTACTCCTCAAACAAATCAAAAGTGCCAAACTGCAAAAGGGAACTTGTAGCATCAACAAGCAAGCCTTAGCAAGCCTTTAATCCAGAAGCTCAAACTGATATGTTAAAGGAGATGTATTGTGGTAGTTCTTCCCAGGAGAAGTTGAACTAAGAGCAAACCAATGAAACTCTAAAAGTCTCCAACTTTGGAGTGCCCTGTTCCCAAAACAGCTATCCAATTACTAGCTCACAGTCTACACAAGCTAAAATAGAAATGGAAGAACAACCAGGGCCATAACATATGAATAAAAGTCCAATACAACGTAACCCTGACTGCTTAACCATCAACTTTTGAATCAGGAGCTATCTGGGATACCTTTTTTAGAACTTCGCAATTAACACTAGAAGCCCTTACGTACCAATCAAATTAAATGGATGTGCAAATCGACTTCCTTAATGTCATGGCAAAATCAGTCGCCGGAATTGATCAGAAACTGGCCTCTTTAAACAATTTAATAACACAAGTTCAAACACAAGCAACAACATCATCTATAGCAGGGCTCAAAAAATTCACTCGCCCACTCACATTGTCGAGCAGGATTTAATCAGGTCGAGCTATTTTTAGGGACTACTCGACTTTTCTGGTGAGCTGAAAATCCTCTAACTTTAGTCACAGAAGGAAAAATAAATATAGGAACACAAATTGACTTTTGACCTATGTCTCTGAAAGCCAGCAAATGTGACAAGATAACAAGATTTAAAGGCATCTTTATTGCTCACAAAGTGAAAGAGCAATAAAGATGCCTTTAAATCTTGATATCTTGTCACATTTGCTCCACTTTCAAAGACAGAGGTCAAAAGTCAGTTTGTCATTCTACATTTATTTTTCTTTCTGTGACTGAAGTGAGAGGATTTTGTAAAGTAAATTGTGTAACAACTGAACTGTGGAAAGCATGTGAAATGAAAGGCTGTAAGATGTCAGACTTTTTTCTAACACAACACTGAAATAGCTAAGTGAACTGTTCAAACATTTCAAATATATTTCACTTGTTATGAAGACATTTTTGTAATTCTGTGGTGAAAAAAATATTTTGATAGGATCAAAACAAATTAGAACACTCTACTTGGTGATGTGCAAATTTTAAATAAATGTGCTGAAACCCTATTTCCATATATTGTTTATGCGCTATGATCAGTAAAACTACATGTTAGTGGGAAAGGTTTGTGGCCATTTCAATGGAAAATATGCTATCTGTAACTGACAGTGCTCTACCACATCATGCTTTAGTAATATATTTATGAAAAGTGAGTTTTTAAATATGAACTGGGAATTATAACTGCTCCTGCCCAGATGACAATGTTATTAGTGAACTAAGAGGCAAGCCAGGGGTCATGTGTACCCTATATATGGGCTCGATTCTTGTTATACATGGAGCAAACATTTAGTCTAATAAATAAAGAGTTTTTTTGTACAGCAGAAATAGTGAACTTGCATATTTGAAGGTGTTCTCTTATGTGATGATAAAGAAAAAGGCGGCTCCACAAGACAAACTATTTGCCTAGGATCACACAATTTGAGACCAGTTCACGGGTCAAGTACATTACAGTTAGGTTGAGTAGATTTTTCAGGTTACTAGATCTGCAGGTCTAGTGACATTTATATGATTTTTCGAGCCCTGTATAGATTGTACTTTTGCACCACTGATTAATAAATTAGCCACAATCCCCGAAGTCTTGACTACTTTGATTGAAGACATAAAAGGGAATGACGATTCTCCAATTAACATACAGAGAGAATCTTGATTTCATTAAAGACAACGGAGGCTAACATTATACAATAACTTTTATTGCTGCCCCACACTTGCAGCCCTTTAAAGGACATGTATTACATCATAAGTAAAACATTCCATAGAACATAACAAAACGTTGTGGTAACTATGCATCTTCCTCTTAGAGCTGCGACAAGGTAAAGTAGGGGAGAGGAGTTGGCCTAACGGCTAGGGCGGTTGACCTCGAACCTGGGGAACTGGGTTCGAGTCTCGGCAATGACGCTGAACATCCTGTGATTCTGGGCAAATCACTTAATCTCCCCGTGCCTAACAAAAATAAATGTGTCCTGATGTAACGCAACTGGTGCTATGTAAAGCGCTCTGATACCCGATTCGGGTCAAGTTCGCGCTATATAAAACTCCGGAAAAAAAAAAAGTAATTGTAGATTCGACTCCTTCCATGTTAATTGCACTTGATAAGAAAAGAGTTCTCACAGTGACTCAGAGTCTGGAAAGAAAAGAAGGAGAGCAAGTAATATCTATTGTTAAGTAATTCAAAACTACAGGACAAAGTAAGAAGTAAAAATTAGTCATTACGTATATAACAAGAATACAAATCTCTTACAAAGATCCACCAGGGAGTGGTGGGAGGGATAATGTTAGCCTCTGTTGTCTTTAATTAAATCAAGATTCTCCCTGTATGTTAATTGGAGAAATGTCATTTCATTACAAGACCGAAGGCTACCATTATGCAAGTTTAAAGCTTTTCAATGCTATATTGCTTATGTGTTCCACAGGTTTAACTTAAAACTTAACGAAAGTGGAAGCATTTGACCAATCTGCTGCTTTGAGAATATCTGCAAGTGAACCTACACCCCAGAACACCTTACTGGCCATAGCGCCATGGGAAGAATGTGCGCCAAACTTGGATAAGTCTATGCCTGCTTCCAACATTGCTGTTCTAACCCATCTCGAAATTGTAGCAGAAGAAACTGCCTTATAGGGTTTTACAAAGAATATTAGTAATTGACTTTCATTATTAGGTCTAAAATTAATCATTCTGTTCGTACACTTTCATACAACTCACCACACATAGTTTGGGGTAATCAGTAAAATAAGGATAAAAAATATTTTCAGACATAGTCTTGGTCCTTTTCCATATTTTAAAAAGTACTCCATCTGGGGAATAGACTCTATTGCAGGTTTCTAACGCCTTAACATCTGACACCCTTCTAAAAGGTATTGGGCAAAGTAATGTCACTAGCTTTATAGATAATTGTTTTCTGGAAAGAAAACAATTATCTGGCCAAGAGGTGAAAAGGTCGAAGATAAGGTTAACATTCCTTAGTGAATCATATTTGGCCTTAGGAGGACGTTTAAGTCTTATTCCCTTCATTACTCTACGTATTAAGGGGTCGGTTCCAATAGAAAAATCATTTAACAGTGAATGACCTGCTGAAATTGCAGATCAGTAGCAGTTTACGGTTCTATAGCATAAACCTGAATTAAATAGACCTGCTAGGTAATTGGCTACTTCTACTACAGGAGCGTCCACGGGATCCAGATCCCGTTCCAGGCACCAACTACACCATTTGTTCCATACACCAGTGTATCTTCTCCTTGTTCCCGGAGCCCATGACTCATCCAGAAGGCTTTTAGCCTCTCCTGAAAGGCCAGAGTATCTTCTTGAGTCCGTGAAATCCTCCAGGCATGAAGGTTCATGTTTCCTTCTAAGAGAAGAGGATGTACCTCTCCTTCTTGTCCCTGGAGAAGGCCTAAACTCCCTGGGATAAGGCGTGGGACCTCCATTGCCAACTCCATCACACCTGGAAACCATATTTGAGTATTCCAAAAGGGCGTAATTAGAACGATGCGGCAATGCTCCATACGAACTTTCAGCAGAACTCTCTGAATTAGTGCGAAGGGGGGAAGGCGTAGCATCTCCATTGGTTCCAAGGTTGAACCAGACCGTCCACTGCAGTCGCTTGGGGGTCTGGCCTCCAGCTGAAATACTGATCTATCTGCTGGCAAAGAGATCCACCTGGAAAGGGCCGCATAAGTCTTGGACTTTTTTGAAGACTATTGGATTCAGTTTCCAGTCGCTCGAGTCTCTTAGGAACCTTGAATTCCAATCTGCCCTTGTGTTTAGATGGCCAGGGAGGAATTCTGCTTTAGAACTATTTTTTGACTCCAGCAGAAGTACCAAATCCTCTTGGCTAGATCTGCAAGTAACCTTGACCTTGCTCCTCCCAAGCGGTTGATGTAAGAGACAGCTGTAAAGTTGTCCAGTTTGATCAAGACTACGCTGTTTTTTAGAATTGACTTGAAGCTCATTAATGCATTCAAGCTCGCCAACATCTCTAAGCAATTTATGTGCAGAGTGAGTTCCTCTGGGGACAATTTCCCCCCTGTTTCCATCTTTCCTAGTCTAGCACCCCAGCCTAAATTGCTCGCATCTGATTCCAGAGTGTGATCCGGAGTGTTCCCAAATATTGCTTTCCCATTCCAGCTGTCTAGATTGTTCCGCCACCATAAGAGGTCTTCTCGAGCCTCCAGTGACAGGGGAACACTGTCTGAATACCAAAGGCCCTTCTTCAGCCCTGAAGATTTCAGTCTCTGTAAGGCCCTGTAGTGGAGTGGCCCTGGGGAGATTGCCAGAATCGAAGAGGATAAGAGACCAACTACTCTCGCTAGTTCCCGGAAGCTCACTACGTTGGATAAAACATAAGTTACTTCCTTCTTTATTTTGGACAATTTCTTTAAGGGGAGTTGTAGCTGGGCCGAAGTTGTGTTTACCTGGAAACCTAGGAATTCCAGGTTTTGTGTTGGTGTCATAACGGACTTCTCTATGTTGATAATAAATCCTAAACCTTCTAAAAGGTCCACAGCCCATTTCATGTGAGTCAGCAGTTCCTCTTGGCTTTGAGACATCAGCAAAATGTCGTCCAAGTAAATTACTAGTCGAACTCCTCTTCTCCTCAGGGAGGAAACCACTGGTCTAAGGACCTTGGTGAAGCACCAAGGTGCTGAGGAGAGGCTGAAGGGGAGACAACGAAATTGGTAGGTCACACCTTTCCATACAAACCTTAGGTACTTCTGAGACTCTATGTCCATAGGAATTGTAAAGTAAGCGTCCTTGAGGTCCAGTTTTATGAGCCAATCTTTCTCTTGGAGGATGACTCTCAGAAGATGGATACCTTCCATCTTGAAGTGTCTGTACACAAGGAAAGTATTTAGTTCCTTGAAATTTATTATGGGGCACCAACCTTTCTCCTTTTTCTTTACTAGAAAAATTGTGCTCACAAAACCCAGACCAGTCTTTGATACCTTGGAAATCACCCCCTTTGATAACATTTGACTCACCTCTGTGTCTACCAGAGCAGATTGTTCTTGGTCTAGGGTAAGTTCCCTGGGTTGGATAGTCTGGTAAGGAGTTGTAACAAAATCTATTTTGAATCCTTTTATAGAATCTAGTACCCAAATATCGTTTGTTAGCAAAGACCAATTCTGGTAGAAAAGGCGAAGCCTTCCCCCTACCTTTGGGAGGGAAGAACCAGAGGGAAGAGTCCTCACCTTGTTGTCCATGGCTTTGGAATCTGCCTCTGCTACCTCCGCCTCATGCGCGATTGTTGCGTCCTCTTTGCGGGAAGAAGGAATTGTTCCAGCGGAAGTATCTTCCATATCCGCGTTGATTCTGCTGGTAGAAGGGGGACCTATAGTGTCCGCGGCTGGCATCCAGTCCCATCCTGTCAGCCCTTCCAAAAATTCTACCTCCAAACATGCGTCTCATGTTGGACTGGGCCTTACAGAATGCGGAGAAGGTGGAAACATACTTCCCCAAGGTTTTAATAAAGTTTTCGCCGAAGAGTAACCCATTCGGGTCACCCTGGATGTCCTTGTTGGTCAGGTCTCCTAACTTCATCCGCATCAGTATAGCGCTTCTCCTTTCCGAGATAAGGCCAGCATTGGCATTGCCAAGAAGGCATCGGGCGCGCTGGCTCCACCCTCGGAGGAGTTCGGTATCTACTGGAGCGCCTTTAATAGAGGATTCCTCTGCTAGGTCTAGGATTCTATCCAGAGGTCCTAGAGTGTCCAGTAATTTGCCTTGACACTGCTTGAGGCAACGTTCCAGACCTTTCCTAGGGTCCCGTCCTGTTTTAAACAGGAATGTCATTAATTCCGGGTCTAAATTGGGAGTCATACCTGACTTATTATCCAAAAAGGGTCTTGGGCATTCTGACCTCATTAGATTTCGTGTATCTTTCTCAAGTGGTTTTCTTATCCAGAATTTAATAAACTTGGCTACGTGGTCCAAAGGCCACCAGTCGGATCCCCTGGGATGGGTAATGCGAGAGGGGTTAAACATCTCCATCCCTGCTGGGCCCTTAATGGAGCTGGAGTTACTGGGTTGTTCTAAATCCTCATCAAGGATGTCATCATCATCATCGGTAAAAGAAGTGATGTCTTTTGTGCCGAATGGGACACCTGGTCTTTTTGTGCCGCGAGGGGCACCTGTACTTATTGTGCCATGAAGGTCGCTCTTTCTCTTTGTGCTAGGGGCACCTAGCTCATTTGTAGCACACAGGCTACCTAGGGATAACACCCGGTCTCTTGTAGCGCGCAGGCTACCATGGGATTCAAGGTGCTTTGACTTTTTCAAAGCCTTACCTCCTTTTTTGGGTTGAGGGTTTTCCTCTCCAGAAATATCAGCTGAGTCTTCCTCAGGAGTGTTGTCTCTTTTTCTTTTAGTAAATGCTGCCTCTACTGCCTCTTTCAGAGAGGATTTCAGTTGTCTATCAAACAAATTCATTAAGGAATTCTCCGTGAGGGGAATATCCCCAATAAACTGTATATCGTTTTCTGACATTTTTTTTTTTAAGGTTATTGGATTTAAGAAAAAACTTTCCCTTTTTAAAAAACAATTGTTATTTATGTATGTATAGAACGCTTCTTGACCGTTAATATCTGTAAGGCAGGGTGTTTATGTACAGTCTGCTGATCTCGAGACTATTTGGTCAAGAGCTATATTAAAAAATATAAATTGTTCTCCTGTCGGCTTTATATTAAAATAATATTTGCCCTCCTACCAGAGAAAGCTGTCTTTCGGTCTTAACGGCTCCGTGACACGGTCCGTTGGGCTCTGCACTGTGCGTTGTCATGGAAACGCACAGCGCGAGCCGGAGCGGGCCTTCCCAGAAACTCTAATTTTTGCCTGGCGGGTCCCAAAGAGGGGAGCTTGTCGAAGCAAAAGAGCCGGAAAGGAGTAAGCCCCGGCCCGCGACCATCGTCGAGGCGAAGCAGAGCCGGAGAGCAATGGGGACAAGCCGTGAGTAAAACGGTCCCGGCTGTTTGAAGTCAGCCGGGGCCGGAGTACATCTGGAGGACTGGCAGGCCGGGGGGCAGACAAGAAGGGTCAGAACCACCCGGTCTCGGGTATTTGGATCAGCCGGAGTCAGAAGTGACCGAGTCTCACACTGAGAGCATGATCAGGTTGGTTTAACAGGAAAGGCAAATCGAATAAATTAAAAGGTTGTAACGAAATAAGCAAACCCGACCATAAATTGGAAGGGTGACAACACAAAGGGGAAAAAATTACTCACCTTCTATACTGAAAGGTGCTCCCTGCGGGGGAAAAGCGGTCAAAATACAAGTCAAATATCGTAAATAAAGATCATTACATGTAATGAAGGGGGGGGTCATCTTGTTTTGCTTAACAAATAGGAAAAAAAGAATATCCCATAATGGTAAATTGATATATTAAGATAGTACAAAATAGAGAGAAGGATAAACATGTACTTAACTGTCCAGGAGCAGCAAATAAAAGAGGAAGATGCATAGTTACCACAACGTTTTGTTATGTTCTATGGAACGTTTTACTTATGATGTAATACATGTTCTTTGAAGGGCTGCATGTGTGGGGCAGCAATAAAAGTTATTGCATAATGGTAGCCTCCGGTCTTGTAATGAAATCTGCAATCCCCAGGCTGTGATAAGAAATCCAGGATGCAACTAATGAAGGAAACCGGCGAATTAGATAAAGTAAGGAGTGCGAACAACAGCATAGACTCTCAAAACCAAATTACTGATCCATTGGGTGAAAAGGTGGGAGTGTCTGAAGATATGCAACCAAACTCTTCACCTTTTATAATAATGAAAAAACAGAGGAAAAAACAATGTAAAGCAAGAAATAAGATAAAAAAACAGTATAGTAGAAACCTTGTTTCAAAAAGCAACAACTAAAATGGGGGATAACATAATCAGGCCCAACGACGAACCAGGGAAAACACAGACTCAGGCCTGCAAGGGAAAAAGAAAAAAGGCCTATTATGTTTTCAGTAAAAAATCAGAAAACCATCCCTGCTGAGGAAAGTGAAGTAACAACATACCCTACAGAACTACAGACCCAGGACTCCCCAAAAAGCTCAAACACCGCTGTGCAACACCAAAAAGAAGAGGCCGGATCAGCTGGAATTTATTTTGGGAAATACCTGCAAAACATCGTGTCTGTTGAAGACAGTAAATCAACAACAATCATGAAAGTCCTATTGAATCAAGGCACCTCTGCACGAACAGAGATACTAGGTAGATCAAAACATCAGCAAAATGACGAGGCTTGGCACCAGGAAGTGCCCAATAGAAACAATACAGATAGCTCAATGCACAGGAAAACAAACTTCCAACCATCGCCTAAACCCAGGATTAGACAAGATCCGACCAATACCCAAGCAGAACCCTGCCATTGGACAGAGTCGTTAGATCTGTTCTGGTTGAATGCATCACCCAAAAAGGTAATATAATTTCGGAATCAGGCAATAAAATTACAATTGTAATGAAGGAAGGAGTCAAACAATCTTCAAACCTGGATACCAGTCTAGGGAAAATCACGATATTTTGAACTGTGAGAATATCCTAAGACTTTTAAAAGCAATTCTATCACTTGAAAAAATAAAAACAGAAGATATTGAATTCTTACCCAACAAAGATAATAATCAAGAACTTACACTGGTGACCTGGAATTCTAGTCAACTAGCTCGACAAATCCGTCAGGAAAATCACTTTTTCCTAAACAGGGGAATAAAAATCATCAGGCCTCCGCAAATTCTTTATCCAAGTCCATTCGATTTACCAGAAAAACTTGATTACCCACTGAACAAAGCTGATAATAGTCAAGTATACTCAATCCTTAAAAATCCTATTGGTAAAACGGCTGTCTTCTCACCAAGCTTATATACTAACCTGCACGTACAGAGGGGTCTCCAACTAAACCAAGGCTAGTTGACAGTAGCCTTACACGGTGGACCTCAGACCTGACAGGAAAACATACAGTGTATCCAGCAACAATTACTTGTTTACCCAAAGGAAACAATAAAGCTATGTTCATGGAACACAAATGGTGTGCAAACTAAGATTCAAAATGCTTATTTGTCTACCACCATCAGAAATTTTTACATTGTATTGCTTCAAGAAACATGGGCAACTCAATCATTCATGTTGGAAGGATTCACTGGGTACTTTGCTCCAGCCACTAAAACTAGGAGATATGGGCGCCCAAGCAGGAGCCTAGCAACATTCATAGCAATTGACCTAAAGATGGAAAACGAGCAGGTAGACATAGATGATAATAACATTTTAATAGTAAAATTGCGAAGTAGGTATAAAAATACTACAAACCTTCTGTTATTAACTCATGTTTACATACACTCGACGCAAGTGCCAGAAAGTCAGTCTAATAATCTCATAAATATTTTATTACACCAATTACAAGAGGAAACACACCCGGAGATTACAGGAGACTTTGACATGAATCTGCTTTGGTCATTTACCCGAGACAATACTATATTACAACAAGATCATCTATGGGCTATCTCCAAACAGTCGGTAACCCAAGAGAGTAGCGGGTCGAAAGACATGGTGGGAACAAATCTAGTTAAAGGTTTGAAATCCCTTGGTCTAAGGGTCTTAAATGGAAGGCACCAACAAGATTCACCACCGGCATGGACTTATTAAGCATCAGGTCTGAAATCCAGGATTGATTATACCATAATATCTTTACCTTTATTTCAAATATCTTCCTTTCAGATTACAAAAACAACTGAAAGTGATCATGGACAACAATTCATGGAACTTAAGATCCAATGTTCAAGACATCAAAAGGTAAAGTCACTTTCTGGGGAGTTACTAACTGTAAACTATAGGAGGCTGTGCTGGTCGGAAGGATCTAAAGTCTCAATTAGGAAATGAGCTCTAATATTGGTCGAGCATTGTTTTTTAGTGGATTACCTCACTGTAACAGCGCAATAGACTCTTTATTACAGAGAAATTAATGGCCTCCTACGCATCGAAAAATAACATAACACTCAGCAATCTAACATTCAAGGTAAAAATGTAAGTAGGTTTAGAGCATCAACCACAAGTCGTAAATTGTTACAGAATATTTAGACAAATAAAGAAGTGGCCAGGGAATCATGAGTTCCACACCAAACTAAAGAGGATAAACAGAGATTTTCGAAGGTTAATTTGGGAAGAAAAATCAAAAGCAAAACAAACAATCTGGGCAAAAGCACTGTATAACAGTAAAACGAAAAACTCTAGAGACTTCTGGAAGATGATCAATAGTCTGAATAGAGCCTCACCGACGATTACAATATCTACATTAATAGAAGCTGGCTGGAAAGGTTTTTTTAACTAAACATTTTAATCAAGCCTCTGACACCAACTGGGTACAAAAGCAGAGCAGAACAAATCAGATAACGCAAGGTGCAGGTAAACTGATTATTACAGAAGACCAGGGATGCGCACTCATCCAGAAACAAAGACAAGACGGAGCACACGGGCCAAATGGAATCCCACTTGCTCTGTACAAGGATAACCCTACCGTTTGGGCAGGATACCTGACGAAAGTCTTTAACCATGCTCTTCAGTCTGCGATTATTCCGAAGTCATGAAAGGCTCTATAATAACTCCCATCTTCACAAGTGGTGATTGGGCACAACCAGCAAATTATCTTTTAATTATTCGGCAAGATACACTGAACTCTTTGCAGGAATCAGAACTATCGCAATGGGCAGCAGCAAGGAAGATTATTCCGCCAAACCAATCCGGTTTCGTGCAAGGATTAATACAGCGTCCAATATTTTAGCACTTTCAATTATAATAGACAAATACAAATCCAGGAAGCAACCAATATATCTGTGCATTGTAGATTTTAAATCTGAGTTTAATTGTGTACAGCGGCAAATCCTTTGGTAAAAGTTGGTTAAACAAGGAATCCCTGCTAGTCTTCTAAAGGCAATTCAGTTGTGGTCCTCTGACACGTGGGTCAGGGTGATGGTTCATACTGATCTAGAAACATTTAAACCTCCCAGGGGCTAAAACAAGAGTGCATACTTGCTCCATACTTATTTAATTTGTTTTTGTCTGACTTAATACAGGCACTGGACGAAGTAAATGCACATCTTCACAAGTTAGCAGAAAAGTATGTATCGGACTTACTATGTGCTGACGATGTCATTTTGTTAAGTCAAACAAAGATTGGATTACAACGCCTCACAAACTACATGAGAAAAAGACAAAAGTGATGGAAGTAAGTCACAGGATACAGAAAGAATATAAGTTGTATTTACAAGAGCACTTACCGTCAACTGGAGCGGGTGGAAACATACAGGTATGTGGGAGTACTCTTTGACGACAAATGCTCCTTTCAGCACCACAAGACGGACTTGCGAAGGAGAGGCAATACCTTACTTATAGCATTCCATACTTTACAAAGGTCTTTAAATTTAAATTTCTTTTTCGTCTCCCTTGTAATGCCTCTCTGACCCAGATAAGGCTAGAATTTGCGTTAACAAATCAATTTGGATTAACAAATCAGCTTTTTGCAAGGAAAGGAGACTATATAAAGGTTTGGAAGAGAATAAAATCTAACACCTCTAACCCAATGTGTCACTCTCTCTGGCAAGAAATTCAAACAAATCGAAATTCACAGTTTTGGAAGTATCTACAAACAGCTTTAGATACATTTACAGCTCTCATTCTGTATGGGACATGTCACTCCCTCCAGAGTCCTTTAAACAAGTCATCAACGGATTAACAAAATGATCCTCGATGCTTGGGTGATATGGAACGAATATAAATCTTTTAAATCACAGTCCTATTTAGAAACAGGTTTGGCCATAAAGCTAAAAAATTTCTTTATTAGAACAAGATTTTGGCTTCTCCCAGGCCTGTCTCATGCGATGCTGTGGCTGTGTACAACAAAAACCACAAGCTGCATATTATGAAAAAATGGAGAAGAAAACATTATTCACTTGTCTGTGTATGCCCGGAATTACTGGAAGAAAGAAGGGGGCTACTTAAGATGCCTTTTAATAAACGGGGAATACGTGCATGCAGACAAGCAGTAACAGCATGTTTTAAAACATCAGATAAAGCCTTGAATTAGATTTTTTCAAAATTTTTGATACATGCAGCTAGGAAACTGGAATTTTGCAATCCTATTTCAGTTTAACTTTATTGCACGTATTCGCCTTAAATGCAGCGCCAACATTGTTTACAATGAAGAGCTAATTTGCACTTTAAGACTTGCGCTACAAAATCTACGCGCTGGAGATAACAAAGAGGATCCGTGTATTATTTTGACTCGTTGCAGAAACTGGAGGTGGCCACTCTAGGAATTTTAAATTTGGTTTTATAACTGTAACTTTAAAGTATTTTTATGTGTTTAACGTGATTTCAAAATTCGTTTTATTGTGTAGTATGTTATCTTTTTATGACCATATATTGTATGATTTTACTTAATCAGTAAACATTTACTTACACTGTACGCCACTGCACTCTACGCCACTATACTCTGCATCGCTTTACTCCACGCCACTGCACTCTACACCAATCCACTCTAAGCCACTCTAATCTACTCTGCACCACTGCACTCTACAACACTCTACTCTATAGCAGCGCACTGTACGCCACTTCACTCTACTCTGAAGCAATCTACTCTGTCCCACTGCTGTCTACTACACTCTATTCCACTCCGCGCCATTCCACTCCACTGTACGCCACTTCACACTATGCCACTCTATTCTACACTGCTGCACTCTACGCGACTTCACTCTACATCAATGAGCACTATACCACTTTACTCCAAATCAATACACTCTACTGCACTCTATGACAATCTACTTTGCACCACTGCTCTGTAGACCACTCTACTCTACTCTACGCCACTCTACTCAACACCATTGCACTCTATGTCACTTTCCTCTGCACCACTCTACGCCTCTGCACTCCACTCCAATGCACTCTTTGCCACTCTACTCTACACCACTGCCCTTTACAACAATCTAATATGCAGCACTGCACTCTCTGCCACTGCACTCTCTGCCACTGAACTCTGTCATTCTACTCCATGTCACTCTACTCCATGTCACTCTACTCCATGCCACTCTACTCATTGCCACTCTACTCTATATCACTCTAATCTATATCACTCCACACTACATCACTCTGTTCTACATCACCGCACTCTATGCCACTGCACTTCACTAATGAGCACTACACCACTTTACTCAAAACCAATACACTCTACGGCACTGCACTCTAAGCCAATCTACTCTGCACCAATGCACTCTACACCACTGCACAATACGACAATCTACTATGCAGTACTGCACTCTGCCACTGAACTCTCTGCCACTAAACTCTCTGTCACTCTAGTCTGCACCACCTAACTCTTGCCACTGCACTCTACTCTGCACCACTCTACTGCACTCACCGCCAATGTACTCCACGCCACTGAAGGACGGGGCCCTCTAGGGCCCCGCGGGTTATATACAACCAACTGCTATGCCTTCCCCAAAAAGTAGAGTCGGTCAGACAGTAGAGAATACAAGCTTGCTTTATTCAGTATATACTCTGCAGAGGAGCCCAGTCAGGCCTTCACCCTAAGATGTCTGCCGAGGGGGACTGACTCCCCAGCTTTCTGCAATATTAGATAAACCCTTCTGAGAGACTTCGGCCACTCCCCTAATGGAAAAATACCGGCCTGAGCCAGGCATGAACAAAGGAGGTACAGAGAGATGAGCTAACACCTGCCAGATGGGTGCACTATCAGTAGCTCAAGGCCACTGTGCCGAGTCTCAGCGTCTCCTAACGTGGGAGCAGAGCTACATGTAGAGATTGAAATGTGCAAACAGAACAACAGTTCATTAGCAAGTCGGGTTACAGCCTTGGACAAGAGAAAATAATAACGAAGTACAGTGTTCTGCTGAGGCAAGCAGATTTGGAAATAAAGCCTAGCATGAGCACAGTCCAAGCAGTCTTCTAGTGATTGCGAAATACAAAATGGAGTCACACAAGCTAACTAAAGTTTACATGCTGCAAGGATAACTCAGTGGGTTGCATAACATGAATGCAAATGGCACCTATTTAGCCACATATTGCTAACCTAACCTAGCATAACAAATGCATTACGGGAAAGGGAATTTCAAATCTAACACCACTACATTCTATGCCACTCTAATCTATTGTGCACCACTGTACTCTGACACTGCACTCTACACCATGCCAGTCTAGGCCACTCCACTCTGCACCACTCCACGTTACTCTACAACACTTCACTCTATGTCAATGCACCCTACGTCTCTACTCTGTCCCACTCCACTCTACCCTACTTCACTCTATGCCACTTCACTCTACTCTGAAGCAATCTACTCTATGCCACTGCACTCTATGTCACTCGACTCCATGTTGCACCACTCCACTCTACACCACTGCACTCTACACTGCGACACACTACGCCACTGCACTCTACACTACACCACTCTACTCTAAACCGCTGCACTTTACTCCAATTCACTCTACACCACTTCACTCAAAACCAGTGTACCCTACGCCACTGCACATACGCCAACTACTTTGCACCACTGCACTTTACGCTACCATACTCAACATTTTACTTTATGCCAGTGCACTCTGTGGCACTGAAAGCTACGTCTCTGTACACCAATGCGCTCTACGTCACTGCTCTCTATGCCACTCCATTCTACTCTGCACCACTGTATTCTATGTCACTGCTCTGCACCACTCTACTCTGCACCACTATACACCAGTGCACTCCATGCCACTGCGCTCTACCACAGTCCACTTTATGCCACTCCACTTTATGCCACTGTCTCTACACCACTGCTCTCTACGCAACTGCACACTACACCACTGGACTCTACGACACTACACTCTGACACTCTACTCTTCATGACTGCACTCTATGCCACTGCACTCTATGACACTACACTCTGACAATCTACTCTTCATGACTGCACTCTATGACACTACACTCTGACAATCTACTCTTTATGACTGCACTCTATGCCACTGCATTACTCTGCACCACTTAACTTGATGCCACTCTACTGCATTCTACTCCACTGCACTCTACACCACTGTACTCTGCACCACTCTATTCTACGCCAATGCTCTCTATGCTACTCTACATCAACCCACTCTATGCCACTGCACCCTACCCTGCACCACTCCACTCTACTCTGCTCTACTCCACTCTATGCCACTTCACTCTACATCACTCTACTCTGCAACACTGCGGTCTCCACCTCTGAACTCTCCGGCACTCTACTCTGCATCGCTCCACTCTACGCCACTGTACTCTACGCCAAGCCACTCTAATCTACTCTGCACCACTGCACTCATTGACACTCAACTCTATACAACTGCACTCTACGCAACTTCACTTTGAAACTATGTACTCTATGCCACTGCAGTCTACGCCACTCTGTGCCACTCCACTCTACTCTTCTCTGCACTCTGCCACTCTGTCCTACACCGCTGCACTCTACACCAATGCTCTCTCCACCACTTTCTCAAAACCAATACACTCTATGCCTCTGCACTCTGTCAATCTACTCTGCGCCACTGCACTGTAGGCCACTATACTCTACTCTATGCCACACTATTGTACTCTGTCACTTTACTCTGCACCACTCTATGCTCTGCACTCTAGACCAGTGCACTCTACGCCACTCAAGTCTACACCACTGCGCTCTATGAGACTCTACTCTGCAGCACTGCACTCTCTGCCACTGAGCTCTATGCCACTCTACTCTGCGCTACTTTTCTGTGTGCCACTGCACTCTACTCTGCGCCACTCTACCTCACTCTACGCCAATGCATTCTATGCCAGTAGACTTTACGCCACTCTACTCTACCCCACTCTAATCTACTGTTCACCACGGCACTCTATGACACTGTACTCAATGCCACTTCACTCTACGCTTCTCTGCTCTACTCTGCACCACTCTACTCCATGCAAGTGCACTCTGCAACACTGCACTCTATGCCAATGCACTCTATGCCACTACTATATACCACTCCACTCTGCCTTGTACCACTCCACTCTACCGCACTCCACTCTACTCTAAAACAATATACTCTAAGCTACTACATTCTGTGCCACTGCACTTAACGCTACTCTTCACCCCTCTGTGCCACTCCGTGCACTCCACGCCACTACTCTATTCCACTCCACTCTACCCTGAACCACTCCACTCTACACCACTTCACTCTACTCTATGCCACTGCACTCTGTGTCACTCTATTCCACTCTGCGCCACTCCACTCTATGCCACTGCACTCATCATGCGCCACTCTACCCTACGCCACTCTATGCCAATGCGTTCTATGCCACTTCTATATGCCACTGCATTCGACCCTGCACCACTATACTCTACCCTACACCACTCCACTCTAAAACAATCTACTGTATGCCACTGCACTCTATGCCATTCTGCTCCATTCTATGCCACTGCACTCTACGCCATTCTGCTCCACTCGATGCCACTGCACTCTATGCCATTCTGCTCCACTCTATGCCACTGCACTCTACGCCATTCTGCTCCACTCTATGCCACTGCACTCTATGCTGCGCCACTTTATGCCTCTACAGTCTATGCTGTGCCACTGTACGCTAAACCACTGTACTCTACACCATTTATCTCAAAACCAGTACACCTATGCCAACTACTTTGCATCACTGCACTTTACATCACTATACATCATTTGACTATATGCCACTGCATGCTACGTCACTGTACACCATTGCACTCTACGTCACTGCACGCTACGCCACTATATTCAGCCGCGGCCCGTGCAGGTAAGAGCGGTGGGGCCTGGTGGGAGGGGATTTCAACAGACGATGACGAGGTAAAGTGAATAATTTATTTAATTTTCCCTCGTCATCATCCATTGACCCCCTCTCACTCGGCACCACCGCTCTTACCTGCAAGAGCCGCGGCAGATTATATTCTACTCTGCACCACTGTACAATGTGTCCCTGCGCTCTGCACCACTATACACCACTGCACTCTATGCCACTGCACTCTATGCCACTGCAATTTATGCCACTGCACTTTATGCCACTGCACTTTATGCCACTTATCTCTACTCCTGTGCACTCTATGCCACAGCACTCTACGTCACTACACTCTCACACTACACTCTGACACTATTCTGCATGACTGCACTCTATGCCAGTGCACTCTACATCACTTTACTCAAAACCAATGCACCCTCTGCCACAGTTCAGCTCCCCATTACCTCCTGGTTCTCTTCCCCATTCCAGTCATTACTGTTTGAGGCGACCCTGCGTCCCACACAAGCAACCAGTTGTTCACTTTCCTTTTTCACTCCATATGTGGGTACAAAAACGCCCACCTAGTTTTTTTCTGTCCCCCAAGAAGACACCCATGATCCTGTTGTCATAACCTGGCAGGGGCAGGTTGTTTTACTCTGTTTTTCCGGTGCGGGTACAGCTTGAGAAGATATGGAAGCAAGTAAAGTTACTGTAGATTTAGCACAGGGGACCCGCAAAGCTCGGGCCACGAACCTGAGCGGTTCAGTCACGGAGAAACTGCAGCACGGCACTGCAGGCTCTGTGGGCAGGCTGCTAGCTGCTGCAGGCTCTGTGGGCAGGCTGGTAGGCGCTGCAGGCTCTGTGGGCAGGCTGGTAGGCACTGCAGGCTCTGTGGGCAGGCTGGTAGGCACTGCAGGCTCTGTGGGCAGGCTGGTAGGCACTACAGACTCTGTGGGCAGGCTGGTAGCTGCTATGGGCATAATTAGAGATCTCGCTCCATGTTCCAGGAAAGAGTTAGCGACGATGCCCTGGTGCATCTTCACGGTTCCCACTTTGGAGCCCGGGGCAGGGATCTGTTGTGAATGGAGCGGACTGCCGTTCAAGGGCCCGCTAGATGACCTTACTTTTAACAAATCAGACCTCAAAGTTGCAGATATCCACGTGAAGGTAAGAAATGTTCTGGTGTCCTATAAATACAGTTTGCACTTGGAAGCATCTCTGACAGCCTTGTTATTGAGGTCTCAGGTTTTCAGATGGCATATTAAGTGTTTGAACTCTTTAGGGACCACGGTCCTATACCTTCTTAAACAAAAGTTATTCTTCTAAGAAAACTGTACATTGTTGAGACTTTATTTGAAAAAAAGAGAGAAACAAAGTTATTAACCAGTGCTATGTGTTTTGTTTTAAATTTGCTCCCTTGTTGGCTAGTTCGATGGTAGAGACCAGCCAATTAGGACATACTATTTGTAGCTCATCACCTGTTCAGTCTTGCTTTAAAAGGTGTTGTCCTGTTCATTCCCTGGTGGTATTGTTGGTAAGGACCATGGAGGGAAAATGGACTGCAAAGTATAGGCATTCATAGGCTGGTTCTTCAGCAGAAAAAGGAAGGTGCTGGAGCAGCCGCAGACACTTGGCCTATTTCAAAGTTGGGGATCAAAGCATCCCAGGGCATTGCGCAGCTCAGAAATTCAGTGTGCCCTGAATAATGCTGTGGCCAAGTATTTATGTATATCATATAGTCACTCTGTCGGAAATGTTTGTGAAACGAGCTATTACTCATTAAGCGGCTAGAAATAGTCCTTTTCATGCTCAGTCAAGAGAAAATAAATACACACTAAGTTTTTACACATTTTAGAAGGGTCTATGTCCTTAAAAACAGCAAAAGATAACATAATGCATATAATAAGGGTGTTCCTGCATGTGAGTTGTAACGATGCAGTGCTCGCGGAGGTGACATAATATAATAGAAAAACATGTGACAAACAGAAAAGAGCTTGTTAATAACTGATATGGGCTAAATGTACAGTTAGCAAACAGTCAGCGCAATGTTTCAGCCATTCAAAATTGAATTAAAACAAGCTTTTTAATATGTTAGGATCAGCGTTTCGACCTGTCTGGCTCAGTGAGGTATATTATGGAGACACCAATTAATCAATCAGGGGTTTATAGACTGCACTCCTCACCCGTGAGGGTCTTAAGGCGCAGATGGGGGTCAGGGGGTGTGGGCAGGTCCGTGGTCATCCGAAGAGCCAGGTCTTGAGGTCATTTCTGAATAGGTGCAGTGTTGGGTTTCGTCTGATGCTGAGGGGGAGTTTGTTCCAGGTCTTGGCCGCGAGGTAGGAGAAGGATCGTTTTGGCCCTGTGGATGCGGGGGACCGTGGCTAGGGCTAGGTTGGCGGAGCGGAGGCTTTTCTTGGGGGCGTGGAAGGAGATTCTTTTGTTGAGGTATTGGGGTCCGGTGTTATGGAGGGCTTTGTAGGCGTGTGTGAGCAGTTTGAAGGTTATTCTTTTTTTCGACGGGGAGCCAGTGGAGGTCGTGGATGTGCTGGATGATGTGGTCATGTCGTGGGATGCTGAGGACGAGTCTGGCTGCAGCGTTCTGGACGGTCTGGAGTTTGCGCAGGAGTATTTTGTTGATTCCGGCGTAGAGTGTGTTTCCGTAGTCCAGTCTGCTGGTGATGAGTGCATGGGTGACAGTCTTCCTGGAGTCGGGGGGATCCATTTAATGGTCTTGCAGCGTAAATGGAGGGTGTTGAAGCATGTGAAGGCCTGCGTTGATCTGGCGGTTCATGGTGAGAGAGGAGTAGAGTATGATGACGAGGTTGTGGGCGTGGTCCGTGGGGGTGGGTGGGTTTCCGAGGGCGGGAGGCCACCAAGTGTTGTCCCATGCGGAGGGGATGGACCCGATGATGAGGACTTCCGTTTTCTCCGAGTTGAGCTTCAGGCAGCTGCTGCTCATCCAGGATGCAACGTCCTTCATTCCTTCTTGGAACACCAGTGCATACTATATCAGACAACAAGTGACAAAGGGGTCAGAGTACCCTCCGCAGCAGTCCGACCGGTGTGTCAGTTTTCGGGTCAAAAGAACTGCTCTCACTTTTGTTTTGCGAGCGCAAGCATGTCATGGTGCTCAAGGCAGCACTCAGAACCAAACTGAGTATTTGTTTTATTTAAAAGTTGAATGGCTCATCCAATCACGGAGTAACCTCCCGTGGCGATTGCTGGTATGCAATATCTCCACAATGGTAACGGTAAATTGCCCTTGCCCCTGACTGGAATCCCCCTGCTACCACTGTCGGCCACCAAACAGCCTGGGGTGATTGGGTGCAGTTACTTTCACTCAAGGCGGTTCACTGTGGGTGCCCCACAGATATCATTGCACATTTCCGATGTCAGTAGAAATGGGGAATCTTGAGTGGGCTTACAGGATTGTCAAAATCACTTTAGAATGAACACAGGGCTGTCCAGAAAATGTACACGGGCAGGAGGGCCCTCCTTCTCAAAGTAATGCAGAGGCCCCTTGTTAAAGCGGGTAAAGTTCGGGTTTCTTTTTATAACCATCCTTGAAAAGGTGCAGCCGTCAGTGTTTCAAAAGCAGTTTTATCCATGAGGGAAGCAGTATGCAACCACAGGTCTACAAAACCCAACAGAAGCTGTTCCACTGGTTTACTTTTTAATCCCCAGAAACCCGTTATATTCTAGAACGGAACTCCCATGATCATGCAGAACAAGAAAGAACCAAACAAACTTTATTGGAGTTCTACAGCTAGTAAAATGTCTTTTATTATTTCATCCTACGTCAATCCGCAGTTACCTCTTGCCAGTCGTTGAACAATACAAGCAGTTCATTATTTATGTCAGCAGAGGTATCTTACCAAATATTCCTACCCCCTCCTGAAGAAAAAGTATCTGACAAGAGCGCCATATTTAATAGTGATTGTGCTTGCAACCCCATAATTCCTATATATGTGCTAGAACCTAATACCCTGAATCCGCATTTCAAAATAATGAATACATTTAATTAAATGAAATGACCAAGATTTGTAAAGCGCACAAAGGCCCATGGACGTCTAGGCGCTGTAGTATTGCAAAGCCGCGTAGTGAACTGATAAGTACTTCAAATAATACTGTGCCTATCTTATAGTGTAAACAGCCAAGTTTTTAAGGCTTTTCTTAAAGGGAGATGCATCTTCAGGGATGTAAGATGGCGTGGAAGAGTAATCCAGGACCTTGCCACTGCAACTGAAAAAGCTCTGCCTCCCCATTTCTTCTTCCGGACTCTAGGGACTGTTGCCCAATTTTGGTGGGCTGAGTGGAGATTATTTTTAGCGTGGACATACCATTTAAGCATGGCTTTAATATCAACGGCACTTGCCGCACTATGTGCTTTATATAATGTGCATAATATCTTAAACCGGACACGTTTCTCTACCGGAAGCCAGTGCGGTTCTTGGAGTCCTTTCAACACTAAATGCAGTTTGGGAATGTCCAGCGTAAGCCTTTGCATTGCATTCTGCACACATTTTTAACTTTGCAAGTGCTGATTTGTTGGTCTCAAGGTAGATCGCATTACAATAATCTGTCCTGGAGGAGACCAGAGCAAGATCAACATGCTTACAAGCTGGGAGGGCCGTAATTGGGACAATCTTCTTCAACATTCTGATCATTCAGAAACGGGTTGAAACTGTTAGATTAACCTGACGGCCCAGAGACAGAAGGGCACCTAGATTCGTAGCAGTGTCCACTGGAGTCGTAAGTGTACCTCGCGTGTCCGGCCACCAGGTGCTGTTCCAAATCGAGGTATGATCTCCAAAGAGCAGTACCCCGGTCTTCTCTCCATTCAGCTACAAATAGTTCTTGGCCATTCACGATGCTGCATCTTTCATGCAAAGGTTAAAATTGGCTGCAGTGCCCTTAGTATCTTTCAAGGTGGACACAGTGATCTGGGTGTCATCGGCATATGACACTACCTTTAGCCCAAAGAAACGAACAAGCTTAGACAAAGGGGACACGTAAAGATTGAATAATGTGGGCCATAAAAATGAGCCCTGAAGGACCCCACCTGGCAGCTAGAATGGCTCTAAGTGGAACTGGTTAATTGCCACCCTTTGAGATCTATCAGTAAGGAAAGAGGACAACAGACTCAGAGCTGTGTTTTTAATTCCCAATTCCTGCAGGCACTTAATTAGCATAGTAGTTGAGAGGGTGTGAAAGGCCTCGGACAGATCCAACATGATCAGTACCACAGCCTGCTCTGCGTCAGAAAGGCTTCTGACGCTGTCAGTAGCAACTATCGGAGCTGTTTCAGTTCTATGGTTCCTACGGAAGCCGTGTTGCAACACATCCAACAGACCCTGCTCCTCCACATATCCCATCATGGTCCAGGATCTTAGCTAGGACCGGAAGCAGAGACATAGGCCGATAATTCTTCAAGTCACTAGGATCCAGATTCGGCTTCTTGAGTAAAGGCCATATTATAACCTGTTTCCACATCCGCTGATAGTGCCCTGTCTTAATGGCCATGTTTATAATGGCCGTTAAAGGGCAAGAGACCATACTGGCCGCCAGATGCAAACATTTTCCGAGGCAGGGCTCCTGAAGGGACCCCGATTTGATGTTAAGGAAAAGTTATTCAGTTTGATCTTGCATCAGAGGCACAAAGGCCTCCAGCATCCGCACAACCTGCTCCTTATTCTCTTTAAATGCTAGCAAACTCCGCAGCTGTTCCCTATTGAAGCTAAGGAAAATATCCTCTACTGTAATTATAAAAAAAACTTTTTGTGTCACAACCTCACAAAGTATTTGCAACCCTTATTTACTTGTTCAAAATCCACAATTCAACACCTCCTCAACCCTGTGTCCAAGTGAGTGCTGTGGCCAGGAGTATTATTTTCTGGGGTTGTGACCCGCAGTATTGTGTTGCAGGGATTCTGTTCAGAAACAGAACTATGCCTGGGACCACAGAACATCAGTATGTAGGGACTGAGTCACCATACCACATCAGTACTCATTGGCCCAAATCCAACTAGCTAATAGTGCCTCACTTGCCCTCCTAATCTTTCAGGAGACAAGTGAATTGGCACTCCAGAACACAACACTCTAGACCCTCTGAAGGATCGCGGTATCAGGTCATCACCTTTCATTCTCTCACTCATAAATGTCCACCATAAATGAAAAAGAGACACAAAGAAAGCTTACAATATTTATGGAAACTGTTGTGCTCTGTTATGTAACAACTGTGCTGCAATTGGAAAACATATGCAGGTCAACAATGTGATCAGCATAATTAACAGACCATACACAATAAAAAGCCCTGCCTGATTGACAGTTCTGCCTAAGTTTACCCCCACTATGGAAACGCAGTGATATATTATAGATCTCTGAGATAAGTGGCGGACCCCATACCTGGCATACATAGGTAGCTATTCGACATCTCAGCTGGTGCAGGTCTCTCGTCTCGGGACCTTTGCTCTGCGAGAATGTCTTCTCTCTCTGTTTTCAAAATGACATGTCCCGATTCATGTGATAAAAATTGTGTGTTCAAAAGCAGCAGCTGGATTCCTCGATTATTTCTAGGTGTTAGTTTCCGACCTCAGAGAATAACAGGGAGCAGTGTTGTTTGACCTTGTATGAAATGTTCCGACTGAATCCCAGGCAGAAGAACCAAATACCAAAAAATGTGCACAAAAACAAGCGTGATATATTGTAACGTGTGCAAAGCAAAAGCGGCCTACAACTTGCACAGTTAGACTAACATATGGAAAAACGACAATGGGCTCTAGAGGGAACACACAACAACTGAAAACATGAGAAGACTCGGGCCACGAGGGTTGTTGTATTCCTCTCCAATTTTTGAAAATTGCTGCAGTAGTAGTACTAGTAGTAGTAGTAGTAGTAGTAGTAGTAGTAGTAGTAGTAGTAGAGTGTGTATGTGTGGGGGGGATTGGTGTGGGGGTGTGTGTTGTAGTAATCTCCGCACATGACAGCAAAGTGGCTTTGTCTTTTTTTGGGTGTCATCTTCGATCAGTCGTGACTTTATAGACACAGCTGCATAGACAAGAGCACTTTAAATTCTTGGACTTGGATGCCATGGCTTCCTTCCTCTGGTGCATGTCAGGGCTTCCCTGTTTAACCAGTCCCTGGTAGATTAGATTGCAGTTTCCAGTAGGTAGCACAGGCGTTCCTAGCATCTTTTTCTGTGTTTGCTGGATGTTAGTGGTGGGGCTTAAAAGACGAAAAGTAGACGCCCACCCACTGACAGCGCAACACTGACGCTGCCGTGCCCGCCCACCCCAGAGCTCACCGTGGAGCTCCTCCGAGGTGCAAAGGGGAAGCCCGAATTAAGCAACCCAGCAAAGCAACCGATAGAAGTATCGGGAAATCCACCCAGCGGGTTGAAGAAGAGTCCCCAAATGAGCTCACTGATAAGGGAGGTAGGGGGCCAATCGATTTCAACATCAATTAAAGACTTTATGGACAAACATTTCAGCTATAATAAATGAGCACAGGTGGATCTGTCACTATCCAGAGGGAGAGATACGTTCAGTAGTTCTTTAGGAAGTGAACGCTTGTGAGACTTGGATTTAAGTATCCCAAGCATAAACAATTTAGACTGTGCTTAAGCTGATGAATCCTGGCTAGAGCCTAGATTGTCTTCCTCCCCACGGCTGTTCTCCTTATTGGAAAATAGAGCTCCAGAAAGCTATAGGCAAGCAAATAAGAGGGATGAAGCAGGGGACAAGGTGCATGGCCATGAGAAGAGGGTGGCAACAGGTGATACACAGGGTCAGAACCAGGGGCCGTCATATGAAGTGAGTGGGCCTGCACAACACTACCCTAAACCTAGAAGTTACACCTTCACCCGCTGTGTCAATGCTGGATATAATGGTCCTCATGCCAAAAACCTTGCAAGGCATCTTTGAAGTGTAAGTATTAAAGAATGACATTCTAAAATCCCAGAAAATCCAACTGCAACTCATCGCCCCAGAACTGAAGCAAATAAGAGAGCATAAGCCAAATGTAGTGAGTCCCATTGAGGAAAATAGGAAACCTATCACTGTTATGTCAGGCAAGCGTGTTGGCACATCCATGCATAAGAAGGAAAGGTATACACCTCCAGATACCCTATGTTGATAGAAAAACGGGGCAGCCCACGATGTATAGGCAATACATTCCTCGCACAAAAAGGGTAAAAAAAGGGCTAAGCAGGGGCCCACAGGCGGGGAATAAGGTGAAAGGGAGCACAGGAGGGAAGGTATACCGCAAAAGTCCCAAGAAATCTTCCACAAAGGTGCACTTAAGGGGGTCCCATAATAAAGCACACGGAAAATAGGGAAACAAAGGCAGTCATAGGGGATGATTCCTTGTCGTCAAGGAATAAGGGGGTTGGTTATGTAGGTACACATAGGAAAGAACGCAAAATGGAAGGTCGGGTAAGCAAGGAGGGGCAAGTCAAAATAGATCAGTAAAGTAGAAGGCAAATTAGGAGAAGAAGGGGACCCTGATAGTACACAGCTAGAGGGAGGAGGGTTGAAATGAATTTAGGGGTGTACTTGGAGCCTCTACAAAGAAAGAAAAATGGTAAAAAAGCAAGAGCTATAGTTCCCTTGAATCGCTCATAGCTGGTATTCTCACTAGCAACATGTCTAAGCCTGAAAGCTATATCATCAAATGATCTGCAGCTTGTGGGGTTCACTTAGGACACACAGAGTAAAGAGGTAACAAAAGTATTACTGCACTCAGTAATAGTAAAGAAAGCACTGGAGAAAGTGGAAGCCGAGATGCTAAAAGAGGGGATTAGATTTGTAGTAGAAACTGAGATCCCAGGAGCAGGAAGCTATACTAGCCCCTTCCTCAGGCATCATGCCGGCCTGGGTTCAGGGCAAGTCATATTTGACACACAGGGGAGCATGATTGAGAGGCAAGTACAGAGTAGTAGGACGGGAGGATTAAAAGTAACAATCTCTTACCAAAGTTCAAAACAATATATAGGGGGTAGCAGGAGAGGCAACTTCACCCTGGAGCAGGCCTCCCCTGATGCAAACAAGGCCTGCTGTCTGAGCGATATAGACGAGGATGAAGAGGGGTTGCACAGTCTAGGGATCCTATCTTGGAATATCTCGGGATTTGCCCCAAAATAATTGAGGGAAGAAGTACTTAAAGAGAGGCTGGAAAATTATGAGAGCCTATGTTTACAGGAGATCTGGCTGTGCGAGGAACCTCCAGCTGTAGATGGGTCCTTGCAGGTGAATAGAATGGCCAAGAAATGGGGCCAGGGATGCCCATCAAGGGGGTTGTTAACCGTCATATCCATAGAAGAAAGATAACAATGATATAAGTAAGCTGTAAATGGATAGTGCCCTGTACAGAACACCTCTGGGGAATAGGTAAGAGTATGGAAGTGAGATGAGAAGATTTAACAAACATGAGGAATGCATCTGTGCTAACTACCAGAAGGACATGATCCTGTTGATGGGGGACTTCAACTATAGATTGAACCCGAAAAACTCTGATCCCCGGTTTAAGGAAATAGGGAGAGCTTATAAAATTAACTCTGTCAGTTTTCCTACGGGTGTGATTACAACACGTGATGAAGCCCTTGTGAATTACCTACGGTCACTGCGGATTTTAGTTTAAACAGGCGCATGGATCAAGATTGACCAGCCAGACAGACATTTAAGTATGGAATGCAGTTATGCCAGATTGATTATATCTTCATGTATGCTTGGTGCTTTGACAATGTTAGAAGCTTTGAGGTAACTCAATCAGAAGGAAGTGATCATTGCCTCCTGCATTTGGGAATGTGGGTAAGGGTGGGAACAGACAGAGAATCGGTCCTCCCAGATGAGGTAGAATATCCCAAACAGCTAACTACCAGGATGCCAGAGTGCCATCTAGCAGAATTGGCAAATTTACAACAGTGCCAAGATATGGCACCAATATCAGCCAATAGGGCGGGCTGGTACAATAAAATAATTCCCCAGGTGGTACAATGTTTAAAGGTGGAGCTAAAGGCAAAAAAAGGCACATGAAGATGCATGCAAGGACAGGAAAAGCTTGGTTTGCTACAAATCTCAGATATTTAAAAAGGCTTATAAAGGAAGCAAGGAAGAACCTCAGGGTAAAATATAATCATGAGAGATGTACAAATCTCCAGAACATACACAGAAAGTATAAAAAAATTGATCAATGGTAAAAAAGGGGCCTACAAGGAGGGTTGTTGGAAAAATATGATAGAAGCCATCGAAACAAAAAATTTAAAATAGTTTTGGCAGCTAGTACAACACTGTTGAAAGGAGAAGGGCTCCTTAAGATGTGCAGTGGGAGAAGAAGAATGGGTCAGTTATATAAAGGAACTGTATGGAGCAGACCAGGAGGAAGAGTATAGGATAGCTTGGTCAGATAGAGAGGAGATGAAAGAATTGTTCTCCGTACAAAAGATTAAAGATACCATAGGGTCTTTGAAACTAACTAGAGTGGGTGGCTAGGCAATCTACCCGTCACTATAATTAAAACCAAAATCGGCTGGTGGGCGAAATTCTTCCATTACGCATTTCAGGGGTTTCTGTCCACCAGCAAGTTCCTTGAAACATGGAGAGGCTCCATCATCAGACCGATATATAAGAAAGATGACACAAAAAATCCTAAACATATTAGATCAACCTCTTTGATGTGGGCGAAAAATTGTTTGCAAAGATCATTTTAGGCAGCCTCAAGGAGTGGGCAGAAATCCATAAGATTGTCCCACCAGAACAAGGGGGGTTTCAGGAAGGCTATTCAACGATGGACCACTTTTTTAGCCTGTGGTCATGCTCAAAGAAGGCAGTAGAAGAAAGGGAAAATTTATTCTTTTGCTTTCTTGACTTTCGCGCCTTACCTGTCTCCTCATTTTTCAGCTCTTCCACTGTCTGCTCTGGTTTCTACCCCTTCATGTGTGATCCTGAACACACCAGTCTCTTCTTCTGCACGCATCCTCACCTCTATCCCTCACTCTGCTCTCCCCTACCCTCTCTCTACTCTGTTCCTTCCCTAATTATCTTCAAACACATTACATTTGTAGCCATCTACCCCTTTCTTCCGTCCTCCACTCTCACTGCTTGCTCTACCTCTGCACTTTCATTTCCCGTTTCCTCCTGCACATAGCTTAGATCTCTCGACATCTGCTGCCATTCTTTTCTTCACCGCATTTCTCCCTTCCCTCACCCTTCATTCTCCCCTTTCCTGCACTCCCTCCTGATTCTTCCCCTGCCTTTCTACTCACACCTTATCTCTCTATGTACATTGTTAATCAGTGACTTCTCTACAAAGGCCACACACACAGATGTAGCCCCTCATCCTAGGCCTGGCTTCCACCTCCGTTTTCTCTAAATGTTTTATTTTCCGTAGAGCTGTAGGAAGGAGTGCCCTGGGCATTGTAAGGCCCCTGTAACCAGGAATGGCAAATTCATGATCTGACGTTGTTTAAACAATAGCAGGAGCTGGGCATCAGTTGCCGCCCTGTGCCTACTGCCTTGGTCCTAGTGGTCTCCTACTCCTGTTGCACACTGTGAAACTACAAACTGCTGGCAAAGCAGCTCAACATTTCTCTGCTTGCATTCTAAAAATGACAACTTTATGCATTGAATCAGCTTGTAAATATTTCTTTTTGGCAATCTACTTTTATTAACTATTTCAATTTAATTCTACAGGGTGGCAAAGTATGGACTGTGAAATCAAAATAGTGACTTAGTAACAAACAACAAAGCCTCCACGCATAAGGATGATTATTTTGAGAAAGTGAAGATGACCCGGAACTCTTAAGTTTGCAACAACTTCAAAAAGCAGGCGTGGCAGCCAACTGGGAACAGAGAAAACGACTAAGCCTGAAGCTAACTTTTCTAATTCATATATTTTATTATGCTTCACACAGCCTCAAAGTAAAGAGATCAGAAAGATTAAACAAGTGTGAGTTATGAGAATTGAATGGCTTCTTAATTGTAAATCAAACCTAAATCTAGGTCCAGTGCAAGCACTAATTGCAAAAATAATTTCACTTCCAGGCAATATTTCATTACTTACAAGGATATGCAAATCAGAGGAGGTCAATGTCCATGCAATTCTCATTAAAATAAGTTAACCTTTGTTGTAAATTCAATCTAATGAAACATCCTAGAGAAGCTGACCATGAGCTGAAACATATCCATGCTCAGAAAATCAGAAGTATTGTCAGAACGACTTGAAAGTGAGGTAACAAAACGTTAGTCACCTGATTCAAGAAGAGAGAATAAACACAGTGTAAACAAAAGTCATTGGAAATGGATTTCTGTGGATTTCAACAAAGTAAAGACCCTAGAACAGGACTCAGAAGCCAAAGATACTCTCTGCTAGAAGTACTAAAATTTAAAACCACCCTAGCCTAAAACTTTCTTTCTTGCAACATCCGCCTGTCTTTCTCTGCACCTGTTTATCTGAACTCAACCTACTCTGCTCACTGTTAGGAAGCCTTTAAAACCCACTTTGTTCAGGTTTTTTTAAATTATTGTCATGATGGTAAAACCCAAATGTACTATTCTAATCCCGTCACTCAAAATATTTTAAGTGCTCTAATATTATTGAGAGTGACAGTTAAAACTATAAAATAAAACTACAGTGCCATATTTAATGTAAAGAAGTTTATGCCACCATCTCTGCCTATCAAACTAATTAAAAACTTTGGCAAACGTTTGAAATACAGAACACTTCTGTGCTATAAATGAATCATAAATGTTGATTTTCTCACAAAAGCAACGGGACAAGATGTCACAGTAGCCACAGTGCTCAATACCATTCACATGTCAAAGAAAGGCTAAAAGGAACTGTTTATTGTGCTACTGATAATGCTTAATGTTATCTTGTCTTGCCATTACTTGTTGCAAGCACTGAATGCCAGACTAACATCTTATTACTGCTTTATAAAATTCCTACATAAATGTGGGAAATGCTTGACTCACAAAATGAGTAACTGTTGATAAGAGCCCACCTGGACATAACACAGAGACTGTATGAGACTGTAACCTGTGAGAGGCGCCGTCCAAGGTGCAATAGGAGCGCTCAATAAAGATTTGTAGGATGACTTAGCTAAGCTGCCTATTGATGTGACAACATATGCGCTCCAGACAGAAGTGTTAAGAACAGTGCGTACAGTCTATGTGAGAGGTTAATTGTGAACATTATTTAAACCTCTCCTGGCACTGGATTCAGTTTCTGAGTTAACATGGTGGATATGCAAGATAAAAACCAATGTGAAGACATTAATCACATAACAAAACCTTGTAAGTGCATTGAATATGAGAACATTTTTAGTCATCAATCCAGTCTCACTCAACATGAGCGTGTCAACACTGGGGAAAATCCTTATCAGTGCTCTGAATGCCAGGCAAATTTCAGCCCAAAAGTTTGTCTCCCTTTCTGTAAGGGCATCCACACTGTGAAAACACCTTATCAATGCCCTGCATGCCCCAAAAGCTTCAGTAATAGAACCAATTTGACTGATCATGAGAGAACGCACACTGGTGAAAAGCCTTATCAGTGCTCTGAATGTGAACAAAGCTTCCGAACGAAAACCCTTCTCACTGTACACAAGAGGATCCACACTGGAGAAAAACCTTATCAGTGCTCTGAATGCCAGAAAAGCTTCACTCACAAAACTAATCTTGCTTCCCATGTGCAAACCCACTCTGGACAAAAACCTTATCAGTGCTCAGAATGCGAGAAATACTTTAGCCAAAAAGCTAATCTCACTCGCCATGAGCGAATCCACACTGGACAAAAGCCTTATCAAAGCTCAGAATGCCAGAAAAGCTTCAATCTCAAAGCCAAACTTACTTCCCATGTGCAAACCCACACTGGAGAAAAACCTTATCAGTGCTCTGAATGCCAGAAAAGCTTCAGTCTCAAAGCCAATCTTACTTGCCATTTGCGAACCCACACCGGAGAAAAACCTTATCAGTGCTCTGAATGCCAAAAAAACTTCAGTCACGAAGCCAGTCTTACTTCCCATGTGCGAATCCACACCGGAGAAAAACCTTATCAGTGCTCTGAATGCCAAAAAAACTTCAGTCACAAAGTCAGTCTCATTCGACATGAAAGAACACACAATGGACAAACGCCGTATCAGTGCTCTGAGTGCAAGAAAAGCTTCCATCTCAAAGCGGATCTTACTTCCCATGTGCGAACCCACACCGGAGAAAAACCTTATCAGTGCTCTGAATGCCAGAAAAGCTTCAATCTCAAAGCCAATCTTACTTGCCATGTGCGAACCCACACCGGAGAAAAACCTTATCAGTGCTCTGAATGCCAGAAAAAGTTCAGTCACAAAGCCAGTCTTACTTCCCATGTGCGAACCCACACTGGACAAAAACCTTATCAGTGCTCTGAATGCTTGAAAAGCTTCAGTCAAAAAGCCAATCTTACGTCCCATGTGCGAACCCACACTGACGAAAAACCTTATCAGTGCTCTGAATGCCAGAAACGTTTCAGTTATAAATTCATTCTCACTCAACATGAGAGAAGCCACACTGGAGAAAAACCTTATCAGTGCTCTGAATGCCAGAAAAGCTTCAATCTCAAAGCCTATCTTACTTCCCATGTGCGAACCCACACCGGAGAAAAACCTTATCAGTGCTCTGAGTGCCAGAAACGCTTCAGTCACAAAGCCAGTCTTACTTCCCATGTGCGAACCCACACTGGACAAAAACCTTATCAATGCTCAGAATGCCAGAAAAACTTTAGCCAGAGAGCTCATCTCACTCACCATGAGCAAATCCACACTGGACAAAAACCTTATCAATGTTCAGAATGCAAGAAATCCTTTAGCCAGAGAGATAATCTCACTCGCCATGAGCGAATCCACACCGGACAAAAGCCTTATCAGTGCTCAGAATGCCAGAAAAGCTTCAATCTCAAAGCCAATCTTACTTCCCATGTACGAACCCACACCGGAGAAAAACCTTATCAATGCTCTGAATGTAAACAAAGCTTCAGAAAGAAAGCCCTTCTCACTGTCCACAAGAGGATCCACACTGGAGAAAAACTCTATCAGTGCTCTGAATGCCAGAAAAGCTTCAGTCACAAAGTCGGTCTCATTCGACATGAAAGAACACACAATGGACAAACGCCGCATCAGTGCTCTGAGTGCAAGAAAAGCTTCAATCTCAAAGGCAATCTTACTTCCCATGTGCAAACCGACACCGGAGAAAAACCTTATCAGTGCTCTGAATGCCAGAAAAGCTTCAATCTCAAAGCCAATCTTACTTGCCATGTGCGAACCCACACCGGAGAAAAACCTTATCAGTGCTCTGAATGCCAGAAAAACTTCAGTCACAAAGTCAGTCTTACTTCCCATGTGCGAACCCACACTGGACAACCTTATCAATGCTCAGAATGCCAGAGAAACTTTAGCCAGAAAGCTAATCTCACTCGCCATGAGGGAATTCACACTGGACAAAAGCATTATCAGTGCTCGGAGTGCCAGAAACATTTCAGTCAAAAAGTCAATCTCACGCGACATGAGAGAACACACACTGGAGAAAAACCTTATGAGTGCTCTGAATGCCAGAAAAGCTTCCGTCACAAAGCCAGTCTTACTTCCCATCTGCGAACCCACACCGGAGAAAAACCTTATCAGTGCTCTGAGTGCCAGAAACGCTTCAGTCACAAAGCCAGTCTTACTTCCCATGTGCGAACCCACACTGGACAAAAACCTTATCAATGCTCGGAATGCCAGAAAAACTTTAGCCAGAGAGCTCATCTTACTCACCATGAGCGAATCCACACTGGACAAAAAACCTTATCAGTGCTCTGAGTGCCAGAAAAGCTTCAGTTGCAAATCCACACTCGTTCTACATGAGAGAACACAAACGGGAAAAAAGCCTTATCAGTGTTCTAAATGCAAGAAAAGGTTCAGTCAGAAAAATAATCTTACTAGACATGAGGAAAGAGAACAGATATAAATATGTTTCAGTCCTCTGGGTTCCAGAAAAGCTTTAAACACAAACTGGACTTTACTTCATGAGAAAACATGTATAATTGTAGTTGCAACAGGATTAATTAAGAATCTTGCAGGATACCTTAGACAGTCTGCCTTCATAGTGGCCAACATAAAATATCCTGAGAAATGCCAGAGTCTGAAAAACTAATAAAGTGAAACTAGAATCACAGCTTGGACAACAAAGTTTTATTTAAAAAAAAATATTTTTATTGGATTTTTCATAAAGAAAACAAGAGGGGTACCAGCAGATACTCCTATTAAACATAAGAACATGGCGGTAGGACAAAAGTACATTAAAGCTCCTACATTATCAAACAATAAGAGAGAGAGGGATGTCATCAACACAATCCCGATCATTTTTGTCATATTGAATTATAGATTTTACAGTGTAATTACGAAAGAGGTGCAGCAACCTCGTCATCATCCTCAGCAAGTCCATAATATGCAGTCCATCTCCCCCATATTGTACGAAATGTATGCGGGCACCCCCTGCTTTTATATGTTACTCATTCTTCTGCCATGAAAAAATCCATGTCCTTCTTCCATTCAGCTATGTTGGGCACCTTAGGAGCTCCCCAGTGCCTGGCCAGCTCCTGTTTGGCCACCACCAAACCCAGATTACTCAGCAGCAGTTTCGCCCGTGGTACATCCATGTCATTTGGTATCCCTAGTAGGACATACTTAGAGTCTTCAGGCAACTACACCCCCTGTATGGCGTTGAGTTCCGACAACACTCGACTCTAGTATAGTTGTAGGGCCAAACAGGTCCATAGGCTTGGATAACAAAGACAAAACACAGAGAAGGCGATGGGAGCAATGTATGCAAACAGTCTCCCAACAGGCAGGTACTCTGAATCGCAGTCCAGCCCATTGTTTTTTGGATCCATGCCATCAGCATTTCTCCTAACAGCTTCTGTGTGGTAAACACATTATGAGACCCACAAAGTTTACAGATACATTTTTTTTTTCTCGAAATCATTGCATATTTTAATGGCATGTTGTGATGTAGCACTACTGAGGCTAAGTCAGTGATATTTATGAGGGGGCTTGGGATGTTACTGACTCTGTCACATATTGAAGTTTCAGATGCAAGACAGATATTACTGTTTTTCTTAGAGCTAATATCTACATGTGATTAAATATGCCCACTAGTACTTATCTTTGTGACACTGGTTTAAAGTGTGGCCGAATCTGACACCTTCCTTTCAAAGGCAAATCCGTCATGTGACTTATTCACACCCAGCTCTGAAGGCTTTAAACAGGTGATCTTGGCATGTGATAAATTATATCTCAGACCTATCAGCCTGTCCGTGGTGATACTGGCATGTGATTGACTCTTGCCCAAGTCTTCCCATCTTTTTGAGGTGATCTGACAAATGGTTCCACTGATGCCAAGTTGCCCCATGTCATGCGTTACACCTTCAGCTACTTTCTTTTATCCAACAGCACTGTCCGTTCTGAGACTTATAGTTTTGCTTTTATTCCATTGTAAATGGTGGCCCCAAATCTTGGCATGCAGCCTTGTTTCTTAATAAGCCAAAATCTGCCTGCGGATTTAGCACTTGACATGGGGCCATTCAGATATGTAGTAGCAGAGTGTTCTCCTGCCCTGGCAGCCTTTCAGAGGCAGGGCAAAGAAAGTTAGCCGTCCATTCAATAAACTTGCATTAGACAGAGTAGAATCCAAAATGTTTAAGATAAGTTCATGCAGGCAAAAGTTTAAATCCAGTCTTCTGCGGGTGTCAAAACTGTTCACAAAGGGACACTGTCCCTTCGTGGAGCTGTGATGAGGTAATCTCAGAAGTTTCCTGAGTGGTTGGGAAGGCTTTTTTGAATAGGCTTGTTTTCACTTTATTATGCTTTGTAAAATGAGGTATATTCTTCTGTTTTGGACAGAGATTTCCAGAACAGGGCTTTCATGAAAACAGATTTTTTTTCACTGTAGGTTTTTCAGCTAACCCTGGCATGAACTAGCAGATTTATATCACTATATCTGGTTGTGCTTTGGTATATAGTTCAGGTTCAGCGACTGGTGACATTTTGGTCCATGTCCATCCTTTGCTTTAAAGACGGTGCAGAGGATTTAGAATTTTATTCTGTATGTCATTGGAGGCAAATGCAGTTATTTAGTATCAAGATTCTGGTCTGCTCAATTTAGTGAGAAATCTGTACAATCAGAAGTATTTTTGTCATCAAAATGTACGCATCAGAGCGTTGCAGTATCCGACACACACTGGGATCATGATTCAGTGGAAAGATAAGAGTTACAATACAATTGAACATCATTTCCAACTTATAGGCTTTTTCCAGAAAACCAGACATGGCCATAAAGGAGAAACTCATAAACATAGATATAATTCTAGAGGTTTCAGTCCTGTATGATTACCCTATAACATGCACCCAAAGACGCAAGTGACGTAATTTTGCGTTCAGTGGAGTGGGAGCACCGATGTATTTTGGCAGTGCTCTCACCTCACCAAACTTGTGGTTCTTTCAGTCTGTTTAGAGTCGGAGGAAACAGTGGGTTTACACAGGCCGAGCTTCTACTGCCAATAAACCAGTGGGGTCGAAACCCATCAATAATATCTGTGAAGGGAGAAGCCACCCAAGACGCAACCAGTTGAAGGCATTAAAAAGCATTTCGCCACATCTATATATTGTCCTGTTTGGACCATCAGTCCCCTTCCCTTGCCATACCTCTAACATATGGGGAAATCGGCAATTACAAAAACTACTTTGCAATTCCTTTAGAAGTTCTATGGAGTGGTGTTCCACAATATAATTTTTCGACACATATTTCTGACATTTTTCATCACTCTGGTATTTTTTTATAAGAATATGTACCTGTTTTTGTAGAATTGATGTCCTTCCTACCAACATATGCCTTTATGAAATGCCATTACAAATATATATATATATTTATACATATATGTATGTATGTGTGTGTATAAATAAATGGATAATATATTAATTCCTTAACAACTGAGTGTTTTTTTGTTCTACGTTTGTAATTCAGTTTGAATTTTCTGGGAAGGCATTTTTGTAAGTTTCCTTTTGTATAAGGTTGTTTTTTGTTTGTTTGTTTTAAAGAAACTACTGCTTTGGGAATTTGTTTCTTGCCAACAAAAAAACATTGCAGAGGAGGCACTAAAAATATGATGCCCACTCGGTGAAGTGTACTGTCTTCAGCGCAGCTGCCAGAACGGCAGCTCCACTGAAGGTACCGAGATCGCTGCTATACGTGGTAGAGCTCACAAAGTTTGGTGAACAGTCCTGAGCCAGGGGTAAAGTCCATAGCCTCTGCTGGTCCTGTGGGCTTCCCTCCAGGGTCGATATGACCCCGAAGATGTAAAAATGCCCACAGATGCAATTGGATATAAAATATGAAACAAAACAGACACAGTTCATATGAGAACATGGACGAGCTGCCCATTGAGGTGTAAAGGTACAAACTTAAGAAGCTCTCTTTTCATCAAGGCAAATATTAAGAAGAGAATTTGCAGCAGACTTTAGAGAATAATGTGAGCTTTATTCAGATGCAGTGACTCGAAAGAACTGCATCCTGTCTTGGCAGGTACGGCAAAGAAAACCAAACTTGGAAACGCTAGTATCAAAAAATCCTTAAAAGTGCTGGGAATGCCAGAAACACTGGAGATAAAAAAATCTACCTATTTCAAAGTAAGAGAACTCCCGTTGCAGAAAAACCTTATCAGTGCTCGAAATTCCAGAGCAGTGTCAATTGTGAAAAGAGGTTGACTCTATATCAGAGAACCCACTTGGGAGAAAAAATTGTTCCCACCACTAGCTCTGGTCCTATAGTTGGTCAAGGTTGTTTCAACAGTGTCCCAAAGAAATTCTTAGCAGTGAATACAGACTACCTCACTAGAGACGAGATGACCGGGCAAATGAGGGTCAGAGGAAAGGCACTGAAAGCGACCAATCGGAGTACAAGAAAAAAAAAAAAGATGAACGTGTAGTTCTGTCCTCAGATTCAGTTTTGTGATCTCTTCAATGGGTAAGTTTCCGGTGAATGTCTTTCAATACAAAACTTGATGTAAGAGAGCCCATGGCTGGGGCAGATGGAGTATGTGCCCTGGTATTGAAAGAGCAACAAAAAGACGTCTTATATCTGGTGGACAGCAAAGAAAGGTTACTGTGTGTTAGTTTATTTCAAGAAAGTCAAGCTCTCAAGGTTGTGATCAATGTTATGACTATATGTATATGTTATATGCAAAGCTAGTACGTATGCATAAAGTTTTAGACTCGCGTGACTTCAGTTAGCTGGCAGTTTGCACAATGGGCTTATATATCGGAAGCAGATATGAGTAACTGAACTATTAATGGCATATGGCTGCGCATGCGAGGTCTTATCACAATGTTGTAAGTTTAATCAGAATATTGGAATGCTGAGCGCTCCATTGAAGACAATGGAGTGCTCCAGGCTTCTAATGACCAGTAGAAGCCCGGAGCTCCAACATTCCAATATTTTTTCACAGCTCTTGCTGTGAACAAAGACCTCACGAAGCCCGAGAGAGATTTCAACCCTGTCAGAATCCATGAGGCCTTTGTTTTAGAAACTAGAACATTCTGCCCTCTAGTGGCGAAATGTTCTAATAGCCTTAAAGAACTCCGTAGCAGGCTCTTCCGGCCATTAAAGGCCGCTCCCTTGTTAAAGGCTCTCGCCTTAGGCCTTTAACTCTGGAGATCGCCTTTAATGGCCGATAGAGCTCGCTAAGTCGGGATCCAAGGCTATAATAAGTTACACTAAGGAGAGAAATTTCTAATTTTATAACAATTCAGTATTAAAAAAAATATTGTTTGATGTGTATCTACAAGTGCAACATGGCAAGTAATGTACAATATTCTGCAAACAATTCAAATACCATGTGTCTTATTACTCAATAAGCAAGGGATATTTATGTGGCAAGAACTGTTTGTTGGATGGAAAAAAGTGCATTGACTGATGGGAGTGGTCCTTAAAGATAAATTAAAGGAAACCTAATGTAAATTTTGATAACATTGGTTTGCACTCATTAATGAACTAACACAGATCGAGGCCTATTTGGTAGTGCATTAGGAAATGAACTGGATAAGGAATATTTAGTGTTTATATTGTTTCTTAAATAGAAAGTTGTTAGTTTTGACACTACAGGGATGAAACTTTAAATGCTGGGGATCCAGGCCTGATGTAGCTTTTTTAAAATCATATTCAAGAACATTGCAGGGTGAAATATGAAATTTGTGGGTGAGAAATGGAGTTAAGGGGGTTATTTAGTGGTATTTGTTAGATATGGGACAGAATTTCCAGGTATTTTCAAAGTATCTAAATTGGGTGGTATTTAAGCCAGGACTTATTTAGATTTAATTACCTGGATAGAAGAGGGAGAGAGATATTCACTGTGCTGTAGCATCCTCTGCTATTGTTGGTAAATGGTCATTTCCTAAGTGATAAGCTGGCAAATAATACTTGGTTGGCTCAAGTCTGAGTGGCAATACCATTGTGAGAGGTGAGCCGAGGGCCAACTGTGTGAGGAAAGGCTGATAGTCATCTTTGCAACCAAATATTAGGGTTCAGTTCAGTTGTTGGAGGAAAGCAGACTTGTTCCAAAGGTATGACCAGAAACTTCACTGCGGAGATGATTGGGGAGAAGAACTCAGACTCCAAGCTTAAGTGATGCCCTGGTTAAGAGCAAGGATCTTGGTCCACAGAAAGAGGCCCGAGAAGATTCTGCCAATTTTAGATTGATCAACATGTTTGACAATTTGGTTGCCATTCTAGTGAAATTTATGTTTGTGCCTGATAAGAACAAATTCCTGATCTTACAAGAACAAATTCCTGATACACTGTCCGGCTTCTGACCCTAAAGGGATTCTGCCTGACAAAACCCACAGTGAATAAATGTCTTACACTTTTTCTGCAAGGTGAATAAATATGTTCGAGAGAGGAAATGTATAGTAAGTAGTACAGGAGTCAAGGCGATTAACGAGCGTATGTTTATTCCGCCAAGTGTAGGCAGAGAAACCACCCGAGCTGCTCACAGGCAACCATTTTATGATGTGACTGGTGGCCCAGCGGCTGTGTTTTTGATGGCGGTGCATACATTTCCATATATGTCGATGCTGGTGTGCATATTTTGACTGCACACATGTCGAATGTACACATATGCATCACACATGTGAAAAATGTCTACCTTCCCATTGCTGGAGTCTGGTCCACATGTGCCCAGTCCAGTCAATAGATAAGTAGCACAAAACGGATTTACCTAGATTTCGGCATCAACAGGGTTTTTTCTTCGGGGGTCAAGATGCTGCTGTGAAGGGGGGACATGGAGAAAGGGATCCAATTTGGAGACTGAAGTGAAGAAAAGGAAATGGGTGAGTATGCACCACAAATCCTTTGATTCCGATGGCTCGAAGCACGCGGTCTTCCCGCCACGGTTGTCTCATCGGAAATCCAACTGGTAATTTGGATGGCGGTGAAACTTCTTTGTACCGCCCTATGACAGCTGCTTTTCCCCGACCACAGTCGAGGTGGTCTGTGAATGGCTGTTGTGGTGGCAGCGCTTCGGCGGTCTTTTGTACAGCAAACTGACTACATCCTAATATGGCGGGCGGACCGCCAAGTTGGTGGCGGTGAATCTGATGCGACAGCGGAGGTGTGACCGCTGAATTTGTAATCCTTAAGATATAATGGGGTAACCCACAAAAGTCAATGGACCTGGGTACTAATTGATATAGAAAAACAATGGTCCTAGACTTATGTTAAATCTTAGTTGTCTGAAGCAATCATAGACAGCATAGGGTACATATACAGTTTAATTCAATAATGTACCATTAACTTATTTAAAACACATTCAAATATATCCTCAAAATCCAAAAAGAAATCCAAAAAAGGGCACACACAATTGTTTTTATGTGACTCGTATTTTATTCGGTCACTTTTCATACCATTTTATCATATTCAATGTTCAAAACAGAGGAGAGGTTGCTCCAAGGGAAAAAGTGAAGAAAGAAAGTGCTCGTGAAGTAAGATAGAATATATAAGAGGGAGATCCAATCAAGAAAAACAATGATTCATCATTATTTACATTACAATCTCATTAGTAAAACTGGTCGTGATTCATGATTGCACCAGTTCTACATTGAGGCCTGTCCATTAGTTAGTTCATGGTTAATCATTTTGTTATTTCTCAAAAAATGCGCAAACAACGTTTGTCTGTAAGCAAGTAGGGCTGGGATAATAACAGGTACAGGCCCCGAGTAGGGGAGTGTGTCGACGTTTCGACCCTAGTGCAATGAGGGCAGTTTATATCCTCTGCAAGCGGGTCTTCCTCAAGACAGAAAGGAGGGATGAGGGGATGCGGGGAGCAACTGATCATGGGTGATGCACAGTTAAACTGCCGCCCCTGGGTATAGATATAAAAGTCCGCAATAGAATTGCGGCTTGGTAACAGCAGTTTACCTTCAATTAATGGGTGAGAAAATCGCCCACAGCGTCTTAATACATCATCTTAGCATGGCCCGGGGGAATCCAGCTGGTCTGCTCGAGTCCCATAATATTCACTGCACTCTAGAAACTCGTCCCATAATGCTTTGCAGGGCCTTTGGTTGGGATTGTATTTTTGCCCATAACTGTGCTTGGGGTGGTCCTAGGAGGATGGGACCACCACCGAATCGTTCAGCATAATGTACTCTTTGTGTTCAAGGCATCTGCTTGGTTCTCTCCCTAGGTTAGGGAGGACCCCAAAATCATCACCTCTCTCACTGCTTGCTATGTTTTCATTTTCACTTTTGTGAGATGACTATCTGCATTTTAGCATGTAAAGACAGAATTACTTGTAGTTTTATCCAAGATATGTGAGGTTTCTGTTTTATTAATTGGGATGAGATGAGGGGAGTTTAACGAAGTTGCAGAGATTTGCTAACTACAACTAATCATTACATTGAAAACAAAGAATTCATGCAAAAACTCTGGAGTTAGCTACTGCACCCACAGCCCTTTGATAAAACAACTTTACCTTTACATGCTAAAAACCATATAACCAATTCACAAAAGTGAGCTTTTAAAAATATCAGGCAATGAGAGAGGTGATGATTTTGGGGTCCCCTAACCTAGGGGAGGACCAAGTAGATGCCTTGAACACAAAGAGCATATCATGCTGAACTGATTCAGTGGTGGTCCCATCCTCCTAGGACCACCCCAAGCAAAGTTATGGGCAAAAATACAATGCCAACCAAAGGCCCAGCAAAGCATTATGGGGCGAGATTCTAGAGTGCTTTGAATATTATAGTATTAGCTCTCAGCTGAGCCGGGAGAGCTGCTGCCCCTTGAGGAATGTTTTGATATTGGATACTATAATATTCACTGCACTTTAGAAACTCGTCCCATAATGCTTTGCAGGGCCTTTGGTTGGGATTGTATTTTTGCCCATAACTGTGCTTGGGGTGGTCCTAGGAGGATGGGACCACCACCGAATCGTTCAGCATGATGTACTCTTTGTGTTCAAGGCATCTGCTTGGTTCTCTCCCTAGGTTAGGGAGGACCCCAAAATCATCACCTCTCTCACTGCTTGCTATATTTTCATTTTCACTTTTGTGAGATGACTATATGCATTTTAGCATGTAAAGATAGAGTTTCTTGTTGTTTTATCAAAGGTATGTGAGGTTTCTGTTTTATTAATTGGGATGAGACGGAACGGGGTTGCGGAGTATACAGAGTTTTTGTTCAACTCCGCAGAATTCCGCATAGTGGTACTCCGCCAACTTCGCCCACCCTTACTCATGGAACCTTGCATTTTCACGGTGAAGGGACAGGAGAATATTAATGGGTTCAAAAACAGCCCCTTGGCTTGTTGGACTTTCAAACAAATGCCTACTCTCTGTTGACTTTACTAATGCAAAGAATTCAGACACAATAATATGAATACAAAGAACAATCCGAGTCCCAGTTATTTATTTATTGGGGGAGGAGATGTGGCCTGACGGCCTGAGATGCCCACATTGGAACTGGAGAACCAGGTTTGAGTCCCGGAGCTGGCTCAACAGCCTGTGATTCTGGGCAAATCACTTGATTTCATGCCTAGAAAAAAGAAATCTGGCCTTATGTAATGTAATCTGGTGCTCTGATGCCTTTTAGTTCACGCTATATAAGACTGTAAAAAAAGAATTATATATAAAACAAGCAAAACTTAAGTTAGAGTAGCCACACAATTAGGTGAACAATATTTTACTTTTTATATACATCCCAACAGACCTGATTCAGGTGGGAGACTCCCGATTTTTAAGTCCAAAATTTTTAATTTTAGCAGTATCCTGTCGAAAATGATCTGCGCTTCAATGTCAGTCAATTTGGAAAATAAGTTCCCCCGATTTATATTTCAAAATCTGCCTCTTGTGGGTTTCAAAGCGTTGACATTTATGTGTTTAATGGCCCAACAAATACAGGCTACTGCTACCTGCTGGATCTGTAGCTAATGAGGTGCAGTCTAGGCAAGGCCAGCTCAGCCTTATAATCCTTACAGCATGTATACATTTAGTAGCCTTATAAATATACCATAAAAGATAGAAATAACGTGTATTTGTAAAGCGCACACTCACCGTGAAAGGTATCTTGGCACTGAATAAGAGATGTTTATGTTACCCAAGTCAATGGTACTCATTTTATTGACCGCAGCAGGATGAAAGTCTGAGTGGACCCATTAGGATTTGGACCTGTGACCATGAGGTCAAACACAGGCCACTACAATGGGCACCATTAGTCCACTAATCCACCAGACCCAGCATAATGCCTAACAATGCCATCTGTTATTCGCAGTTCATAAGGTGCTATCCAGAGCTTTCAACGGGGCAAAAAAGGTGGGGCTTCTAGAAGAGGCGTGGCCAAAGAGGCATGGCCAGAGAGGCGTGGCCAAAGAGGCGTGGCCAAAGATGCTTTACTAGAAATCCTTTCCAGAAAGTGAGGCCTGTGTAGCTACAGATGGGGCATACAACATGTGGCCTAAGAACCTGTGCTCCACACAGCAGGTCTCTGGTTCGTGTTCCAGTCCAGCTTTGTGAGTTTTCTGTTATTACATCTAGACATATCGCACAATGATGATGCGTCTAAAGTGAGCCAGACCTATTGACTTTGGCGATGCATGTTTTTCTTTGAAGTTCTATAGAGCACGAACTTGGCCCGAGAGCATTAGAACACTTTACAAGAGAAGCACATTACAATACATATTTTTTAATGCATTGGGAGATTAAGTGATGTGTCCAGAATCACAAGATGTTGAGCCGAGTCCAAATTTGACCCCAGTAAAAATTATTCTGAGGTTGGCAGGTCTGCTATTATTAAAAGCCCAGCTTTGACGAACGCGTTGTTCACTGTGCAGGCTCAATTGTGGTGAGCAGAATATCTCCACTGGACCTGAAGAGTTGTGGTAAGTAGTGCCGATCTGCACATGCTCAGTTGTCCATGCATGTAATGAGTAGTTGCGAGCAGAGCCTCTCCTTTGCCAGGTCAGTAGTGGTGAGTAGTGCCGATCTGCACATGCTCAGTTGTCCATGCATGTAATGAGTAGTTGCGAGCAGAGCCTCTCCTTCGCAAGGTCAGTAGTGGTGAGTAGTGTCGGTCTGCGCATGCTCAGTTGTCCATGCATGTAATGAGTAGTTGCGAGCAGAGCCTCTCCTTTGCCAGGTCAGTAGTGGTGAGTAGTGCCGATCTGCACATGCTCAGTTGTCCATGCATGTAATGAGTAGTTGCGAGCAGAGCCTCTCCTTCGCAAGGTCAGTAGTGGTGAGTAGTGTCGGTCTGCGCATGCTCAGTTGTCCATGCATGTAATGAGTAGTTGCGAGCAGAGCCTCTCCTTTGCAAGGTCAGTAGTGGTGAGTAGTGTCGGTCTGCGCATGCTCAGTTGTCCGTGCATGTAATGAGTAGTTGCGAGCAGAGCCTCTCCTTTGCAAGGTCAGTAGTGGTGAGTAGTGTTGGTCTGCGCATGCTCAGTTGTCCATGCATGTAATGAGTAGTTGCGAGCAGAGCCTCTCCTTTGCAAGGTCAGTAGTGGTGAGTAGTGTTGGTCTGCGCATGCTCAGTTGTCCATGCATGTAATGAGTAGTTACGAGCAGAGCCTCTCCTTTGCAAGGTCAGTAGTGGTGAGTAGTGCCGATCTGCGCTCGTTGTCCATGCATGTAATGAGTAGTTGTGAGCAGAGCCTCTCCTTTGCAAGGTCAGTAGTGGTGAGCAGAGCCTCTCCTTCGCAAGGTCAGTAGTGGTGAGTAGTGCCGATCTGCGCTCGTTGTCCATGCATGTAATGAGTAGTTGTGAGCAGAGCCTCTCCTTTGCAAGGTCAGTAGTGGTGAGTAGTGCCGATCTGCGCTCGTTGTCCATGCATGTAATGAGTAGTTGCGAGCAGAGCCTCTCCTTTGCAAGGTCAGTAGTGGTGAGTAGTGCCGATCTGCGCTCGTTGTCCATGCATGTAATGAGTAGTTGCGAGCAGAGCCTCTCCTTTGCCAGGTCAGTAGTGGTGAGTAGTGCCGATCTGCGCATGCCCCGTTGTCCATTCATGTAATGAGTAGTTGCGAGCAGAGCCTCTCCTTTGCAAGGTCAGTAGTGGTGAGTAGTGTCGGTCTGCGCATGCTCAGTTGTCCATTCATGTAATGAGTAGTTGCGAGCAGAGCCTCTCCTTTGCAAGGTCAGTAGTGGTGAGTAGTGCCGATCTGCGCTCGTTGTCCATGCATGTAATGAGTAGTTGCGAGCAGAGCCTCTCCTTTGCAAGGTCAGTAGTGGTGAGCAGTGTTTTCCCAATTCTATGTCAGGACCAGAGGCTCTGATTATGCTTCTCTTTCATTTCCTGATTTTTACAGCAGCCAATGAAAGCATAAAAAAGTAAAAACTACACTTCCTATGAACCTTACTGCATCGTAGTGGTCCACCAGCTACCATAAACATGACCCTTCAAATACTTGCAGCGCCAGCTTGACTGCCCTTCGTTTGCTGCTCAGCAGTCAAGAGATGTGCTCTCGCACATTGTGATTATTCCTGTACCGTATACTGTTGTTTTTCCCTTTTCATTAGGGAGCAGCACGATCGAGTGCAAGCCGTGTTTTTGTATTTACTGGTAAGGGGCAGTGTGGGCCGAGTACTCGCACTGCTTTGCAATTCTATGTATTGCCTTTGTTACTGACATTTGTTTTGCAGGTTCCTACTTTGAATAGCTTGAGGGCTGCACAGTGGTCAGGTTTCTGTGGGTCTGGACCTTGAGGCAGGCTACACTTGCATCTTGGTCCTATTTCTATGGCTTTCGGCGTGTGTATCGGCGGGGCTGTGCTCTCTCAGCAGAGGTTTCACGCCATAGCCGCAAAAACACATGCCAGAGCAGTAGAACCAACTAATCAAATTCCTGAACTGTTGAAATAATTGGCCTTTTTCCTGCCCGATGCGCTTGTTATAAGGGTTGCAATCATTGTATTGAAGGGTTTTTCCTTGAGCTGAAGGCTGCTTCCTCCACGTCCTACTTGCTAATGTTAATAAGCCTTTCCTAGGTGTGCGTATCCCTCCCTGCCCCTGGGCTGGTAGGCTCTATCCCTCATAATGTGGCTGATTCTTTACCGTTTGAATTGGATTACCAGGATTACTATGAGGATGACCCGGGTGTTGGCTTTGAAGATGATTTGGTTGAGGCACTGGACCAATCCGTCCAAAAGTCAAGTTCATAGAGCCTTGGCTAAGACTCTTCAACCTGTTTCTCACCAGTTGAAGCACTATGCACAACACCAAGAAGAAGGCAGTCCAGGGTCATCTAGCTGACGATTAAAGGCTACTGCTGAACAAGAGCCGGCTCGCTCCGATGGAAGGATAAAGTGGGCACATACCGAAGCAACGGAGAAACTGTCCATGATGGACCATGAGTGCAGTGTTCCTGACGCACCACAAGATCCCATTAGTGATACATTCCTATACAGGGGGACGGATGCTGACACTGGATCATCCCATTCTGTCTCATTTCAAGAACCAGTAGTTGCCACAAAAAGTACCCGTAAAGACATACATCAGTGGGACCTCCACTCAAGTCTCAAGCCTCAATCCTCACATTTGATAGTCCATCCGCTTTCATCAGAATGGACGTCAGTGATGGAAGTAGCTGCATACGTACAAGCACGTCTGCGCAAAGGTTTAAAAAAGGAGGCCCGGAATCTCCTGAAAGTGGAATGTCCCAGACCGGCGTTACTAGGCAAGGTAACGGATAGACCCGGTTTGGATCCTAACATGTTGACATTCTGAAGAAAGTGTGCAAGGGATTGGACAAATCTTGGAAAGGGTACTAATACAAACTGTTGGTTTTGTTTGTCCAACTGACAAAAATTCTGAGTTGCTTATCAGGCAATGGATACTGGTGCACCCATAGATCCAGACACCTTAGGTGGTTGGGCCAAGTGCACAATATACAAGTTGGGCAACGCCAACTGTGTTATTCTGATAAAACACTGATGGTCTATTCTGATCAGAAACGATCCAAAACTCACGGAAGTCACCATAGCAGAATATGGACCGGTGGAGGAAGGTCGTTTGTTTGGAGACCCCTTTTTCAAGGAGCTTGGCAAGTTTATTAAAACATTCACAGCCTTTGACAGGGTACAACTTTCCTTAAAGAAGGTATTTCAAACTTACCTTTTTGGGTGGGCCGGGTGATACCAGGGTTGATTGACCGGCCACTCACACTTCCAGGATCCCCAAATAGGCTACCAGTCCCGATGATGAGGTGCACAGTGGACAGTTCAAGGGGAGGAAACTTCTCCCTTTACAGATACAGAGAGGAACGAAATAGATACAACAGAGGTAGATATTGAGGAACACAGGCCATCGGAACAGGATCCGCCTTCAGAGGTACAAATTTTACCATTATCTCAAGTGATATTGGGTGGTAGAATAGGGCTGTTCCTACACAATTGGCAGACACTCATACAAGATGCTTGGGTCCTCGAGACAGCACAGTGCTTTAGATTGGGGTTTTCTGGTACTCCCAACAAGAAATTTCACCCTGTCGACTGCATTTTTTATGTTCAGAGGAGAATTTCATAGACATAGAAATTCAGACATTCTTGATCAATAAGGCCATATGCTTAACAGAACCTCACACCAGAGGATTCTGCATCAGTATTTCTGTGATTCAAGAGGGAGGGTTCAGACTAGTCGTGAATCTGCTGGATTTCAATTGTTGGATTACCTACTACATTTCAAGATGGGAGGAATCCATCTTTTGCAGGATCTCCTTCAAGCTCAAGATTGGATGGTCTGGTTGGACATCAAAGATGCTTATTTGACCATTCCGATCTTTACACCACACAGGCGGTTCTTCCAGGTTCAATAGAGGGACCACTCGTACAATTTCAAAGTGCTTCTGATCCATCTGTCATCAGGTCTATGGTTCTTCCCCAACCTGATGAAACCAGAGGTGGAAGCATTGAGGTCCAAAGGTGTGCGACTGAGCATGTATTGAGACAATCTGATCATTATGACTCAGGACCCAGCGGTGGTAAAGACGCATCTCTCCTGGTCAATTCATTTACTCCAGGCATTAGGATGTGTTATTGCTATCAAAAAGTTGATGCTGATCCCATCAAACATCATAAAATTCTTAGGCTTCCAGGTGGATTCCTTGTGCTCCCAGCTATGCCTTCCCTCTCACAAAATGAAGAGTATCAAGGGGGAATTGCTGTCGACTTTGTCCAGACAGATGATGTCCTTGAGACTGGACATCTTCAAGGCCTATTGTCCTTGTCAATCCAGCCGATATTTACAGGACCCCTTCATTATCGTGCACTGCATGCCTGAAAACAACACTTTCGCAGGAATCTGTTGTACGTGAATCATATTTCTCCGTCGATAGAAGCAAATAAAGAATTGACTTGGTGGCTTGAACACATGGACATTTGGAATGGCAGGGCCATTTTTGGGTGTCGTCCGGAGATCCTTATCAAGTTTGATCCTAGCAGATGGGGCTGGAGACCATGCTGTAGCTCAGTCTCTCTGCAAAAGGTCAACAGAGGAGTTGAATCTGAACATCAACTGTCTCAAACTCTTATCAGGTTCATTTGCCATCACGACCATGTCCCCTCGGAAAGTGAGTTGTTGCATTTTGCTGAGGATGGACAACATCTCAGGGGTCCGTTATATCAAACTATCAAAACCTGACAATGGACTGTAAAAAAAACAAAACCCTACCCAGTCTTTCTGTGAAGCTCTTAACACTTTTTTAGTTGAAAAATGTATGGGAATCAAAGACAGGGTCCCTTTAAGCTCCCCTCCTGAAAATGTATCCAAGGTTGCTAAGAATCCTAAATCCTTAATGGAACTGCCTATAATTGATACGGCACTTTCATTGATCTCTTAGCTTAAAATCTGGCTCTCCTCCTGATGTCTGTCCTCCACAAGTGCTAAAAGAAGTGTTCTCATTATTCCCTGATCTTGCTTTATCCCTTCTAAATGACTCTAGCTCAAGGCATTGGTCCCAGTTCCTTTAAGGAAGCAACAGTGGTTCAACTATTAAAAACAACTGGTGCTGATCCACACTCACCGAATAATTACTGTCCCATTTCATTGCTCCCCTGTTTGGCTAAGGTTCTGGAAACACATGTTGCCAAATGTCTGTGTACTTTCTTGGAGGAAAGACATTTTCTTGATTCCCATCTAGCAGGCTTCCGTCTTTCCCGTGCAACTTAAGCAGTGATCTTGGCTGTATTGGATAAATTGAGGGAAAAGGTTGATAGAGGTGCCACACAGGCACTGATGCTTCTCGACCTATCAGCAGCTATCGACACGGTCGACCATGAACTGGTGGACCGTGTTGGAGCTGCGGGAATACAGGGAACAGCACGGGCCTGCTTTGTCTCCTTTTTTTTAAAATGCTCCAAGTCAGTCCCCCTTTCTTCTTTCGGCTCCCCTAAGGTTCAACTCACCTGCGGGGTACCTCAGGGGTTTTCCCTGTCCCCCATCTGTTTAAACTACATATAAATCCTTTAGGAAAATGAAGGTGAGAGTTTTTGATTATGCAGATGGTATGCAACTTCTTTTTGCAATCAATAGTTCAGTTGACTCCAAAATGTTTTTCCGAAATACAGTGCTATTCATCCGTGACTGGATAAATAGCAATCAACTCAAATTAAACTCTGATAAGACGGAAATTGTCCTGACTGGAGGTACACAAAACCTTTGGAATTCCAATTTGGGGCTAGCTGAAATGGGTACTCCGCCTCAACAAAAGAACTCAGTAAAAAGTCGTGGAGTCCTTTTTGACAACAAACTCTCTATGAAGCCACAAGTTGGACTATGCTAACTCATTATATCTTGGTCTCCCAGATTATCTGACTAAGAGATTGCAACTAATACAAAACCAGGCAGCCAGGCTGATCTACCGTCAATCTAGGAGGTGTCACAACACCCCCTTGATGAGGAAATTACACTGGTTGCCGGTGAAACAGCGTATGGCTTTTAAGACAGGATGTATAATTTTTAAATCTCTCTACATCCATTGCCATGAGTTTATTTCTTCCTGAATTAAAAAGTATACCCCCTTCCGTAATTTGAGGTCATCTCATCTCAATCTTCTCGCTATCACCCTGTATTAAGAAGAAGAGACAAGGAGGTACTGGATTCTCTGCACTGGCCCCTCGGGTCTGGAATTCTCTTCCATCTAACATCAGAATGACTATTGATTATCTCTGGTTTAGACCACTCTTGAAGACCTGGTTCTTTATACAAGCATACGAATAACATTCCGGGCCACAGCTCTATCACTATACTTAGCGCCAAGAAACCGATTGGTGTACAAGCGCTATATAAATAATGTTAACATAACAAGAAAGCAACTGAGGCCTAATGAGGTATGGACTCAACCTCTTATCTTTTGTTTCAGGCAGCTAATCCCCTCCCTCAACAATGGTAATAAATAGCGTATTACACTTAGCACAGCAGCATTAATGGTTCATACCATGCTGTATTGTCATGTTCTTACCACAGCACAGCATAATTTATCTGACAAAACACTCAGCAGAATGCATGTTACATTGACTTTACAGAGGGAAAAACACTATGCTGTCAGGAGGTTTAGTAAGTGTTATTTTGTGTGAATGCTCTATTTAACCCCTTGTATCTTGGTTCATTTTAAGTAACTTCATTTCTAATGACTGCACATGTTATGTGTATTTGTAAATCACACTATCGCCCACAAGGGTATCCTTTCAGATGAACATGGCATAAACCATATGTGCCAATCAGCACAGAGTAATACACAATTTTTTTGCCATTTTTAAGGAAAGGAAGGACAACATTATCCTCTTATGCGTTATGGTCACTTCCCACACTTAACAGCGGAAATGCTCGGTTCAAATCTCCAAATTCACCCCTCTGAATGCCACATGCAGTGCATTTAACAGACACATATTGACACGCACATCTTGGTCAGTGTAGGAAAGACACCTTTTCTGCATGGTCATCCCAGGTTTTTACCCTTTCCTGGACCCTTTATTTAGCTGGTTTTAGAACTGAGTGCACTTTATCCCCGCTAACCAGTAGTAAAGTTCCTTTCATTCCTCTTTAAACATGGTAAAATTGGCATATTCCTAATTGGTATATTTACCTTACCTATACGTCCTTAGTATATAATACAAAGTGCACCCATGGCCTGCAAGTTAAATGGTAATACTGGACTGCAGCACCTACTGTGCCACCCACTAGAGCTACTGTGTAAAACATAGATTAAGGCCCTCCCAGTGTAGTCTGACTGTAGAAGTGTAAAAACTGTAACTTTAACTGTCAAATTAAACCCTTTTGACAGGTCAAAACCTCCCTTATAAATATTAATAAGTCACCCCTAAGTAGGCCTTGTAGTCCAGAAGGCAGGGTCATGATATCAGGGTCATGATATTTAAAAGTAGGACATGTGGAAATTTAGGGCCTGATTTAGATGCTGGAGGTTCTGGTCCCGCCGTTGATTTTCCGATGATTTTCCCACCCGCCACCTTAGTGGTCTGCACACTGTATTTAGATGTTTGCGGGTTTATGGAGGTAAATCGATTGAAGAAGGGCTCAATTTCATGGAGGATTGCAAACATATAATCAAACACTAAGGACATGACTAAGCGGTTGGTGGACAGGTGCTCAGTCACAGATGTGATGCATATTCTGTCCTTTTTTCAAGTGCTGTAGGATTTGATACGTATGTGATATCCGTCATGTATGAGACAGAGTTACCCAACCGCCAAACTTGAACTCAGGCCCTAAGGGTCTTCATGCGTTATACCGAGGTGGACTTGATAACTGAAGGATATGCACTGGCTTTGAGATTTCATACCTGAAACGGTTCATAAATAAAGGCCAATCTATCTCAGAAGTAGATTTAGAGAGTATGTACTGGCCAGAGCTCTGCATCCCTCAAATCAGGGACTGTTTAGAATCCGCAAAGCCAGGTAGACGGACGCTCCTTCTTTCTGCTGGCAACAAAGTTGTGGAAGGAGCTCCCATTGGAGCCCAGAAAGATCAACTCAGAAGACCTTTTAAGAAACGATTGATAACCTGTCTCTTCAGGTGGTTGCTGGTTTTAAGTAAACTTCTAGTTTGCTGGTTAGTGCTTGGACATTTCTTCGGAAGCAGCTGTCGTGCTGTAGTTTAATTCATTCAAGCTTATTTTTAATATGTACCCATACATGAATTAGCAGTTCATTATTTTAATTTAAATTAAAACAAGTGGATGAGTCCTTTTCTAAACTGTTGTTGACGCGCTCCGTCTTTCTCGGTTTATTGGTGTATGTAGTCTCTCTTCTATTATTTCAAACGTTTTCAAAAATATTGTTTGACCCCATAATTATTCCTATGCACTGCTTGACACTAATAATTATTTTTGAACATGTTAGCGGTTTTTCTAAGGGTTCCTCCGCTTTCAATGTTTCTTGCGGCTGCCATGTTTCATCTGCAGATGTGTCTCACTGGATTCCTTGCTCTAGTCGGAGACAGTTGTGTTGCAATGCTCCTGATCACATTGCTAACCTTATGCAGTCGGTCTAGAAACCAAGGTTGAAGAACCTACATCGCCATATTAATAGGGTAAGTCTCCTTCCTTTGTATCATTTGCGTTACTTTATCACACGTTTATGGCCAATAACGGACTGCTGGTTCCTTCACCTTGGTACATTGTCCATCCTGGTCCTGAATTGAATTGTTTTGTTTCCTGGTGAGTAGACTTTTTCAAACACTCCCTGTGGGGCTTCACCTCTTCGCCATAATGCTATTACTGATTTATTGTTGTGCCTTTTCAACTTCAGTAATTTATTCCCTTGGACCAGCATTGTAAGACTTGTTCTTGTCTTCGCTTGACTAGCATGTCTGTAGACATTTGAACTGTTTTTGGTAACTATTTTCCCTTTTTTTTTTTAACCTCAGGGTGAGGTGCGCTTTACAGTCTTGTCCTGATGACAACCATGTAACTGAGACATAAGGTCAAAACAGTGGCACTACAAAAATCAAACTGTTGTAAACATGTAAAACTGCCATTCTATCTATGAACCGTGACTACTTATTGATCACAAAGTAGCTTTTGTATATTCACTTAATTATTCACCCTGACTGTTTACGCTGTATGATTACTGCGACAGTGAGCACCTGAGCTCTGTTGCATTATTTATTTTGGTAGTTTGGTTCTTATGAATATTATCACTACAGCTAAAAACTGAGTCATTGGAGAACCATTTTTTCCTCTGTAACTGGGCTTTAGGCAGATTCACCCATGTCTGGCAATATATTCTCTTCTCCTTTTCACAGCAGCAGCTGGCCTTTACCTCAGTCATGAGGTGCTTATGATATTCCATCAGTGGAGATAGTTAAATGATCCTACCGCTGGTCCATTGCTTTCTCTATAAACTGCACAAAGATTTTTCTAATTAAATGATAATGCCTCACAGGGGCAGATGATATGTAGAAATGTGTCATATTATAATAAGCCAACTGGTGACTCAAAGTCAAAATTGTCCTGAAATTGTTGGAGGTAATCTCTACAAAATGCATCTCCCCTTTAAGTGTTGTACTTTTACAAGCAACTAGTTCCAAACATGCACAGTCACTCAGGTTTCTAACTGTTGGGTGCACTGGAAACAGACAACTTCTCAGTCAATCAGGAGCAGATGCCTGGCTGTCACCTTTTTAGCAGACCAGAACACAGGATGTAGGGAGCAGACAGACAGCCAATTCCCTTTGTGTAGGTCTATTTCTGTGGCCATGCAAATGTCCATAGTCCTTTGTTCAGGTATCTCACCTATCTGGCCACTGACTAGCCTTTGGGACTGGCCTGAGCTAGTGACGGTGTACACAAAGAAGCTATCTTATTCTATTGAAGACACATAAACTTGGCTTAGAATGGCTGTGAGTGTAGGAGTGTTGAAACAAGAGGCACATCAGTGAAGCATCCTATACCTTAAGGGGCTACATACATAGGCTTACAGGCAGTGTGGCGGGACAGACTTTCAAGTAAAATTCTGTGTCATTGGCATAGCATTGAATCTTGCTGTTGTTGGTGATTAACGCCTCAAGAGCAACATGTAGAGGTTGGTGATTAGGGGGGCACAAGCGGGATGGAGCTTCACGTAGGTGCTGCACAAGGTAGACATCCAGGTTCAACCTCACCAAGACCAAATGTATTGTACCTGCCTTATTCCTGTCCTCTACCCTCCCACCTCTACCAGGTCTTTCTTCCCACCTCCCAGTTCTCTTCTTTGCCCTCTCCTGTCACCCTTTTATTCTTTCTCTCTTCTCCTTCTCTCATCCAGGCCTTCTGTTCCCACTTCTCTAGAGACTGAACCCTGGCGTTCCAAGCAATGGAGCCTCTTCTCCTCCTTGGAAGGGTGAGGTGGAGCACAGAATAAAACATAACAAGGAGTTCTATTGTTGTTCCTTAGCAAAGAATAACAATAGGGACTCCTTATTAGAACCTAAAATACTAACTGATCCTCCGAAATTGACATATGTAACTACATTTACCCCACTATCAAATGAGATTAAAAAAATCATCACAGAAGATGGAATGTCCTAAATATGGGGTGGGGGGGTCTACAGCTGGAAACCCTTTGTTTTCATTTAAACGTTCACAGAACTTGAAGGACCTCCTAGAACATACTAACTAGAACGAGAAGGCCACAGAAGGAAAAGAGCATAACTCGAAGCGGAGGTATCCCACCCGTGGAGGCCCACCATCCTTGTGGCCACTGCAATATATGTGATATAACCATATGTTCCAAGAAGTTGGAGGTTTGTCCAGGTATTGAATGGTGTCTACTCAAACATACCAACTGTAACACTAAAAATTGTGGTCACATGATTGTATTCCCTTGTGGTTTACAGTGTGTGGGAATGACCACGAGAACTGTCTGTACGCACATTAATTAACCTAGAAGCACTATCTGGTGCAGAAGAACAGCTACTAGAATGTCAACCCATTTCCTTGAAAAAGAACACGGTCCTACTGACTTGAAGTGGGTGATACTTGAGACATTGGTGGAAACCTGGGACATACACAGACTCCTTTTTGAAAGAGAAATTAGAAACACATCTATCAGGGTTGAATGATGACATTCCTTGGCCCATGCTGACAGCACACTAATGAACCATGGAGAGGGACAGAGACTCTGATTACACTATTGATTGGCATAAATCTTACACATGACTACGGGGAATATCTACAATCAATAATAGAGATTAAATGCGACCTTGCTACACCTTTTTAAGAGTAATATCAACCATTTTGTGGATTTTGTAGAATAATCCCCCATCTGTAATAATTGGAAAGTGAAGAAACCTCCCTACATACTGTGAAGAATATGGACCCCATGCGAATCGTTCTCTATTCCGCTTGAAATAATATTCCTTGAGTACTTCATCAAGTGTATATAGTATATTAGATTTAGGGTTGCTATGCGGGTGTTCTACTGGTGGTACAAAAACTCCCTTATTTACAATGGAGGTAACCTATCCAATATGGCGCCTGCAATGGTTCTATTTGTTGAGCTGCAACGTACAGAATCCCTACGGGACGTGTGACGTCATCCCACACCCACAATATAAACTTTTCCAGCATTCGCAACAAGAATTTTAGATTCTATTAAGGACCGGAGGTGAGGATTATGCTTCTCAATCTTGACTGCTCATTAACAGCAGCCAATGAAAAAACATTAAACAGTACATGTCCCATGAGGCTTTGAACCACACCTCTTACATCAACCAATCCGAGCAGTCCAGAGTCTTACAGAATAGCGAGGCACCATCTTACTGCCTCTTTCTTTGTAACAAGCAGTCTTTCTTTAGTGCAAGTTCAAAACAGGATACAGTTCCCGCTCTCAACGGACAGCAACTCCAAATAACAGGTCTCGGACGAGGCATCTCTATCCATAAACAGAGCAGAACTCGTAGCCAGAAGATATTCCATATTCAGTTCTGTTTGAAATCCGTTCCTGTAATCAGAAATAAGTTTGAAAACCATAGAACTAAAGAAGTTTGGTATTCAAGGGAGGGAAGAAAAACATGTCGTAATACATCATATGACATCATGACAGTTGTAATACAACTCTTACCTGTCCCAACGGGTGGGATAATCCTCGCCTCTGTGTCCTTAATAAAATCTAAAATTCTTGTTGCAGATCCTGGAAAATGTTGTATTCTATGGCAGGACCGGATTATGCTGGTTCAAAGCTGGCCAACAACCACAGAAGAAACATGTGCAATAGGTTTATGATAAAATATTTTAAACATTGAATCGGATGACTAATCCGCTGCCTTCAAAATATCCTCTACTCTGGATCCCTTAATAAAAGCCTTAGATGCCCTAGCACCCCTCGCTGATTGCGCGCCATACACAGATACATCTATACCTGCCTCAGCCATCACCCATCTGACCCAACGAGCCAAAGTTACAGCCGTTACTGGGCGGAAAGGTTTCAGAATTGACAAAAGTAATGGTCCTAAAGGATTGGTTCTATGCGACAAAGTATGTTCTTCATAACGTTTTTAACATTCATGACACATAATTTATCATTATGAGGAAAAGCAGGATAGTCAACAGAACGAGACATCGTTTTAGTTCTTCTAGAAACAATGAATGATACACCCTGGGAAGAGAAAACCCTGCCTGCTAGATCTAACACATGTACATCAGAAACTCTACGACAAGAAATAGGACATAAAAGTATGGTAAGTTTAGATGATATTTGCTTTAATGATAAATCTTTATTGTCAGTCCAAAATTCCAATAATGGGAGATCATTAGACACATCCCATAACGTATTGTATCTGGGTCTCGGTGGACGGGCGAACCTTATACCTTTCATTAGCTTACATACCGTTGAATGGATTCCAACCGGCTTTCCATCTATGTGGTCGTGTCCCGCAGACAAGGCAGAATTGTTTATGCTATAGATCAGTTAAATTGTTAACTGATCTATAGCATAAACCTGATTCTGCACATTCTCACAACATTTTTTTAATCTCTTTCAAATCTGATCCCACGGTATCTACCTGCCGTTGAAAGCACCAACCCAGCCAGCGTTTCCATGCCGCAGAATATTTTTTTCGGGTGGATAGAGCCCAAGCCTGTTGTATAAACTCGGCAGCCGCTGATGAAAGGCCTTCAATTCGTTCATGTCTCCTGAGAGCGTCCAAACCATGAGAACCAGTTGGTTTTGAAGGACCAGTGGATGAGGGGAGCCCACTGGGTCCAGGAGTAATTGCAGAAAAACAGGAAGTTGAACGGGCAGATCTACTGACAACTCCAGGAGAGTTGCGAACCACGATTGTATCTTCCACAGCGGTGTGACTAACACCAACGATGCTGACTGACGACGGACTTCAGTCTCCACTCTCGGGATCAATGCAAAGGGAGGAAAAGCGTAATTCCTCTGAGGTCCCCATTGATGAAGAAAAGCATCTGTTCCGATTGCCATCGGATCCGGTCTTCAGCTGTAGAAGCGGGGAAGCTGGGTGTTGAGACCGGTGGCAAACAGGTCTATCTGACATGGGCCTTGAATATTCATACATGATGCAAGGCAGGATGGAACTTCCAGTCGCTGAAGTCTGTCAGGAACTCGGAGTTCCAGTCTGCCACTATGTCGTCTTTGCCAGGGATGTATTCCGCCATTATCGTTATCTTCTTCGCAAGGCAGAAATGCCAGAACTCTCGAGCAATGTTGGCTAACAGACGAGATCTCGTCCCTCCGAGGCAATTCATGTACCTCACCGCTGACACATTGTCTATCCTGAGGAGGATGCAACAATTGCTCTTTATTGGATAGATCAACTTGATGGCAAATGAGCCCGCCAACAACTCGAGACAATTGATGTGTAGTTTCAATTCTTCTGCTGACCAGCGGCCGCCTGTAGTGAATTGTCCGCATCTGGCGCCCCAGCCACAGCAGCTGGCGTTTGATTCGATAACTACATCGGGAGACATTCCGAAAATTACTTTGCCATTCCAAGCTTTCATATGTGTTAACCACCATTGCAGTTCTTCTTGAGCTTCGGGTGACAGAGCAATCAAGTGATCGTAAGTGAAGTTTCGTTGAAGATAATGAATCTTGAGACGTTGCAACGCTCTGTAATGTAGAAGACCAGGGAATATCGCCTGGATCGAGGATGCCAGATGGCCCACAATCCTCGCCAGGGACCTCAAAGAAACCATCTGTTTCAACAACGTTGTTCGGATTTCCCTTTTGATGGATTTGATCTTGGTTGGAGGGAGGAGCAGTTGAGCCGTCACTCAGTTGATCTGAAAACCCAAGAAGTCCACCTGTTGGGAGGGGGTTGTCATGGATTTTTTGAGATTTATTACAAAACCCCATTTTTGTAGCAGAGACATAGTCCACTGTAGATGAGTGCACAGTTGAGTCTGATCTTGTGCCAACAGAAGAATGTCGTCGAGTTAAACGATCATGCGAACTCACATCTCCCGAAGGCGAGTCACCACTGGTTTCAACAGCTTGGTGAACACCCAGGGAGCTGACGAGAGGCCGAAGGGGAGGGACTGGTATCGGACCCACTGTCCTTTCCATTGAAATTGGCGGTATCGTTGGTGTGGAAGAAAAATGGGAACTGTCAGATAAGCGTCCTTTAGGTCTAGGCGCACCATCCAGTCGTTTTCTAACAACAGATCTCTTAAAAGATGGATACTCTCCATCTTGAAGTGGGTTGAATTCTCTGAGATTTAACACTAATCTTTGCCCTCCTCTCTTTTGCACCAAGAAGACGTTGCTGCAAAAGCTTTCCGGAATGAAGGTTCCTGTAGCAATAGCCTGCTTTGTTAAAAGTTCTAGTAGTTCGGAGTCTATAAAAGACTGCTCTTGTAGGGAAAAATGGAGAGGAGGAGGAGGGGGGCTTGCTGGGTAGAAACACATATTAACTCTATTTGGTACCCCTGAACAGTGTTCATGATCCATGCATCTGAGGTGATCTTTGCCCAATTGTGTACAAGATGCATCAGTCTGCCCTCCAGGGGAATCAGAGGGAGAAAAGGAATTGTTACCTGAAGATTGGGCATCATTGTTTCTGAAACCTCGATTTATCCCTCTGTTGTACCAGCCATGGAAACCCCGAGATCTAGTGGAGTAGAATCCGGCCTGATCTGGTTCTTGGGTACAGCCTCCGCGTCTGGGAAAGAAGCCGCGTTGAGGACTTTGCTGGTTGTAGCAGCCGGTCGAGTATCCTCTGCCACGACCAGCCCTACCAGAGAGGGGATGGAATACCCTTTTGAGGGAGGACTGAGATTTGTCCAGGGATGTGAAGGTGTGTACGAATTTTGCGATATCCTTCACAAACCGTTCGCCAAAGAGTTGACCTTCCGCTAGCAGACCCGGCTCCGCTGAGGCCAGTTCTGCCAGCTGTGGGTCAATCCTCAAAAGGACCGACTTGCGTCTCTCGGTAGACAGTGCGCAGTTCGCATTGCCAAGGAGGTAAATTGCTCATTGCCTCCATCCAGCTTGGACTTCCGGGTGGATAGCTGCACCTGTTTCTTGTGCTTGTAGAGCCAATTTCAAAACTTTTGCCAGTGGGCCAGAGACATCGAGTATTGTATCGTGGCAGGCTCTCAGAGCCCTATCTATACCTTTCTTGGGATCTTTCCTGTATTTTTTGGGAAAGGTTTGCAAAGAGGTGTCTATTTCTGGGGTCAGGGTTGTTTTGTTCGGAAGGTCTGGACGTGGGCACTCTGATCTAAGTCGGGATCTAACTTCTTTGTTGAAGCTCTTGCGCAGATTCGTCTGCATATATTCTGCCACCGCCGGGGCCCATTCGGAAGATCTATGATGGACTATACTAGATGGGTCAAACGTGAAGGGAGATGGAGTAACAGGGGAAATAGAGTGTTTGCGTTTCTTAGCACGCTTGCGTGGGCAAGATTCCTGTGAGGAATCAGTATCAGTGTCTGTATTGGTATGGGGAGGGGGGTTAGAGGGAAAAGGCAGTGGCGAAGGGGCCAGCGGATCGACATTGTAGTCGTGATCTTTGGCTTTTTGCGTAACTTTGGTGTAAATATTGACATGGGGCCAGGAGGGGCCTTGGGGCTCAGAGGGGGGGGGGGGCAGAGGAAGAATTACCAGGCGGGACATTCGGGGTAGAACCTAATTGGTCAAGGCGGAGTGAGATAGGCAGAAGGGCAGAGGATAGGGCCTTGTCTCATTTTTTATCTAAAGTCTTATCAATGAGGGACTTCATATTTTCATCATAGTAATAGTCTTCATCTTCTGCAGGCCTATATGCAGCTAGTTCTTGTTCATAGACTTCACAGTCCGACATCTTAAAGAATATAATATATTCCTCTCAAAATTCCCCAGTGGGAAGCCAACTTTACAACCCTGACCAGCTTAGGATACAGGAGGTCGGAACAGGGCAAGATGCTGGGACAGTGAGGCTGAAAAAGGTACCAAAAACACTGTAATATTAGGGCTTGTGGGGAGCTGAGAGACCTTCCTGCCTAATCAATCCATTAGGAAGTTTCCAAAAATTCAGGCTGTTAATACAGCAGCATTTAGCATTATAGACTGCAGAGAAGAATTTCCCAGAAAAGAAATGCCCAGAAAAACGTGTCAAATCAGGCCCGGTACCGGCACAACACTTTCGAGGCTGCAATCCCTCAATTGTTCGAGCCCGGGGAGAGGCGTCATCCAGCGTGTGTCGGTAGTCTGCAGTCGCGTGTACTGACGCATGCAGCCTCCCGAGAGGAATGTGCGAGCAGCCCAATTGGGATCCTTAACTCGGCCTCGCTCCCAGTGAGGGGCCACTCCCTACCGGTAGCGCGAAGAGCGTGCTGTGCAACGGCACGTACGCTTGGGTCAAAGCGGTCTAAATAACTTTGTTTGCGGGCATAAAACACAAAAACAATGCAAAGAGAGAACAGTGCAACACGCACTGATGAATCTGAAAATAAAGCGTGTCGCACAAGTTACTCGGAGCGAGTGCTACATAGCAATCAAAACAGCCGGTATGTGTAGCAATCAAAACAGCCGGTATGAACAATTCATTACTAACAATGAAAAACGATTAAAGCATATGTATGACAAGCCTTAACGGTGTACAAAATAACAAGGCACTTATCTTGACTGCGGATCAGCAAAGAAAGAGGCAGTAAGATGGTGCCTCGCTATTTTGTAAGACTCTGGACTGCTCGGATTGGTTGATGTAAGAGGCGTGGTTCAAAGCCTTATGGGACATGTAGTGTTTAATGTTTTTTATGGTTTTTTCATTGGCTGCTGTTAATGAGTAGTAAAGATTGAGAAGCATAATCCTCGCCCCCGGTCCTGCCATAGAATTGGGACAGACGGCAGTACTTAAATCCTGAGATGCTAGGAGAATGTTTTGAATCTGGGAAGGCGGTGGATGGGTAGGCCGGTGGTAGAGAGCACTGGAAGGTCAAGTAAGTATTTCTGACTTTGCAAGGACCTTGGGCAATTGGCTAGACTACCAATTGATTTGTTGCCTTGTTTTAATGTGGCTAATTCTTTTTAGATAACCAGCGGGTAGTCGATGATTCAGCAATTCCTAAAGGGGCCCTTTTACTTCCTGATTAAGACTGTACAATACTGATGCAAGATTGCAGCCACTTGGGGATTATTTGAATGGCAGTGTGAACGAGGTGCAAGCATACTTTTTGCCACATTATCTGATGTGTTAATGACTATGAACCATAATGTTGTGAAACTGTAAAGTAAGGGCTTGTGATTCATAAATAGAAGTAAGAGCACGTCTGTCACACTGTCCATTGCTTTAACAATCATAGCCCAGTTGATAACAGAAATTGAGGAATAACAGCGCATGACCAGTGGTGCTGTTATGAACATGACAGATTATTTACCCTTGATTCACTTTGCATGTGGCAGAGGCTTGAGAATGGGATTATTAAGCACATTTGTGTGAATATATTTCTAAATGCTTGAAAATATTACATGTTGTTGTGTCTTATGAATGTTTGTATGTGTCTCTTTAATTTTCAGGTCATCAACATAGTATAAAAGAAATACATCCAAATGAAGGATGTAAGTCAATATGCACTAACATCTGACACGTAATATAGTATAATATGTAAGGATGGGCGGTAGACTCCGCCAGCAGAGTTCCCGGAGTTTTATTACTCCACTCTCTGTTTTGAGCATGGAGTTCTCCCAAAAGAACTCCGCCAGCTGCTGGCGGAGCAGAGTTTTCCACTGCGCTCGACCCGCTCACCCCTAAGAAGTGCATTAGAGAGGGTGATTCACTATTTCTAACAAACACTTGTCCTTTTTCCCAGTCTTCACTGAGCAAAGGGTGTCTGAACCTAAGTCTAGAGCACGTGCTGCACCAGGGATAATGAGCTTCACCTGATCGTGTGACGGAATGCACAGAGCACGTGTGCACTAGTGAGGGTGTTTTTACATACTCGATTCGTAACAGGTGGTGTTCTGTAGAGTATGTGCTACACTAGTGAGAGTACTCCACGGTCCTCAGTGCACACCACTGAGGATACCCATAAACCCAGACGGTGTGACTTGTTATTTTGATGTGTGTTGTTCACCGCTGCATTGTGTTCTCTACGTTTGATGGTGTCCTGCACCTGTGTGTGTGTCAGGGTGTGGAGAACACGTGTCAGTCAAAGAGCCCAGAGAAAAGAGACATGGGGTTGGGAGCCCATGAGGACCAACCTGAATGCCGCACTCCAAGTCCAAAGTCCTTAGAGACGTTCATGTTGGAGTCGGGCACAACTTCACTGTTCAGTCTCAGTGCCATGCGCAATGAGGCGGTTTTGTGTCGTGAGTGCCACAAAGCCGCCTAGTCACGCATGGCACTGAAGTCTGAACAGTGACCTTGTGTCTGACTTTAACATGGATGTCTCTGAGGACTTATTACCTCTCACTTCTGTGCAGTCGCAGTTTTGCTGGCAGTCCCGACAGTACAGTAGTCAATGGGGTGAAGAGGCTACAGTTCACCATGATTGGGCTCAGTCCTCGGGCCATCATGGCCATGCCATGCAGCGGGCACCATGACCCAGTGCCCCGCATGCCCCTCTTTTTACCTTGCAAAGCCCTGCGTGCAAGATGTGGATTACATGGTGCGTGGTCCCAGTGTCTGCCAGGTGGGGGGGGGGGGACTGGAACGGGAGCTACATGGGGTGAGTAATGGGGTGCTCCCCTATAAACCTGTAATTTCATGGCTAAACAAAACACATATCACTCCCTGTCCATTCGATGCTCCTTTGCCTTTGCTTATACAGTATTTCTGGTCCAATGGGTCTGTCCCAAGCCTTTCAGAATTGAGATACTGTTTTTGACTCCACCCCTGCGACTAGGAAGCTGCTACATATTGTCATGGCAACGGAATTTTGAGTATTTGCGGCCATAGCATTTTCTGCATAAATTGCTAGTTGCTACTCATGAAACTCTGCGAGCTCCGCCCATGCCTAATAATAGGTAGGACAATATCATTCACATATCTTTTTTGCCTCCTTGGGAAAATTAGCAAGCCCTGCCAAGTACCATGCATCAGAGGTTAGACTAACGCATTTCAGTGTGGTGGTCCGCATCACCTCACAGAAATGAAAAGTCATGAATTATAGCGCCTCCTCAGCTGTCAACCCGGAGCGCTGCTAATGCTCCATTTACTGACTGAAAGCAGCTGGAGTGGCAGCTCGGGGCACACCGCTCCCGGCCGGCTTGGGTCCTGGCTGCTACAATGTAACACAGGAGGATTTGCTGCGTGGCATTACCTTTCACTGACATCAGGAGTCCGTGCCCAATCAATGGCTACTAAGAAGACAGTGTCTGTCAGTGACGTGAGTGTCAGCCAGTGAGGTGAGCACTTGAGTGTCAGACTCACAGTAATGAGTGGGTCCTGCCACCCGCGGAGCGAGTAGATGGCATTTTGAGAAAAGATAAAGTTTTGCCTGCTGGCAGCAATGGTAGTGCAGCTCACCCAGCGGTAATCAATCCAGCATCTGGAACCAACGACTTCTCGCGGCTCAGTGAACTGCAGCACCGGGCGCCGGAGTGGTTCCTCACTTGGTAGCCCCCAGAGCACACCCCACTGTGCAGCTTAACTAGCTTAGCCTCAATCATGCCCGGCCGGTGTTACCGTGGGCCGGGAGTCCAAGTCGATTTGAGGCAGCTACCACCAGGCAGGCCCGTACCACTCGAAATTGCCGCTCTCGTTGACAAGATAAAGTAAGTTTTGAGGGGAAGGGTGCTGGGGCGAATTCATGAGATGAACTAAATACTTTTTGGGGGACAAGGGGTACAGGATAGCAATCAAACAGTAGCATACAGTGGGTTAGGAGAATACCAAGAATGGGTCGAGGAAGCTTGTGTGCTTCTTGCTATTGATAGCAGCTGGTGCTTTATTGCCATTGGGGCGGGGAAGGTGAATTAGCCGCCTCTGGTTCGGTGACTAGAACTCATCGTTTCGAAGGGGGCTGTTGCAGTAATAAACTCTATAACTAAGATGGCTCACGTTCGTTACCTGGGTGGGGGTCACTTCCTTCCCCAGCTTGCCCAACAGCCTGGCTGTGACCTGTGTGCGCCTGAGGCTCACTCTCCTGATGTTTGCTCAATGCCCGGGCGCTGTCTGTGGCAGCGCGAGTCTGCTGACCGTTGACTATCATTAATTTATGATATTATCTGCGCGTGTGTCTCCATATGTGCACAGAACTTTAATAAGGTGCTGCCTCTGAAAGCTCTAGGTTAGTACCCTTCCATTGCTGTTGCTTTGCAGCAGTTTTAAGATCTTCTTAGAGTTTCTCATTGCTCAAATGGGTGTAATTTCTGATATTTATATGTTTCTCTTTTCATCATTGCTTGATTTTGCTCGTGAGAAAGTGTCAATCAGAGTCATTGAAATGTCACTCATAATTACACTGAAATTATGAAAAGGTCACACATAGCAATATGAAACCTTAGCAGCTTTGATTGGGTTAAATGCAAGTCCTGATGAAATGCCATTGATCCGTTTATGGACAAACTAGGCATGAAACATTTTGACCAGAATTGAAGCGATATAGAAATGATAGTTTTTCCAAAGATCCATTTATTGTTTTTAAACTTTAACAGAGACCCTGTGACTAAAATAAATATGAAGGGGCTCTTTAGTTAATTTTAAAGTTCCATACCAATCTACATACATTGTAGACTTCCTTTAGATTCACTTTTTAACAAGGCTGTGGCCAACATACATCTGGCCTTGAGGTGATATAAAAAAGACCTCCGGCAAAGTGCCCCCTCATGGTCCCGTTGGGCATTGCAGCGACAGCCTAATGAGCCCAGACCTATGATGAAACAAGCCACCACTGATGGGTGAGGGCTTGTGCTCCTCATAGGAGACAGCTACTCCTGATGACCAGACGGATCCAGATTCATAGAGTAAGTGTTTTAATCCCGTTGTTTTACGGAAGAGAACAATTGTTTGCTTGAAACAGTTTATGATGATTGTATGCATGCCCACTTGTGTTAGCCAGTTTACCTCTGCGTGCACGACCACTATTCCTCAGTCCAGGTCAAGTGCTCAGTGACACCCTCCCCAGGTGTATGAATCAGCATGGTACCTTGCCTCTTAGTTGCAGCATTTGCTGTGGAAGTTTCAATGGTATTTAAAGTGCCATTTGTATTGGAGCCCAGTGCACACATGGGGTGTGTTTTGCCACCCACTGTATTTCTTTCCAGGTATCCTGTGCAGGCTCCACATTTTTGCTTCATTATTGAGAACCCTTTTGCTGGTTCCATTTCGACTTTCAAGCTGCTTTTACCATGGTAACAAAGGCTTCAGTCTTGGACTATAGAAAACTGCTAAGACTGGTAGGAGAGCACACCTCATGAATCCACCTCTGCTTCGGTGGGCCTTTGTCTACATGAATCACAGCCATCATGCAGCTTCGAGCCACCCCAACCGATGCTTGTGCTGGCTCTGCTTGTCTCAGCCTGTGACTGTATTATGCATCCAGTGAGATACCTGTGCTGTCTCTGCAAATCTTGACCTGGGCCTGTGATCTGCATCCATCAGACTGTGTCCTGCAGACTTCCCAGCTCACTTCTCCACCATGCGCTCTCCCTTCTTATCCACCCCACCCTTCTTCCCCGCTTCCTCCCCCTTTAACCTGAATCCTTCGCAAACCCTATACATCTCTCTTCACCCCCACCATTCCAGGACTGCTGCTCGACACATTACCCTCCTATGGCAACCTCTACCTATCCCCTTTCCCTTCCTCTAGCCATGAAGAACCGTACACTTTCCACATCTACCCTCCGGGTCAATTTTTCTCATCGTGCATCTATCCTCCCCCATACACTCACTATGCCCAGCCCACGTCCCCTCTCCACCCCCTCCCTCTCTTCACATCCCCCGGCCCCCTACCTTTCTGTGACTCCCTTCCCTCCCCTCCTCTCCTTCCATCCTCCTCCCACAACACTCACCCTTCTCCTCATTTAGAACTCAATACTTTTATTTATTTCAATGTATGCCCAGATAATTTTTTCTCCACCACAGCTGCACCCACAATTACTACCAATCAACACCACTTGATGAGTCTCCCTCCACTCTATAATCCTATACCCCAGCACACCTTCTCCCCCACCTCCTCGCTCTCGCTCTCCCTCTCAAGTTGAACCCCCTTCGGAACCCATCAGACCTCTTAGATCTCTTTACTACCCTCCTCGCCTCCGGCCGAGGCCGTGATGACACAGCAGGCCGGAGGCAGTCAGGGTCCTAGAGACCCGACTCTACACCTCCTCCCTTTCCAACAGCCCATTATGAGTCGGATGTCTTCAATAAGCCTGCGTGGTCTGGTTATCACTGCCAGACCGAGTGGTCATCGGAGGGAGCGTCAGCTCGGTGTCCCCTTGATCAGGCAGACCAGGAGTTGCCGCATTTGATCTTGCTGCCAAGAGCTAAGAGACATCCGCATCTGGACTGGTTCAGTGGTTCAGAAGTTTGACGTATTTCTGGTTATTCATTTCTGCGTCGGGATGCTGTGACAATGTTCCCTGTAACTGCAGCGACTTGCAGTGGTTGAGTGTTGAAAGAGGTGTCTGCTTTCTTGTGTTGCTTTTGCTTGGCTACCACCCAGTCACCTAGTTCAAGATTAACTTCTGTGCCTGCGTATGACATCTGCATGAGTTTTCATCTTCCCTTTCTTCTCTCGGTCCGTGGCTTGGTCCTCATCAGAGCTCACAGAGCGTTCGGACGTCCACTATGGTAACTTGGTGCGCATGGATCATCCGAACATGAGTGTGACTGGAATTTCTCCAGTAGTTGAGTGTGAGGTGGTCCGATATGCCCTCAAAACTTGACAGAGAGTGTGGTATATTAGCACAAGTCCTTCTTTGTTGGCTCTTTGCACAGTTCGTTCAAGTGTTTCCATGAACCGTTCTGTGATCCCAATGGCCAGGGGCCAGAGCAGAGTTACGCATTGGTGTTTGATATAAAGGCCTCTCAGGAAGTTTTTGAAGTCTCCGCTAGTGAATGGTGGTCCGTTGTCGGACATTAGAATCATGGCAGATCCCCAGGTTCCAAAGCTGTCATTCACGACCTTGAGGACTGATGGAGCAAGGTAAATAGAAAAATGTGTAACCCCTCATAATAAGAATAATAAATTAATGACACTAATTGTTTGTTTTATTAACCAACAAGACGCACTTTTAATAAACATTTACATAAGTGGTAATTGCTATTTTTGTGCAAAATCTAATTTATTTACATTTGTAATGTGAAATAACCATAGTTTTGTGATTTGCGTACTAATTAACGTAAAACTGCATGTTTTGTGCTAGGTAAAATCGTATGGTGGCAAAAAATGCGGATGGTAAGTAAAAATGGCTTTAAATGTCGCTTCTGCTAGTTAACATCTAACCTGGGTATTTAGAACGACGGGTGGGAAACAGAAAGGCTTATTTTCTGTATATTAATTTTGCTTGTGTTTGTTCTTATGATAGTTCGTTCGGGCCTGTTAGGCCAGGCTACGAAAATGGCTGCCGAGATGGATGAGGTCATGCGCAGAGACAAAGATGGTCTCTATGCGGAAACAACAGAACAGAGCTGAACCACGTGGGTACAGCTCCAGCATGGAGTGAAAAAGGCCAAGGCTAGGACAGCCTGACATGAGGAGAGTGCCAAGAAAGACTCAGCACGTATCCGTGAGAAAGCAGATGTGAAAGTATTAAGAGACAAAGGACTGACAAAAATGTAGCCGTCAAAAGTAGAAACATAATACAATGTCAATTTGGACTGTTCTTACTCAGAGGTCATGAGAATGGACAATATTTTGGAACCAGTTTGAGCAAGGAAGGCAATGAGGTGGATTCTTGCCACCCCTACAATGGACCAATTAGCGTGATTCTCGCCCCTAATGTTTGCAACTTTTTGTTTAGTAAGCTAGAAGGAGGGTATAAGATGGACTACTCTTAAGTAGGAGGGTATTCGAGTGCTAATGTCTGCGAGTGCTACTACGACTGCTGCTGCTGCTGTTACCGCTGCTACCAAGGTTAATGTGGCTGCTGCTATATTCTATGAGCCGTTTTTTTCTATGGCTATTATTCATTTTTGGACTTTAACTTGACTGGGGAAAAAGGAATGAGACCGATGTGGGAAACCTGTACGGGTGGTCCGTCGAGGAGGCCTTTAGCGGTACAGTCAGTTAGTTCGGGATTTCCATGTTGTGATCTGCGATTTATCTGCTTTTGGTGAATCTTTTCAATCTGCATCTAAAAAGGGTATGCATAATTTTTAATTCTTTATAAAACTTATTTCATATATGCTAATGAAATGTATTAAGTGATTAATAAACTTTGAATCTCACTCATGCAAATTAAGAAAATTAGATAACATTTTATTCTAACTAAACAATGAGTTTGTGGTTCTTTAGATCATTAATGAGTGTAATAATGTGCAAGGTTTAACTGTGATTGAGCTGGTGTAGTGTAGTTCCTATTTCCCTAATAGGCTCTGCGCATTGGAATAACATACTCTATAGGCTTGGCATAGGACTGAGGTCGGTATGCCCCTATTGCGTATATTAAACTTAATTACCTGTGCCAGCTAGCTCAGAGGCCACTAGAAACTTCTGGAAGACAAGAAGGGAATAGCTTCTGGCAACCACATAACATAAAACCCTGATCCCTCAGGATCGTGGAAACAATATACTACTTTTCATTCAGTCACTCATCTCAGAGAAGTACATAGAAGAAACAGTCGGGTGTGTTTACAATAAAATTTATTGCACAGTTGTTATTCTAGTACTGGTTATATGTGCTGCGACAACTGTTGGACAGTAGCAGAGAAATATGGCCAGCAGTGCAGTTAAATAAAAATGCATGGTACAGTTTTGCCATTGTGCAATAGTAATGAACACATACATGAAATGCAGAATGCATTAAGGTAAAGCCTATACCCCTATGATGCCTAACTAGATGTACCTGAGTGTACCTAGCATGTGTGTAGGTCTTAGAGAGCCACGAATCCCCCTAGGATTTAGTTCTAACCCCATTACCTTAGTGGGACTTCATCCTGATGTTGAGCTGGACACCCAGGATGGGTGGATGGACCTCTGCCAGCTGGAGCTGTGGCATGACGCAGGTTGCAGCGTCTCAGGAGTGTCGGCATGGAAAGTCTTGGTCCCCTCTGCCTTGCTTGGGCAAAGGGAGGTATATTTATACCTGATAGGTGCCTTGGAATGTTAGTATTGACGTTCAGTCGGTCAGAGGAAGACGTCAGGAATGAACCCTTAGGAAATAGTGGTTCATGCATATTTAATGAGTTCTTGGAGAAATCAATAATCCTGTGCTAGGGAAAATGCCAAGAGCTTAAGGGTCTGTTTCTAAGAACTCATTGTGACATAGGTTAGTCACTGTTGGACATGGATATGACGTATTTAGGATGGACCGTCTTCTGCACCCAGACCACACGTCAGATAAGGGACAGACTCTGTTGCTCGTTATTTGTGAAGGGAGGGCCAATGTAGGTGAAAGGTCCTGCCTGTCTCTGTGGCACGAAGGATTTGTGCCTCTGAAACGGCGCACATATGTTAGGGCCTCAATCCAGCACATAACACTGGTCTTAATCACCTTTAACTTTTCCTACTAGTTGGTCCATCGACCAATGAGCGGAATACCTTGAAGTTTAAAAACCGACAGGATTACAAGGTTAATGCATAGATGATGAAGGTATCATTCTGTAAATTTTAATAAGGTATCCCGTTCTTCCAGCAATCTCATATTTCTCCTATGTTGAGGAATCCAGGGAATGAGTGAATGTATGTTATGCGGTGTTATGGGCCCCACCGACATATGGAAAGGTAGAAGTGGGTGATTTTACCTGGATTCGTGTCCAAAGGACAAATTTATATTAGCCGCGCTGGATCAGATTTCTTGGTAGCAGAGTTATGGTTACTATAGATTAGTTAGGTGATTATTGATTATTGATTTATTGATTATTCATGTCTAACACGTTGTGTCAAATTGTATTATGTTATGTGTAAGTCGAAACTTTGAAGCTTCCGGGAAGTAGGAAGTGGACACGGGTGACAAGAGAAGTCACACGGAATAGTGCATTGTCTGGTTTTCAAATTGGTGATAACACAGGATTGTGTTATGATAGGGACATTTCATGTGTGAACGTGTATGAGTAAAATAGCAACCGGTTTTCTTGTGAAACTCTGGCCTTAATTCTCAGGAGCAGTGTAGTCTCCACATGTGTTTTATCCCCAGAGAAACGGGTTTACCCCTTGCTTGAGAGAAGGGTAAGATAGAGGGAAGTGCTACACTTATCGAACGAAACTGAATTCTTGCAAGATAGAATAAGCTATCTCTTTTGTTTAGCGAAAACAGGCAATGTAAATGTGCTTTATGTTGTAACTAATAAGATTCAGTCAAGAAAAAACTGCCGATAAATTTTGTAAAGGAGGGGTCAGGAGCAGAACTGACGTTGACAAGACCACGCTGGGATTGGCCAGTGGGGGAAACACAAAAAGCATCCTGATTGGTGCGTTGGTGTAGAGACGCGCTGGGATAGGTCCGTTGAGAGTGACGTAGAGTTTTCGGATTGGTGCGTTGGTGTGAGACACGCTGGGATAGGTTCGAATAGCAAACGGTAAAAAGAATAAAGTTGTAAGTTTATCAAAGAGAAAGAATCGTGCAATATGGCTCATTATGACTATGGTAGACAGAAAACGTCATGGATGACGAAAGTTAAAAACTTTTTCAAGAAAGACAAAACGGTAGTGACTAGGGAAGGGAAGTATTACCTCCGCCGAAAACACCAGCTTCGCATATGATGTTGAAATATGGTTATCATACTTGTATATGGTTGGAGAATTGGGCAAAATATACCCAGAATGATGGGGTATTAGCTTTTCCAGAGAATGGATCATTTAGTACTGCTATTCTTTGAAATGTGAGAGAGAAAATGATGAAACTTGAACCGAGACCTAGACCAACACAGTTTGAAGCGTTAGGTGAATGGGAAGATGATATGTATGAAAGAGAAAGACACAGAGGTGCAAAGAATTATAGTTTGCTTCATGGAAGAGTATGGGGAGTGAATCATGAAGACAGGATGAGACGATGGAGATATGCTAACATGACGGATGGGTTGTTTCCAGCTGTAACAGTTGAGGAAGTTGCAGGGAAAAAGTGTACAGAGAAAAAGAGACATACAGTAGCAGGGAGGTATGGGTATGGAGGTAGCGAAACCGAGGATAAATTGCTGGAAGACATTTTAAACAGAAAACCACCTCCATATCAACAGAATTCTGTGGTGGTGACACCAAATGCACCGCCAATGGAAACAGGGAGGAATCAAAGCCCAGAACGAAGATATGAAATAAATAGGTCAAATGAAAAATTAGAAACTCCACAAAATGAGAAATCTGATAGTGTTAATACAGTTGAGTTAGCAAAAACCACAAGAGAATTGACTGAGAAAATAAGAGAATTAACAATGAACATGGAAGTTGTGACGGTACCAGTGACAATAGGACCAGTGATACCAGTATTTGAAAACCAAAGAATAGATGAGCATTCCTTGACAATTCCAATGAATTCAAATATGCAAAGAATGAGGGAAGGGATAATTCCAGAAACTAGAGAAACAAGAGATTTGGTAGGCTCATATAGATCGAGTCCACCGACTAATTTGACAATCAACGTAAGTCAGATAAATAGGATTCCTATGGGAACTGAGTCAGCAACTGAGACTCCAGAGAGCAGTACAAATTGGATAGAGATGAATGATACTCCTGTAGGTCCGACCCCAGAAGAATTGAATGAATGGATAAGAAATTTGCAGAAGAAAGATGCAGAACCGCAACCGTTGGATGTAATTAGGTTAAAGATAGATATGGAAAAATTGATTTTAGGGACGATTGGTACAGAAAGGTTGAAGTCTTATCAAGATGACGAGCTTATGTTCATGTGCTAGAGTATCACATGGAGAGCTAGAAACTTGCATGAAAAATTTGAAGAAACAGCGAATGAACTAGGAGTAGAATTTGTAAAAATCAGGAGTTTGCAGAAGTCATATAGGGTAGATTTTTGTGAAAAAGATATAGAAAATCTGAACACATCAGGACAACTAACCCAGATAAAGGAACTGATTGTGTTGTTGAGGAAATGGGGAGATGTGGACAGATGGAGGAGCAGGTGGACAAAAAGAAAAGAGGGAACAACCAATAAAGCGTCTTTGGCTTTTACGGTGAAAGATAAGGAACCAATAGTATGGGAGAATCCAATGAGAGAAACTCCAGGAGGTAGTTATGTGCATGTTCCATGGTCCAGACAAGACATATTGTCATTTACAAATGATTTCCCAAAATTGAGAGAGAAACCTGTAGAATGGTATAGACAAGTGGAAAGATTTGTTAAGGTTTCAAAGGTGTTGTGGGAAGATCTGGATGGATTATTTGATATTGTAGTACCAGCAGATGTATGGACAGAATGTAAAATTACCATTGATTGGCCAACAGTAGAATATCCTAGAGATGCAAAGACTGGAGCGCCAGGTCCAGAGGTGATGAAGAAATATGAACAGGCTATTACGTTTTTGAAAAATAAAATCCCACCGAAAGAGACAGATTGGGTAAAGTGTGATAGGACGACTCAGGAAAGCAAGGAATCTGTACATGCCTACTATGAAAGGCTACTATTGGTTTTCAAACAGTATAGCGGATATGAAACCCTGAGTGAGAAGGACATGAGTCATTTTGTATATAGATTTGTATATGGACTGAAGCCAGAGATAAGTGAAATGATTAAGCAGCACATGTTGTGCTGGCAAAATAGTACTGTAGATGAGGTACTAAGATACGCCAAATACTGTAGCGATGATATTGAGAGTAGACAACGTAAACTAAAAGAAAAGGCAAAGTGGGCACAAGTAAAAGTTGCAGAAAAACAAGAAGCTCAAATGAATAGTCAGACTAATGATGCAGGACAAACTAAATCCAGACCGAATATAGGTAAGGGAAAAGGTCAAATGAGCCATGCCATAATTGCGGAAAGTTAGGGCATTTGAGAAACGAGTGTAAACGTCCTCCAAAAGCTAATACAGTAAATCAATCATTAAATCCACAGGTGCAGAGTGAGTTGAGTTACCAACAGCTGCAACCACCGCAGGTAGTTACACAACAGAGTCAGGTGCCACAACCACTTCTTCCAAAGAGTGTAAACCCCCAGAGATACAGTGCAGAGACAGGATTCTACGGAGGAGAGCAGGTAACAAAATTGCCGCGCGCAGCTGCAGTGTCGCAGTATTGTTTACAACAGGATGGAAATGAGTCGGATGAGAGTTTATGACGGTGCTTAAGAGAGGAGGAAGAGTGCGTGCTTGGCGCAACTCTAAAGGTAGATCAATCAGGTCCATTTGTGGATGGAGAAGTGAATGGTGCAAACGTTACATTTCTTGTGGACACCGGAGCTACCCGTTCTACTGTTAGATCAGTGGAAATTTTAAATCTTCCTCTCTCAGGAGAATATATCCAAGTTGTGGGTATTTCGAACCAACAGATTAAAGCGCCTCTTACTAAACCAGTAGAGGTGAAAATTGGACTATTTAGAGAGATGCATTGGTTTGTGGTATGTGATTGCAGTCCTGTAAACCTACTAGGACGTGATCTGCTTTGTAAAATTAATTGTACCATCTATTGTACCCCAGATGGTATTGCATTTCAGACACCAGATGAGGATGTTTTGTATAAAATGACAATGGCCGAACTAGAACCAGGAGTAAATGACTTGTTTCCTGTGTTTGATGCAGAGAAAATCCCAATTGAATTAAAAGAAACAGTCAGATCCGATGTATGGGATTTCACAGGTGAAGACATTGGGTTAATGAAAGGAGTAGACCCTGTAAAAATTACTGTAAGGGAGGGAACAAGTTACCCGAATACTCCACAGTACAAATTGACACCAGAAATTATTGAAGGAATCACTCCTGTAGTCAATAAAATGATTGAACAAGGAATTTTGAAAGAGTTAATGAGTAGCCCATGTAATTCACCTATAATGGGACTGAAAAAGCCGAACGGGACATATAGGATAGTGCAAGATTTGAGGAAAATAAATAAAATCGTTACTCCTTGTTGCCCAATTGTGCTGAACCCCGCTGTGATACTATATCAAATTCCACGTGATGCGGAATGGTACACAGTTATTGATTTGTGTCATGCATTTTTCTCCATTCCTCTACACCCAGACAGCCAGCCATTATTTGCGTTCCGGTTCGGAGAGCGTATTTTGGCATGGTGCCGAATTCCTCAAGGGTATACAGAAAGTCCCTCAATCTTTAATCAGATTTTGAAAAAGTCATTAGAAGATTTGAGGATGTCAGGAGAATCTGTAATGGTCCAATACATTGATGACCTGTTAGTGGCATCAAAGACCAAAGAAGCATGTGTTACAGACACAATTGCCTTACTAAATCATTTAGCAGAGGGAGGACACAAAGTATCCCCGTCTAAATTACAATTTTGTCAGCAGGAAGTTCAATACCTAGGTCACAAGATTGAGAAAGGGATGCGTAAGGTAACGACAGAAAGAATAAGGATTATCCGAGGAATGAGAGCCCCAATGACACAGAGAGAGGTGAGAATGTTCCTTGGAATGGTCGGGTATTGTCGACAGTGGATAAGTGGATTTTCATTAATTGCAAAACCTTTACAGTGATTGACAAAAAAGGATGTCAAAGATCCGTTTGAAATGAATGAGGAGGAGATAAAAACCTTCAAAGAACTAAAAACAAGGTTGTGTGAAGCACCTGCACAGGGAATGCCTGATTATGAAAAGGAATTTGAGCTGTATTGTAGTGAGAGAGATGGATGTGCACTTTCAGTTTTAGTGCAAAGGCATGGGAAAATGAAAAGACCCATTGCTTATTTTTCAGCCGTCTTAGACCCAGTGACAAAGGCGTTGCCTGGATGTCTGAAAGCAGTAGCTGCTACTTGTGTGAGTTTGGAACAGAGTGAAGGCATTGTGATGGGATATCCACTGAGAGTATATGTTCCACATTCTGTCGAGATTCTTCTGACCAGAACCAAAACCCAATTCATGACTCATAGTCAGCTGACTAGGTATGAAAAGGTGATTTTGAGTGCAGATAATGTAACCATTGATAGATGCACAAGTGTGAATCCTTCAACAACATTGCCAGATGAGGAAAGTGTGGGAGTTAAGGATGAAGTTGATCATAAATGTCTGGATGTACTCGAATTCTGCACGAAGCCTCGGCCTGATATTAAGGACGAGCCTTTGAAAGAATCAGATTATGTGATGTTTGTGGATGGATCTTGTCTGAGGACGAGTGAAGGAGTTTTAAGTGCGGCGTATGCGGTGTGTACAGTAGCTGCCACAATGGAAGCGTCTTGCTTGAGAGGGATACGTTCAGCACAAGTAGCTGAGCTGATTGCTCTGATTCAAGTGTGCAAACTGGGAAAGAATGTCCGAATTACGGTGATCACGGATAGCCAGTATGGCTTCAGAGTGGTCCACGATTTCGGACAGATCTGGTCTCAGAGAGGGTTTCTGACATCTGCAGGAACTCCAATTAGAAATGGTGAGTTTGTGAAGAAATTGCTTGAGGCGATACAGCTGCCTAAACAGATCACAGTGGTGAAGTGCGCAGCATACAGAAATGAGACAGACTACATTACTATGGGTAATAGGTATGCCGATGAGATAGCCAAATATTGTGCCAGAAATATGGTTTCGTTAAAAAGAAGGAGAGAAAAAGAGAATGTTTCATGTCCCTTGCTGTTTACTAACACTGTGGAAACATGGGAAGAGGTAAGGCAATTACAGGAAGAAGCAGACGAAGAGGAGAAAGATGGTTGGATAAAAGCAGGATGTAGGAAAAGAGAGGAAGACGACATTTGGGTTTATAGAGATGAAAGACCAGTTATGCCTGATAGCATGATTTCTAACATGGCACGGATGTACCATGGACAAGCTCATATTGGAAGGGATGCCATGATCAGACTTTTCAGACAGACTTGGTACAACCCAAAATTCAGAGCTATAGCTGAGAGTCTTTGTCAAAGATGTCTTATATGCCAACAGATAAACCCAGGAAGGAAAACAGTAGTGAGTCTAGGGACAATAGGACGTGAAGGAGGTCCTTTTACTAGGATGCAGCTTGATTTTATTGAAATGCCCCCATGTAATAGACTAAAATATGTTCTTGTGGTCGTTTGTCTGTTTTCTCGTTGGGTGGAAGCTTATCCGACAAGAAGGAATGATGGAGTTACTGTAGCTAAACTCCTATTGAGAGAATTCATTCCGAGATATGGTTTTCCAGTAACGATCGAAACAGATAGAGGGACACATTTTCAGAATGAAATAATCCAATTGATATGTGAAGCTCTTGACATTCGACAGAAGTTGCATTGTGCTTACAGACCAGAGGCTTCTGGGGTGGTAGAGCACGTGAATGGAACAATAAAGAATAGATTGGGGAAAATGTGTCAAGCCACAGGACTCAAATGGCCGGATGCCCTGCCATTGGTGCTAATGACTATCAGGAGCATACCTGACAGAAAAACAGGTCTGAGTCCTCATGAGATACTCATGGGATGAGCAATGAGACAAGCACATGTACCTGTCAACAAACTGCTGACTATAACTGATGATCTCGTCTTGGACTATTGCAAAGGATTAGCTGATGTGGTGCATTCTGTGTTTCATCAGGTTGGACTGGATGCGACCACTTTGGAAAGAAAACCAGCTCATGATTTGAGTCCAGGAGACTGGGTCCGCATAAAGGTCCACAGAAGAAGAAACTGTTTGGTTCCTCGCTGGGATAAGCCACGTCAAGTGATCCTGGTGACAACAACCGCTGTCAAATGTGCAGGAGTGAAAAATTGGGTGCATGCCAGCCACACTATCAGAGTTCCAGATCCTGAAGATCGACCTGTAAGTCGACATCTGGAGATATCTGATACCAGTTCAGCATCTGAGGAAGAAGTTGAAGCAAGCAGAGTTCCAGATCCTGAAGCTCGACCTGTAAGTTGACATCTGGGAGAACCAGGTACAAGTGTGACAACCGAAGGAGAATCTGAAGTGATCAAAGTTCAAGAACCTGAAGCTCGACCTGTAAGTCGACATCTGGAAATATCAGAGACTAGTTCAGCATCTGAAACAGACCAATCTTATGGTGATGAAAAACAACAGAGTAATTAGAGAACCGACATTATAAACGAAGAAACTGAACCAAGAGACAGTGACAATGAACAGCCAAGCACAAGTTAAGGTAGATTTCCTTCAAAGATTGTCGAGTTAATCGAGGGAGGGTTAGATTCATATAGAGAGATAGAAGAACCGGAAGAACCCAGAGGAGCAATAGGGACAGACCAACAAATAGAAGAACAACAGGGAAATTTAGAAACAGATAGAGAGATTAACATAAATTCGGAAGAAACTCGAGGAGGGATAATTACAAGTGTCCCAACAAAAGAGACAAGAAGGTTCAGATTTAGACAACGAAAGTGAAATCATAAGGTTCAAAGTAAGAGGAAGTGAAGTAAGGTCTGAGACGGAATCAGAAGAAAGTGAAGAAGAAAGGAAACAAAGGTTAAGACCAAGAAAAAGAACTTGGAAAACTGAAAGAGAAGAGGAGGAGAGTGAACTCAAAAGGCCAAGAAAAGGAGACAATTGGCCCCACGAAGTTAAAAGACTGAGATATAAGATAATAAACTTAAACAGAGATGATGCAGAACAAGTAAATAAGATAACAAGTCAAAAAGATCAAGGAAAGGGTGGAAAACAATTGCAGAAAACGAAAAGGCTGAAGACACCTAATTTGAAATATAAGTCACCTGAGTGGCTATACATCGCATTGACTGACATCAAAGAAGAAGAGAACACTCCCGAAAACCCAGAAGAAAGCTGTGGACAGATTCGTGAAGGTGAAGTGCATCAAACTTGAAAAGACAAAGAAAGAAAGCCAGACTGGACACAAAAATCTGAAGGAGACAAGAAAGAGTTCTTCAAAGAACTAAAAGAAAGCACCAAATTAAGTCAAAATAAAGGGTAAAGTGACTGAGAGGTCATTCTGAGGTGTGGTGACACAATTTCTGTACACATATATTGCTGGGTGATAGAACAAAATGGTAGACTCAGAGACTAGAAAATCTAAATGTGACTTTTTGCGTAGATGGTGTAGGATGTGTTTCTTTTGTACAGGGTTGCTAATGTTTATTTGGCTTATTTTAGCAATAACAATTCCAATTAAGTTAGCTGTAGAAGAAACATCCATTTTAGGGAATAACACGAAAAAGAGCAAAGAAGCTAACACACAGAAAACTGCGACATTAATAGATAGTACCGATTTGCATAGAGATAGGTCTATAACAGACTTTTCCAAGAATGTCTTCACAAAATTGTTATATGAGTATGTAGAGACAATGGATGTAAGGGATTGTTATGTCTGTATGCAGTTACCTGCATCTGTTACAGAAGGTGTGACCTATCATCACCTTCCTTTGACGTATGGGATAACCTGTAGTGTTATAGCTAGTTTATTTTATAAAACAGGTAGACTAGAATATTATTACACTGACATAAATAAAGTTTTTGCGAAAATTCCCGTAATCCCTGAACTAAATAAGGGGAAAGAAGCAAAACTGTTTGGTGAATATTTTTTAGAAAATAAAGTTTTGATATTAGAATATATAGTTAGACACAATCTTACCTGTGAATTGAAGAAAGAGGAAAAGGTTTTCTTGGAGATGGTTGAAGACAGAAGAATTAAGTTTCAAAAGGAAGTGATAGAGGAAAAGACAAAAACACCACTTTGGGCGTTTGAAGAGAAAAATCATGATAAGGGAGAAACAAATGCAGCAATGGATTTAGATTGGCCCCAACAGGGAACATTGTGAATTACTAGACTTAAGACTGCATATGATAACTATTTTGTGGGTTCCAGTGAATGCCGAGATACATACAAAATGTTAGGAGGTTGGGGATTTAAAGGAGGAAAAGATCCAATTTTTCCAGGGATCTATTATATTTGCGGAAATAAAGCTTATTACAGGTTGCCGGACCACTGGTATGGGTCATGTTATTTAGGCCTGGTCTTTCCAAAGATTTTTCATGTGGAGAGGGGAGAAAAAGGAATACACGAAATGGGTACAAAATTAACCCGTAGGAGAAGGGAAAGCTTCTCAGAAATAATAGGTGACATTTTTGGAGCATTGATACCAGCAGTGGGCATATCTTTGAATGCATTTAAAATTCGGAAATTATCTACAGTAGTAGATCGTTTATCAACGGATACTGCTGGAGGGTTCATGATGGTAAATACCAAGATGGTTGCCATGAGAGCTATGGTAATGCAAAATCGACTTGCCCTTGACATTCTTTTGGCTAAAGAGGGTGAAGTCTGTGGAATGCTGAAAGTTCAACATTGTTGCACTTACATTCCAGATAAAAGTGAAAATATACAAAAGTATATAAAGAATATTACTGATTTGCACAAAGAAATTGCTCCACTGGAGGTTGAAGGTGCCTGGGAGAAACTTGGTAAGAGTTTTTCCTCAATACAGAAATGGTTCACAGAAATAGGTGGGTTCCTTATAGGGAATATTTTAATATCAATATCAGTAATAATATTAGTGATTTTATCAGCGAAATTAGCTTACGTATTCATTAAAAGGAGAAAAAGTCAAAATAAAATAAAAAGAGAAAATGAGAAGAATAAAGAAAGAGAACGAGAAATGGGAGAAATAGAATTAGAAGAACTAAAAGAGAACATGTACAAAAGATCAAAAAGACAAAATGAGAAAAACACTATTGTGTGAACTAACCAAAGCAAGTGGACAAGAAACATTTATCTGAAAATTTGTGTAACATGGGTTTTTGTGGTGATGTTAAAATCACCAAAGGGGGAATTGATGGTAAATAGAAAAATTTGTAACCCCTCATAATAAGAATAATACATTAATGACACTAATTGTTTGTTTTATTAACCAACAAGACGCACTTTTAATAAACATTTCCATAAGTGGTAATTGCTATTTTTGTGCAAAATCTAATTTATTTACATTTGTAATGTGAAATAACCATAGTTTTGTGATTTGCGTACTAATTAACGTAAAACTGCATGTTTTGTGCTATGTGGTAAAATCGTATGGTGGCAAAGAATGCGGATGGTAAGTAAAAATGGCTTTAAATGTCGCTTCTGCTAGGTAACATCTAACATGGGTATTTAGAATGACGGGTGGGAAACAGAAAGGCTTATTTTCTTTATATTAATTTTGCTTGTGTTTGTTCTTATGATAGTTCGTTCGGGCCTGTTAGGCCAGGCTACGAAAATGGCTGCCGTGATGGATGAGGTCATGCGCAGAGACAAAGATGGCCTCTATGCGGAAGCAACAGAACAGAGCTGAACCACGTGGGTACAGCTCCAGCATGGAGTGAGAAAGGCCAAGGCTAGGACAGCCTGACATGAGGAGAGTGCCAAGAAAGACTCAGCACGTATCCGTGAGAAAGCAGATGTGAAAGTATTAAGAGACAAAGGACTGACAAAAATGTAGCCGTCAAAAGTAGAAACATAATACAATGTCAATTTGGACTGTTCTTACTCAGAGGTCATGAGAATGGACAATATTTTGGAACCAGTTTGAGCAAGGAAGGCAATGAGGTGATTCTTGCCACCCCTACAATGGACCAATTAGCGTGATTCTCGCCCCTAATGTTTGCAACTTTTTGTTTAGTAAGCTAGAAGTAGGGTATAAGAGGGACTACTCTTAAGTAGGAGGGTCTTCCAGTGCTAATGTCTGCGAGTGCTACTACGACTGCTGCTGTTACCGCTGCTACTACGGTTAATGTGGCTGCTGCTATATTCTATGAGCCGTTTTTTTCTATGGCTATTATTCATTTTTGGACTTTAACTTGACTGGGGAAAAAGGAACGAGACCGATGCGGGAAACCTGTACGGGTGGTCCGTCGAGGAGGCCTTTAGCGGGACAGTCAGTCAGTTCGGGAGTTCCATGTTGTGATCTGCGATTTATCTGCTTTTGGTGAATCTTTTCAATCTGCATCTAAAAAGGGTATGCATGATTTTTAATTCTTTATAAAACTTATTTCATATATGCTAATGAAATGTATTAAGTGATTAATAAGCTTTGAATCTCACTCATGCAAATTAAGAAAATTAGATAAAATTTTATTCTAACTAAACAATGAGTTTGTGGTTCTTTAGATCATTAATGAGTGTAATAATGTGCAAGGTTTAACTGTGATTGAGCTGGTCTTAATCACCTTCAACTTTTCCTACTAGTTGGTCCATCGACCAATGAGCGGAATACCTTGAAGTTTAAAAACCGACAGGATTACAAGGTTAATGCATAGATGATGAAGGTATCATTCTGTAAATTTAAATAAGGTATCCCGTTCTTCCACCAATCTCATATTTCTCCTATGTTGAGGAATCCAGGGAATGAGTGAATGTATGTTATGCGGTGTTATGGGCCCCACCGACATATGGTAAGTTAGAAGTGGGTGATTTTACCTGGATTCGTGTCCAAAGGAGAAATTTATATTAGCCGCACTGGATCAGGACCTTGGCTGCACTGGTGGAGGAGACCTTCTTAACCAATGGGAACCTGGAGTATTCATCTATTATTACTAGGAGATATTTGCCAGTTAAAAGTGCATCAAAGAAGTTGACCACTACACTCTTGCTAACACCTTTATGGCATCTTCAACATCTCCAGTGGTAAAGTGCACGTGACTGGGACTAGACAGATGCATAGATGGCATTTTCGCAGTTCTGTCTCTACCATGAGGTCTAGTTCTGAAAACCACAGCCTGTCTCGGAAAGCCCTCTTGGTGGCAACTATTCATTGGTGTCCTTCATGGGCTAGGTCAATGGCTTTTTTGCAGAGTGCCTAAGGGATTACTATGCGTGACCCTCTCAGGACCAGGTGACTGCCAGTTTATCCTTGACGTTGAGAAATGCCTTGATTTCCTCAGAGCCATCACACCACTCCGTGCTGTGTTTCCACTTGTTTTGTTCAACAAATTGTAGCACGAGGGCCAGAGTCCTGTCATTTCTTGTGGCTTCCCTGATCTGATGAAGTGAAAGGACATCACGTATGCTTGTACTGACTATGAATTGCAGGTATTCCTCAGCAATGGATGTGTGTCTCTTTGGCAAGGCTTGAGGTTGCCTGGAGAAGTAGTCAGCTGGATTGTATTCCTTGCCAGGTTTATGGATGATGAGGTAGTCATATTCTTGGAGGCGTATTACCCACCGTTGCATTCTAGGGAGCATCTTGACTTTGGGTTTCAAAAAGATGGTCGGGAGAGCCGGATGATCCACGAGGATGGTAAACTTCTTGCCGTACAAGTGGAAATGCTCACAGGTCCAACCCACTGCAAGACTCTTTCTCTGGTTGGGACTAAGCCTTTTCAGTATCAGTTAGGCTTCTGTTGGCATATGCAACTATGTGATGATGGACCTCTGGGGTTCCATTGTTCTGAGCCAGAACGGCACCAAGCTCTAACAAGCTTGCGTCACCTGCCACTTTGGTACCTGCCAATCAGCAGTTATGGGGTTGAAATATGCCATGACGGTGGCTTTGGCAGCCTTTATTTGTTGGAAACTCCTTTCACAGTCCAGAGACCACTGAAAAACCACTCCTTGTCTTGTGAGGTGTCGAAGAGAGGCGGTGATGGTGACATAATGCCGGCTGTATCGGATGCAGTAGCTGGCTATACCCAAGAAGGAGCAGAGCATGAGGATGTCGCCTGGTGGGCTGGCGGACATAAGAGCAGCGTCCTTGTCTGGGTTGGGCATCATACCCTCTTCTGAGACGTGGTGATCAAAGAATTTTAACTTGGTCTTATGAAATTCATATTTGGTGGAGTTGAGTGTGAGACTGGTTTCACATTGAAGATGACAGACTTTGTCTAGCGGCCCATCATGTGCCTTACTGGTGGCTCCAAAGACGAGTATGTCATCGCTGTAGTTGAGCGCATTGGGTACTGGATGAATGATCTTGAGGATTACATCTTGGAAATTTTCAGCTGTTGACAAAATGCAGAAATTCAATCTCTTATAGCGGAACAAACTCATATACGTGGTGAATGTTGTTATATAGCGGCACTATTCCTCCAGCTCAACCTGGTGGTAGCCCTAATTGAGGTCCAGTTTGGAGAAGAGTTTGAAGCCATTAATTTGGATAATCATGTCAGCGATACCAGGCTGATGCTCTCATTGTATTGCCTTGTTTGGCTGTCGCATATCTACACATATGCAGACAGCCCCTTTATTGTCTTAGTTCGGGACAACCACAATTGAGACACCCACGGCATGAGGCCTTCAGATGGCTCGATGTCAAGAATGAGGAGGTTGTCGATTTCATTTTCTGCCGCTTTTGGGAGATGAAATGCAACTCTCCAGTGTCGCTGTGCCACCGGGCGGACACTCTCATCTATGTGAAGGCAGACATGTGTACCTTTCAGTTTGCCAAGACCAGTAAAGAGGGTTGGGAAGCGGTGAGTGAGGTCGGGGACTGCCTAAAGGTGAAAATAGATGGAGATGAGTCACATTGCCGCCGCAGTGGCAAAACAGAGAAGGCATGCTCCCGATGTCTTGCCCTGTAGTACATGGATGGGAGAAGTGATGGATATTGTCCCATGTGACAGGGATGCGGTGAACGAAACATGACTATGTAGTGCTTTGGATGCGGCACATGTGTAGTCTTTTTATGGGGGAGTGTTCAAGATGCGGTGCTGGGCCAAGTGTGTTGAATTGATCCAGGGACATAACATTGATCAACGCCCCACTGTTAATGATGAAAAGCTATGGACTGTTTGTTCAGAAGTAGGTGAAAGACCGGGCAGGAGATTGAGGTGAACCTGATGAATTACTTCATTGCCTGTGTGTACTTGTATGAGTCCCAGGCTAGTGGCAGTATTTAGGCATAGGACCCTGGGGACGGGTACTCGACAGTCTGAGGCGTAGAAAGTGGCATTACTATTTTGCTCACAGTATGTGAGGGTGGCTGTGAACTTCCCTAGGCAGCGTATGGGTGCCCTCTCCCCATACACGCATCCTCATTTAGGTGTCCACCAGCTGTACACAGAGGGTAGTAAGATCTCGTCTGCGTATGACATTGATGGAGGCGCCACTGTCGACAATCAAATTTAGGAGGTGACCATTCAAGGAGAGGACTACAATAGGCTGTTGTAGGAATGTGCCCCTTTTTGGCGTGGTCACCCCAACTTTTTGCCTGGTATTAGATGTGATTTCGACTGGAGGTGCAATGGGTTCCTGATAACCGGGTCCCCAGTGCCAGATCTCTTTCTCAAAAACTGTGCAATTGTTCCTCCAATTGGCAAAACCTTTAGCACCCTCTGTAAGTCCCAAGTAAATGGTAACCTGGTACCTAGGGCCTGAGGTACTAAAGAGGGTCCCTAAGAGCAGCAGCACAAATTGTGCCACTCTAAGGGACCCCTCACCAAGCTCATGAAAACTGCCACTGCAGGCTGCATGTCTTGGTGCAGACAAAAGTGCAAAGACGACATGACACATCCCTGTGTGCTGTCCCTAACACTATATGTACTATTTGTAAGTCACCCCTACAGCAGGCATTACAGTCCTAAGGCAGGGTGCATTATAGTACGTGTGAGGACATATCTGCATGAGCAGATATGCCCCTGTGCTGGTCAATTCCATTACTGCAGTACAAGTGATCAGGGAAGCCATTTTAAAACATGTGCTGGACACTGGTGAAAATGGGTTCCCAGCTACATGATGGCTTCACTGAAACCTGTTTGGTATCAAACATCTCGTTTTAATAAGCCCACACTGATTCCAGTGTTGGATTTACTAATACGTGCACCCAGAGGGCACCTTGGAGGTGCCCCCTGAAAACCTACCAGCCATTGGTGTGCTGACTGACTGGTTTATGCTATCCTGCCACCAGAGATGAGTTTCTGACCAAGGGCGAGTGCCTTTGCTCTTGTGAGGTCAGAAACAAAAGCCTGCTTGGATACCCTCCCACAGGATGACCTAAAGATTAGCATTCCCAGGCGAGGAGCTTCAAAGAGCACACCGCCTTAGAAATATGAATCTGGCTTCCCTCACAGGAGTTGATGCCACCCCCCTTTGTCCATAGCCCTTTTCGCACCTGAACAGGCGGGAAACTTAGATAGTCAGATAGGCGTCCCCACCCCTAGGCTAGTACCACCCATCAGGTGTTCTAACCTGAAGTGAACATGACTTTTCAGAGTCTGCCATCTTGGTGATGACAACCTTAGGAGCTGTGGGATAGGGTTATGCCCACTTGCCACAAGAAGTGGTCATATAGGAGGCGTAGTGACCCCTGGGGTCAGTACTCCATTGGCTACTACCCTACACTTCTCTAACTCCCCTAAATTCAGTATTTAGGGGAGTCCCTGGCACCAGAAAAGCAGATCCTGATGACCTATGAAGAAAAAGAACACTGAAGAGCCGAGAAAGGAAAGACCGAAGAAGAGCAATTGACTTGGCACCAGCCCTAGTGGCCTGTCTGCTGTTCCCTGTCAAATTGCACCAAAGTTGTCTCGTACTGCAAGCTGTTGTTCCTCGGAAGCCTGGGAGGACTGCCTGCCTTCAATAAAGATTCAAGAACTCCCATGGAGTAGCGGAGCTGCTCTCCTGCATCCTGCAGGCACCCCAAGAAGAACCGTGAGGATTCCGGAACCGCCAAAACCAGCCGCTGTCAAGCACCACTGCACCTGAGCCCCCCAGCCCGGGTTGAAGTGGGCCAATGGTCGACGCGTGGTTCCCCAGCCTCAAAAGACAGAGTCCCATTTGGTTGTGATCCTCGTGAACTCCCTGATGCTGCCTGCAGCCTCTGTTCGCAGGCCTGTATAACAGCAACTGCTCCCGTTAAGAAAACCAGATGCCTGAAGACAGCTCTGCACCTGTTGCCCCTGGCCCGTAAAGAAGAGGACCAACGGTGTCCCCAGGTACCTGAGTATGGTGAGGCCTGAGCCCCCCTCTTGGTTCAGCCCTACTGCCCTCCCAGTCCAACCCTGCAGCCTGTGTTCGCGAAGACTGACCGCCATTGACTTGCATTGGGCACCTGATGCTGTTTTGCACCACTGCACCCGGCCGCCCTAGTGCCGCTGGAGGTGACCTGTTCATGCTGCCTTGGATCTTGCCTCATACTCATCTTAAGTCCAGGAGGTTGGTCTTGTAAGTTGCTACAAAGAACTTCTATGCTGTATTTGTTTTTCCTCCCATAGGATAACACTGCAGCCACTGAAAAATGCAGTAAGTGTCAACATTTTTTTTTCACAACAAGTTTTATTGTCAACAGCCGGAAAAAGCCTGGCATAACCAGGTTCCTCAGTAATACAGTATACATAATAGCAATACTGATGTTGACTTTTTGTTCCAATAAAACAATTGAGGATCTAGTACATGTAAACATATTGTTCTAACAGTGAACTGAAGTGTCATATTTCAGAAACATAATACAGTACATGCCAAGTTTAGTCACCCTGATCGAAAAGCGATGCATTTACAACCATGTTCATCCCACATCGTGTCCATCTTATCTATTGCTAAACTATTGAGCCAGTTGGAATAGGCTCCAAATATAGTCCCCGGTATTCTGCCCATCTTTACCAAATCGTGGGGTGTTGCTGTGGGCATCCTCTTGCTTGAAATATAGGTAATTCCAACCCCATACAAAAATCAAGGCCCTTTTTCCATACCCCAACTAGTGGTGGGGAGGCATTCTTCCATGCTCGTTTTGCCAGTGTAAGGCCCAAGAGAAGTAAATGGCGTTAATATATGTTGCCCCCGATACCATGGGTGATGTGGAGCAGGGCCAACAGTGGTGAGTAGGGGATGTCCCACCCCAAGACCTCTGACAGACATGTAATCACACCCCGCCAGAACCTAGAGAGCATTGTACATTACCATACGGTATGGATAAGGGTACCATCTGTAGCTTGGCATCACAGGCAGAGTGGCGATGCAATTAGCCCAGCGCGCCAGAGCTGATATCTAGTGTTGTAAACCCTGTGAAGGTATTTGAATTGTGTAAGTCATAGTCGCCCCACAATGGCCGCACCACGTGGGGACTCCAGTGCTTCAGCCCAGTCTTCGTCGTCCAGGGGACCCAAATCTACTTGCCAGGCCTTGCGCGTATTGCTAAGTGTAGTGGGCCTATTTGTTACGAGTGTGCGAGTGTGTGATCTTATGCTCTCCAAGTTCCCCCAAGAACACTTTAGCCTCGATGGGGCTAAAGTCTGGTATGACTTCCTGGTGTGTGAAGTGTCGACTTTTTAAAATCAACAGTGTTTTTCTTGGAAAACATACTTACCTGATCGTATTGATTCCGGTGCCTAAATATATGTAAAAATACATATTATTTTTATAAATTAGTGTGGATCTGCTTATTGAGTCGTGTGCATCATTTATTGACTATTGTGTGTATGTGCAGTAGTCTAACCCTCCTCTCTGATAAGCTTACAGCTGATCGACCCGTCTACCCCCTAGAAGAGCACCTTGGGATTGCTAGAACAAGCCCCTGTCCACTCATAAGGGAATACTTGGACTCTTTGCACAGTATATAAAGAGCCAGCTTCCTAAAGCCGTGAAGCTGTAGGCCCGTGTGTTGACATCATTAGGAGGTAACTGTCTGTGATGTGGTAAAGTGAGAGGATGAAGAGGTGAACGGCTGCCTTCTGGGCATGGTGAGAACAGTTTGTAAGTGGTGGCGTGGTTTGTCGCCTGATTTGGGTCGACGGCGATGCTCACTGCCTAGTTTGTCGCGGTGTCTGCTGAGATCAGAGGAGTGATGTTTTGATTGGGCACGGCAGCAGATACTAAGTGATTTTATTTGCTACAGCCTTTGCATACTTGTCTGAGAGTTGGACACTTTCCTTCGTTTGGAAATGCTTGTCCACACCCATAACAGAATATCTGGACATCTGACTGTCGTGTCTTTGGTTTGTCTTTGCCTACTCGTTGGTACCTGCCTATTATGTAGATGTCACAGTACTTGCACCTGCCTCCATGTTGCCGCCTGTCTCTTATCGCGTTCCTCTGCGTGGGCTGTGGCGAACATTTTAGAGAGTGAGTTTCACAGAGCGTTCGCCTCCAGAAGCCTTTCGATTGATAGCCGTCACTGATCCTAAGGCACATGGCCTCTTTATTGGAGAATTCAGAGACGCAACAATGTTTGAGTGTTTCCAGGCGCTCGACAAAGTCATCCATCAACTCCCCTGGTCGCTGTACAGCTTTGCCAAGCATGTTTTGTTGATAGTCCACATTAGTGGCAGGATCAAACTTTTTTGCGAGTTCATCTTTGAGTTTGTGATAGGTTTTGGCTTCTTCTTTGGGAATCATTTTTAGGACTTCTTTGATGAACTCCTGTGCAAGGTTTTTGAGATAGCAAATAACCTTGGTGTCATCAGACTCATCCAGCGCCTCTATGAAGTCCTCAAACTTCTTGATCCAATCAGCCTATTGCACCCTTATGCTGAGCTTCTTGGACGTATCAAACTGGGTTGGGGGATTCAAGAACGCAGCAGCGTTGTATGCAGGTTGCTGGGCAGCAGACATGGTGGCACGTGGTTGACTGAGGACTCACAGGGTGACATGAAGACAGAGTGTGTACCACACGAGCAAAAGCAGGTGCATGGGTCAGAAAACAGCCAGGAACGCAGCTGTAACAAGGACAACTGAGGAACAGCAGCTAGGCATAGGATGCACCAAAGTCAGGAGCGTGGCAAGGCCAGGATGTGCAGGCATCAAACAGCAAGCAAAGTAGATGCAGTTCGGACGGTGGGAGGCCTCCCAAATCAAAGATGGCTTCCAGCAGAGGACATAGTTAGTCTGGAAGTTACTGGGCTGGCCTGACACAGGATGGCGCCCACAGTCAATGAGGCTTGAAATGCAGAGCAAAGTAGCAGTAACTTGGGAATGGATAGTTCTCTCAATCTAACATGGACGCAGATAGCAAGCAAGGAGGATGTGGAATGATGGGCTATCCCAATCCAAGTTGTCTGCTCCCACACAGGGAGAACAGTATGTATTGTTAGCAACCTAATCCAAAATGGCCGCCGGAAGCAGAATCGAAGGGCCAGGGTACTGAGGCAGCAACTGGAGAATGTATCAAAATAGCTCGGTTAGGAGACTGCTGCTGGGCTAACTCACCTATCAGCAGTGCAGGGTCAGGAGGCAAAGCAGCCGCAGTTGTGTGTGTGATGGACCCTAGGAGGGGCACCCAATGTTGGAGCACGACGCATGCTCAATGGAGGCCGTAGACGTTGGAGTGCTGTGTGCGACGCTCGTGCAATGCTCTACGAGAAAGGTAGCTGACTTCATAGCACGACATGTGCTCACAGGAGACAGTGGTCGTTGAAGCACCGCGTGTTCGGTGCAGGGGGCAGGCAGACCGCTAGATGCAGGATGCTGCCGGTCGTCGTTGGAGTACAGGTGCTGGCAAACAGGTATCGCCTGGTGCAAGTGACTGCGTGAACGTGTTCTCATATCCTCATCGCCAGTTGTTGTGTTTTTAATGAAGAAGGCACAACACGAAGAAGGTTAATTGAACTCTTTATTATCTGTGCAAGGTAGCCCCACACTACACCTCGTCGAACTCTCGTCCAAACTCTTGTCCTCTATCCTGACCTTTCCAGTTCCGGGGCCCCTTATATCTCTTTACTCCCCTTCCCTGTCTCCGGCCGAGGCCGTGATGACACAGCCAGTTGGAGGCAGACTCCACACTACAGCATCCCTCCTAGAGCATACCTCAGACAGCGCTGCCAAGTACCACACATCTGGGGTTAGACAAATGCATTTTAGTGCTGGTGTGCGTATCACCCCAATGGGACTCTTGCAACACGCTCAAAGATCTGCATAAAAAAGCAGCGAGTGCGCTGCTAGCTTGCTCTGGCTGTGCTACTGCCAGCTGCCCAGGTCTAGGGCTCACTCAGTTGTGATGGGAGCGGTGGGTTGTTAAATATAATCAAGTTTGGCTTCTGCTATTTGTGCAAAGCCTGTTGGTTGCCGTCACCAGTGACCATGATGCTCTGCAGACAGTGATTGGCCAAATGATGGTAGCAGGTGTTCGTTTTTTCCCTGTTGCCACACCCTCAGGGGAAGTGTTTCATCGAGACGAGGAGCGTTTCCCTGAGAAAGAGAGGCTAGTGCTACCCCCTCCAAGACAGGCACCGTGCGTGACCCTCGCAAGGCTCTGGTGGACATGGGCGCAGAGGAGCTGCCTGGCGGGAGTTTTTGTTGAACATGCCCTCATTTCCACTGCCTTCACATGCAGCCTCTGGTCTCATGTGTTACTCCCCACCTTTAAAGCACCGGCCAGCTGCTCTGAGTCAGCTGCCGCTTGACTTTCATGACTGGATGTGACAGTATAAGTCAGAAGCGTGAAGGGCAGTGACTGCAGCCTCTCGTGACTGGGTGTGACAGTATAGGTCAGTAACATGAAGGCCACTGACTGCAGCCTCTCGTGACTGGGTGTGACAGTAAAGGTCAGAAATATGAAGGCCACTGACTGCAGCCTCTCGTGACTGGGTGTGACAGTATAGGTCAGAAGCTTGAAGGGCACTGACTGCAGCCTCTCGTGACTGGGTGTGACAATATAGGTCAGAAGCGTGAAGGGCATGGACTGCAGCCTCTCGTGACTGGGTGTGACAGTATAGGTCGGAAGCTTGAAGGGCACTGACTGCAGCCTCTCGTGACTGGGTGTGACAGTATAAGTCAGAAGCGTTAAGGGCAGTGACTGCAGCCCCTTTAACGGGACCGGCAGCAAAGGGACACTGCAAGAGAGAGGCTGCAGCAGGAGAGAGGCTGCAGCAGCAAGCGGCCCTGTTTGAGCTGAGCTGAGCTGGCCTGAGAAGAGCATTCTAGCGCTTAGAGTTTAGCTATCCCTGCAGTGTGTGCATTATGGTCCAAGTGGAGTACATGAGCAGTGGTTCAATTTTCCTTACTCTTCATTTTAGGGCGAGCATCAGCGCGCATGCGCTGTCTGCAAGACCTGCTGTAATCACTCTACTGAGTGTAATTACAGCTGTTTGCATGCCATTGGCTCACAATCCCATTGCTCCAATTTGCTGGCTCCTTATTGGCCGGTGCTCCCGCTGCATCACATCCGTGTTTGAGCCAGGAGCAGCAGCCAACTACAGTTTATTTACTAATTTTGTACAGCGCGTAGCTACAGTAAATTACACTATATGGCCTTATTTGTTTCTTTGGGGACTATTTAATTATTACCCTGGTGCCCGCTTAACGGAAGTCCTTAGAATATATGGGCCCTGGTGCCGAGTGTTTGTGGGTAGGGTCGTCGCACCATCTGCGAAGACACAAATAAATAAATGCACGTTTTCAGGATGTGACAGCTCATGAGAAAAACACATTTGAGTCCGAGCAATGAACAACGGAATCAAAAAAGAGCCGCTCTACTCAGTCCCCTGCTAAGCTGTAATACAGAGCCTGTCATAGCCGCCAGCAGGGAAACTACGGAGGAGAAAGGCAGGGGACTCCATCCCCCACTGTGCAACGCGGCCGCTGCTGCCAACGCTGCCGTCCCATGCCAGGAGGAACTTAAAACCAGCTCAGGGCTCCCGCAGCACGTCAGCCCGTCATAGCCGCCGGAAAGGAAACTACTGAGGAGAAAGGCAGGGGACTCCATCCCCCACTGTGCAACGCGGCTGCTGCTGCCAACTCTGCCGTCCCGCGCAAGGAGCAAAAAGAACAGTTGATGGACAGAATGCAGAACAATGTCATACATTCACCCCAGTACAGAAATCTGGGCCTAAATCCATAGTTTTTTTGCCCACCATGCCATTCCAGTTTGGACCCAGCCATATGCAAATCAGTCTTGACCCTGCGCCCAATGGGAATAGTCCAGCCAGAACTGCCAGGCCAGGTCCTCCCTGGACTGGAAACAAGCATCCTAGGACCGGTTTTGGGGTTTCACCCCTCATGAGCCAGGATAACTTGACTCCAGTGGCATGGAGAGCACGGGACCCACGTCTGAGCATACCCGTCCCACTCGGGTGACAAATGCAAAAAAAACAATTGATGGACAGAATGCAGAACAATGTCATACATTCACCCCAGTACAGAGATTTGGGCCTAAATCCATCGTTTATTTGCTCACCATGCCATTCCAGTTTGGACCCAGCCATATGCAAATCAGTCTTGACCCTGCGCCCAATGGGAACAGTCCAGCCCGAACTGCCAGACCAGGTCCTCCCTGGACTGGAAACAAGCATCCTAGGACCGGTTTGGGGGCTTCACCCCTCATCAGCCAGGATAACTGGACTCCAGTGGCATGGAGAGCACGGGACCCACGTCTGGGCATACCAGTCCCACTTGGGGTCACAAATGCAAAAAGAACAATTGATAGACAGAATGCAGAACAATGAGGCGCTTAAAACAGGCTCGGGGCTCCCGCAGCGGGGGAACCCGACATAGCCGCCAGCAGGGAAACTACGGAGGAGAAAGGCAGGGGACTCCATCCCCCACTGTGCAAAGCGGTCGCTGCTGCCAATGCTGCCGTCTCGCGCCAGGAGATGCTTAAAACTAGCTTGTGGCTCCCGCAGCGCGGAAGCCCGTCATAGCCGCCAGCAGGTAAACTACGGAGGAGAAAGCCAGGGGACTCCATCCCCCACTGTGCAACGCGGCCACTGTTGCCAATGCTGCCGTCCTGCGCCAGGAGGCGCTTAAACCAGCTCGGGGCTCCCACAGCGCGGGAAGCGCGCGGACGCGCCCGTGCTGTGCCCGGGAGAAGCCCGGAGGAGACTGGGCTGGGCCACCCCTCTGAGACTGCCTTTGGAGTCAGCTGGACTTGACCCTTAGACATCGCATGAGCTGAGGTTAGTGTTTTATCCCCTTGTAGAGCACATGTTTTGCTGTTGAGCCCCCTTCACCCCTCTCAACTGTGCGGTCTACTTTAAGCTCTGTTTAACACTTGGCCCCTGCTGTTATTTGCTAAGTGCTAGAGCACTAAATGCAAAAGGTGACCCCACACACCCTAACGTGCTATAAACAAACAGAACAATGGGGAAGCGAACCTGTGCTGATAAAAAGCAAATGACACTTCTGCAAACCTCTTCCTCATTGCAACCGACTTCTATTGACAGGATGCTCCAGAGGGCTATAGGAGTGGTGGCCTCTGAAATTGAACTGACCGAAAGGCGGCTATTGCTAACTCCGAATTTAGACCTTCCCCTGATACACCTTGATGCCTCACGTAATCCAGCAGCCTCGGCAAGTAATTCTTCCAAGGTTCAGTCAAGGGGTCATGTGATTACACGTGAAACACTTAATGCTGATCCGCATCTGGGGGTTGCCCCCCCCCCCACGGCCCGCTAAAAAAGGGAAATCCAAGCCAGCTGTGAGATCTGGGGCAAAACGGAAGAAGGGTGCAGAAGAAACAGCAGACACTAGTGACACTGCGGAGGGAGGAACAGCTGGTTGCTCAACCGTAGCCATGGAGCACCCAGTATGGGTGACAAATCTGGTGGTGGATCCACAGGTACAAGTTAGGGACATTGTGAAGGACGAGCTTAAATCTCTAATAGCACGGGTGGACAAGTTGACAGCACTGTTTGAGGCTTGGGTAGGCAATCAAGGAGTAACAACTAGGGGAATGAGAATGCTAGTCACCAGGCAGCACAAGCTGCACCCCCTACCATCAGGTTTGATTCACCACCCACACAAAAATAAATTCCCACTATTGCCCGAAAACAGGTTAATCAGGGCACCATAAATGAAAGTAGGGCCAAACCAACTATGTGGCCAGTGCATGACAGCAGGCAGCGCCAGGGGCACAGCCAGTGGGAGGGGGAGGGACTCGTCCCATGTATAGAAGCCAGCGAAGAAAGGCCAGTCCTGCCATGTATTAATCTTTCACCTGCCTCAACCCCATATGTTATCGTTCTAACAGGAGTACCAGAGCTTGTGAGGGGGCAAAGGGAATCACACCAAGAATTAAAGAATAAATGCATGTTTTGGCTGGCCAAACAGAGACAATTCTCTTATAAAGATGCAGGTGAGAGCCTCCTGACACGCAGGGTTGGTTGGGTGGGTTGGAGATCGAAAGATGTACAAGGGGATTGTGTTGTGATTAATTTCAGAAATCCATCGGTTACCCGAGCTCTTTTAGGCAGGAACAATCATAGGCAGAATGGGGGTATAAGGTCTCTCCTGCTGGGCTATTTTTATTCTTTGGGCCGAGCCTCACAAATTAGAAGGCAGAATGGACGGGAGGAGGGGATGTGGAACCAGAACCATCAATCTGTCAATTTAGGCCAGGAACAGCCCAGACAGCTACTTTTTAACATACCACTAGCAAACAGATATGGGGCCCTAGAGACAGTTGACTGACTCGCACCTGATTGGCATCAGTTAGAGAAATTCTATTGCCAGAGGGAGCCCCAGGGGAGTGTTTCTCAACAGGGGGAGATCCCTCAACAGAGTATGTCACTCGGGTGGGGTGGGGTCCATGGGAAGGCGCAGGCTGACGAAATGGAAGGAGTTGATAGGAATCATAGGGCTACAACGAGCAGACCTCCTCCAAACCTACCCAATGAGATTGTGCAGGCCTCCGATCCAATCATAGTGGCGGCTTCACAATCACCACTCCCCATATTTGATAAAAGCGTTGCCAGCTCTAGACCTATGACACTGGGGAGGAAAAGTACCAACCTCCCTCAGCAAGCACCTGGTCCATCATTGATGGCTGGCCAATTTACTAGTACAGATAACTGTTCGGGCCCACCCAGGTTGCGGGTATTATCTTGGAACGTAGCCGGACTCAACACCAAAATGGACAACCCTGAATGGGGGGTATTTATAGAACAACGTGAGGTTTGCATGTTCCTATAAACCTGGGAAAGCTAAGGTGGATATCTTTAGATCAGGTTATGCATCGTTTAGTGTAGCCGCCATATCAGGGGGGAAGGGAAGGTCCTCAGGGGGGCTTTGTACCTGGGTCGGGGTGCACTTGGGCTGTGTAGCAAAACAGATGGAGACACTCTCAAATGATATCGTATGCATCTTTCTCACTTTTCCATCAAGGATTAAAATTGCCTTAGTTAATGTTTATTCTAGACCGGTCAGCTACAGTCAACAGCCTTCTTGTCTACCATCCCGACAACTTTCTGGTGATTCTTGGCAGTGACTTTAATTGCCAGTTCGAGCCCTTGGATGGCTTGAACGGAGGCAATCCCAGTGAAGATGACCTACTCTGGGCCATCCCAGAGACTAATATTCTGCCAGCTAGAGCCTGGATCCCATTGGTGTTTCAGATGAATTCCCTTACACTGAAACACTCACTGAGGGCATGTAATGGCCAAACAAAGTCGGACTGACCGGGGAACTACACTTTCAACAGAATAGGACATGCTTCCATTCTAGACTATATCTTGGTAGATACAAAATCTTGGCACAGGGTTATAGATTTTAAGATTGTGCCCCGCCATGATATTGACCACAATGCCCTGACCCTAGAGATGGTCACGCCATGTCCTGAGAGCGCATCTGGCCTGGAATCCCCAGCTGATGATAGATTAATACTCACTAACAGCAGGAAGAGACTCCGAAGGGTGGACATATGCCAATTCCAAGAAAAGCTGTCCTCCTTATATCAAACTATCATTCCCTTCCTCACGATTGCGAAACAATCTATTTTGGCTAATGGTACTTCAATCGCACTCTTGAAAGCTGCTGCAAACCATATGACATTAACAATCACTATGGCCGACTTTTTCTACCCTAATAAAAGAATAAGGGAACACAAAAAATCTCGACACCCTGGTTCAGCGAAAGCTGTTGCATGGCTAAATCAGCTCTGATCTCTGCTATTAAGGCCAAGGATAGGCCGCTAATCAGAGAAAAAAGGGCGGCCTATAGAAGCAATATGGATGAGGCAAAAAAGGGTGGGAACGTGATAAGATGGACACCCTGAGAAGTGCCCTGGGCACCCACGATATGAGGACTTTCTGGAACGTGGTAAATACGGATGCTCTGAAGGCAAACAGGCAATAGAACCCAATATAGGGACGGATGTGTGGAAGGCTCATTTTGAGTCCCTCTTCTCAAGGGTAGAGACAGAGGATAGTGTAACAGGTACTGAGTCTCACCCCCCACAGACCAACTGCCCTGAGGCCGACACGATAACCCAGAAGGAGATACCAAACACCCCTGTGATAACTCTGAAAGAGATAACTGTAGCCCTGAGCAAAGTAGCACCATCTAAACCTCCAGGGCTAGATAAGATCCCCGGGGACCTCTTCTGCAGTGAACCTACCATATGGGCCCCCTATTTGTGGACCTTGTTCATCGCTATCCTGCAAGGAATGGCGATTCCTGCTACCTGGGCAGGTGCAGAAATCGTACCAGTTTATAAAAAGTGTTCACCACTCCTCCCCATAAACTACAGACCTATAAGCCTCATTGATATTAGCCAAAAAATATTTGCTCGTCGAGTGCTGTTGTGTCGACTCCAGAGTTGGATGGGGGATCACAATGTCCTTAGCCCATTCCAAGCCGGGTTTAGAGAAAAGATGTCTACATTAGATTAAATATTTAGGCTCCAACTACTACACTGGAAAACTGTGTGTATAGAGGGAGGCAGTCTCTACTTAATATTTGTGGACCTAAAATCTGCGTTTGATCTGGTGCCAAGAGACAAATTGTGGGCAACCTTACTCGACCTGGGGGCTCCAGCTTATCATTGCCATCTCTTGAAACGATTACATGAAGGCAATTTTGCCCAAATTAGGTTTGTCAAACACGGAGAACTTACCATGCCCATACCTACCATGCCCATACCCATAGACAGTGTTGTCCGTCAAGGCTGTGTCCTTGCCCCGACTCTTTTTTGTGTTTTTATAAATGGATTAGTCCAGGCTTTGACTGCAGGGAAGGACATAGATGCCCCCAAGCTGGCGAACCGCAAAGTACCGGCTATGATGTTCGCCGACGACACTCTCTTGCTTTCAAAAACACCCATGGGTATACAGAAGGCCCTTGATAAGTTTGACGCCTTCTGTAAGAATAGGGGGCTCGAGATCAACATACAGAAAACTAAATATATGGTGTTTAACTCAGGTAATGGCACCCGGCCAAATCCGTGTTTGGAAGGCAGACCCTTGGAGAGGGTGTCTGTATTTGAGTACCTTGGCATCACGCTCACAGAAAAAATGGAGTGGGGGCCTAAATTAAGAAAGCCAGTTTGAAGCTGGCCCAGACAACGGGGGGCCTGACAAAGGTATTTAGAAATTCCACCCACAAACCTGTTGGCCCGGTGGTTGAAATATATGAGGTACAAGCTAGAGATGCTGCCCTGTATGGGGCTGAAATCTGGGGCCACCGCCCATCTGGCAACATAGCAAAAACTGGGAACACCTTTGCCAGGCAACTATTTGGCCTCTCTCCCAGCTTCCCCTTACACCGCTTCATCTGATCCGTGGGGTTAGATCAATCGCAGACGAAGCCACCCTTAGACCCCTTCTACTCTGGCGGTGTTTGTGGGTTACCCCACAACTGGCTGAGTATAGGGAAGAGCTGAGAGAGGTGTTGAGTGTATAAGGTGCGGGAAAACTACTGTGGTTGGCCTTCATCAGGGACACATTTCTGGACAATCCAGAAGTAACCTGCCCTACAGTATCAAGGAAGGATCTGATAGGGAGCTATCGGGAGAACAAACTTGCCCGTCTCCAGGGGAGCCCCACAATAGGCAAGCTCACTATAGTCTTTCTAGAAATCAAAGATCAGTACAGATTAGAGCCCGTACTGGATGACATTAAACCGGCTCTTGCCAGGAAGTTATACCTGCAGTTCAGGCATGGAGGTACTCCTGTTACCTGCTTTTACAAACAAATGGGCGGGCTCACAAATCTTGGGTTGTCCGGCTTGCAATAACGTAGCGGAGACGGAATACCATGTGTTCTTTTTCTGTCCAGGCTATAAGAAGGCGAGACAACGATGGTTGATTCAGCTATGTAGAAACCTGGGGCCTAGGCACTGCATAGACGCTTTTAGGATATTGAAATATGATACCTGTCTCCCCACTGTATTTTCAGTATCACGCTTTTTATTTTCTATGTGATGCGTACGTAGAGCTCTCTTGAAGTTGACCCCCACAGATTCTGGCTGATTACCTTACAATATTTTTTAATGGATTTTGGATGTTTTTTAAATTGTAAACAAATATTATGACCTTTTAACAAGTCCTTTTTAGGTCGAGCCTCGAGTAGCGCGCAAGCGCTGCTAGGCGAAGACTTTAAGTAAGGGGGTTTCAGAAGCAGTCCAAACGCTCGTGCGTCGTGGCTGGCCTTTTTCGGATGGTTACGCGTGGCAGACATGTGTTTACAATTATCGTGCCCAGACGCGTGCGCGATAATTGTAAACACATGCCGGCAAAAGGCCATGACGCACGAGCGTCTGGTCAGCTGAGCAGGCTGCCGCGCTCGCTCGCCCTCGCCCCCGCTCCTCTCTTGTTTTTCTTTCAGTGCGGGTTTGTATTTGCCCCTCAAAGCAAAGACTCGTCTACTGAGAGCAGCAGGCAACAACGACTACCGATTACAAATGACAGTCACCCATTGCCCGAGCTGTGAACTCCCGCTACCGGTCTTTTAAACGTCCCTTTTTTTTCCCCTTAAAGCGTACAAACTGTGCTGTAAATGCCCCCTCCCTTTCAAAAGGGCCCCAACCATGGTTTTTGCTTTGCTTCCCCCTCCTCACTTCCATGTAGCTCTCACTTGTAAAAGCTGAGCTTGCGGTTGTCCGCAGAAAGCTGTCCGGCGCAGTTGTAACAATGGGCAGCCTTGCAGTATTTGGGCATCTTCGCCCGGGCCTTATGGCGCCTCGGTGGCGGCTCAAGAGCCGCTACTGTAACGTGTTTACAAATCACTAGAAAAGTGACCTGCCACGAGCTGCAAAGTACCAGCCATCTTAAGACGGAGTTTCGGCCTCAGCAGGCAGCGAGATGAACAATCCATTACACTGACTGTTTAAAAGATCAAGGGAAGAACGAATGTCAGTTTATTCGAACTCGTTTTCGTTTTTTAAAAATGTTTTCTCGAATAACAAAGGATGCTGTTTGTATAGCATATTTAAATATTAAATATAAACAGTGATTAAGATCTACCTTTCTCCGATTACAACACCGCAGTAGCTATTAAGTCAATGCGCGCGCACACAACACCCGGGCTTGTTTTTTTTTTAACTTTGAGCGCGAGGCGCGCGCGCAGCCGATGCTTGTTGCATTTTTGCCAGGGCTGCCTTTGCTTCGTTTCCCATTTCGGCCATTTTGAGCGCTGCTCATGAAGCCCTAGTGTGCCTCACGGTCAGTGGAAATGGCAGTCCTACTAATAAGTTCGCGGAACATCCTGGCTTTTGATTTTTAGCGGTATTGCCTGGCTTTTGATTTTAATCGTTTCATTATCTCAACACCCTAGCCCCTAAAGAGATTACAGACCCTCGCGGAAAAAGTAACTTTTCGAATTAGGTTGAGTGTATGGTGCTTGCCGGCCGACGGCCCCTTAAACGCTTTATGAGGGTGTTGACATGTAATGAATATAAGGCGATATGTGGGAGAATAACGCGAGGGGTGAAGGCAACGCCTGCATCATGGGGTTTTTTATGCACCTTCCATTCTCCGTTTTTCGACCCACACTTGTATATGAGCTCCCGCGTCCATTAACATCAACCTCTGTTTTCTTTGACTCAATTGCTCCTTACTTGGATTCTTAACCGCCTTCCCTAATATTAAATCTCCGGTTGCCGACGATGCTCTAAATAGAAACCATATGGAGCCACATCATGAAATGCCAGCAGGACTGCCTCATTTGAGAGAACATACCGGCATACACTTGTTTGAAATCCCAGTGACCTTTTTATGACGGTGCAGTATAATTGACCTCTGTATCCACCGTCGTACAAAAATTGTCCATTCAGAAATATTTGTCATTTGTGTTTTCTTCCTCCAAACCTGGCGCCCCTTTGCTCTAATTAATCATAACTTTCCGGCTCTTTCAGTCTCCATTTTCTCAGGTGCAAATGTCCCCTCCCTGCTCTTTCACGTATTTCCACAGTGATCTCCCTCATCACTTTGGTGCACTTTCATTCAGTCCTATGCTCAGTGTCTTTTGTCTGCTCAGTTTCAGTGTACGTACTTTCTCGCTAAGCCATTCCAGACGCTGCTTCGGTATCATTACGAAGTGCTATTTCATGGTCCCCCATCTGCTCTTTATTTGAAGACGTTGTTCGCTTTTATTTCATGTCACTCTTCTGCTTGCTCTCTTACTTTCACATGCAAAGTATTTCCTTCAGTGCCAGGGACTAGTATGGTAATGTGTGCTATGTGAAACAATACTTTTGCTTTCAGCCAATGTCATTTTTAAATTGCGAACGACCTGCAAACTCCTCCCCCCTCCCCCCGCCAGTCCATCCAAAAACGTTCTATGAAAACCTTAATAGTTACAAAATGGGCACTTACAGTAAACAAGCATTGGCATAGCCAATAGGTCTCGCTTTTGGGACCTTATAAGTATTTAATTATGCAGCACAATATCCTTGGTGCAACAACATCAACTGTTGCATGGCTAAACACTTATAAGGTCCCAAAGGCGAGACCTATGGCTATGCCAATGCTTGTTATTATATTACCTGTGCATATTTGGTTTTATGAATACTGTATATTTGTGTAAAATGACCAATAAGTTGAATGTTGGTTTCTGGGTTAGGGTGTATGCCTACGTAATTTGACTATATGTAAGGCACATGCACTTTATAAAAAAGCTATCGCAATGGAGGGCCAGCGGGCTTGAGCTCGTGCCTACGTGGATTACCTTGTGCTTGTATCTTCCTGTTACTGTCTTTTGTATCGCACATGCACTTTAACCCCTTGACCGCGATCGGAATTCCGCCCAGGTGCTGGACATTCCGATCGCGGGTGTGGTCGTGACGAGCTCAGCTCGTCATGCGCACACGCCCACCGCGCAGCATGACGAGCTGAGCTCAGCCCAGGCCCATTGGGCCTGGGCTGGTCGCATTATAGACTGTTTTTATGTAATATTCATGGGATGCATACACACTCTTGTGAGATGGATGGCTTCCTTTTTAATTATTTTTTCTTCGATTGAAATGTATTGTATTGTACATATACTTTTATGGTCTTATTGTCCGAAATAAAGTTTTTCTGAACTGAACTGTAATACATAAGAGAAGACACATTTACAGAATCCGCCGTGTGTGCAGATAACAGATGCGAGACATTTCTACAGAAAGGCGGCACAGGAAATGACGTTGGTGGGTACACAATCTTTTATGGAATATCCGGATCCCCACATACCAAGCTTCTGTTTCATTTTCACAGAAAGAAATCCATACATTAAGAGTATGAAGCACAATGTTTAGGTTTAAAGCATTTGATTCTTTATTGTATTAGAAGGCGTGAAGGCTGCGTTTACGGCCCCCTAATATTAGAGTGGCCAAAGATTTACTTGTGTATTTTTCTGTTCGACTTCAACTATTAACTGGCGTATACGTACAGCATATTATCTCATTAAACTATACCCAGCTTCGAAGCTGCATTTCCTGTAGAGTGCCCTCCCACCACCAAAACCAGGCTGCCTATCATATGCTCCTCCCACTCCCGCTGCTGGGTTGAGGCAGCATATTGTGGGCATTCTAAATATCTCGTACAGAAACAACCGCCTGGCAATGGCAGGTTTCCTCTACTGATTGTGTAAAAACACAGGAATGTGCAGAACTTCCTGAAAACGTTTTTCACAGTTTTTAGATAAGGAAAAATCCAGCATTCTAAATATCTCGTACAATGGTACACATTTTGGGGCAGATTTACAACTTCTGGCGCATCCCTGCAAATCAGCAGGGATGCGCCAGAATAGTTGCGACACGCAATTCTCTCCTTGCGCCACCACGGATGCGCCGCATTTACAATGCGGCGCACCGTGGCGCAAGGAAAGGCGATGCGTGTCGCATCCTGTGGCGCAAGGGCGGCGCATTGCTGGAGTCGTGTCGCAAGCGCGACGCAACTCCAGCAATGCTCGTGGGCTGCCCATACCTAACGTGGTGCGCCACTCCTTACGCCTGCTTGAAGCAGGCGTAAGGATTCGTCGCAGCGCAGTCGGAAAAGTGACTCAGTGAAATCTTGTAGATTTCACTGCGTCACTTTTACGAGGCTTTCCTTCGACGGAACGCCCACCCTGCGGAGGAACGCCCACATGAAACCTGACGCAGGTTTCATGTGGCGCAGGGCTTTACAACGTGACGCATCTCCCTAGATGCGTCACGTTGTAAATAATGCGCAACGTGGCGCATGGTTTACGTCGCCGCTGCGTCACAAAAGTGACGCAACGGCGGCGCAAAAGTGGCGCAAGGGGCTTGTAAATCTGCCCCTTTGTACGAGATATTTAAAATGCTATTTTTTTTTTAATGCCCACAATATGCTGGCTTCCGAAAAGCTGAAATTCCTTGTTATTGCTTTTCTGGAAGAGAGTTTGTATGTACAGTGCTAATTCTTTGAATTCATTTAGCATTCTAAAAATGTATCCTAGAGGGTGACAGAAACAAGCATTGGCATAGCCAATAGGTCTCGCCTTTGGGACCTTATAAGTGTTTAGCCAGAGATATTGACTTTGCCTATGTCTTTAAGCTGTGCTGTACGGAAGTCTGCAGCATGCTGAAAAGTTATAATAAAGAAGTGTCAATAGCATTTTTGTTACCTTACATATGACCAAGAAAGCATTATGTACAACTGAACGACCATATTAAAAAAGTATGAACAATAAATAATGTCTTGAGGTTTTTTTTGTCCTTTCAATGCTGGCAACTTCTATCTGCCTGTCCCAATGGTTGCTTGTTATGTTTTTTTTTGTTATGGAGGGCATAAATAAGAGGAGGGTGAAGGTTGGGAAATAGTACCTGTATAACAGTCAGTGAGAGAGTCAGTTAGTCAGTGAGAGAGTTAGTTAGTTAGTTAGTGAGAGAGAGAGTGAGAGAGTTAGTCAGTCAATCAGTCACTAAGAGAGAGTCAGTCACTGAGAGAGAGAGTCAGTCAGTGAGAAAGAGTGTCAGTCAGTGAGAAAGAGAAAGTCAGTCAGTCAGTGAGAGAGTCAGTCAGTTAGTGAGAGAGAGAGTCAGAGAGTTAGTCAGTGAGAGAGAGAGTCAGTCAGTGAGAGAGTCAGAGTCAGTAAGTGAGAGAGAGTCAGACAGTGAGCGAGAGAGTGAGAGTCAGTCAGTGAGAGAGTGAGAGAGTCAGTGGCAAACGGGCATTGCAAGATGAAAAAACAATCCGCCACTTACAGAAAACAATGGACTTTACGAGACAACCAGAGATCAGATGACAATACCAAACAACTACAGACATTGCGCAGTACAGGGCAACCTGAGACAAATAGACAATAGCAGACAAGGACCAACCAATGCACACCACCATGGCCCTCATTCTGGGTTGTACGATTCCAGGGGCATGGTAAAAGCACATGTGGTTTTACTGTTACCGGTCGGTAAATCCAACCCAGTACCATGCAATTAGAGGTCAGCTTTACGAAATGGGGATTTACCCTGTGGTACTTTTTCTGGTCCTAAAACCACTGTGGGGTTTAACATACACACATACCGATGACTCTGAAAAGATGGTAATTCACACTGGGGCCGCTTGGTGGGGTGGGAAGGAGGGAAGGGGTGAGGTGGAGGAAGGGATAAGAAAGATGTTCTCTGGCCGGAGAACTGTAGGCCACCACTATTGCATTGCAAATGCTTTTTTAAAATTTATATTCAATACTGCGTGTTATTTTCCCACAGGTCTGAGAACGTTGCTGCATGCTCCATTTGCCTGAGCCCGAAATTATTACGTGAGAGTATGTAGCAAGACAGCCAGAGCTGCCCTCTGTAGGATTGGGAGTTCAAGTTCTCCTCAATTCCCCCGAGCTTCAAGAAACATAGAAATGAACGTGACCTTGTGTAATGTAACTTGAGCTCCTGTAAAGCGATCTTCAAGTCGGGGAGCTGCTCTACACTCTCCACTAGCACCGCAATCCTGTGCATATCGTTCTTCTGAGATCTACCCATTTCCTTTCTCTGCTAATTTTCAAAGGAACAATTAGATGGACAGGACTGCGTTCAGAGTGAGCAATGCAAGTTCCATAAACACAGCAAATGGTCAAAGCTACATGGTGATGTTTTGCTTCTCGGAATGATCGGGGTTGGAGAAGGGACGCGAGTAATTTTGCACAGAAACAGTTTAGATCCCAAACCGAGAGTGTAAGCGTCCCTTCGCCTCCAAGGCATTTCATGGGCAATGTAGAAACTTGGCAGTTAACGCTTAGCCTCTGCCATGCATCTGCGTGGGCTTACACCACAAGCGCTATATGGCATACCGAAGCCGGGCGAGTGCAGAAGGGGAAAGCAAGTTCTTCTATACGTTACTTGCTGCACTCTCAGCTGACTACCAACAGGAAGAGGTGGAGTTCTTGGAGCAGGAAACAGTTCACCCAGGCTTGCACCACAGGTGGGCCTGAACACTAAGGGACCTTTTGCTGCCGTGGGGAAGGGTGGGGCCTGGACGCGGTTGGGAAGCAGCGGTGCTCAAGATCAACGGAAAGAGGACGGGGGGGCTTGCAGGAGGGGACGTATGCATGAGTTATGTAGTCTTCATGCCCTCAGCCTTTCATCCTTCTGAGGCCGGTTGGGGTCGGGCACTGTCTGGGGAGGGGTGAAGGGGTGTTTGCAGTGGAAAATGTGGGGAGGGCCGAGGGTTGTTGGTGCAGGTGGTACAGAGCAGACTGTTGCCCTCAGAGGTGACAGGGCATGGAGCGTAGTGGGGGGAGCTGGGATAGTTGGGCAGAGAGTATGTGCAGTTCCGCGGAGCGGATGGGTGCAGCTGCAGCCGAGGCTGGGCCCAGGTGCCACCTTGCGGACCTTGCAGCAGCGCGCATGGAGGACGGCACACCCTCTTGTCAATGCAGGTTAGGTAGGGGCAAATGCTGGGAAATGGCAGGGCGGCAATTTGGTCGCTATTCAGAGAGGATCGATGTTTTGCCGGGCTCGGCACACTAACAGGGGGCTAGTTGTGAGGAGTTTGGAGGGCTACAGAGGGTTCAATGAGCGGGGTCAGCGGGTGGGGTGTGGGGAGTTGGGCGCGAATTTGGATAGGTGGGGGATGTGGGGAAGGTCACACGGCACAGTAGGAGGTGCATGAGGGATGGGTACAGGGGTGACGCTTGTAAGGGGAGATTGTTTCCCGGACTGCTGGAGGCTCACTTTGGAGGTGGCGGACTGGTGGGGGGTGGGGGATCAGGAGCAGGATGTTGTTGAAGCAGGTAATGGTGGGTGGTGTCGGGGTCCTAGGGGGAGGCGACGGGCCTTTTGGGCAAGGCTGGGTAATCCTAAAACAAACGCATACACACTGATTAGGGTTAGAGGGAGACAAAAGCGTGCCGGGGGAGCAGATGGGGTGGGGGGCACTAATTTAGGCAGCTAAGGAAGAGGCAGCGACGGGTCTAGTTACAGGGTTAAAGGAGGGAGGGGACGGGGGATGAGGCCGTTCAAGAGAAGGGATTTCTCAGATAAGGAGAACAGGGTGGGGTGGGCTATGAATGATCCATTGGGCGGTCCGTCACCGAACGCGACCCAACGCCTCAGGCAGCACCCACTGCATCCGGGGTGCACCCTGGGTGCGACGAGAGCGGACACCCACGGGAGGGAGATGTCCAGGAGGAAGCAGCGGAAGACCCAGCAGGTCATCTCTGACTGCGAGACCTCCACCGGCTCCGAAAATGGTGAGGTGGGCCAAAGCGCTGTAGGGGCACACGAGGTGCGCCATGTGGGGGAAGGGGTGGAGAGGATGAGTGAAACAGCAGTGAAGGTGTTTGTTACTGTAGAGGAAGCCTTCGACACGCGCCCCTCCCTATAAATAAAAAAAAACATGCACGCACAAAAAGATATGGGACGGGACGAGACAGGTAGGGTGGGAGCGAAAAGTTGTTACTCAGAGACCCTGAGAGACAACATCTATCAAAGGGTTGGCAGAGTGAGAAGGGGCCCGAAAGCCTGTGAAGCCGTGGCGTGTGTAGGAGTCGGGGCAGGGGAGGCCTGGGATGAAGGAATGAGAGAAACTCGAGTGATGGAGAGCGAAAGGGACAGCGTGAGAAAGAGTGCGAGCGTGCTCGCGCGCGCGTGTGTTTTTGCGAGAGGGAGTACGACAGGGGAGCAGAGGTGGGGAGGTCTGCATGAAGCAAAGAGGCATGGAACGTGAAAAATGACAGGAAAGAGGCCGAGATTGATAGGGAGACTGGGAAAGATAGAGAGAAAGTGGTTAAACAAAACAGAGGAGCGGGCCACGTGACACAGGGAGACGGGGCGGGTCACAGTGGCACTCAGTGGAAAAGTCAGTGGGACACTGTTCAAAAGAGACAGGGGGTTAATAACCACGAGACGCACACAGCGACACAGAGAAACAGGCTGAATCTGATGGAGAGACATAGAGTTGAAGAGACATGCAGCGAGTCGGGTACCTGTGAGAACGGCGCCAGATAAAGAGACAGGGCGACACAGAGGGATGGACAGCACAGGGAGCGACGGCCGCACAACGTGGCACATGCGTATTGAGGGGAGGAGGGAGAGGTAAAATCAAACAAGCGCGGCAAACGCGCTAATTAACAAGCCCGGTGTGCGCGCACTGCGAGAAATGTCAGGTATGCAGCTGGCATCCGGCCCCGCTGCTGCTCGCTCCCGAGCACCCTAGACCAGGGGACAGAGAAGGCGGGACATGCACCCGCCTTGGGCCAATTGCGTGCTGTCTTTCTTAGAAAGACGCATGCAAAGGCCAATAGCGGGGGATGAAAAAAAAAAGCGTGTGTTCAAAGTTTAAAGCCTTTACTAAAAGCCTTGCAGAGCAGCGCCTGCGCGCTGGCTCAGGCGAGACCTAAAAATGAGCTGTTAAAGGCAATTGCACATTGTGTACCGATGTGTTTATGAGTTAAAGGTTGTGTTTAGGACTTCTGTGCCCGTTAGCTTGCTTACCAAAGGGGGATGATGGACGGAGCGCTTGAGCTAATCAAACACTCACCCCCAGTCAACTGATCTGGGTTTAATCCATCATCATTCTTTAGCTCACTCCACCACCCCAGTTCAGACATGGCCATATGCAAATCAGTCTGACCCTGTGCCTCATGGGAACAGTCCAGCCCGAACTGCCAAGCCATGTCTTCCCTGGACCGGAAACAAGCATCCTGGGACCGGTTTCTGGCTATTCAGCCGTCATCAGCCAGGCTAGCTTGAATCCAGTGGCAAAGTGAGCAAGGGACCCACATCTGGGCATACCCTGCCAACTTAGGGCGAACAAAGCGATACCAAAGGGGATGATGGACGGAGCGCTTGAGCTAATCAAACACTCACCCCCAGTCAACTGATCTGGGTTTAATCCATCATCATTCTTTAGCTCACTTCCCCACCCCAGTTCAGACATGGCCATATGCAAATCAGTCTGACCCTGTGCCTCATGGGAACAGTCCAGCCCGAACTGCCAAGCCATGTCTTCCCTGGACCGGAAACAAGCATCCTCGGACCGGTTTCTGGCTATTCAGCCGTCATCAGCCAGGCTAGCTTGAATCCAGTGGCAAAGTGAGCAAGGGACCCACGTCTGGGCATACCCTGCCAACTTAGGGCGAACAAAGCGATACCAAAGAGGGATGATGGACGGAGCGCTTGAGCTAATCAAACACTCACCCCCAGTCAACTGATCTGGGTTTAATCCATCATCATTCTTTAGCTCACTCCACCACCCCAGTTCAGACATGGCCATATGCAAATCAGTCTGACCCTGTGCCTCATGGGAACAGTCCAGCCCGAACTGCCAAGCCATGTCTTCCCTGGACCGGAAACAAGCATCCTGGGACCGGTTTCTGGCTATTCAGCCGTCATCAGCCAGGCTAGCTTGAATTCAGTGGCAAAGTGAGCAAGGGACCCACGTCTGGGCATACCCTGCCAACTTAGGGCGAACAAAGCGATACCAAAGGGGGATGATGGACGGAGCGCTTGAGCTAATCAAACACTCACCCCCAGTCAACTGATCTGGGTTTAATCCATCATCATTCTTTAGCTCACTCCACCACCCCAGTTCAGACATGGCCATATGCAAATCAGTCTGACCCTGTGCCTCATGGGAACAGTCCAGCCCGAACTGCCAAGCCATGTCTTCCCTGGACCGGAAACAAGCATCCTGGGACCGGTTTCTGGCTATTCAGCCGTCATCAGCCAGGCTAGCTTGAATCCAGTGGCAAAGTGAGCAAGGGACCCACGTCTGGGCATACCCTGCCAACTTAGGGCGAACAAAGCGATACCAAAGGGGGATGATGGACGGAGCGCTTGAGCTAATCAAACACTCACCCCCAGTCAACTGATCTGGGTTTAATCCATCATCATTCTTTAGCTCACTCCACCACCCCAGTTCAGACATGGCCATATGCAAATCAGTCTGACCCTGTGTCTCATGGGAACAGTCCAGCCCGAACTGCCAAGCCATGTCTTCCCTGGACCGGAAACAAGCATCCTGGGACCGGTTTCTGGCTATTCAGCCGTCATCAGCCAGGCTAGCTTGAATCCAGTGGCAAAGTGAGCAAGGGACCCACGTCTGGGCATACCCTGCCAACTTAGGGCGAACAAAGCGATACCAAAGGGGATGATGGACAGAGCGCTTGAGCTAATCAAACACTCACCCCCAGTCAACTGATCTGGGTTTAATCCATCATCATTCTTTAGCTCACTCCACCACCCCAGTTCAGACATGGCCATATGCAAATCAGACTGACCCTGTGCCTCATGGGAACAGTCCAGCCCGAACTGCCAAGCCATGTCTTCCCTGGACCGGAAACAAGCATCCTGGGACCGGTTTCTGGCTATTCAGCCGTCATCAGCCAGGCTAGCTTGAATCCAGTGGCAAAGTGAGCAAGGGACCCACGTCTGGGCATACCCTGCCAACTTAGGGCGAACAAAGCGATACCAAAGGGGATGATGGACAGAGCGCTTGAGCTAATCAAACACTCACCCCCAGTCAACTGATCTGGGTTTAATCCATCATCATTCTTTAGCTCACTCCACCACCCCAGTTCAGACATGGCCATATGCAAATCAGTCTGACCCTGTGCCTCATGGGAACAGTCCAGCCCGAACTGCCAAGCCATGTCTTCCCTGGACCGGAAACAAGCATCCTGGGACCGGTTTCTGGCTATTCAGTCGTCATCAGCCAGGCTAGCTTGAATCCAGTGGCAAAGTGAGCAAGGGACCCACGTCTGGGCATACCCTGCCAACTTAGGGCGAACAAAGCGATACCAAAGGGGGATGATGGACGGAGCGCTTGAGCTAATCAAACACTCACCTCCAGTCAACTGATCTGAACACATTTATATAGTATTAATAGAAACAGGGATGCAGGCAGTAATACTGATGCAAGATTGTGCTTCATGAAAGCAATATTGTACAAGTAGATGGTGCTAAAGGATGTTGACACATTCGCCAGGTACCTAGACAGATAACAATTTTCTAGCACTATGGGAGTGCATCAAAATGATTTCACATAAAACTTAGGGGCATATTCTCAAGGACTTATCGCCGAGTTAGCGGCACTTCATCGCAGCCAAAGTGGCGATAGACATCGCCCTATTCACAAGCTGGTGCTAACAGCCGATATCGCCAGTTTTCCTGCGATAGCAGGCGCAAAAAACATCGCCACGGATGACACCGGCAACTAACGCTGAGATGCAGAGTAAGCGTTCCTGTGCAAAAAGCCGCGATAACACCACTTCGCAACATTCTCAACGACCAGCCAGATCGGCGATAAGATCCCAAAACAGGCGATAAGGCGCGTTAGCAGCAGGGATTTAACACCTGCTCTTACCTGGTGTTAAGTCGGACGACAACCTGCACCACAAATGGAAGCCCAGACCAGAGCCACACCTGAAGAACAACAGATGCCATGGAGCTACTGATCATGCAGCTTGGAGCCCCAAGAGGGCCACAACACCCACCGCCACCAAACCCAGGCCCGCCAGCCCCCCGCCCCCCTCCCCGGACTACCACAGAGGCAGCGCAGACAAAGACAGCGGACCTCCAGAAAACGCACCAGCCTCACAGACTTAACACCAGAGGATGTCATTGCCCACTACAGGCTCAAAAGGACAACCATCCTCCGCATCCTCACCCACATTGCCCACAGGCTGACGGTATCAACACAGCAGACAACCAACATCCCTCCGCAGACATAGCTGCTGGCTGGGCTGCCCTGCTACTGGAGGTGGGGTGCGGAGGTTGTCCATGAACCGTTGGAGTTCGTCGTAGTCGATGTCCTGGGGGTCGTCTCCATCATCACTGACGTGATGTAGGGTCTGCTCTGCAGGAGGTGTTGATTATCCCTCTGCAATGTAAAGGGGAGATGCAGTTTCACAGTGTGTTCCATGTATGTTGACGCATTGGCGGAGTTTACATACAGTCTGCATGACAATGTACATTGTGACTGTTTGTGAGGAGATGCCTATTTGATGCGGGACAGTGGACATTTGTACTACATCACGGATGTGAGGTTGTACTCGTACATTGTCATCTCAGTTTCCTGCTATGCCAGATGTGATTGGCCATTTTGTACACAAATGCGGCACCAGTTGTGTCCTGTGTTCTGTTGTGAAAGTGTTGCAGTTTGTACCACATTGTTGTCAATGTTGAGGTGCTCTTATTCTTATGTGTGTGTGGTGCATTGTGGGTGAGTCGCCCCTGCAGCTCTGATTTGGCTGCCCCTTATCCCTTTCAGACTTTATGATATATAGGAAACCTTGTACATATGTCACAATTATGTCACCACTGTTTTAGGTTCCATTTTTCACTGGGACACCTCTCACTATTGTTAGAGTATTATTTAAATACCATTTGTGTATTTTGTTTCAAAAAACTGTATAAATAATTGTTCATGAAATACAAATTTAAGGTGTGTTCGACTGCCTCTCCTTTTGACATCACATTTAACCCATTGCATTGCCATTGTGCATTTCTATATCAAGAATAAGTTGCTATTAGTCCACAGGAGCCATTGTTTTTGATAATACCTTATCCCTTTCAGGCGGTGTGCCTTTGACTTCTGTGCTTCTACAGTGCTGAGATGTTGCGGACTTGGGTAAATTGGGCTCTTGGTCGAGTTGTGACTCTTGGGCATGGTTTGTCCGCAGATGTGTTGTTGACGTCAGGGGTTGTTTGTGCACGTGGATGTGTCAGAGTGTGACCTGCTCCTTTCCGGATGTGGTCCACACTCAGTCACCTCAGTGTCGTGGCGTGCACCATGTCATGATAATTGGACTGCAGCCATGCTAATCGTCATGCAGTGTCACTTGCATTGTCAGTGTGGCTCACGGACCCGCAGCTTTGCTGGGTTCAGCACATGTGTATGGGTTTGTTGTGAGATTAGTGATGTGTGGGGAGGGCCCCCTCCGGGCACATTGTCGACGGGGGCCTACTTGCTGTTTCTATGTGTGCTGCAGTATGCCAAGGAGATCAGGGACATGATCCGGAGTCATTGTGGGTGTGCAGTGTGCTCTACTTAATTGTGCATGTGTGCCATTGTGCCCATCTCCCCCCGCCCCCACAGTCCCTGGTCGGTACTCACCCTGTTGATGTTGTGTCAGGTCATGTTGAGCAGTGTCCGGATCCACTACTCCTGGCACCGTATCCCGACTGATGACTGTGGCCACCATTTTCTCCATGTCATCCAGCTCCTGGTGTGCCGCTGGACCCCCACCTCCAATCTGCGTTGCTGGTTTCATGTTGGCATCGAGTTTCTTCTTGGTTTTGCCCTTCACATCATTCCAGCGCCTCTTGACCTCTTCCATTGTCCTCCTCAACTCTGCAACTGCATTCACATGGTCCAAGATAGTTTGCTATGTTTGCGTCTTTGTTGCCAATGACACGTTGGAGGTGATGAACTGTTGTTGGTAGTGTTCTATCACCTCCGTAACGATGATCCTGTTTTCCTGCGGACTGAACCGCGTCTTCCTCTTCCGCTTCTCCTTGGCCTTCCTCGACCCCGGGGTTCCTTGCTGGTCGTCTGTGGGGTTCGCGTTGTCCTCTGCACTTGGTCCGGGTGCAACCATGGTGCTACGCAGTTTTTTGTCTTTTTTTTTTCCTGCTTTTATTGTGCATTTTCCCGCATGACGCGTGGGAATTGCAGGCCTGTCGCTGGTTATCGCTGATTTTTGTATCGCGATTTGGGGCATCGCGACTTTTTTCGCGTTTCGTATTTTTTCGGCGTTGCGTTAATTTTAACGCGGTCATTTGGCGCGTTATCGTGAGACTATCGCATGGTGCCGCCGGGTTGAGAATACAATGTTAACACAGTGTTATTTCCCCGCGATGGACTGCGATGTGCAAAGTTGCGTTAAGCTAATTTTGCGATAATTATCACACGTTCTTGAGAATATCCCCCTTAGAGTACATTACTGCACTCACAAAATGTATTATGAAAACAGCAGGCAGTTTTCATGGAAAACAATTACCAGAAAAATACATTAGCAGGTTTATTATAACTGTTAAGTGTCAAGGGCACGGCAAGGATATTTCACCCTGGAAGAAAAACTGAAATCCGTATTTTATGCAAGCTTATGAACACAAGGCATCAGAAAGAAAAAAGCATTTGGTCTCGCATTACTGAATGTTTGAGCTATTGGCGTTGCTAATAATAATGCAACGCCAATAGCTCAAACTTTCAGTAATGCGAGACCCATTGCATTGCAAATGCTTGTTCATCTTACCAGAGCCAGTGATCCCAGCTGCAGTCACGTAGCCTGAGCCAGGAGATCAGACAGAAGAGCAGCACGGGGTACGGGCGAAGAGCAGCACGGGGTATGGGCGAAGAGCAGCACGGGGTACGGGCGAAGAGCTGCACGGGGTATGGGCTAAGAGCAGCAGGGGTACGGGCGAAGAGCAGCACGGGGGTACGGGCGAAGAGCAGCATGGGGTACGGGCGAAGAGCAGCACGGGGTATGGGCGAAGAGCAGCATGGGGTACGGGCGAAGAGCAGCACGGGGTATGGGCGAAGAGCAGCAGGGGTATGGGCGAAGAGCAGCACGGGGTACGGGCGAAGAGCTGCACGGGGTATGGGCGAAGAGCAGCAGGGGTACGGGCGAAGAGCAGCACGGGGGTACGGGCGAAGAGCAGCATGGGGTACGGGCGAAGAGCAGCACGGGGTATGGGCGAAGAGCAGCACGGGGTATGGGCGAAGAGCAGCATGGGGTACGGGCGAAGAGCAGCACGGGGTATGGGCGAAGAGCAGCAGGGGTACGGGTGAAGAGCAGCACGGGGGTACGGGCGAAGAGCAGCATGGGGTACGGGCGAAGAGCAGCACGGGGTATGGGCGAAGAGCAGCAGGGGTACGGGCGAAGAGCAGCATGGGGTACGGGCGAAGAGCAGCACGGGGTATGGGCGAAGAGCAGCACGGGGTATGGGCGAAGAGCAGCACGGGGTACGGGCGAAGAGCAGCATGGGGTACGGGCGAAGAGCAGCAGGGGTACGGGCGAAGAGCAGCACGGGGTATGGGTGAAGAGCAGCAGGGGTACGGGCGAAGAGCAGCACGGGGTAAGGACGCATCTGGAGGAGTGTATTCCCATTTTTACCCAGCACACTATATATTCCTCTGAAGGTAGAGATGTTCAGTATTGTCTTCTGTAACTTGTGGCTGCAGTTTCGTTTTTAAAAAGCAGGGTGTGTTTTGTCAACAAGACCATTTCGCTTAGTTCCATTATTGGCACAAGACCCCCACCCACCACAATAGAGTAGGCATGCATAAATAAATACGCCACACACCTTTTGTTTGGAGAAAATAATGCTGCAGGTTTATTCCATACAAAAGTATGCAAAACATGGTGGGTTATCTTACGGGCGATCCAAGGGCAGGCAGCTAAACCAACCTATGCTGCCCGCCCGCCTGCTGAGCCAAGCACCGTGGAGAATCCAATCGGCGCTACCCTTATGGGGGTGATCCCCTTACTGGATCACGTGACACATTGGTCCGTATTACTCACGCCCCTTTCAGGGCGGAGCGTAGCAAGGCAAACCCCGGTTGTTCAGGCCCACAACCGCCCGGAGGACTAACGGGGCACCGACGTAATTGTTCCAGGACCCTCCCATGAGGTTCCTGGGGTTTGGCTCTGGCACCCCTATTGTGCTCTTGCAGAGGTACCCTTCTGTACCCGTCCTGCGTCCAGATCGCCCTGTAACTCCGCCACAGCTCAGGAGGCGGCCCCCGTCGCCTAAAGAGCTCCCCACCACACAGCACTCTCATTCATTTGCAACCTGCTGTTTCCAGGACCTCTTGTATGTCCAAGAGAAACAGGTCCATACCAACTTGGGACAAGTGCACTCCATCAGCCTCAAAATAGCCTCTCACCTTCATTTGGATCAGCTCATGTCTGATTAACCCAAAACCTCGCTGGACTGTAAACTTGCGCATTGCGCTGTTCACCCTCTTGCGCGAATGTTCTACTGCTTCAATAGACTTGGCCCCGTGCCAGGCCAGGCGCGGCACCATTACCGACCAGAAGAGCTCACATTGCCCCAAGTACTTGCTGATCTCCCCCAGGTCAGCCTTCATTGCCTGTAGGAGGGCACCCCTGCCCCTGGTAGTGAGATCGTTGCCCCCTAAGTGAATTATCAAGATGTTGGGGAAACCTTTTTGCCCAGCCAGGCCCTGCTCTAGCCTGTTCAGGAGACTGTTCCAGGTCATGCCAGGAAAACCCCACCAGACAAGCTTAGTGTTTGTGAACCCTTGCATCCACCTCCTGCGTGCAGCCCACTGAGCCAGTCTGGCGACGAGCGAATGGCCGATCACCCACACTTGAAAACCTGGCAAAATAAACGGATGCCGTTTTTACTCACTTGTTTTAATAAACTTGGTTTTACACAATGCACTACATGTTATGCTACTGGGATTCACTGCACACAATATACAAAACGAATACTAGGATCCGTAACGCACTTCACTGCACACGTAATATAGGAACAAATGCTTGATTCCGTTACCAGACTTCACTGCCCTCCCCATAAATGCGTTGTCCCCAGGGGACGCTGGCACAGCTCGCCACTACCTGTCCCACTCAAGGTCGAATGTAGCGCGCAAAGCAACGGGACTCCCAGCGTCCCACCTTCTTTATGCTTTCTTGCCCCATGCCTGCCTTGAACGCTGCAGTGGCCGCTCCGATACGGAACGAGTGGCTAGAATACCTCTTGCCAGCACGGGTGAAACCCGCCCGCTCAAGGCACGCACCCATGACCTTATCTATTTGGAACTTCGAGAGAGGCACCTGGTCTGCATGAATAAGGAAGTACCCGGGGACCAAGGGGCGAACAGCTAAGTACTCTTTGACTCTACCCACCGGGCAGTACCTCTGATCTCCCAGAGGCATCAGTACTATGTCAGCCCCCCGCCCTGCTTGGTCAGTTTTGGACCTCCTGAGATGGATTACCAACCTATCCGTCACTCTTACATCCGGGCTGCATAAGGCATCTCCTGACTGGTCGGTTTTAGACCTGGCCACTAGTTCGCTAATGCGTAAAGCCCCAAAGAATGCCAGGCAAAAAGCAGCTGCAAAGAGACGAGCCTCAAACTGTGAGAGGGTAACCTGGCCTACCACATCTAGCATGCCCTGCAGAGTGTGGAAATCAATAGGCGCCCTGTTATCTGGAACTCTGACTTCTTCCCTGGCCCACCCTTTTAGCGCCGCCCTGATTAAGAACGCTTTGGTCGGGTCCTGTTCTCCTCTCAGTTTGGCGTCGTGGCTAAACGCCGCCAAATGGCCGCGCACCCAAGAAAGGCTTCTCTCCTGCCTTTTTGCCCAGAGTACGAAACCCTGCACCTGTTGTTCTAGGGGGTGAGATGCTTGGCCCAGTGCCGAGGAGACGTTCTGGAAAGTGGTGAGCTGAGTCCTGTATCTTTTCCTGGTCCTTGGAGCGAGTGCCCGTTCACCCATCGCTCTCAGCTGCTGTTCCATTGCAGAAGTCGCCAAAGTTGCGCTGGGAAAGGGGTCATTGCCGCTCTCGCCCGTGGCCAGGCCTCCCGGAACCGGAGCCACTGAAAACGAGAGAGAGCGTCAGCAGCTACATTCTTGACCCCCTCAACGTGTCTAGCCCTGAACTCGACATTGCAGCGCATGCACACCCTGATAAGTTCCCTCAACAGACACAGCACCAGGGGGCATTTGGCTGTCTGCCCGTTTATGGCTTGCACCACTGCCATGTTGTCAGACCAGAAAACCACCCTTCTGGCTGACAACGTGTCCGGCCACAGATGAAGGGCAACTACGATGGGGAACAGCTCCAGTACAGTTATGTTCGCTGTAATTTTCTTTTTACGCCAAGTATTAGGCCATTTTTGCGCGCACCAATAGCAGTCCATAATAGCACCAAAGCCCTCCCTACCTGTGAATAGACAGATGTTGGGGCTCCCAGCCCAGGGGGATCTCCAAAAGACTGTGCCATTAAAACTCAGCAGAAACTCGTGCCACATGAGGAGGTCCTCTTTCAAACCCTTCGCTAGTCTGACCATGTGATGTTTTCTTTGCACATTGGCTGTGGCCCTTGCTAGTCTTCTTGCAAAGACTCTGCCCGCTGGTATAACCCTGGCTGCAAAGTTCAGCTTCCCTAAGAGGCTCTGAACCACAGCCAAAGGGGCCTTGTCCTTGCCCAGGAGTGCCTGGATATCCCGCTGCAATGCCTGCACCTTCTCTGCAGGGAGCCTGGACACACCTTTGACGGTGTCCATCTCGATGCCCAGAAAAGTGAGGACCTGCGCCGGACCCTCGGTCTTCCCTGGTGCCAAAGGGACCCCCAAGTGACCTGTCAGTTCCTGAAAGTGACCCAGTGCCCTGCTGCAGTCCCGAGTCCCTGCTTCCCCTATGAAGAGGAAATCGTCCAGGTAATGCGTGACTCCACTTGTGTTGTAAGACCAAATGAGCGCCCACTGCAAGAAGCTGCTGAACGCCTCAAAGTAAGCACAGGACACCGCGCAACACATCGGCATACACTTGTCAAAGTAAAGTTTGCCCTCCCACTTGAAGCCTAGTAGGTGGTGACTGTCTGGGTGGACCGGGAGCAAGCGGAAGGCTGACTCAATGTCAGCCTTGGCCAACCAGGCCTCCCTCCCTGCTCTCCGGACCATGTCCACAGCCATGTCATAGGAACAGTAGGAAACGGAGCACGTTCCGTCCTCCAACCAGTGGTTGACTGAGTTGCCCTCCGGGTAAGACAAGTGATGTATCAGGCGGAAAGACCCAGGTTGTTTCTTTGGAACTACTCCAAGGGGAGATACCAGGAAATTATCCAGGGGGTAGTCAAAAGGCCCTGCTATCCTCCCCAGAACCGTCTCCTTCAAGAGTTTTTCCTGCACTACGCGTGGGAGCTCTCTGGCTGACCGCAGGTTGTCTGCATCCCTGCAAACTAGTGGCCCTTGGTATGGGATCTTGAAACCCTCCAGAAAACCCTCCGCCAGAGTCATACTGTCCTTTGTGTTGGGGTAGATCCTAAGCAGAGGGAGGAGGTTACCAATAATAATGGGTGAGGGGCCCTTAGAAGCGGAAACCTTGAATTCGGTGGAGTCTGGAGGGGGGGGGATGCTCCTGGGTGAGGCTGGAGGCAGGCAGGCAGGCGGAAAAAGGTCTGTCGCTATAGACATGTTAGTTGTCTTGCTTGATGGCGGCTGGCTTGGTGTTGCATGACACCGCCGGGTGACTGGCGCCGCACTTGCTGCAAATGTGCCCAAACTTGCAGGCCTTCCCCCAAGAACAAGACCCTGCGTTGTACAATCTGCATGAGCCAGAGTTGAATTGCTTGCCCCCTTTCCCCTGGTTGCCGCCTCCCTGGCCTTTCTGAAAGGACTGCTTGAACTGATGTTTCCCTGACTGCTTCTGTCCCTTCTGGTTGCCCTGCCCCTTCTGACTTTTCGTGGTCCCCTTGATATCTACAGTGAACTTCCCCATGTGTTCTACCCAGAGCTGAATTTCCTTTTGGTCCCAACCTAGGTCTGGACACATTGCCATTCTTTTGCGGAAGTCACGATCGTAATTGTACCAACCGATGCCCCCAGTTTTTTCAGCCTCATTATGGATAAGACGGGAGTACTGCCACATGGCGGGACCCTGTTCTGGGAATTTCTCCGTCACCACTGCTGCCAGTATTGCGAAAGCATCCCCCAGTTCTTAATGGTCTTTTCTGGCCAGGTCTGGAATTTTACCTTTTTCTCGTCATCTTTTAACCCCATTTTCCTGGTGTCAAGTCCGTCTGCCCCATGCATTAGCAAAGTAAAGATGTCTACAAATTCCCTTCTCCAGATCCCTTCTTTCGCAGCCAAAGGTACTTCCCAAGCCAGTGAGCAGCGCCCAGATGCTAGTGGTGCCACTGTGACGAGCGCCGGAGGTGCTGCTGGGTCCGACTGGCCTGCCTTTGCTGGTGTGGCGGGATTGGGAGCCCCTGTGGCCCCGCCCGCTGGGGGGGCCACCTTGTCTGCTACGCCGGGACTGTTGGGGGAGGCAACAGCCGATAACTGTGGGATGGGAGTCGCCAGCAACTGCGCACTTACTGTAAGGCCGCCTCCGCCCGAGGGGCCCCTGGTGTCGCGCTCTATTACTTTTTGCGCTACGCAACCCTGCTGTGCCCCAGCCGGAGCCCCGGCTTCTGAAGGACCCGGTGGAATCAGAGCACTCGCGCTGCTAGCCGCTTCCCCCAAACTTGAGCAATGGATGGAGGCCCCCAACGCTAGGTGCAGCAGCCACGGGCATGGGTGATAGTACAGTGCTGCCAAGGCGAGATTTAAAGTCCTCCAAGATGCACAACATCGAGTCCATCATCTTACCCATTTTGTCAGTGTTCGTGTCGCTCCCTGCGGTGGGGGGGACGGGCCGGCCGGGACTGCGGGCACCGCTGTCCGAGGAGGGGAGGTCACCCTGACTCTCTGCACTGTGGGCTCAGGTGGGAACTCCTTGTTTGTCGCGCGGCGGGCCCGTTTCGCCCGTCCGAGGGTTGCCTCTTCTGGCCTTGCTGTAGCCCCAGTGGGCACATCCTCAACTACGCCAGAGTCTGCTTGGTCTCGGGCGTCTAGCATCCCTTTGGCCCAGGACACCCCTCTGGCCTTCGCCATTTCCATGAAGTCAGCCCAAATGGCCTCCTGCGAAGTGCCGGCCTGGGACTCTTCCACTGTGGTGATTTGGGAGAAGAGTAGGGAAGGGGATCCTTGGCTATCCATGCCTCTGGCTTGTCGTGCAGCAACCTCTACGCAGGTCCTGCAGAGATAAAAGCACGTGAGTATCTACACAAGAGGCCAAGGCTGAAGAACGGCTCCCCTCCCTCGTTCAGCTAGGCCGCAGTCCCTCCCCCCCTGCGTCTGCTGTACTTACTTCCGTCTTAGCTTCTCGTCTCCCCTATCCCCTGGAGTGGGTCCGCTGTTCTCACGCTTCAAGAGGGAACCCTGCGGGGGGGGGCGGGTATCCGTGAAAGCCGGCCAGCAGGGGGGTGGGTGTCTCACTTAGCTGTGAATAAAAACTACGGTTAGACTGAGTTGCAGAGCGGAGGCCCTCACAGCGGAGGGGGGGGTGGGGTGAGGGAAAGGGTGGGTGTAGCTCTTGTTTACCTACACGAGTCCGCCGGGGACTTGCTCTTGCGTGGAACGACTGTCAACCGGGCGCCAGCTCCACATCCTGAAAGAAGAGCAGTTAGCACGGGGCAATAATTAGCGGCTTGCACCCCCCCGCCTACCACCCCCCCCCAACACAGGGGGGGGGTCCACCTGGAAAACTCACTGATTCTGACGAATGTGCGCCTCGGTGGCCTCCCTCGGTCCTCTTGCTCAGTGCGTGGGGGAATGTTCGAAACCTTGGTGATACAATTGACAATGGTTATGTCCCTTCAGAGGAGAACCCTGCATAACATAAAGTAACAGGTGTGTTTGCAAAAACGCAAGAATACCCGCAGGTGTCTTGGCGCAGAATAACAGATGCTTGTTGTTACCCAACTCAAAGGTACAGATTTAATGACCTAAGATGGAAGGAGAGGCTGAGTGGACCCGCAGGGGAAGTGAACCAGTGAGCATGCGGACGAGCACCGGCCTAGCGGGGCTGCATTGGTCCAATAAGCCACCAACCCGCCGCTGAGCGTGCTCCTACCTTCACTCATGTCCGGGGTCTTACTCCCCTGGATGCCCCCTCTCCAACGGGCCCCCACCCGACCTGCTCCCCCCGCCTACCTCTGTGCAGCAGCCGCGCAGATCCTGCTACGGCTTAGCCCTCGGATGGGCGCCTGAACCTGTCGTCTCACGCGTCGAGCTTTCTGATCCTCTCTGGGGGTAAAGACAGTGGACGTTAAATGCATGGCGGACCAGTGAAAATAGTGACGATAAAACATCAAGATATTGCCCCCAGTCGATCAAATTCCTGCTTGGTGTTGGCCTTGCGAATTCGGCCGTTATGCCTCTACAGACCAGGCACTCAAAGCTGAAATGCTTAACATTATGGATGACAGACTCTTGCACTGCGAGGTACCCTGTCTATGAGCATTACCAAACATGGATACAAGGTTACTCTGCGTAGGTCAGACCACATCCTCTCCCCGATATAATGCTGGAGGTAATGACGAAGAGGGTGCTGCAAGGACCCCCGCTGCAGAGCAGGAGAGGCGGCTGTCCAAACACCATGACTTGCCACGCTGACAAAGTCCCCAGAGCCGGGCGTTGGACATATGCGGCGGGCGGCATGAATCAGTACTCGGCAAGCCGCCCGAGAGACTGCCTCCAGCCTCATGCCCTGTGCCACCCGGGGAAAGCCTCCTCCCCACCCGATGCGTAGAAAAACTGAGCCGGCAGCCCACCGAGGGGAGGGGGGGACGACAAAGAACCGGCTCAGGGGCAGAAAGAGGAAACCTAGACTCCTGGAGGTGTCGGGGGGTTGAACCCGGGGCCTAAAACATGCGACGCATGTGCTCACCACTGAGCTGCACACCCGCTTCCAGCCAGGAGCTCCGCCCCGAACGGGGGACCCGCCAACCCCCCAAGGTGCCAAACAGTCAATCCATCCGCCTAAGCACTAGCGGGGGATGACCCGAGCCGGACACTACACTCCCCGGCCCGAAACCGCTGCGCTGCTGTCGTCGCGAGGGTGGGGATGCTGGGCGGAAAGCCCGGGGACTGAGCATGCAAAGCGTGCGCTCTCCATCCCCCGCGGGTCTCCATCCTCAGGGGGCTACAGCAGCGCGAGATCAAATAGCGCAATGTAATTGAAGCGCATCATCTAGCCTCCCGCACGGGGCGCAAACCCCGGGGGGGCACCATAAGAAAAGGGGGGGGGGATAGGCACTGCTCCGGTTGAGGAAACTCGGCGGGCGTGCCCGGTGCAGCTGCGCCGGCCCATGACCCCCCCAGCCCGCGGGGGACCCTGCAAGCAAACGGCCGGGCCGCTGTGGCTGCCCAACCAGCCAGCCCGAAGACCGTGGGACGCGTATCTCCCGTGGGTACGGGGCACAATTGGAAATGAGGGGGCGAGAGGCACGAATGCTGCCCCAGCCGAACGCGGGTAATAGACGGCTGTGGAAAAGCTCCCTCAGCCTGGGCGTATCCCATGCCAAGCTTTCCTACACTGCCCACCGCCGCTGGCGGTTGGCCAGAACAAAGTTGCCCACCCCTCCCCCAGGCAAGTCGCGCCGTGGCCTGCTGGGCCCACCGGGACTGCCCCCGAGAAGGGGAGGTGGCCTGGAGCAGGACCGGACAACGGGGCAGCGACAACCGAACACCCTCCCGCCGGCGTGTCTGGGGCAGGAAGCTTTGCACAGCCCCAAAAGTGGTCTGGATCCACGACCGTGGATTGTAGGCACGGAAGGGGTCCGAACCCTATGATCAAACACCAGCAACAGCGAAACTGCCGGGAGCGCCAACACGGAGCACAAGGAAACCCCACAGTAGGACACAGGGCCGCAAAGACCCCCCCTAGACAAACGCTTACGGGCCCGCTCGCTACTGGATGTAGCGCCGCCGCGCCATGCCCCATCCGGAGCCGAGCGTCCAGCCCACTGCCGCGCCCCCCGCACGGCAGAGTCACCCCCGGCCCACAGTCCGTCGAAGGACCCAGCGCGCCCCGAACGAGCGCGAGAGAGAGGTGTCGGCCTGCCATGCACACCGCCCCGCGGGTCCCGCAGCCATGAGGCCGTCGGCGAGCCCCAGCCAGGCCCCTGCCCGCAAGGCACAGAGAGGCCGAGGGGCCCGACACAGACAAGCACCGCCCGCGCGTCGGGGACACCCCAAGGGCCGGAAGGGAGGAGGGAGGGCTGCAAGTACACCACGCCAGGCAACCCCACCCCCCAGCGGAGAAGCCAAGCAGGTCGTCTGAGGCGCCGCTCCCTGGACACTATGACCGGGCACCTCCGGCCGCCCCACCGCAGTGCTAGCCAAGACCAGGAGACGCGTGGGGAAATAGCCGGGCCCCAGGTCCTAACAGGCCGCCTGCGAGGGCCGCATGGCCATGGAAGGCGCGCAGGGCCGAAACACCGCTATGTTCGCACGACCCGGCAAGGGAGTGGAAATGGCCAAACAACGTCTGAGCCCACTAGGGCAGGGCTGAACACACACTGCGGGGCCCGCGACCACCAGGGCCTGCTAGTGCAGGGCCACAGGACATGGCCAGGACAGCCCGACATGTGCGATTTGCCCCCAGGCCAGGGCCCATGCGAGCCGGGAGCAGCCCAAACCCCACCTCGCCCTAGGCGGACAATAACCTCAGTGATGGCTGGGTCAGGCCATCAGCCTGGGGACGCCCAACCATGGGGATGGGGAGAGGGGCAAACTCACCGCGCAAACTGCTCCGGGCACCTGGCGATATCGGCACACAGCTCGTGGACACATCCAGCAAACGGCGTGCCAGGCTTTTATCACTCCAATAATAATTTGTGTGCTGGGATAGGGTACAACATACCGTTGATGGGAAGCGAAGCTACCTATCCCATAATGGTAATTGTTGTTCGCGAAAGAGTCGGGTGTGGTGTGTTGCACATGACATGGGAGCAGCAGATCAGGAAAAGCAGATTGAGTTTAAATGACTTTAAAACAGAGCGAGTGGGTTTCAGTTCACACAGGACTGCTATGAAGTTTACCTTGCCATTCATCCTTTTTGTGTTCGTTCTTCTCAGAGATGAGTTTGAAGAATATGTGTAATGCTAGCCACTTGAGTGATAATTTGAGGTGATTGTATACTTGTTGAGTGATGTGCTGCCAAAATATCAATTTTAAAATGAGTTCGGGCAATAGTTTGCTATGGAGATTAGCTCATAAACTGGAGGTATCAGGTTCCATATCTGGTAGGGCCTACTCTGCCTTTTATCCATCTGAATTCAATAAAACAAGCACTATTATTATAATTGTAATTCCTTCAATGAAAGAGATGGAAATATGCGGCTTTATGCCAATTGTCCCGAATGTTGATTTCCCATGTTAGTCCCACTGTAACTACACACAACTCTCCCTTTTGAAGACCTAACAGCTATAAAAGAGATGCCTATAATTATGAGGGGTACCACCTTTCCAAGAGAAAACTGAAGCCATTTGTCGTTGTTTTAAGAGTCTGCACAGGCCAGAACTTGATACTAAATAGGACTTTAAACACAATTGTATGCATTCTTTTGTAACATTATAGTTCTGCCTTTGTTTACTTAAATTATTAGTGAGGGATCATTAACACAGCTCTAGAACACATTTAAAAGTGCCTTCTGTCTATATGTGCTGTTGTATGTACAGATAATGGCTAAAATACCGGCATTTGGTGGTTTGGCTTAGTGTGTACCAGTCAGGACATTAAAATACCGGTGGAAAATTGGCCAGGTGACAACTCTAATAATTGCCAGGAAGGGGGAACTGTAGAAGAGGAAGTGTCCTGCTCAATGCAGCTTCAGGGGTGTTCAGCTATTGAGATGGAAATGCAGCCACCTGCTTAGAAACACTGTGGGGCGCATTATACATGCAGCGTATTTTCCTTCGTTGCGCTGGGCGCACCTTTTAAAAGGCCAATGCAAATGAGGGAACGCTCCCTGTAGATAGCACTGGCGCTTTGTGCGCCAGCACTTTCGGTATTACAGAAAGGGCCGCACAAGCATCTGCGGCCCCTTCTGTAATACCAAAGTGCCCCAGGGGCGCGCAAAGTGGGCGCAAACGCCCGTTGCGCCCCCGGGGCACTTTGTGTAATACGGCCCTCTGAGTCTGTTCATGTCTATGGTGCTGGGGACCGGTTCTGCGAGTAACTCTTAGAGATTATTTCTTCCGTTAGGCAGTCCAGGCTGCTGACAAATTATTGGATCTGTGGACAAAGGCACAGGTAGACTTTGAGTCACCCAGGATCAAACAGTTTGTTATAGTAGTACGCCCAAGACGGCAGCACAATACTGCTTTCTTCAAATACTATACGTTTACCAGTATATTGTATTTTGGTGAATATACCAGTAATACCTTCAAAGTCTACCCAAGAGCATACAGTTTGTTCAAACGGGAGGCCGGGATGAAAACTGTGCCTCCTGATTCTAACGCAGTCCACTAGACCATAAACGGGATGGCAATGACTCCGATACATACAGGCCAACAGACCAGATTCAGGCTGGTGACTCCAGAGCGTGGAGAAAATTAATGTTCCTGATTCTTTTTTCAAAATCTCCCTCTTCCTAGCTTCTAAATGTTGGCATGTACGCTGGCAGCAGGGCCACGGGGCTGCCCTTCTGCGGGAAAATGTCACTGTGTCCTGGGCCCGACATACAGCATATGTAGGTGAAGCAGTAAAACTGGCAGTAGATGCGCGGTCAAGTACCCTGCTTCCATGGCTAACAGGTCACACTGAATCAGGACCTGTGGCAGTAGGTGGTTACTGGGCAGTATGCTTGGTAGATACTGATAATTGCCATTGGTGTATCATAGCTTCAGGCTACTTCAGTCCGTTGGGATAACACAGTTGTCCATTTTATAAACTTGTATCTCATTAGTTGTCATAGCGATCAGCAAAGACTTACTCCAGGAGAGGGTAAAGGGATTAGAACTCATATACAGTATGAATGGTAAACATGTTCGATACACCCAATCTCTGGCCAAGTTATGTCTTGTAGGATGGCCTGATTTAAAAAATGGGGACTGGAAATGAAACCTACAAACGTGCTACGTGACGTAAGGTCCTCCCACACCCCAACACACGTCTTCCGATGTCGGCACATGTGCAAAGAGTCTCCCCACGTGCAGTGTCTCCACGCGTGCAAAGTGTCCTGCGAAGTGATAGTGAAAAGTTGGCCACTCTATTCATAAAAACTTAGCGTGCTCACAGTAGAGATACTGGCCTCCACAACCAATAACGAGCAGGTGAGAAGTACTGATCATGATAAGGTGTGGGCTGTAAATACATCTCTCCAACTGAGGTCAGTTTATTTTAAGCATATAAAAGGCATCATTTGGAAAGTGTTGATTCGCCAAATTTGTTCCATTACTTTTTATCTAGTGTTATGCCCCCTTGATGCTCATTTTTTGTCCCTGATTTTTCTCAGCAGAATTTAATTTTCCCTCAGTAAATTCTCCTCTCATTGGTTGTCTTGAGTAGCATCTGCTATTTTGTTGCCATTTTCCTCAAAACAGATCTGGGTCAACTTCTTTGAGTGTCATTGGACGCCAGACCTATTACATTATCCTACTTCACTCTTTTCTCCCGCCTGATATAACTCAACATCATCATTCTCGAACGAAACAGATTGCCATTGAGGATTTTTCTTCTTGTGGGTGTTTCCTCCTAGCAGTGACACTCTAAAGGTGACACATATCACTTTTCACATATAATAAGAATATGAGTGATGATAAATTACGGACGAAACAAACACAGATGCAACATTACAACTTCCAAAGTAGAAACAGAGACTCCAGTAGATCCGCCACAACATAGACACAGAGCATAGGACCCGTCTGCTACAGTACCGCACCACCATGACAACCAGAGCAACAATGCAACAGCCAGCACAGTTCCACCAACACCTCTGGGACACCACGTACTTGGAGGTTTAAGGAACCTGGTAGCAAGATATCAACAATGCCACGGTATTACTGTAGGATGTGGGCGTAACCTTTTCAGTGATTCCTGATCTGCATCTATGGGGCATCATTTCTAAGAGCCAAGGTCATAGGTTATTAAGAATGACTGTGATCCAGCGGTAATTTCATGGTAATTTCTCAATGCAAAACATCATTTATCTCTTGTGTACCGCCTAAAGGGGATGGACCTTTGCCACCGTTTATCATCATCAGGAGACTTTGCATAAACATGAAAATCAAATGCAATTAAATATTTAAGGCAATAATGAGAGTTGTGAGTAGTTTTAAAGGGTTTTATTTTCTAATCAAAAGTCAAAGTTCTCTGACTCTTTTTTCATTAGTCAAATATCAATCAGGTTACAGAATTGAAAAATAGGAAAAAATAAAATGAATACAGAACACATTATAGATTACATACAAGGAACTCCATAAAGGAAGAAAACCTATTTCTATGTCAGTCAGAAACTCTTAAAGAGTTTAAGAAAATATAATTCTAGAGTGAGTTTTGCAAGGCTAACTAATAATTACTAATTGGCAAAAATCTCCCTTACAGAAAAATAAAATGCATAGGACAAAATAAGTCTTTGCAAAGCCAGTTAGTCAAAGCATGAAACTTAAAGTTTAAGAATCTAAAACCTGTCCTGCTCTCAGCTGGTCTCTCTCTGGCTCCGTGCTGTGCATCTCTCCCTGTCTGTGTCAGGAGCTGGGCATGGCCCCCCCTTCCTCTCTGTGTCTCCTGCCTCTGGTCCTGCTCTCAGCTGGTCTCTCTCTGGCTCTGTGCTGTGCATCTCCCCCTGTCTGTGTCAAGAGCTGGGCATGGCCCCCCCTTCCTCTCTGTGTCTCCTGCCTCTGGTCCTGCTCTCAGCTGGTCTCTCTCTGGCTCCGTGCTGTGCATCTCTCCCTGTCTGTGTCAGGAGCTGGGCATGGCCCCCCCTTCCTCTCTGTGTCTCCTGCCTCTGGTCCTGCTCTCAGCTGGTCTCTCTCTGGCTCCGTGCTGTGCATCTCTCCCTGTCTGTGTCAGGAGCTGGGCATGGCCCCCCCTTCCTCTCTGTGTCTCCTGCCTCTGGTCCTGCTCTCAGCTGGTCTCTCTCTGGCTCCGTGCTGTGCATCTCTCCCTGTCTGTGTCAGGAGCTGGGCATGGCCCCCCCCTTCCTCTCTTTGGCTTCGCAGAGCCTTAAAAAAACTGTGTCTCCTGCCTCGCGTCCTGCTAAAAAAATATGAGCTGTGTTTAAACAAACTGCATTGAGATAAAAGTATGCAAAGGTCTCTCATGAAGAGGCGGAAACAGAGGGCGTAAATTATAAGAAAAGTTCTTTCCTGAAAGCTGGGAGGGAAAGAGCACACATTCCATTCCTAACCTTCAAGGCTAAAGGCCACAGGAAGTTGAGCAAAGTCAGCCTTCCTACACCGTAAAATGCGTGTTAATTCAGCACAAATATGTGCTACTTTGAAAGTTGAAAACACATTTCTAAATTGAATGTACATTCTATCATGAGGTTAAATCTAGAATAATCACAATTAAACAACCATGATTAATTAATTGAGCATGGTTTTACATGAAAGCACTTTAGACTGAAAGCTTTTGACCAGGCCTCATTTCATGTTTTCACTTTGCACCAAAACCCTGTGCGCCATTATTGAAATGCAGTCTGTCTGAAACTTAAAGCAGAGCAATGCCTAAATCTAGGTGAAATCTGTGCTCCATCAACTGTGTACAGTGGCATCCTAGCACAAGTGTGATTACTCTACTAAAGATCCCAACTGACAATATTATAAAAGTCTACCCTGTTACAAACCATCTTAGAGGTTTACTTTCAGAGTTACTGGTCAGTTTTGAGCACTTGACAATCAAGGACTGTTAGATTTGGGGGTCTATAGTTGGCAGAGGTAGGTACCTTTGACCAAATAGGGACCCTTGCGTCTAGTCAGGGTAAGGGGGTACACTCCTAAAATAACCCCTGCTCACCCCCTTGGTAGCTTGGCACGAGCAGACAGGCTTATCTCAGAGGCAGTGTGTAAAGCATTTGTGAACACATACAGTAATCCAGTGACAACACTACAGATGGACACCACACCAGTTGTAGTATAAAAATAAGTATTTTTATATAGACTTAACACAAGACCACAAACGACAAAAATCCACAATACTGTACTTAAAAATGGTAGAATTAGCTTAGTTCTCTTTGGATGGTAAATGCGACACTTTGAGTTCAATGTACCTTTGGATGCGTAACGCTATACAACGAAAGTGTTGCAGGGAAGGTGATGCGTCGGTTCCTTACACGCAAGAACGGTGATGCGTTGGGTCCCTACTGCTACGTAGGGGATGCGTCGGTTCTTCTCCGCGTGGGGAGGTGATGCGTCGGTTTCTTACTGCGCTTCCGTGGCGATGCGACCAGCAGCGCCGTGATGCGATGAAGATCCGGTGCAATGAAACAAAGATGGTGCTTTCTTGATGTTGCGACAACGAAGGGGTGATGCGTGCACGCCCGACGGCCCTGCGGCAATTTGGTGAATGTTCTTGAGCCGCGACAGGCCCTGCGACACGCTTCTCTGGTGATGCGATGGCGTCTGCTGCGACGGCGACACTCTTCTCCAGTGATGCGGGGCGCCTCGGTGATGCGATGCGACAGCGGCAGCGGCGGCATGCTTCCTCAGCAATGCGATGACAGCGGCTGTGGCAGCGACACGCTTCTCCGGTGATGCGAGGGCGACAGCGGCGGCACGCTTCCCCGGTGATGCGACGACAACGACTGCGGTGGCGACACGCTTCTTCGTCTTGAGTCGTGCTTCCAGCTCCCAGCAACACGCAGTCTCTCAGAAGGCCCAGCTCAACAGCAGGCACTTCAATTCCCAACAAGGGAAGGCAGGGGAAAGCTGGTTGGTGAAGTCTGTTGTCCCTGAGACTTCAGCAGGAGGCAAGCTCTATCTCAAGCCCTTGGAGATCCTTTACAAGTTGATTTGAAAGTAGCACAAAGTTCTTTCTCCTTTCTTTGGCAGTCAGGCAACCACTGCAGGCCAATCCCCCAAACAGCACTCAGCTTAGGGATAGTCTTCTCCTCAGTTTCTCTGGTTCCTCTCCTCAGCAAAGGTTCTTCTTGTTTCCCAAAGTGATCTAATGTTCTGGGGTTGGGGGCCCCTGTTTTATACTCATTTTCCCTTTGTTCTCTGAAGGCAGAGAGGCAGAGGCCTTTGCCTAGTCCAAACCAGTTCTGGTCAGTCCTGGAGCACTTTGTTGACAAGACTCCTTCTTTCCTTTCACAGTGTAGGCCAGGGACATCAGACGCACCACAGGAGGTGGAGCCAGCATTGTGGAGGGAAGGCACAGCCCTATTCAGGTCCCAGGTGCAACTCCTCCCACCCATCTACATGCAGATCTCTCTATTCAGCCCTGTGCTGACTCACCCTGTCTCCTAGAATCCCCCAGCCCCTGTCACTCAAACTCCAGACAAGGAATACACAACCTAGCAGAGGCAGGCTTGGATAGTTAGGCAAGAAAATACCTACTTTCTAAAAGTGGTATTTTCAAACACAGAATGTTAAAACCAACTTCACTAAAAGATGTATTTTATCATTCTGAGTTCAGGCATACTAAACTCGACTTTCTACCTAGTTCCCTGAGTCAGTTAGAATTATAAGATGTAATAATAAAACTGCCCATTCTGGCCTACGGGGAACAGGTAGCCTTGCAATAGTGAAAAACGAAAATGGCTGTAATTCACTATTAGGACATGCCACACACACCAGGGCATGTCCTACCTTATACTTACAATGCACCCTGCCCTTGGGTCTACCATAGGGGTGTCTGATATGAAGAAAAGGGAAGGTTTAGGGACTGGCAAGTGGGTGCACTTGCCCAGTCAACATGGCAGTACCAGACTGCACACAGGCTCTGCGATGGCAGACCTGAGACACACTTTTACAGGCTGCTTCTGTGGGTGGCACAACCAGTGCTGCAAGCCCACCAGCAGCATTTGATTTACAAGTCCTGGGCACACGCAGTGCAATGTACTAGGGTCTGACAAGTAAACCAAACCAGCCAATCATGGAGTCACTAATCCATACATTAATTTATACCAGAGAGCATATGCACTTTAGCACTGATCAGCAGTGGTAACGTGCCCAGAGTCATAAAACCAACAAAAACAGGTCAGAAAAAGTACAGGAGGAAGGCAAAAAGTTCAGGGATGACCCTGCAAAAAGGGCCAAGTCCAACACAACCCCCTTCCAGACAAAACGCAGGGTAGACCAATCACTACCTTGATGGGCTTCCCTGCTTTGGGCGATATAACCTGGACCTGGCCCGCAACTGCAGGGGCATACTCCAGTTCTACGCCAATCTGAACCTATTGGAATCCCTCTGTCCATACTCTCAGGGCCCACCAAGCTAACCCATGGGGAACCCTTCTCCTCACCTGTGGACACCATCTGTGCAGCACCTAACCTTAGCTGGCTCACAGGTGTGTCCCAACAGACAGACAGCAAGCCACAGTGGCCACTGACAGTGGTCAGGGATGAGACCCAGGCCTTATGCCTCTCAGGGCTCTCAAACCTCTGTGGCGTCAGAGAGCGGGGGCAGTAGCCCCAGGTGCTTGGCACCCTTTGTCCACTCTCCCTCCTGTCAGGTCAGGTATGACATCCTGACACTGACCTACCAGCCCCGGGCCTGTACCCGGCGGCTGGACTGGAGACTGGGGTGGGCTTTCCCCACACCCGGTCCTCCTCCTCCTTGTTGGGGCTCTGTACCCTCCCACCTGGAGTGGTACCCCCTTCCAGAATTGCCAGGGCACCTGTGGCAGGTATCCTGCACAATTCGCCCACCAGTTCAGGGGTTCTATCCTGCAACTGGGCGTCCAGGTCAGGGGGGACACCCTGAACCTGGTCCTCCAATCTAGGGTCTAAACCCTCCAGTTGAACCGGGGTCAGAGGCGAGGACTCCCTCCCTCTGCACCCCCTTCCAGAGTACTGCCCCCTCCCATCAGGAATGGTACCCCCAGAAAACAAACCGGTCAGGACACTGTTTACAGTTGTCCCACCCTCCAGGTCAGACAACACCTGAACCTGGCTTCCCAACCCAGGGACTAAACCCTGCAGCTGAGCACCCGCCTGGCGCACCAGGACTTCCTTGGGAGCACGCATGCCCCCCCTGAGGGTGACACATAACTCATGGGTCGTGTGACAGTCTGCCTGGCGCAGATCTCCTGACCCCTGTCCCTCTGACAGTGCGTGAAGATCCCCCAGGACAGAAGTGGTGTCACCATGGTCATTCACCGGTGACTCAGCCCTTCTGGCTGGCCCCTGACCCACTGGTTCTTCCACTGGGGACTCTTTTCCCCTCTCACCCCTCACTCTGGTCTTCTGCACCCTCCTGACTGGAGCGGCACCGCCAGACACCAGAACTGATGGAGGCCTGCTTACAGACACTCCCAGTTCACTAGACACTAGGGGATCCCCCTCAACGGGCGGCCCATCAGGACAGCCTAGGCTCCCTACCTGGTGTTCCCTTAAAGAACCATCCAGGCCCTGAGACTGGGTTTCGGGCACCTTGGGACATGCAGCCCCACACTCACTCCTTCTCCACTGAGACAGGACGTGAGTCCCTACACCCCTCCCACTACCACGGGACCTAGCTGGGCTACACTGAACCTCTCCCACCACTCTGGGTTGGAAGACACCTGAGCCACTCCTCTTAGGGTCACTCCCCAATGCCTCTTCAGACCCTCTGGAATCCACCAAAAGGTCTGCCTCCATTGTGAGCTCCCTGGGGTCAGAGAACTCGCACTCAACCAGGTGTTGGCATAGCTCTGGAAAATAGGGACTTACAATATGCTCTCCCTCAATTGGATCACACAGACCCACCAAACTATCCTTCACCTCACCATCCAGTGCCTTGCACACATACCCCACACCACTCTCCTGAGACTGGCAAGACAGTATCTGACTGTCTCTGTCACTCAACCCACACTCTTCTGGGCGGTCTTCACACTCACACACCAGGACTTCAACCATGGGGGAACCCCCCCTCCCTGCTCTTCTCATCTAGAGTCAGTGGAGTGTCCCTCCCACCACTAGGACCATTAACCCCTGGGCCAGTTCCCCAATCCACCTCAGGGACACTGCGCACCACTGGAGCTACCTCATAGCCTTGAATCCCCTGGTGTATATTAACCCCCTCCTTCAAGTCAGGCGCCACATCTCTGGGTGTGTGTACTACTCCCTCAGCACTAGATAACATCGATTTTGCTGCCACCATCTGAGCTGGACTCCCCTCCAACTCAGCAAAGCTCACTCTCTGAGCTACACACATTTCTTGTTCCTGGGCTGAGACACTCATGGCCTCAAGCCTCTCGAGCTCTAAATCAAGCTCCCTCATTCTCAACTCATGCTCCATTTGCATCCTCTTTTCCTCTAGGGCCAATTTCCTAGTTTGCAACTCAAATTCTAACTCTCCATTCAACTTGAGCTTGGTCAGCTCCATCTCATGCATCCTACTCTTCTCCCTGTCCTCCAGCTCCTCTGGGGACAGACCTTTGGCAGAAACACTGCTACCTGCTGGGGAAGTTACTCTCCTCCCCCCTGGACCCAATGGCCCTTCCAGCTGCTCATCTGCATTTTCAGCCCCTTCCTCATTCTCAGGGGTATTCCTTGCTTCGACCCAGGCCCTCAGCGCCTTTTGGAACTCATCCTTCTTGGTGAGACCGGTCATAGCAACTTTAAATCTCCTGCAGAAGGGCTTTAGCTGTTTTACATTATAGCATTCTAGTTTCTCCTCTTCCCAATCAAAATCAACAGATGCTATGGATGCTGCTTTATCCATTGTGGTTAAACTTGGCAGTTCTTGGCAAAAACAGAAAATCCCAGGAAAAACAATCTACCAAAAGTATGTGGTTGCGTTTGGTCTGCACTCACTAGTAGTGTTCACCAATCACTGTATATGAGTCACAAATGTAAGTCCAGAATCCTCACTGCTGACCACCAATGTTAGATTTGGGGGTCTCTAGTTGGCAGAGGTAGGTACCTTTGACCAAATAGGGACCCTTGCGTCTAGTCAGGGTAAGGGGGTACACTCGTAAAATAACCCTTGCTCACCCCCTTGGTAGCTTGGCACGAGCAGACAGGCTTATCTCAGAGGCAGTGTGTAAAGCATTTGTGAACACATACAGTAATCCAGTGACAACACTACAGATGGACACCACACCAGTTGTAGTATAAAAATAAGTATTTTTATATAGACTTAACACAAGACCACAAACGAGCTCACGGAACATGCAAAGTTTGTGCTACTACGCACATTGCACGTAGCAGAATGAATAACTGTGCTAATTGACGTAGCGTAGCAGCAGTAAAAATAAACACCTTCAAATGCTTTGATAAAGCAATTTTCTATGCTAAAAAGCATATAACCAATTCACAAAAATGAATTTTGACAATAAAATATCAAGCAATGAGAGAGGTGATGATTTTGGAGTCCCCTAACCTAGGGGAGAACCAAGCAGATGCCTTGAACACAAAAAGCATATCATGTGAACGATTCAATGGTGGTCCCTTCCTCCTAGGCCCACCCCAAGCACTGTTATGGGCAAAAATACAATCCCAACCAAAGGCCCTGCAAAGCATTATGGGACAAGATTAGCAGTGGGCAGTGAATATTATAGTTTCCAATATCAAAATAATTCTACAAAGAGCTGCAGTTCAACTAGTCGTTACTAGGTGTCCCTCACAAGTCAAATGCAAAAGCATTGAAATTATTAATACATCAAGCTGCAATTCCACTAGTCGTTACAAGATGTCCCTCACGAGTCAAATGCAAAAGTATTGAAAACCTTTCATGAGGCTTTTGCATTTGACTCGTGAGGGACATCTAGTAACGACTAGTGGAACTGCAGCTCTTTGTAGAATTATTTTGATATTGGATACTATAATATTCACTGTCCACTGCTAATCTCGTCCCATAATGCTTTGCAGGGCCTTTGGTTGGGATTGTATTTTTGCCAATAACTGTGCTTGGGGTGGTCCTAAGAGGATGGGACCACCACTGAATGGTTCCAAAGATGTGTTTTTTGGTTTCAAGGCATCTGCTTGGTTTTCCCCCTAGGTTAGGGAGGATCCTAAAATCATCACCTCTCTCACTGCTTGTTAATTTATCGTTTTCACTTTTGTGTAGTAACTATATGTATTTTTAGCATATAAAGACAGAGATATTTATTTATCTTATCTTGCACTGTACAAGGTGCTTTTGGCAATTATTGTACAGTGCAGTCAAGCTACACAGCTACGCAATGTGCATAGCTACGTGTAGTTAAAAATGTACTTCACGTAGCTACGTGAAGTGCTACTATGCAAACTACGCCCAGGCCTACTTAGTTCTCTTTGGATGGTAAATGCGACACTTTGAGTTCAATGTACCTTTGGATGCGTAACGCTATACAATGAAAGTGTTGCAGGGAAGGTGATGCGTCGGTTCCTTACATGCAAGAACGGTGATGCGTCGGGTCCCTACTGCTGCGTAGGGGATGCGTCGGTTCTTCTCCGCGTGGGGAGGTGATGCGTCGGTTTCTTACTGCGCTTCCGTGGCGATGCGACCAGCAGCGCCGTGATGCGATGAAGATCCGGTGCAATGAAACAAAGATGGTGCTTTCTTGATGTTGCGACAACGAAGGGGTGATGCGTGCACGCCCGACGGCCCTGCGGCAATTTGGTGAATGTTCTTGAGCCGCGACAGGCCCTGCGACACGCTTCTCTGGTGATGCGATGGCGTCTGCTGCGACGGCGACACTCTTCTCCAGTGATGCGGGGCGCCTCGGTGATGCGATGCGACAGCGGCAGCGGCGGCACGCTTCCTCAGCAATGCGATGACAGCGGCTGTGGCAGCGACACGCTTCTCCGGTGATGCGAGGGCGACAGCGGCAGCGGCGGCACGCTTCCCCGGTGATGCGACGACAACGACTGCGGCGGCGACACGCTTCTTCATCTTGAGTCGTGCTTCCAGCTCCCAGCAACACGCAGTCTCTCAGAAGGCCCAGCTCAACAGCAGGCACTTCAATTCCCAACAAGGGAAGGCAGGGGAAAGCTGGTTGGTGAAGTCTGTTGTCCCTGAGACTTCAGCAGGAGGCAAGCTCTATCTCAAGCCCTTGGAGATCCTTTACAAGTTGATTTGAAAGTAGCACAAAGTTCTTTCTCCTTTCTTTGGCAGTCAGGCAACCACTGCAGGCCAATCCCCAAACAGCACTCAGCTTAGGGATAGTCTTCTCCTCAGTTTCTCTGGTTCCTCTCCTCAGCAAAGGTTCTTCTTGTTTCCCAAAGTGATCTAATGTTCTGGGGTTGGGGTCCCCTGTTTTATACTCATTTTCCCTTTGTTCTCTGAAGGCAGAGAGGCAGAGGCCTTTGCCTAGTCCAAACCAGTTCTGGTCAGTCCTGGAGCACTTTGTTGACAAGACTCCTTCTTTCCTTTCACAGTGTAGGCCAGGGACATCAGACGCACCATAGGAGGTGGAGCCAGCATTGTGGAGGGAAGGCACAGCCCTATTCAGGTCCCAGGTGCAACTCCTCCCACCCATCTACATGCAGATCTCTCTATTCAGCCCTGTGCTGACTCACCCTGTCTCCTGGAATCCCCCAGCCCCTGTAACTCAAACTCCAGACAAGGAATACACAACCTAGCAGAGGCAGGCTTGGATAGTTAGGCAAGAAAATACCTACTTTCTAAAAGTGGTATTTTCAAACACAGAATGTTAAAACCAACTTCACTAAAAGATGTATTTTATCATTCTGAGTTCAGGCATACTAAACTCGACTTTCTACCTAGTTCCCTGAGTCAGTTAGAATTATAAGATGTAATAATAAAACTGCCCATTCTGGCCTACGGGGAACAGGTAGCCTTGCAATAGTGAAAAACGAAAATGGCTGTAATTCACTATTAGGACATGCCACACACACCAGGGCATGTCCTACCTTATACTTACAATGCACCCTGCCCTTGGGTCTACCATAGGGGTGTCTGATATGAAGAAAAGGGAAGGTTTAGGGACTGGCAAGTGGGTGCACTTGCCCAGTCAACATGGCAGTACCAGACTGCACACAGGCTCTGCGATGGCAGACCTGAGACACACTTTTACAGGCTGCTTCTGTGGGTGGCACAACCAGTGCTGCAAGCCCACCAGCAGCATTTGATTTACAAGTCCTGGGCACACGCAGTGATGTACTAGGGTCTGACAAGTAAACCAAACCAGCCAATCATGGAGTCACTAATCCATACATCAATTTATACCAGAGAGCATATGCACTTTAGCACTGATCAGCAGTGGTAACGTGCCCAGAGTCATAAAACCAACAAAAACAGGTCAGAAAAAGTACAGGAGGAAGGCAAAAAGTTCAGGGATGACCCTGCAAAAAGGGCCAAGTCCAACACAACCCCCTTCCAGCCAAAACGCAGGGTAGACCAATCACTACCTTGATGGGCTTCCCTGCTTTGGGCGATATAACCTGGACCTGGCCCGCAACTGCAGGGGCATACTCCAGTTCTACGCCAATCTGAACCTATTGGAATCCCTCTGTCCATACTCTCAGGGCCCACCAAGCTAACCCATGGGGAACCCTTCTCCTCACCTGTGGACACCATCTGTGCAGCACCTAACCTTAGCTGGCTCACAGGTGTGTCCCAACAGACAGACAGCAAGCCACAGTGGCCACTGACAGTGGTCAGGGATGAGACCCAGGCCTTATGCCTCTCAGGGCTCTCAAACCTCTGTGGCGTCAGAGAGCGGGGGCAGTAGCCCCAGGTGCTTGGCACCCTTTGTCCACTCTCCCTCCTGTCAGGTCAGGTATGACATCCTGACACTGACCTACCAGCCCCGGGCCTGTACCCGGCGGCTGGACTGGAAGACTGGGGTGGGCTTTCCCACACCCGGTCCTCCTCCTCCTTGTTGGGGCTCTGTACCCTCCCACCTGGAGTGGTACCCCCTTCCAGAATTGCCAGGGCACCTGTGGCAGGTATCCTGCACAATTCGCCCACCAGTTCAGGGGTTCTATCCTGCAACTGGGCGTCCAGGTCAGGGGGACACCCTGAACCTGGTCCTCCAATCTAGGGTCTAAACCCTCCAGTTGAACAGGGGTCAGAGGCGAGGACTCCCTCCCTCTGCACCCCCTTCCAGAGTACTGCCCCCTCCCATCAGGAATGGTACCCCCAGAAAACAAACCGGTCAGGACACTGTTTACAGTTGTCCCACCCTCCAGGTCAGACAACACCTGAACCTGGCTTCCCAACCCAGGGACTAAACCCTGCAGCTGAGCACCCGCCTGGCGCACCAGGACTTCCTTGGGAGCACGCATGCCCCCCTGAGGGTGACACATAACTCATGGGTCGTGTGACAGTCTGCCTGGCGCAGATCTCCTGACCCCTGTCCCTCTGACAGTGCGTGAAGATCCCCCAGGACAGAAGTGGTGTCACCATGGTCATTCACCGGTGACTCAGCCCTTCTGGCTGGCCCCTGACCCACTGGTTCTTCCACTGGGGACTCTTTCCCCCTCTCACCCCTCACTCTGGTCTTCTGCACCCTCCTGACTGGAGCGGCACCGCCAGACACCAGAACTGATGGAGGCCTGCTTACAGACACTCCCAGTTCACTAGACACTAGGGGATCCCCCTCAACGGGCGGCCCATCAGGACAGCCTAGGCTCCCTACCTGGTGTTCCCTTAAAGAACCATCCAGGCCCTGAGACTGGGTTTCGGGCACCTTGGGACATGCAGCCCCACACTCACTCCTTCTCCACTGAGACAGGACGTGAGTCCCTACACCCCTCCCACTACCACGGGACCTAGCTGGGCTACACTGAACCTCTCCCACCACTCTGGGTTGGAAGACACCTGAGCCACTCCTCTTAGGGTCACTCCCCAATGCCTCTTCAGACCCTCTGGAATCCACCAAAAGGTCTGCCTCCGTTGTGAGCTCCTTGGGGTCAGAGAACTCGCACTCAACCAGGTGTTGGCATAGCTCTGGAAAATAGGGACTTACAATATGCTCTCCCTCAATTGGATCACACAGACCCACCAAACTATCCTTCACCTCACCATCCAGTGCCTTGCACACATACCCCACACCACTCTCCTGAGACTGGAAAGACAGTATCTGACTGTCTCTGTCACTCAACCCACACTCTTCTGGGTGGTCTTCACACTCACACACCAGGACTTCAACCATGGGGGAACCCCCCCTCCCTGCTCTTCTCATCTAGAGTCAGTGGAGTGTCCCTCCCACCACTAGGACCATTAACCCCTGGGCCAGTTCCCCAATCCACCTCAGGGACACTGCGCACCACTGGAGCTACCTCATAGCCTTGAATCCCCTGGTGTATATTAACCCCCTCCTTCAAGTCAGGCGCCACATCTCTGGGTGTGTGTACTACTCCCTCAGCACTAGATAACATCGATTTTGCTGCCACCATCTGAGCTGGACTCCCCCTCCAACTCAGCAAAGCTCACTCTCTGAGCTACACACATTTCTTGTTCCTGGGCTGAGACACTCATGGCCTCAAGCCTCTCGAGCTCTAAATCAAGCTCCCTCATTCTCAACTCATGCTCCATTTGCATCCTCTTTTCCTCTAGGGCCAATTTCCTAGTTTGCAACTCAAATTCTAACTCTCCATTCAACTTGAGCTTGGTCAGCTCCATCTCATGCATCCTACTCTTCTCCCTGTCCTCCAGCTCCTCTGGGGACAGACCTTTGGCAGAAACACTGCTACCTGCTGGGGAAGTTACTCTCCTCCCCCCTGGACCCAATGGCCCTTACAGCTGCTCATCTGCATTTTCAGCCCCTTCCTCATTCTCAGGGGTATTCCTTGCTTCGACCCAGGCCCTCAGCGCCTTTTGGAACTCATCCTTCTTGGTGAGACCGGTCATAGCAACTTTAAATCTCCTGCAGAAGGGCTTTAGCTGTTTTACATTATAGCATTCTAGTTTCTCCTCTTCCCAATCAAAATCAACAGATGCTATGGATGCTGCTTTATCCATTGTGGTTAAACTTGGCAGTTCTTGGCAAAAACAGAAAATCCCAGGAAAAACAATCTACCAAAAGTATGTGGTTGCGTTTGGTCTGCACTCACTAGTAGTGTTCACCAATCACTGTATATGAGTCACAAATGCAAGTCCAGAATCCTCACTGCTGACCACCAATGTTAGATTTGGGGGTCTCTAGTTGGCAGAGGTAGGTACCTTTGACCAAATAGGGACCCTTGCGTCTAGTCAGGGTAAGAGGGTACACTCGTAAAATAACCCCTGCTCACCCCCTTGGTAGCTTGGCACGAGCAGACAGGCTTATCTCAGAGGCAGTGTGTAAAGCATTTGTGAACACATACAGTAATCCAGTGACAACACTACAGATGGACACCACACCAGTTGTAGTATAAAAATAAGTATTTTTATATAGACTTAACACAAGACCACAAACGAGCTCACGGAACATGCAAAGTTTGTGCCACTACGCAAATTGCACGTAGCAGAATGAATAACTGTGCTAATTGACGTAGCGTAGCAGCAGTAAAATAAACACCTTCAAATGCTTTGATAAAGCTATTTTCTATGCTAAAAAGCATATAACCAATTCACCAAAATGAATTTTGACAATAAAATATCAAGCAATGAGAGAGGTGATGATTTTGGAGTCCCCCCTAACCTAGGGGGAGAACCAAGCAGATGCCTTGAACACAAAAAGCATATCATGTGAACGATTCAATGGTGGTCCCTTCCTCCTAGGCCCACCCCAAGCACTGTTATGGGCAAAAATACAATCCCAACCAAAGGCCCTGCAAAGCATTATGGGACGAGATTAGCAGTGGGCAGTGAATATTATAGTTTCCAATATCAAAATAATTCTACAAAGAGCTGCAGTTCAACTAGTCGTTACTAGGTGTCCCTCACAAGTCAAATGCAAAAGCATTGAAATTATTAATACATCAAGCTGCAGTTCCACTAGTCGTTACAAGATGTCCCTCACGAGTCAAATGCAAAAGTATTGAAAACCTTTCATGAGGCTTTTGCATTTGACTCGTGAGGACATCTAGTAACGACTGAGTGGAACTGCAGCTCTTTGTAGAATTATTTTGATATTGGATACTATAATATTCACTGTCCACTGCTAATCTCGTCCCATAATGCTTTGCAGGGCCTTTGGTTGGGATTGTATTTTGCCAATAACTGTGCTTGGGGTGGTCCTAAGAGGATGGGACCACCACTGAATGGTTCCAAAGATGTGTTTTTTGGTTTCAAGGCATCTGCTTGGTTTTCCCCTAGGTTAGGGAGGATCCTAAAATCATCACCTCTCTCACTGCTTGTTAATTTATCGTTTTCACTTTTGTGTAGTAACTATATGCATTTTTAGCATATAAAGACAGAGATATTTATTTATTTTATCTTATCTTGCACTGTACAAGGTGCTTTTGGCAATTATTGTACAGTGCAGTCAAGCACACAACTACGCAATGTGCATAGCTACGTGTAGTTAAAAATGTACTTCACGTAGCTACGTGAAGTGCTACTATGCAAACTACGCCCAGGCCTACTTAGTTCTCTTTGGATGGTAAATGCGACACTTTGAGTTCAATGTACCTTTGGATGCGTAACGCTATACAATGAAAGTGTTGCAGGGAAGGTGATGCGTCGGTTCCTTACATGCAAGAACGGTGATGCGTCGGGTCCCTACTGCTGCGTAGGGGATACGTCGGTTCTTCTCCGCGTGGGGAGGTGATACGTCGGTTTCTTACTGCGCTTCCGTGGCGATGCGACCAGCAGCACCGTGATGTGATGAAGATCCGGTGCAATGAAACAAAGATGGCGCTTTCTTGATGTTGCGACAACGAAGGGGTGATGCGTGCACGCCCGACGGCCGTGCGGCGATTCAGTGAATCTTCTTGAGCCGCGACAGGCCCTGCGACACGCTTCTCTGGTGATGCAATGGCGTCTGCTGCCACGGCGACACTCTTCTCCAGTGATGTGGGGCGCCTCGGTGATGCGATGCGGCGACAGCGGCAGTGACACGCTTCTCCGGTGATGCGACGGCGTCTGCTGCGACGGCGACACTCTTCTCCGGTGATGCGAGGCGCTTCGGGTGATGTGAGGGTGACAGCGGCGGCACGCTTCCCCGGTGATGCCACGGCGTCTGCTGCGACGGCGACACTCTTCTCTGGTGATGCGACGACAACGGCTGCGGCGGCGACACGCTTCTTCGTCTTGAGTCGCGCTTCCAGCTCCCAGCGACACACAGTCTTTCAGAAGGCACAGCTCAACAGCAGGCACTTCAATTCCCATCAAGGGAAGGCAGGGGAAAGCTGGTTGGTGAAGTCTGTTGTCCCCTCTCGCACTCAGCGCGGATTTTCCTTTGAGCAGGACACGCTCCTTTCATCTCCCAGGCCTCCATTTACTGAACTGTGACCGGCCTATTTAATTAATTCCCCGGCACAGCACATTGCCATTTAGCGGCGAAGTTGTTTAAGCGATTGCTCCCAGCAAACCAAGTTTGTTTTCCCCCCTACCGGGCCCCACCAAAACGCGCATTAGTTCGCAGGCTATCCCGGTCACCTTAAGAAGTACAGCGCTACGCAGACGCCTTTACCAAGGATACTAATTACATCCTTTCTTCAGCTCAATTCAAGTTGCTCACACTTTTTGTCCTGAAGATGAACTCGAATAATTGAGTTCGAAACGTCGTCGACCCCCTACAACATGAACTCCTTATACTTTGTAAAAATCTTTAAAGGAGCTTCAATTTCTGTTGTCAATGCGATGTCATTATTTTAAGTTCACCCTCACTTCTCACGTCACGCTTATTGTCACTTACTGTGTGAGCACCTGAATACCTTCATTGTGTAATAAATACTTGTCATACATTGACCTATATGTCCCTCGTTATATTTCCTACTGCTCTCTTTTATGAATTAAGTTTCTATTCCTTTACTTACCTCAGTGCCCTTTACAGGGTTACTTCCCCTTGGACCCTTTTAGGCCACTCTAGAACCATTGTTCCTTTAAACTACATATTACCCCAGGTTCACATATTGGGGCACCCTTGTCTTCCTAAATACGTCCCCGAGACTTCAGCAGGAGGCAAGCTATATCTCAAGCCCTTGGAGATCCTTTACAAGTTGATTTGAAAGTAGCACAAAGTCCTTTCTCCTTTCTTTGGCAGTCAGCCAACCACTGCAGGCCAATCCCCCAAACAGCACTCAGCTTAGGGATAGACTCCTCCTCAGTTTCTCTGGTTCCTCTCCTCGGCAAAGGTTCTTCTTGTTCCCCAAAGTGATCTAAAGTTCTGGGGTTGGGGTCCCCTCCTTTATACTCATTTTCCCTTTGTTCTCTGAAGGCAGAGAGGCCTTTGCCTAGTCCAAACCAGTTCTGGTCAGTCCTGGAGCACTTTGTTGACAAGACTCCTTCTTTCCTTTCACAGTGTAGGCCAGGGACATCAGACGCACCACAGGAGGTGGAGCCAGCATTGTGGAGGGAAGGCACAGCCCTATTCAGGTCCCAGATGCAACTCCTCCCACCCATCTACATGCAGATCTCTCTATTCAGCCCTGTGCTGACTCACCCTGTCTCCTGGAATCCCCCAGCCCCTGTCACTCAAACTACAGACAAGGAATACACAACCTAGCAGAGGCAGGCTTGGATAGTTAGGCAAGAAAATACATACTTTCTAAAAGTGGTATTTTCAAACACAGAATGTTAAAACCAACTTCACTAAAAGATATATTTTATCATTCTGAGTTCAGGCATAGTAAACTCGACTTTCTACCTAGTTCCCTGAGTCATTTAGGATTATAAGATGTAATAATCAAACTGCCCATTCTGGCCTATGGGGAACAGGTAGCCTTGCAATAGTGAAAAACGAAAATGGCTGTAATTCACTATTAGGACATGCCACACACACCAGGGCATGTCCTACCTTATACTTACAATGCACCCTGCCCTTGGGCCTACCATAGGGGTGTCTGATATGAAGAAAAGGGAAGGTTTAGGGACTGGCAAGTGGGTGCACTTGCCCAGTCAACGTGGCAGTACCAGACTGCACACAGGCTCTGCGATAGCAGACCTGAGACACACTTTTACAGGCTGCTTCTGTGGGTGGCACAACCAGTGCTGCAAGCCCACCAGCAGCATTTGATTTACAAGCCCTGGGCACACGCAGTGCACTAGATTCTGACAAGTAAACCAAACCAGTCAATCATGGAGTCACTAATCCATACATCAATTTATACCAGAGAGCATATGCACTTTAGCACTGATCAGCAGTGGTAAAGTGCCCAGAGTCATAAAACCAACAAAAACAGGTCAGAAAAAGTACAGGAGGAAGGTAAAAAGTTCAGGGATGACCCTGCAAAAAGGGCCAAGTCCAACAAGGACCTTTGGCCATTCCATCACAGGTAATGTCTTGGCCTGTCATAATCTTGAGCAACTTTACTCCTCTGACAACACATGGTGACTTCACCGCACTAGGAGTAATAATCACACAGGACAGTTTGCTGAACATGGTGCGGTTAGGCGACATCGGTGAAGTGGAATATTCTTTGAAATCATTGAGTATAACAAGAACGATTGGATGATCCGGGGGACAGAGGCTTGAATATGAAAGCTTTTGAAGTCTACTTGGTTTCCTCCGCTTGGTAATGTCGCCATTCTTTGTGTGACGTTCTCTCAACTCGCATACTACTGTTCTGTGATACTATAGGCCAGTTTCTTTCCTGTCCGTGTATTTCTTAAAGATGGTTTAGACAGAGAGCCAGAGAAAGTAACACAACTCCACAGAAACATCTGATACAATGTGTAAGAAACTGGGTTATTAGTTATTAGCGAGTCCTTCACAAGTAATAAGTCTGCAACTTTCTCTTTATGGGGAACCAAATTCTCCATTGTAGCAATGGACTGTCTCTGCATAGAGAAGCAGTCAATGGACTACTCAGGTGAGGCGGTGTTGGTAACACTAAATAAATCATTGTCCAGTCAGTGCTTTTCCACTTGAAAAGGAAAAGTACTTTATTACACACATACACTACTGAATACTACACATTTTTACATAGATCTACATATAGGCAGTCGAAAATACATTTGATGATAACTGCAGAACAGTTGACACCCCAGAAAGTCACAACCATAAATCACATTACTCTTACCCATATGCAGGGACATATCATGACCTTCATCACATGACACCACATGCAGAGACATATCATGACCTTCATTAACCCACATCAAGAGCGCCCTAATCAGCCTCTATTGATGAGGCCACTTCAAAGTGCCTGGCACCAGTGAAGCCGCTGTTGTGTACTGCTCTTGCCCCCCCATGCACCCCCTGCACCAGACCAGGCCACTCCTGGGTCGAAGTGGGAGACTCTCCTGCTCCGGCACCAAGAGTTGTGACGGTTCAGTCATGAAGCTATTGTGTCAGTGATGTGATGAAGTCAATATCAGGACTGCACCGGAAACACCTTCTTGGGTTCCCTGTGAGCACAGGGGGTACTGAAAACAGCTGCATTCTCCATGCTCATAGGGAACTTTGCTAAAAGGGAGGTTTCGCCGGAAAAGCTGACAAACTAAACTTTTCAGAGATACTTCCCTTGGCCTGCAATGTGCCAGGCGATGACAGTGGAATGTGATTCCTGACTTCCAGTAGACATTAAGGATATTTGTTTTGGAGGTAATGGCCCATAGAACCATTGGTATTTGCCCTGGGAGGGGGGAGCAAACGTCTCCTAGCCTCCAGGGAAGTAACCCATATAAAAAAGAGTTGGAGGCTGCTCACACTGATATCGGGCCACACCCTCAACCCAAAAGGGAAAAAGACCGTCTTTCTCCCCCCCTCCCCCTCACAAAGACAGATCGGGGCGTTGCCTCAAATCTGCCCCATGGGGGTTGAAAGCCCATGAGACACCAGGGATTTCTTTAAAAAAACACAAAGAAAGGGGTGGGGCTGTCCCACCTTAGCATAGGGACATGCTCCCATCACAAAGGTGGCAGTACAGACTCTCTGTGCCCTCTGAGTGAAATTGGGGTGGAGGGATTACACCCAATTGCTCCACCAGAGGGCAGAAAGTTCACTAGCCAGCAGGAAAGTGAAAGTAAATAAACAAGCATTGGCAATGCCAATAGGTCTGGCTTTAAAGGAATGATGTATGGTAATATGAAGCATTACAAGTAAATTGGGAGTGAGAATGGATCTCCATGTGTGTGGAAGCAAAAGGCTGTAGAATAATACTGGTGTAGGTTAAAAGGTCAGGTGACAGTTGCACTGTCAAGCCAGACCTAAGCATCCATATAGGTTAATGACTGCCCTCCTCCCATCTTTGCTGATGTCAGAGAAGTACGACCATAAATTATCTAGTTATCTAAGACACTTTAATAGCATTGCAATGTCATGTGTTTGCCCCTGCAAGTTCAAATTCAGGCAGCTGGATAAATAAAAAATGATCAAAGCTGCGTAGACACCAAGTGCTTTTTTGTGGAAGCACACAACTTCTGTCCAATCAAAAATATGTACTCCTTACTCCCAATAGGAGGGTGGAGCCAAAGACCCTTCCTAGTGATGCTCACATAATTGTCTAGCGACAGCTGTGCTGTCAAGCCAGACCATAAAAGGGGGTGGGGGAGGATCACCCTGGTATAGGGCCACACACCACCCCAAGAGGGGAGAAGACCACCTTCCTGACCCCCCCCCACCCCCAAGACACACTGTGGTTTTGCCCCCAGTCTGCTCCCTAGGAGTTAGAAAATCCACTCAACCCAAGAGATTTCCTTTTCCAACAAATAGTGGGGGTGGGATATCTATATATATATATATATATATATATTTTTTTTTTTTGCAACCACCAGGAGGCGGGGGCAGATATTTTTCCTGATTGGGAGTTTTGTCCCTTATTTTACTATGTGAGGGAAAAAAGATGGGGTCGTACCACCCTAGCATTGGGCCATGACCCCACCACGAAAGGGACAATAGAGTATTTTTATTCACCCTGGGGGCAGATGGGGGTTTGCCACAATTAGCCCCTCTGGGGGAACAGCAAAACCAGTAGATACCAGGGATTTCAAAATGGCATCCGGGCAATAAGTTGTACTCCCCCACCCCAAAAGGGGCAATACTGTCTCCCCACCCCAACTTGCCCCACAGGGGGGCAGAAAGTCCACTGGGTGCCAGGACTATTTTTCATACAGTAATGGGGTGGTGTCTGGACCATCCTGACATCAGGCCCCACCTCCTCCCCTAAAGCATTAGTCTTTCTGCTCCCCTGGGGGCTAAAGCATTCTAAGGCAAGGGAGAGAAAAATTTGGATTCCTCTGGGTGTAGTTTTAACATCTGTGCCAGCAGAGTGCGGGTAAATCCAAATTTTTCCCACTTGCCATGCTGAATGGCGCCAATATTCAGGCTCAGGGTTGGCCGCACCCAAAGAAATCTACCAAACGCAGGAATTTCTGAAAACTAGACATCCAAGGCCCAAAATCCACAGCTACCCACGTTACGAAAAAAGTGTCCATTTTCAGTGTACGAATATCATCTGGCCATGTGGTGCTTTGGGGTCTTTCCTATTACAGACACTGGACCCAATCACATAAGTGAGGTACTGTTTTTATTAGGAGACGTTTGGGAATGCTGGATGGTGGGAAATTTGTGGATCCCCACAGAGTCTGTAACATTCCCATACAGAAGTATGAGGAAAATACATGTTTTTACCCAGCAGTCGAAAAAGACAACTTTGTGAAATCTATCCAAGTCACACCTCCCTGGACTACCTGGCGTGCCTAGTTTTCAGAAATAGCTAGAATTGGTCAGGTTCCCTGTGTAGAGGCCAATACAGGCCCACAATCTTTAGCTACCCACTTTGCAAGAAAGTGCCAGTTTTGAGTGGATACATTTATCTGTCCACGTTGCGTTTTGGGGATTTTCCCGTCACTGGGCCCACCCAAACATGTGGGATACTGTTTTTATCAGGAGACTTGTGGAAACACTGGGTCTCTGTAGATTGCAGAACTTTCCCTCACATGAATATGAGCAAAATTGGTGTTTTTACCCAAAGTGTAAGATTTGCAAGGTCTTCTGGGTAAAAATACACTGTGGGATCCACACAAGTCACACCTCCCTGGACTCCCATGGTTGTCTAGTTATCAGAAATGTCTGGGATAGGTAGGCTTCCCTACGTGATTGCTGAGCTAGGGCCCATAATCTGCAGCTACCCACAATGCTGGGTGTACAATGTCTCCAGGTCGCATTTGTGTAGCAGGCACTAGGTCAGGTACTATTTGTTTCTGTGGGAACACAGAATAGTAGAATTTGTTATGACCAATTGGATTCTGCAGTTTTGGCTTCCAAATGCAAAACAGTGTGCAAGAAATAAGACATTTTGCAAACTGCCCTCTCAATCACACAATAGTATGGGCAACCCAAATTCAAAGGTGTACAAATAACCGCTGTTCCTAAACTCAATATGTTGTGTACATTTCACAAATACATAGGTGTCCTTCATACCCACTTTTTTATTCACTATATTTTAACATATGGGTTGCTGTATGGTCGGTACACAATGAAAAATCATAAGCTGCAGCTCAATTGTTGGCTATATAGTTCCATGACCAGAAGGGTCTATCGGATGTAAGAGTATATTGCTTTTATAAATCAGCCCTCGTGACAAAAAACTTGCAGATGAAAATGTGTCACCAATGGCTATTTTTTCATACTTAGTGTCATGATTTTTAAAATATTTAAATGATTAGTTTCTTCTGTAAAACGTCAAGGGATCTGTACAAATGACAACTTGCTGAATTGAGAATTCTGCCTACTATTCAAATTTTTTAATCTTTCTGGCATCACCCACAGATTTTAAACCTTTCCCCACCACGAACTGCAAGTAAGTTGAAACTTAGAAAAATGGAGTACCGCTAGAACAAATGTTTTTTTATACGTTTGGTTGTTCATGAAAGTTGACAAAGTAGAGATCCTAGCACAGTAAACCTTTAGTTGATGCCATTTTTAGAAAACAACAAACGTTATCTTGTACAGCACTTTTTCCCATTTTCGAAAAAAACTAAATAGATGGATTTTGCTATATTTTGGCCAATTTCCCACTTCTCACCAGGGGAATCTACAAACCCTGGGGACCTTTATAATCCCTGGGATATTAGAAAAAAAGACACAAATCTGGCATGTGTACCTTATCTGAAAAAAAGTTATGAAGGTTTAAGTTCAAACATCCAAAAAAGTGAACCTAGAACCAGGGGGTAAGACTTAAGGGACTGATTTAGATTTTGGCGTATTTAGATGTGGCATCAAAAGTTTCCTGCTGCTGCCTTCTCTGCTTGCTTACAGTACTCAGCTGCTAACGGGTTTACGCCGAGCCGATTTAGTTGTACAAGCTGTGCTAGCCTTGTCTTAGCGTCGGATTCCTGATGGAGGGAGTCCCTGATGGTGTGGAGACAGGTAAGTACTACTTATTATTGCCTCACTACACATATATGTTGTGAATGGGTCAAAATGTATATGTAGGTAATGTGTAAGGCCCTTTTTTTATTTACTTATAGCATTGCACACCAATATTCACACACTATTGAATGTAAACCCACAGGCACTACAAACACAACACCCACAACACCAAATAAATATCTTTTTAAGTGTCAATACAGGTGTGTACATTTTACTACAATACGTTGCAAGATGAACACCTATACATGACATAAGAAAATTGCATGTGTTAGCAAAGTAAAAATACACGAGGCTAAAGCAAATGTTACCACACGATTCATAGTGAGACAAGTGACACAGAAGCCTACCTTAGATTCCGGTGACAACATGGTTGCTTAGCGTCACGGTCAAGTAGCAGCAGCAAAGCAAGGACCTGGACAGTGGGATTCAAGATGGACATGGAAGTGGGAAGCTGAAAAAAAGGTCTGTTTGAACCTCTTTTTCTTTGATTCCGCCAACTCGAGTTTGGAGGTTTCCCCACCACAGTAGCCTCGATGGAAAGTCTTAATTGGCGCTGCTGTATTTTTGTCGGGACTCCCTCCGACAGCTGCTTTTGCCTATGACGCCGTCGACGTGGGACGAAAATTCTGGCAGTGACAACAGGACTCTGATGGTCTTTCCTTCATAGACCCGCCAACATTAAATTGAGCGGGCGGACCGCCAAGTCGGCGGGCGGGAAAACAGTCGGAAAAGCGACGGCGGGACCAGATCCGCCAATATCTAAAGCAGGCGCTTAGTAGCTAAGCGGTTAATATGTATTATGACCTAGTCTTTATGTGAACACATTCAATAAAGCATTGCCAACCAAGTACATGCCGGCATGAGTCTGTTTTCTATTTTTACACTGATGCTACAGCAGCTTTACGATCACCCAACAAGAATTCCAACACGCTCTTGGAGTGCTTTAAACCATGACAATTGTGTGCAGGGGCTCAGGGATTTAATCCTCTGGGAAACGTATGGCAGCATTTGGTGAAACCTCTGGGGGAGAAGGAGGGACTGATGTACTTCTAACAGCTACCAAATGTGCTGTTCCATTTGTTGGTGGTGCCGCTGCCCTTCCTGGGTCACCACAGAATAATATGATAATTTTTCAGCACTTGCAAAGGCTTATAGGGTGCCCAAGGCAGTGAATATGAAATGTCTATCTTCTCCACTCTAACAAAATGCTTTTTGCTCTCTTTATTTAAAAAAATATATGCAACAGCGGTCTTGCTCCACACTTTTCTTTTGTTACGTTCGCATTCAGTCACACCCTCCTCAGACCATGATTTCCAATAAAAATCTTACTCTCCTTTAACAACTCTAGATTGTTCCATGTAGTAGAAAATTCACCTCCTCTCCACATTATCTCACGTGGCCAACGGAAATTGTTAAAGGCTTACCTGTTCAATAATAACCTTGGTGTATCACCTCCACCAAGCGTTGGTAATTTGCTCAAGAAGGACTCAAAAGGAAAATGATCTAATATAAGCATTTTCACAGTAACCAAAATAGGAGTCTCCACACAGGCTTCTTTGATTACAATTATTAATTAAGTCTTTTACACATTAAAGTATTACAGTACCTCTTTAAGTTAGGCAAATAAAAACCCGCTCTATTAACTATGCACCATGAAATGTATATTCATATTTTAATAATAATTTCCTCAGGTCCTTTATACATCGGTAGGGGGTTCTCGTTCCTCTTATGTATCAATCCAAGCAAGTCTGCTCATGGTCAAAAAGATCAACATGGAGCAGTTCATTGCTGCTTCAAGAAACACAATAGCCAAGATGGCAGATGCAACTTCTTAGAGCTCTGCCCAAGGGCAGCCCAGTAAAGTGACCGCTTGAGGGCGCAGGAGACCCCTGGAACCCACCCTCTCTCTGACGGGGCTCCGGGACGTGTTTCAGACTCACCTTGGTGGGCCGCGCTCCGTGGTACCCGGCCCCGTGACATAGGGTCACACCCGCCACATTGGACCGGGCTGTGTCGTGCCTGTGGAGGTGGGTGAGAGGTTGCCTTCCCGGCCCCCTCCCTGACCATCAGAGGCATCTGCCCCCATCGGGGCGAAAGCATCAATTGTCTCAGCACTCATTATTCTGCAGGGGGGCCCCAGAGCACCCTAGGGTGGGCCTGCACCTCCACAGTGACAGCCGGCTGAGTGGGACGGGCCCAGGAGTTGCTGGATTGAGGGGTGTGGGACGGCCCCTTCTTGCCTGCCTGCCCTGCACCTGGCTCCCCCGCTTAGGCAGCACAACTGAGGCGCACAGAGGTAGCTCCACTCTGCGTGGCCCGAGCCACTAAACAAGTCCGCCCCCACTGTGGTGAAGGTGTTGAGGCCTAGATGTGTCTTCTGCTGCAGCGACCCCTTGCACAACTCTGGGTAGGTCCACACTGTCGCATCAGCGGCCCGCTAGAGAAGCCTGCCTAGGAGTCCGCATAACCAGGCCATGAGTGGTTAGCGGCCCCCCTCCTTCACCAGCCTGATATGCACTTGGTTCCAGTGCCATAATCGAGGCACGCAGGGAGAGCTCCGTTCCATGCCACAAGACTAGGGGGCGCAATAAGCCACAGCTCCCCATTACTGCCACAGCACAGCGACTGCCTCAGGTGATGAGGCCTCCCCTCCAACTGCCCCTACACCGGATCCTGGGCCCACCTAACTGCTGTCTTCAACCTGCATCTTCCTCTCTAGGACTACAGGTGAGAGCATTGACTGCCTGCAGTGCCCCAGCCAACCCCTACTAAGGCGGACGTCCCAAGGATTATCCTCGCGCTCCCTGCATGGTTCCCACTAGGGGCGCCCTCCCTGACTCACATGAGAGCACTTGGCAATTCCTTCTCTCCTAATCTCACCCGCCATAATCGAGGCGCACAAGAAACGCCTGCACTGTGGAGGGGGCAACCGGAACTCTGACTCTTGCTTCCCTCCCTCACTGAACACATAGCCGACCGACTTGGTATTACTCCAGGACCCCAGCCTCCTTCAGGCCTGGAGGCCACAGTGAGCCTGGATTTCCAACAGCCCTCCAGGTAACTCATGCCACCAACACTGTGCAAAATTACTAGTCCGGCTGAGCGCCTCTAGCCTCCCACTCTGGGGGCCCCCCTTAACCGGCACTTGTATCGGAGCGCAGGGGGAACTGCTATAACAGACTGGTCAGCTCCAATACTACGTATGGGCCACTATGTGACACTACAACGGCTCTGTATCTTCCCCGCTGTGCTCCTCCGCCTGCACTCAAGATCTATTCAGTGCAGTAGGGCGCTTCTTCTACGCAGTCAACGGCACCGACGTTAACTTCTTTTCTTCACATCCCACTGCCACAACCCCATCCCCTACGCGTATCGCCGCTCTAAACCTCACCTCACGCTGCCCTCTCCAGCCTAGTGGCGACGCCAACCATGGGTAGACTGCGCTCCACCACTACTGCCCCATTGCCAGCTTCAGCAAACCCACCGTCCATAATCCCCTACACTCTGTTACTGGAAGGCACACCATCCCTTTCTACCTCAGACAAGCTGGACAGGGTGCTGGTGGCCATAGAGCACTCCCGAAACTCCATGGATACCAGGCTTGGATCCTTAGCTACGGACTTAAATTTCTTACGCGATGACCAACGTAAGCTCTCAGACAAAGCCTCCGATGGTGAGAAAACACTTGCGTTCTTACAGCCACTGGCGACAGACGAGTCCACAATCCGGGACTTACAAGACCGGGTTCAGCATATCGAGGACAGGGCAGAGGACCTGCAGGGTCCCTCCCGCAGAAGCAACATTCACATCCTGGGGCTTCCGGAGGAGATTTGGGGCTGTGACCCTCTTACGTATCTGGAGACTTGGTTCAAATCTTTCACCTTACTGTCAGATCGTGCCCCTTGTTTTTCTTTTTTCTGGAGAGTGCCCAACATGCACCAGCCCGGCACCCACCACCGGGGTCCCCTCCCCGCCCCATGCCTGCTAAATGCTTGCACTTTGGGGACCGCAATGCTATCCCCCACGCTGCCAGGCCCGCTATGGATCAAGGCCAAAATCATCATGCTATTTCCGATTACGCCCGAGAGAACCAGCGCATGTGCTCCTAATTCCTGGAAGTCATGAGGCGCCGCAGCCAATTGGGGGTACAATATACGTCACTGTTTCCAGCCCGCCTCAAGATAATATCTGGTGGTGCCACCGTCTTCTTCACAGACCCTAAGAAAACCTGGGTTTTGACTGACCAACACCACGAGGAGTCGACATAGGCTCGCATCAAACCTGCATTGGGCCCCTCCAGGTCACGTGGCTGGAGACAGGGCAGGCCACACGCAGGTACTGCGCCTCGAGCATCTCCAACTAATTCCTCCAATCTGGAACAGATCATTGAAGGCCACAGGTGAGCGCTATAGGCCTCAACTACCCTAGGAACCAATGCCACAGCCACGGACGATGAGAAAGGCCGATGACTCTAAAAGGGGCTCACAACCCCCCCCCCCACTGGTAACACCACAGACGGCAGTCTTATTTGAAATATGCTTCACCTGTGTTTACATGCATGACAGTTACACAAAATTGGTCTGTATAGATCAGTAGAACGATAATGTGTACGCGGAGGCCACCAACATTTGCCCTTCCTGCTCAATCTCCCCATGACATCCCCACCCCGCAGATTCTCCATCCTGCCTCTAATGCAAATCCTGCGAGCACCTGGGCCGCCGGCTGTCCTTGCCGGAGCTGGCATGACTCAGCCCCTGTTCTTTAAGGACACCAATGCCACTCCACTATACCTCAACACCCATGTTACGCTAGAGCTTATTGACCATGCCTCATTTGGGCGTACTACCAGTTGTGGACTTTTAATTTACCCAATTTGACACAGTATCCCTTATTTACTCCCCTTCCCATACATGCTCCATCCTGGTAGGCGGCCTTTATATGGATTACTCCATGCAGGCTAGGTGACACAATAGGTTGGCATTTATCCTGTGGTCCACTCCCCATGCGCTACTCACTGCCCCCCCACACAGAGCCATGGCCTCCATAACTGATTTTCCTTTCTCACCTTGAATGTTCAGGGAATGCACACTGCCAGTCTATTCATATATCAAAGACCAACAGGAGTGGGCGGGGTCTTGTTTGCACCACCACTTGCTCTAAATAAGCACAGAGCACCATGGTGTCGGTTCGCCCTGGAGTCCCATTCTAGGAAACAAGTACAACTGTACAGAAAGAGGGTCGATATGTGCTCCTCGAGGGATGCCTTGACAGCTGGCCGTTACTCATCGGGAGCATCTATGCCCCAATACGGATCAGGTTGCCTTTTTGGATGCCCTCTCCGCCACACTCACCTATAAAACCACGCTAACCTGGGTGTTGGAAGGGGATTACAATTGAGTGGTTGACCTCACTTTGTACAGATCCCATCTCCCCATTGCACTGCCCCCCACCCCCGCACACAGAGACAGACCGCACCCGGAACTAGTCACTCAAGGATGCATGGTGGTCTTACAACTCTGGGACCGACTCTATTCTTTTCACCCCATATCCCACAATTTTCATGTGCGCCTTGACCGCTTCTTTTGTTCCACTCCCCTGGTGTCCCTTGTCCAGCACTCCGATTCCCTGGGGCACATGGTCTCTGACCATGATGCACCCGTAATGGACCACAGGTGTGTACCCCCATACCCACCGACCCCCCCACGTGGAAGCTTCCACGAGCTTGCCTGGAGAACCCGGTGTTCCAGGATAAGCAGGGGGCCATATAAAACATTATTTCTCTGAGAACCATAACACAAACTCCGCCAGGATGCTGGAGTGTGATGGCTTTAATGTGGTGATGAGAGGAATTTGTATCCAAAAGATAGTGGGAGTTCATCAGAAAGGGAAAGGGACACAGTGGCTGCCGAGAAGTCTTGCTAGATTGGGCAAAGCAACAAATGGCAACACCTCCTAACCCCACAACTCACGGAAGCAAAAACCTCCAAAACAGACCTCCTAGAACGCCGGCGACTATATAATTTTACAGCTCACGTGGCCAAAGTCCATATGGAAGGTGACTAATCAGGCAGACAGTCCTCAATCCACCCTCTTACTGCAGTGGTCACACTCTCGGGCTTCACCACCTGTACGCAGTGATATCCTGCAGTCCTTCCACGAATACTACTCCTCCCTCTACCGGGCGCCACCAGTTGCCTCGGAAGCTCACTCCAAAACTGAGATTAGATGGTCTACCCCTCGAATATTACAGTACCTTCTCATCAGCCCTGGCACCTCCCTTGCAGAAATGTATGAGGCAGCCTTAAGCACAGGCGAGCTCCCACACTCACTCTGGCAGTCTCTCTTGATCTCCCTCTCTAAACCAGACAGAGAGCCGGCACAGCTGACAGCATATGTGACCTTTTCGGCAGTCGTTCCTCTTTTACATTCCTGGACTGTTGGAACTTCCGCAGCCTCCCCACCACATCCCTCTTGGTGACCACTAACCCCAGGGCACTGAAAAAGAAGTTGGGGCCAAGGTAGATCTAAGTCATTAGGGATACCCCATATAATGTACGCAGGCTCTATTACAAGTGTGACCTCCAGGACTTTACCAAGCATCTCCAGAATGGCTGTCCAGTACCTTCAGACGAGGGGGCATCCCCATAGTGTGTGCATGAAGTCCCCTCCATCAGTTTGACATCGTAGACATGTTGGGGATTTTGTTTTACCCTTCTTGTAGAGTCTATCCCTATCATAATATGCCCTACATAGGATTTTTTTGGATTACGCGCAACCGGGACTGGATACCAACTTCTCTGGGGGGGAAATAAGCGCCGCCTCCCAGTCAATATCTTCTAGTTCTCCCACATCCTGTACCCATCGTTCCCTGAGGGTGCCCAGGTTATCTGGCTTATTGTTGTTCAATGTTTTATAGGTGAGAGATATAGCCCTTTTAGGGAGATCCTCTTGTAACAGTCTCCCCTCCAATGGCGCGTATTCCGGTATCTCGTTGTCTGCCAGTCCCTCAGCCAGCCAAGCATGCTGTAGCAGCGCATATTTAAGAAACTGGTATTGATGTAGGTTGTACTCTGTGTGGAAGGTTGCCAGACATTTGAGCTCCGCATGTTCCAGAATGTCGCGAATGGAGGTGATTCCAATCAAATCCCACGCCTCAAATCCCCGCAATTTGCCTATCTCACACAGCCATGTCCCTTTCCACAAAGGCGTCTCTTTTATAATCTTACGCATCCACCCCATGGCTCTCGTTGCCCTTGCCCACACCCCCATGGTATCTTAGGTTGCCAGGAGTTGCCTTTGGACTCCTTTACGGCCATAAAGAAAATGTGAGTTTGGAGTGCCAACATACTCCTGTCCAATCTGTATGTAGGGTGATCTTGTGCATGCACCCAGTCATTAATGGTGATCGGGCGTATTGCCCAGTAATAGGCCTCTATATCAGGGAGGGCTATCCCTCCATTATAGGGATTTTGCCGTAGGGTGTTAAGCGCAATCCTAGGATGCCTGCCCTGCCACAGGAAAGATCGTAGATCTCCATTAATATCAGTGATGGTGGACCCCAGGAGTGGGAAATATGTGTTCTGGAGGGCATATAGTAATTGTGGCAGTGCAATCATTTTAAAGAGGGCTGAAAGCCCTAGTAACGATAGGGGCAGCTCCTTCCAACACTCGGCATCTCTCCGGAAGTTGGAAATAACCCTCCCAAGGTTGTGGTGATGACATACATCTCGATGAGTGTCATGAATATGCCAAGGTATTTAAAACCCTCTGGGGCCACTTTCAAAGTCCTGGGGCAGGAGGGCCAATCTCGCATATGGCCTGGAGAATATATCATAAACTTGTCCTAATTAATTTTGTAGCCGGAATGCTGCCCATACGCTTCTAATATATGGAACAGGACAGGAATGGTGGTCCGGGGTTTGGTAATATAAAGCAGGATGTCATTCATGTAGAGGGAAATCTTCTCCTCCATGCTGTCAGCATCCGTGGTCTGAAAACCTCAAATGCCAGGATGTCCTCTGATTTGGCAAGCCTGTGATTCCACTGTGAGGGCAAAAAGATGGGGGGGTGGGGAGGAAGAGGACATCCCTGCTGTGTCCCTCGGCCAATGGGAAACTCAGATCCCAACAAACCCTTAACTCTCATGGAGGCTTTTGGCTCTTGATAGAGTATTGATATCCGGTTCCTAAATTTAGGCCCAAAGCCAAATTTAAGTAGTGTGCTTTCTATGAGAGGCCAATATATCGCGTCAAACGCTTTCTCTCCATCCGAAGACAAAAAAATGTGAGAGGCAATTCGGTACTTGACTTCCAACATCAAGTTGAGAGTTTGACGTACGTTGAGCCGGGTGGAATGACCCGACATTAACCCGGATTGGTCCCTATGAATGTGCGGTATGATCACCTGCAGCGTGTTACCAGTATCTTGGCCAGAACTTTTACCTCAGTATTTAAGAGTGAGATCGGGCGATATGATTCGCATCTGTCTTGTTGTTTGCCCTCTTTATGGGTAATTGTTATGGTGGCTGTCCTGAGGTTGGGGGGGGATGCCAGTTTAACCCACTTCCTGAAAGAGGTTTAACAAACAGGATCCCAGAATGTCTGGATGATTATAGAATTCAGTTGGGATGCCCCAGCGTCATTTCCGTCTTTAGTTTGGATTCCGCTGCCTGTATCTTGGCAAGTGTGAGGTCACCTTCTAAGGCATCCACCTCCTCTGCACCCAATGCTGGGGTCGGAATGCCAATCAAATATTAATTAATTGCAGCAGCAGTCGAGCCGCGTAGAATGACTTGTATTAATTACCGAATGATTGGACAACCAGGGTGTCTGTGGCATATATTGTCCCCTCATTGTCCCTAATGCTACATACCCATCGTGCTTTCAATTCTTTTATGCTGAGCCAGGCAAGAAGATTCCCAGCCTTGTCCCCCACCTTGTACAACCTGTCCAATCTCACCAGCCTCTGAGCTAGAGCCCTGTCCAGCGCCAAATCATGGTATCTGTACGGAGAACCTTTTTAGGTCTCGCCTAGCGTTGCTGCGCACATGCGCAGCTCGCTCGGCGAGATTTATTGCAGATGAGGACTTTGAGAAAAGGGCTTGAAGCCCCGCCCCTTATTCCCATTGGCTTGCGTCACCGTTTATGTTAAACGGTGGGCTGCCATTGGAAATAAGGTTTCTGGGGTGCCTCCTTTTCGCTTTTTTGTCCGGCCCATCCGGACTGGCTCGCCTGCTTCACGGCTGTCGTGAAGCAATTCCTTATCTTTATGGGGACCATGTGTTTTTACTCAGCCGTGTTTATGTTTGCATCGCGCTTTCACTTAAAGTGAAAGCGCGATGCAAATATTAACAAGCGCCTGAGTGAAAACACATGGCGAGCGCTTTTTTGTTCCAGCTGACCCTGTCTACAAATGCACGAGAAGACCTACATAGCGCTCACCTGCGAACTGCATCGTCACTAGGCGCTTCCCAGCAGAGAAAGTGCTGGTACCAAGACTACAAGAATGTGTCTTTTCATTTTTCGAAAAGTCTGGCTATTTGCCTCGGCGCATGGGAAGGCGGTTTAATTTTAGTATTACTGCCGAGCGTTAGCGTACCCTCCTTCAGGCCGGAACCACGTTCAGGGGTCGCATGATTGTTGCGCTGAAACAGGGCGATATAGTTTGATGTTAATCCCGATCTCTGCATTTCATTTTCAGTTCATCAAATAGAAGTACAACCCCCAGTGTTTGAATCGGGCTTTCATAAATTCTGGTACTTGGTGCAAACCCCGGTTGGCACACGAGTCTAAATTATGAGTTACTCGTGAAAAGCTCCCCCCCCCCCCCCCAACACCCCGTACATTTCAGCGGGTCAAACGTATCGACATTTACCAGAGGTTTGTTTTTTCTATTTAAACGTCCCCCCCTCCCCGTGCGACCACTCACCCTTTATCAGAATCCCCCCTATAACATCCCGATGGCCGCGGATAATGATGCCAGAGGCCCTTTTCTGGTGGCGGAGTGTAGCCTCCCCTGGATACCGGGCAAGGAGTAGGTAATTATCTGCTCTGGAGAAGAACCCGACGCTCACAGGGAGGGTCAGAGGACATGTTCTACCAGTTGCTTGTCAGAGAATGTTCGTGGAAAAACACAGTTCTGTATCATCACCAGAGAAAGCTTAGCTCACACTTACACGCCACTTGTGACCCTCGTCTAGCTCTGTTTTGTAGTGAGAATACGAGAATGTTTTAATAATAGGAGTTTGGATGAATGGTGTTCCTAACGATAATGCTGATGGAGGGTTCTTGTCGTCACCTTTAAAGTATCCCGTATTAAAGGATTTTTTTTTACCAGTGGAGTTTGAAGTATGGCACGCTTCATTCATTCTGTGGCTCAGAACGATTGCAGGCGCTGCAGTCACCCCTACCCCCTCCTCCCGGATCATTAATCCCCCGCTCCCCTGTGCTCCAACGCCTGCTTCTCCCCGGGGAGCTCAGCTTTCTGTTTACTGCTCCTTACGTATAAACAGTGCTTTAAATGGGCCGGTACTCACCGGTACTGAGTACCGGCACTTCTTTGATTTATCACTCTGAGTACCGGCACTTCTCTACTGCCCTGGAGAGTACAGGTACTCATGACATGAAAAGGTAGGCTCATTGGCTGTGCTGGTGAGCAGGAGTGAAACGTGTCTGCTTCTGTTGCCCCGATCTGAGCCCCAGCTGAGCTATTCAGCAGGGCTCATTTCAATAATGTCTGGGTGCTCACCATCACACTGTGCTTGACAGAGCAGGGTCCATTCAGACCCTGTGCTGTGCCTTTTAATTTTTTTAAAGGCATTGCCATTTACAATGTCAATGGCTCAAAATAATGTCATTGCGAGACCTATTGCATTGTAAATGCTTGTTCTAAAAAGCAATTGGTCAGGTGAGGCGAGGGACTGCTCCTCCAGGCGGAAGATTTGCCGTTCTAGGTGTTCCAGTTCCACTACTTCCCGCTTCTTCTTTTGAGTAACCAGGCTTTGTGACCTGTCTCTCAGGACAGTTTTATAAGCCTCCCACAGTTTGATTTTTGAAAGAACTGAGGGGCCGATTCCGATCTCGGCCGGTAGGGCTCCGAATCGGATTCGGCTTTACCGGATCCGATTCGGAGCCCTGTTTCCCGACCGAACCGTACGCGGGTCCGGCCGGCGAGTACGATGCGAAATCGCCGACCGACTCGTCCGGGCATCCCGACCGCTCCGACCGACTCGCTCCCGGCTCGAACCGCTCCGACCGACTCGCTCGGACTCGACTCGCACCGCGCAATGGAGACGTTTCCCGGCCGGGTAAGTACGATGCGCGCCGCGAGCAGTCCGACCGAGCCGCGCCGTCCGGCTCGTAAGAGCTGTCGGAGCCGTACTTTGGGGGTCCGTGTCGGACCCCCTGTACGCGTAGCCGCGCGAGTCGCACACAGGGGGACCCATGGGTCCCCCTACCTGTGCGTGTACGGCGCGAATCGCTTCGCCGCGTACCCGCTGTAGGGGGCGCACTTGTCCGACTCGCACCCATTGAGTCAATGGGAGCCCGCGTACGCGTTGTACGACCGGCTCCCATTGACTTCAATGGGAGTCCGACCGACTCGAGTCCGATAACATACGGACGCATCGTACTCGTTCGGTCGGACTGCACGGGTCCGATTCGGTCGGAAATCTCTTCGGGTCCGGCTCGGTCGGAGAAATTTACGGCCCGAATCGGAATCGACCCCTGAGTCTTTATTTTCCATGAAGAAGAGTTCAGTGTCTACCCACCCGATCTCGGAGGTCCCATGCTCTTAGCTTCCACCCCATGGAAGGAGAGCTGGGTTTTGTTCCCAACTGCACAAGGAGGAGGGAGTGGTCAGACGATCCCTGTGCCAGATATTCTGCTCGGTTCACCTCTCCCACCTCACCCTTCTGGTACAAACACATGGTCCAATCGGGAATAGGCCCCATGCGCCCCAAAAAAATTAGTGTTGCCTGCCGTGGGGTGCTGGGACAGCCCCAATGCTTCCACAAATTGGGCTAGAGGGGCAGTCTGTGGGCTCTCAGTATGTGTCACAGAGCAATCCAACCGTACTTGCAAAACATAATTGAAATCCTCACCTAAAATATGAAGGGGGCTGGGGGTTTGCAACAGGATATCAACCACCTTAGCCAACATAGGGGCCTGCAGCCGGGGGGGGGGGGGGGAGGAGACATAGATGCAGATCAACGTTATCTCTTGTCGACCCCACTTAACCCTCACTCCCACATATCTACCCTGTGTTCGCACCATTTCCGAATCATCATGAAAGGGGAGAACCTTTTTATCAAAACTGCAACACTCCTAGACCCTGAAGTATAGCCAGCATGAGCCAGAGGTATATATGGTCCCCGCCCTAGAAAACGGCACTGAGTGCCCTGGAGGTGTGTCTCTTGCAGCATAACTATATTGGGTTGGAGACACCGAACATAGTTCGCCACTAATCCACGGTCAATTTTATTTCCCAGACTGTTAACATTCCATGTCAACACTGAGAGCCCTAGCATGTCGGGGTGATGGATGCCGTCATATTGGGCTCAGGTAGAGAGATGCCCTACATGCTACATGTGCCGCTGTGTCTGCATGTTGCTTCCAAAGACCACCACAGTAAGTCCAAAAAAACAAAAAGCGATGGAACGCCCCCTCCCGCCAAACCAACACCCCACAATTTCCCTGACACTGTAAAACGCTTAATTTGATAAAAATCGTGTTCAAGAAGATAGAGAGGTCTGTCGCCCTGTCCCCAATAACTCCTAAAACTCAAACACTATAGTGCATAGAGAAGGACAAAAGAGAAAGGAACAAAAGGAGGAAACAAGAAAAGGAAAGAAGGGAAAAAAGGAGGAAAAGCGAGAGAGCAAACTGCAAGAAAGTATAGATGTTTTAATTCTGAGGTCAGCTGAGCTCTCCCAGAGGGTGTTATAGATTGCAGCCATATGGTTGCCACTTCAAGGGCTTTGGTGTCCTGAATCCAGAGTTTGGATCTGTGGTTGCTGTCCTGTATCTTCTCCGTCCTTTTCTAATGCCCCTATTTCTTTCACAAGAGGATGAACAGTGTCCAGGTCTGAAGATGATTCTCCCCCGCTAGATCCTGACGGCGAAGCATTTGGCAGTGTGAGACCTGCAGATTTCTTTGATGCATGTCCATTGTCCCCGTCTCGTCCCAATCCCTTTGTGGGATGCGGGGTTCACTTGCCAAGTGAAGAAGGTTTACGACTCCATCTCTGTTGCTGCTGTTGACTGGTCTTAGGCCTGGCACCCGTAGCTCAGGGTGTTCGCTATCTGGACCCTGCGTCTAACCGTGGCGGAAACCTAAGCCTCTCCTTCAACCAGGCCCATGCCTCCTCTGGAGTCTGGAAAAAGAAGGACTTCCCCCCCGATATAGAACTTTCAGCTTTGCTGGGAACAGTAGCATATAATGTAGCTAGAGGGCACGTAGCTTTCTTTTCACAGAGTCTAACATGAGGCGCTGTCTGTGAACGTTGTGGCTATAAGCGGGGAACACCATGATCTCGGGGTTTTTACGCAGGGTGAGACTCTGGGTATGGACGAGGCGGAGGCGCTTGACTTCTCCTTCACCATATCCCCACACTTTACGCTGGGGGGTTCTCCGGTATATCGTCCTCCGGGCCCTTCAGGCACCTTCTTGAAGGCTTTAGACGAAGTTATTGTGAAGAGGGCCCCGCAGTATTCAAATTTTTTGTTGTTAGGAGATTTCAACATTCATTTGGACTGTGTTGAGGCTAACGACACGAGGGAATTGGGCGACTCATTGAACCTGGCTCAACTGTCCCAATGGATTAGGTCCCCATCTCATAGGGGAGGGCATACGCTAGATGTAGTCTGCTCCAATTTCCCTCTAAGCGTTCAAGAACCTATTCCAGTTTCTTGGTCCGGTCACTTTTTAATTCACTTTTCTTGGACCTTTCAGGTGCCTTATCCAGCGAAGAAGACCACTCAGGACAGACCATCTAAAAAAATAGAGCCTACTGCACTATGCAGAGTTCTGTCTGACACCCGCCCTATCGCTTCCAAGGAGTTGGTTGGCGCCATAGGGAGTTTTAATAATTGGATCTCACAGGCGGTGGAACATCTTTCCCCACCTCTCTCTAACAAGCGAGTGAGACATACCCCTTCCAAACCTTGGTTCTCTAGCGAGCTTAAGGAGCTAAAGCAATCCTGTAAAAAACTGGAGCGCAGCTGGATACAGGCCTACTGCCCACTGGCTAAAATAGCCCTTAGGAAATCCCAGAGAGAGTACTATGCTGCTATCAAGATGGCTAAAGGCAACTAGGGCCATTCTAATCTCTTCACTAGCCTTGATTAGGGCTGTTTCGGTGCTGTGGTCTGAGCGGAACCCATACTGAATGGAATCAAGTACGTTATGAGATTGGATGAATTTGGTTAGTTGAGAATACATTACTTTCTCAAAGATCTTGGCGGTTAGAGGGAGGCATGATGTCAGAAGATAGTTGTTTGGATCTGATGCATCCAAAGAGGGTTTCTTAAGAAGAGGACGGACAGATGCTTTTTTTCCATTCGTCTGGAAAGAAGCCCTGCTGAAACACAAGTTGGAAAATATCAGTAAGTAACGGTGCCAAGGTATCCGCACTCAGAGGCGACCCTAGGGGGACAAGGGTTGTTTGGTGATCCCGATCTGGCTGACTTAATCAATCTTGCAATGGTGTCAATGGTTGGTGTTGTAAAGGTGGAGAAACAGGACCCTAGGTGCAAGAGGCTAGGGGAAGTTTCCTGCGATGTGTTATGGGTGCTAGTCAAGTCACTATGGATTGAATTGCTGAAAAAGAAATTAGCGGTCTCATTACAAAAGGACTGACTGGAATTGGCAAGTTTCTTTTCCGGGTTCTTTGTGAGCATAACTGCCCGAAAGATCTCTTTGGTGAAATTCTTGGCAAGTTAAATTTTTTCGGTGAAGTATTTGGCTTTAGCTTTAAAGAATTTTGAATTGTAGATGCTTAGGCAAGATTTATATTTGGCCTTTTCTTCGATACCATAGTTGTGATACCAGATTTTTTCTTGCCTTCGACAAATCTGTTTGGAAGTTCGTAGGTCCTCTGAAAACCAGGGGGCAGAAGGTATATTTCTAGTTGGTTTATTAGGCTTAAGGGGGGCCATCTTTAACATGGCTATGTGTAGCCAATGTTGTATTGGGCAACGGCTTCATCTGGGTCGTCGGAAAAAAGGGGGTGAGAGTTGGCTAAAGTGGTAGCCAGAGTAGAAGGGTCAATTGTATGCCAAGAACGAATAGGACCTGCATGGGAAGTGCGGCGGTGCAGAGGAAGTGGGGACTTAATGGAAATCTGGAACAAATTGCAGTGATCAGACCAGACTAGTGGAAGAGAGTGTGAGAAATTTAAATAGTCGTTATGTGTAAAAATGCCATCCAAAGTGTGGCCGGCCGAGTGTGTGGGGCTCGTTACCATTTGAGAGAGACCGAAGGTGGACACTGTATGGAGAAGTTAAAGTCCCCAAACACAGTATAATCGTTTTGGAGTATGTAAGCCTCCAACAGCATGCTGAGATCGTGTGTAAAGATTTCCTGTCAACCAGGGAGTGATAAATCAACAAGCCTTTAAAAGATTGAAAGTCAGATATCTTAATGTTGAAAGCGAGCACTTCGCAGAAAGAAAAAGGAAGTGGGTCACAGAGAACTGTTAACTTGGATTTATGGATAAGTGCTAGGCCACCACCATGCTTGAGAGGTCTGTCGAGCCTATAGATATCATAGCCCTTGGGAATAGCTTCCAGAAGATCTGGCTGGATGCCAAATCTGCCCAAGTTTCCGTGATAAAGGCAAGGGAAAAATAGTGTTCCTCCATAAAAAGATGAAATTCTGTTTTGTGCCTTACAAGTGACCTTGCATTAAGGAGCATACATGGCAGTAGAGATTGGTTTGTCAAGTGAATAGATTGGAAATTAGATGGGCCCCTAACAAATTATTATGGGTCGGGCGGCAATTTAAGTAGAAAGTTACAGTTGGAGGATATGGTGGTACCTTCGAGATGGAGATTAGTAGTGTCTAGACTATGTGGAATAGGACACTTACCAGAATGATTTAATGCCAGGAGAGCTGCGCGTGAATAAGCAACAGGAAACTTCACAGCTGGTCCGTAATGGACTGGGGGCCCAGCGCTCAGCGAGATCCGGTGTGGACAGGCTTGCCTTTGGCTGTTGGAATGGTTAAATGACCCGTCATGGGCCGGAGGCGTGGGCGTGGCATAGCGCGCTCTGCAGCGCAAAGCCAGAAAACAGGTGGGGGAAATAAAAACACGTAACTGCGGTCTAGCAACCCCTGAGGCTCACTTGCAGACTCCCCTGCAGGTGAGCTCTACCAGTAAATTAAACTAAAACAAAGGTGAGAAATAGTTAAAAGCATAAAATTATCATAATGGGCATCAGCCCGAGCTGGACAGGGAATTGTACCAGCAGACTGTGAGGGAGCCAGGCACCTCCCAAAAAGATGACAGAAGGTCTGCCTACAAGGAACCAAAATGTTTTTGAAATGCAGCAGGACCAAGAGATCAGATGCAGCACTCGTAGTGTATTGTGGCCCATTTTACCCAGTTGTGGCTGTCTGGGTACTTTATCTTTTGCTGTAGTCCCACTGGCTTCTCTAGTCATCGCTGAGACTGAGAAGGGGTCCGTCGAACTCGAAAGACAGGGCGGGGGGTGCGGGGGCTGGAGATGCCATGGGGAATATCCTCCGTTACATTATGGCAAGCCACTGGGCACCGATCAGGTGCTTCGGGAAGACATGACAGCTGTGGCATGATTATTTATGCATTCCACATCTTAGGCAGTTCCCGGGGGCATCAAACTTCCCTGCACTCAGCCAAGAGGACTCAATGGATGATGTTCTCAAGCACTGGTGCACAAGTGCGACAGGGGCCAGCCTCAGACCTATGTGACACTCCACACGCCCTTCTTATGGTGACTTTGGGGCCTGAAAACATGCCTTTGCACACTCACATGTATATCCAGGCCGAGACCGGTCCACCTGGCAAATCTAATCTCCAAGCTCCACACAACAGGTTGCGACAGCACCGGCCGAGACTCCTCCCCTATCTTAGCCGATGGTCAGGGCTTGGCGGACGTTGCAGTCACTGACGGCTCGCTGACCTCCGTTGCCGCTGTCCGCGCCCCAGCAAGCTCCCAAATCGGGACCGGCCTTGCAGGGAGAGATCCGAGGATTGGGACCCCAGGTGGTCACTATCGTACAGGCTCGCCGACCTCACCCTGCTTCTGAGGATTGCCGATTCCCTTGATGGCGGTCAGGTCCCCCCAGCTCCACCACACATCCCCCATGAGGCCACTCCACCCACCGCGGGATGGATATCTTCACCAGCAATTGCCTTGTCTCTGAAGCCCCCCGGGGGGGGGAACCATGGGATGCTGACACTCACCGCCTCTATGACCGCAGTGATGAGTCTACCGGTGCACTCGCCTGCCTGGCATGCCGCCGCCATCTTGTGGTCTCGGACACCGCTCAGGACTCACAGACAAAAAGGGGCAAAATGCGGTGTCTCCGGAGCCAGCAACTGGTCTCCGACAGCGTGCGACAGCAGCGCCTTTAATTGTGCCTTTGGTACATATTTAGAAGGCCCTTGGGAAAGCAGGATCAATGTCGTGATGCCCGAGCTCATAAAGACCTCAGCTACCCTGTCCTTTTGCTGGCCACACCCTCTGACTCCCTAGGCATTTTTAAGCATAAAAAATAACAAAGTATGCACTTACTTCGCGGCCCTAGCACTCCTTGCCAAACACGCGCTCACACTCCACTGGCGTTCCACTACAGCCCCTCCGATGCCAGCACGGCATGGTGCAGTACACAAATGGGGTGCAGTGGAGGAAGATGCCCTCTGCTGTGAGGTGCGTTGACTGCGCAAACAACCTTCTGCGTCCAATGGGCCACCCTACTCATGCATTTCCAGCAGGAGGTGGGAAATGACGATCTATTCCATGATCACACCATGTGCTTCCCATGTACGCCATCAACGCTGCTCCGATTAGGGGCCTCTATGTCACCACTCACCCGTGGTCTCCACTTAGCCACCTTCACTCAGTACACACAGCCCCCATACGCCTGTCCACCCACCCTTGCCACTATTCCTACCTCACTCTTCACATTCAGCCTCCATCACCAAGCCTGCCCACCCGTCTCTTGCGCACGTTTCTAAGTTTGCCTCCAGTTTGCACCATTGTGACGATATACAACTGTTTCATTTCAATGTAAAAAGAGGACTCTTCAATCCTCTGTTCCTTTACATGCTCTACACTGGCTTTGTTTTTTATACATTTATGTATAATCAGATTGTACTAACTGTCCAGCGACAATTTTTTTTTTTTTTTTAAATATGCAGAAAATCTGCCTTACAATTCAATGTAGCACTCTTTTATCCTATTGACTAATATTTTGTTTTCTGGGGGTTAATTTCTAGCTTTTTAGCATTTATGTTTGCTGCCAGGGTGTTTTATTTTTTTGTGTTAAGCTTTCAGAGTTCACTCTAAGATGACCTTGTCAATTGCATAGTGTAATACAGTCATCCCTCATTACGGGCCAGGAAAGTGTCACCCCTCTCAAAAATACATTCAGCCATAATGTTTAAAAAACCAGGTGGGACTTACTATTTGCAACTGTCTATTTCCACTCAGGTATCACAATACAATAATCTGACCAGAGCTTGTGGATAATCCTCACTATTCAATCTTTTAATTTTACTCACTAAGCTAACCCCACTGACTTGCATCAAATGCAGCCTCAAAACAATGGAAGAAGCAAATAGGAGAGTTATCCTCTCGTGAGCATATTTTTTCACCAGGCAAAAAAAATTGAGATATTGGTCAGTTTTTTGATTTTGTCATGCAGAATCCCATCAGTACCAGGGGTGGAGCCGGGCACCATTTACTTTTTCTCATAAGGTGTAAAGAAAATCTTGATAAAAAATACCCAGATCGAACAATGGGTTGATGATCTAAAACTAGCGAAATCTTCCTGGGGCCCCTTTTTTATGCATTGGGTTTATTCCTCTTGAAGTCTGAGTTCTTCTCCCCACAAATCTTCTCAGCTAAATCATGTTAAACCTTAGGAACAAGTCAGCATCACCCCCACTAATCAAGTCCTGAATTCTAATATTTTGGGGCAGTAATTGCTACCAGTCTGTTCTTGAGCCTGAAACCCCACACAGTGGTATAAAAGGTCACCTCCAACAAAGGCGTAATCAGTTAGACTGGCAGAATTCCCCACCCAGTACCATTTGCTAGTTCTTAACCTGGAAAATAACCCTTTACCAACAATAGCTGATCCAACACCAGCATGACAATCATCTGCTTTCCTCCTTCATTCAGGTAATTAATTCTAAACAAGTCCTGGCTTCAACCTCAACCCAAAGTGTATATCCTGATAATACCCGTAGTCCAAACCCGCTCTTGACCTAGAAATCCATTCCCTTATTTAGAAACACCATCAAACAACCCCCTTGACTCAATCTCTCCTTGAAGCCCCTTCGCTCCATGTCTCCTTGAACCTCTTTGGTCAATCTCTCCTTGAACCTCTTCGCTCAATCTCTCTTTGAGGGTATTCTGAGTCTATCATATCCTGCCGTCCCTCGATCCTGATTTCTTCAGAGGACTAGGCTTCATCCATTAACATATCATGACATTTAGGATACTGAAGTGTTCCTCTTTGACAGACTTCACTTTCCACCTTGCCATGTTCCTGAATGTAATCTTAAAATAGCTAGATCAAGGCTGGATCCTCAGCCTTTGAGGCTTCACCTCAGATTCTCAGAACTATTTATAAAAATATATACACTCCACCCATTCTTCATCCATTTCATTCCTTAAACCCACTACAGCACAGTTTTTCTCAGAGGACTTGATCCCTATTGGCTCAATAATGAGTGCACATGAATATTATCAAATCCACATCAGGTTTGTTTTTTTAATTTAACTTTCAAGGACTACTCCCCGAGTTGTTCACCACTCTGCCCTTTCTTCCATCTAACATTTTCTTCCCCATCAATACCCATTGCTTGTTGAGTATAAAAACATATGGGATTCGAAGTGTGTGCAGAATGTAGTACACTACTCCCCATTGGCAACAGTCTAGTTTTTAACACTGCATTTTTAATAAAAAGATACATTTCTCGTTTGCTGATCATATTTTGATTTACATTGGTTTGATAAGACCTCACATCCTCAACCATATGACAATAATAATTTAGCTACCCACTTTTGCTTCGGATATGGCAGCCCAATGTGCACACTGTCACACAACAGAGTCCATATGACTCTGGTTATGCATATACACCAGCTTTGCATTTTACATACACATAGTTCAATAAAAGTGTCTCAACCTGGAGTGTGTGGCTTTCCTGAAGTACACTAACAGACCTTCACCTCCCTTTACTCACCATCATGTAAGATCCTTCTAGTGGCTGCTGTTCTAATATAAGGACCAATACTCTGTCTGCCCCAGGCATATCAAGTCTTGGATTGAAGCACCTCGACCTCAAACCCACCTACTGAAGAAATGACACAGTTTAACCTGGGACAGAACTACTCATTCATCTTCTGTATAACTTGGACTGGTCATGATAAGGGCCTTTCCTCTGACACTCATTTCCAGTATCTTGAACTGCTTTGGGTAACTGTTGCAACCACCTCAACCAACCACAGGGCCGGAGCTGGTGGTAGGCACAGTTTGTTCTCAGGAGGGTTGCCTCATGCAGAGTCAAGATCTTTTACAATAAACACTTTTCCGGCATTCAAAACACTGATATGGTTTTACTTCCTTGTAGGTTCTCTCACATTGAGGTAATTTTTCGTCTTGATAGTTTCTAGAATTCACAGCACACTTACCGTTTTCTCAAAGTTAGCATTTCCAAGTTTGTTTTTCCTTGCATACATGTTTAAAGCTCTAAAGTTAGCTGTGAGTTCTCTTCTTAAGACTTGCCTTGTTCCATTGAGATCTTATCTTCAGAATGTGTACATTTACACCTAAATGGGCAGCTTGTCCAGGTTCTCATACACACTACTTCTGTTGGGTTGTTCCGCATTTTATTTGATTTCAAATTGGGTATTTCTTCGCCTTCAGGATCATTACACCCTGAAGAGTAGTCTGCTGGGTCAACAGTCTCCCCTGATAGAGGAACATGTTCCCAGAGTGTGTTCAATACTGCAATGCTTTAATGTTTAGATGATACTGAAAATTCTTATGATGATACAGATTTCTCACCAAATTTAACTGACTAGACTCTTGATACTATAGAGACTGGCAGAGATAGTTACACCCCAAAAGCTGCAAAATTAAACAAATCACACTGTCCCTTAAATATCTACTTTTGCCTCCAGTGGCATAGAGAATACAATTCTAAATCCTCTTCACCATTTTCAAATGAAGAGCTGCCCATGGATCAGAATATGGTCAGTTGCTACTCCTGAACTATATCTGTACATGCTCCGTTAATATAATTCTGTTTGTTCATGCCACAAATACTGAAAGGTACACAGTGAAAAAAATATCAATTCACAGGATAGGAGCCCTGCTCTGGAAAGCTGTGTCCAAGATAGAAGAATTTTTCTAACCTTGCAATGTAAAAAAAAAAGTGAAAAACAAGCTTATTCAAAGAAGCCTTTCTAACCTCCAAGAAGTACAGGAGCCCTTTGTTCACAATTCGGACCCCCTGCTGAAGAATAGATTTGAAACTTCTTCCTTCACAAACTAATGCTTTAGAACTTAGGATGCTACTATGAAGTGTAGCAGCCATGCATGCATTGGACAACCTGCCTCTGTAAGGTTGCTAGAGCTGGGGAGCATCCAGTTACTACATATCTAAATGGCTCTATGTCAAGTGCTCTACCTGCAGTCATTTTTAGATTATTAATAATGAACATTTTGCATGATTAGATTTAAGGCCCCACATTCACAATGGAAGAAAAGCAACCCTAGAAGTCCCACAATAGGGAGTGCAGGTGGCTAAAAAGCCCAACATGGCTGAAGATGTAACACTTGACATGGGACAACTGAGTAGCAGAGCAGTCACCTGTCAGGACCATCGCTGAGATATGAGCCGACTTGGAGGAGAGTTTATCACATGTCAGAATTATCAGCGGCAGGCAGGTAGGATTGTGATATAATCTGTCACATGCCAGGATACCTGTAAAATTGCTCAGTGTCAACTACATGACAGACATGCCTCTCTAAGTATGGTAGGTTCAATTCAGTCACATAATAGATGTGTAATGGAACAATAAACAGGGTTTGTGATATAAAGACACGTCAGGATTACCACTGAAAGGCCGCTAGGCAGAATCAGTCCTATACTTTGTTGCACATGAATGAGCAAGAGTTGAGACAGACTTGAGTAAAATCTCAAACACTCTCATAAATCTCACTGACTTTGACCCAGCTCCACAGCATCAGACAATGAAAATTAAGAAAGCAATAATTTTGACATTTAAAAATAACTGTGGGCCACGTGGGTCTAGTAACTTCAATTTACTTTAACCGTTAACCTAGTGGACAGTTTTTTTACACTCTGTCATTTCTGGGTTATTTTGTAAGTTTTGCTTGAGGAATCCTGTTATAACTAAAAAAAAAAATGTTCACTTATGTAGAATCAAATTGAGTTTGTGTTTGAAGCTTTTCTGGCATTTAGAGACTTGAACATTTTTGTCAAGTGTGCGTTCTTTCCTCATGTTTGGTAAGATGATTTTTCTGACGGAAGCTTTTCTGGCAAGTAGAGCACTGATAAGGCTTTTCTCCGGTGTGTGTTTTCTCATGTTGCACAAGAATGGATTTGCAAATGAAACGTTTCTGGCATTGAGAGCACTGATAAGGCTTTTCCCCAGTATGTCTTCTCTCATGTTGAATGAGACTGGATTTGTAACTGAAGCCTTTCTGGCATTCAGAGCACTGAAACAGCTTTTCTCCAGTGTGTTTTCTTTCATGTTGAATGAGACTGACTTTGAGAGTAAAGCTTTTCTGGCATTCAGAGCACTGATAAGGTTTTTCCCCAGTGTGTGTTCTCTCATGTTGAGTGAGATTGAATTTATGACTGAAGCTTTTCTGGCATTTCAAGCACTGATAAGGCTTTTCTCCCGTGTGTGTTCTTTCATGCTGAACGAGAATGGATCTGTAACCAAAGCTTTTCTGGCATTCAGAGCACTGGTAAGGCTTTTCCCCAGTATGTGTTCTCGCATGTTGAATGAGACTAGATTTGTAACTGAAACTTTTCTGACATTTCAAGCACTGATAAGGCTTTTCCCCAGTATGTGTTCTCTCATGCTCAATGAGAATGGATTTGTAACTGAAGCTTTTCTGACATTCGAAGCACTGATAAGTTTTTTCACCAGTGTGTGTTCTCTCATGTTGAGTGAGACTGAATGTATGACTGCAGCCTTTCTGGCATTTAGAGCACTGATACAGGTTTTCTCCAATGTGCGTTCCCTCATTGCAAACAAGATCAGATTTGTAACTGAAGCTTTTCTGGTCATCAGAACATTGAGAAAGTTTTTTTTCCAGCGACTGTTCTCTCATTTTGAGTGAGAATGAATCGATAGCTGAAGCATTTATGACATTTAGAACACAGGAATGGTTCTTCTCCAGTGTGGATTCTCCCATGTTGAATGATACTGAATTTAGGATTGAAGCTCTTCTGGCTTTCAGAACACCGATAAGGTTTTTCCTCAGTGTGTCATTTCTCCTGTTGAGTGATACTGGATTGATAACCAAAGTTGTCCAAAAATCAGTGCACTTAAAAGGTTTATTTCCGGAGTTAATGTCTTCACATTCCGATAAACCTGAGGGATGGACATCTCTTCACATTAAAAAAGTTATATATTTTGTATTTAACAGTTTTATTTAGGACTCTCAGTCTCGTTATGGTGCTTAAAATATTAGAGCGGATGAGAACAGTGTGTTTGGTATTAGGGTAATGTCAATCATCGAGAAAAGCTGCGAGTTAAAAGTGAGGCGAGTAGATTAAGTTTTGATATCCAGGAGCAAAGAGTGTCAGGTGGATTGTTTGCCTCAATAAAGGTATAGAACATAAAATAATGTTTTAGGCTAGGTTGGTTTTAAATCTCGGTACTTCTCAGTGCCTTTGCTGAAATCTAGGCAAGTCCTCTTATAATAACTTTCTTTCATACAGTGTGTGTTCTCTCTTTGAATCAGATGAGTCTTCAGACTGAAGTTTATTCTCTCAGATTGATGTGATTGGTATTTTCTGACAATATTTTTGTTGCTCTGGCCATTGGTTTGTTTTTGAATCAGAGTTTGCTTCTCTAGAACAGTTCATGAGCTTGGATTCACAACAGAGATTAATTGCAATCAGCATTACATGCACATTGATTTTTTCAAAATTGAAAAAGTTTGCAAATAATTAAACATCCCATGGTGAGAAAAAATTCTTCCCTTAGCACTTGCACGGAGTGTACATTTGGGTGTGATTTGCCTTTAAAAAACTATTTAATTTTGATAACTCACACTAATTGAATGTTTCTTTACTTTGGTGTTCAAGCAGAATAAAATGTGTGAAGTAGAAAAGTCACTTCCATGCTTAATAGTTTCCTCTTTTCAGAGTTTGTCACCACACCTGCTTTTGGAAATTGCTGTAAACATTTAGAGTTCTGGGTCATCTTCACTTTCTCAAAATAATCATCCCTGTGCTCTGGCGTTCTGTTGCCTGGGACCAAACCACTAGCTTGCTTATTCTGGCCATACCTCAAGTCACCTGCAGAATCAAAATTAAATAGTTAATACATTTGCAAAAACAAATATTTATAAGTTGACTTGCATAAAGGTATCAGAAGTAAAGCAATGAAGGTTTTTTAAGACTTTATTTACATTTTCAAATAAAGGGAGATAGACACTGCCAACCTAGCCAACCCATAAACAAACAAGACACAGTTACCATTACAGTTTTCGTGTCAGGAAGCAGTGTGTATGTTTTCATAAGTGCAACAATAACAATAGGGTATACCATTCCAACATCTAAGTTCAAAGTTTTATATTAGAGAGACTGCCGGGATAGCAGACGGAGACTAGGTTAACGGACCATCATATCACTCTCAGAAAAATCTCTGAGATCATGACGTCCACGATCACCAAGGAGCCATACCTTACCACTAGAGGGTAACTAGGACTAAGAACCTACACATATCAGTGTAAGTCTACCCCCTAACCTATTCTTATGGTATACTTTGAAAAGAGGTGGGGTCACACATGAACAGAAGGATCCCCACTCTCCCCAAGTGAAGAGTAGGTGTATATACACATATAGGTCCTGAAGAAATGCCACTTGATCATCTTTGACAGTACCGGCATGAAACATGGGGACCTTGAACCTGTATCAACTTATCTTTATTTAATCCCACTTTTCTTATCCAGGAGAAGCTAGGATCATTATATCCTTAAGTTTCCCACATTGTTTTTAGCCTTGACATAGATTCTTTCAATCTAATTAAAACACAACTACAGAGTATCTATAGCCAATTTTAACATAGATCCATTTCCAATCTTCTTGTTTCAAATCTTCCCATTCGTTTACTGGGATACACTAATATTCCCAGTACTCCTTTGGCGAATCGAAAAGATCTCCAGGAAAGTGCCGCCATGTGGAGCCCGTTGGACATTGCAGCACCAGCCCAACAAGGAGCAGGCCCAATAATGAAGAATGCCTGTGGGTGAGGGCACTTGCTTCTAAGAGCAGACGCTCCTAGCGACCAATGATGTATCTAATTTGAAGGTCTAATAGAAGACCTTCAACTTAGATTTCTGAACTGTTATTGTTGTACTGCTTAGGAGATCATATACTGGGCCACCCAATTTTCCTTGACTTTCTACATTCAAGATACGTTTAATCAGTTATTATTTTCATGCAGAAAAGAAAGCTGGGTTTAGAAGAGTTCGATACAGCACGCTCAGCGGCTAATGGTGCACATGCTGCCACTGTTATTTCATATAACCCCCCAAACCCCCAACTACACCAACTTACATCATAGGACAATATCAATCGTAACTTACAAGTCTCTTATTCGTCAGGAGCCAATCCAGACTCGTAGCAGGCAGCATTTTGAAAGTAGAATAAGTATCGCCTCCAACTGACTGGTCGACTGCGGAACGTGTTTACTTATCCCGACAGCCGCAGTTTTGGCGAACAGTCTATGGGCTCCCACCACTTCTCGCCACCTCCCCCAGGTATGCCATCACCAATGGGCAGGCACATGCTACATGGAAGAAGACCCCAGAGAAACTCCTGCACCAGTTGTTCTGAGTTAATCATGTGTAGGAAACTGGGAGAGCAATATAGCCCAGTGATGAATTTAAAATGAATCAATTTCTGTCTGTGGTTGATCAACATACTCTTAGCTTATGCACAGCATTATTTCCACACCACAGTGTCAATTTGTTCTTCAAGATCTGCTTCCAATCTAGACAGTGTATTAGTAGCAGTTGTAACTATAGATTTAGTAAACAGTCTTCACAGTCATGAGATCCAGCCTCTATTTTGTGGGTGCTGGAGCATCTGCGTAAGTGGAGTGAAATCAGTGCGCTCATATGAAAAGGAAGGCCATCTTGAGCGCACAGTGTGCTGTACTCTAAGGTAGCCAAACATGTCAATGGGCGTCAATGGTCTCTCATCGAGAAACTGCTCCATCGTTATGAACTTGTTGCCGTCATATAGATGGCTCACCCTCAAAAGACCAGCCATCTCAAGTCAGCCCTTTACCCTGTTGCCCAAAATTGGGGAGAGTGCAGGGTTATCAATTAACTACAACTCAGGAGAATACATGAGTGCGGATGCAGCACTTCGCCATAGTCCACAGTGACCAGTTAGAGCAGCGCATAGTCTGTATCAGCTGTGTGGAATAGAGACTGCCACATATGTTTTTTATATCCCTGCACCTATTGGATCCCATTCAACGGTATGTGTTGAGTTCTACATTGGAGATCATACCAGTAAACTGTGTAATGCAATACCATGGCATGATAGTAGCATTCCATGTCTAGAACATTAAAACAATCTGACATAAGGAAGCGTGAGGCCCTTCCACCTCAGTCTAGGGCTCTTGCTTATACAACCACACCAGTTGAATTAGTAGCGATTGTAGGCTTGCAAATGAAGATTTGCTCTGTGGGAAGGGAATATTGTTAAACAAATAGAAATATTGTGGGAGAACCATTACCCATATAATGGCAACCGTAACTGCAATGGATAACAGCAGCGTGATCCATCTGTCCGCCCCATCTTTTAGTTTTGTCAAGTAAGACCAGGTGTTTGTTTTGTCTTTATCTATCCGTAAGCAAAGATATCACATTGATCCTGCACACCATTGCAGTAGCCAACTCAGCTGAGGTTCTACTGATGCTTCTCTGAGAGGAAACATCTCTGATTCATTTTGCTTAATATGTATACCGAACATGGCACCAAACCAGATTATTTCGTCAATTAATGGCATTAAGTTCACATCAGGATTTTTAACAAACAAGGGGACAACGTCAGCATATAAAGACAATAATACCCGTTTATATGGAAATGTGATGCCTCTTTGCAAGTGCTGTTCACGCAGCAAGGTTGCCACAGACTCTAAGGCCAGCGCAAATGGGAGCTGCGATAGTGAATAGACATGTGGCGTACCTCGGTATATGCGGAACGCTGGTGACAAACAGCTATTGAGACTTATTTTAGCCATGGGTTCAGTGTAAAGGAGCCTAATTAGACCTAGAATATTAGCACTTATCCCCAGTTTGCACAGTACAGCAAATAGGAAGGGCCACTCCAGTGAGGTGAACACCTTTCCCAAGAACACAGCCACGGCATTGGCCTCCTGGTGTATCTGATGCACCATTGCAGACAGTAATCGCAACTTGTTTAGGGTACTTCTTGCGCAGTACAAAGCCAGACTACTCCAACAGTACCAGTTGGTTATGTCTACTGGCAATAACATGAGCCAGGTTCTTATTGTCAAGATACATAAGGATGAATGTACGGTATGATCTGCAGTCCAGAGGAGCCTTACCAGGTTTTAAGATAATTGTTACGAGTGCTTCTCTTACTGTGGGGTGGTCATGTCCCCTATCAACCGAGTCCCGATATAGTTCAGCTAGCATCGGTGCCAAGATATTCTTAAAGGCCTTTTAAAATTCATCTATAAGCCGCTGTAGACCCCGGAATTTACCTATACCACCTCCCCCAGTCCTTCAATGGCGAGGAGTAATTCTTGCACACCTATCAGTTCTTGCAAAACGTTTTATCCCCACCAACTCAATCCAGGCCATGGCTATTTCCTCCAGATATTTTTTTATCCCTGTTGCGTCAGACTCCAGCCTACTCGTTTAGAGATGCTCATAGTACGAGCAGAACTCCTGCAAAATATTCACGCTACGAAGCACTGGAAGTTTAAGCTGCTTTTCTGATAGATTGCAAGGACCCTGGAGCTAAGTGTGCATCAGGAGCTTGAGACCAGTAGGACCAAGACCGCAGGTATTGGGCAGCTACAGCCGCCCAGAGCTGGCTGTTTTTGAGCCAGGCCACAAGCTACTCCTCCCAGTGACGGCCAGGCCACGAATGAGTGTCTCCCTGTGTGTGTCTCCTGTACTTACAGGGTATTGATTGATACGGTGTATAAAGAGGAAAGGTTCAGGAGGCCAAGCGAAGAAGTAGACTGGTGAAGTGACAGAAGAAATGGGAGCTTATGAGAAGATAATTAGGTTGTGAGCAGGAGGACAAAAAGAAATATGAGAATGGATTGCTAGAATGGGAGTGGGTGGAAAACGTTGAGGCAGAGGGCTGAGGAGCAGGTGAGTGAGGAGAGGGTCCCCTCATCTCGCCTCCAGCACTCCTCTTCAGAGGGGAAAGCAGAAAAGGGAGAAGGGAAGAGAAAGTATGCAAGAGTTGGAAGTGTAGATGGCGATGGGAGAGGTCTTGCAAGATATGGAAGAGGGCAAAGAAAGAAGGAAGTGTAAAGGGGAGTACTACACAAAGGAATAAGATGGGGAAGAAGGGATGTATGGGAATGGGAGGGGTGAGGGAAAAAAGGTAATATAGAGGCAACAGAGTGGCAGATGACGGCGCCGAAGGAAAGGGAGTACGGCAATGTGAAGTTTGAGGGAAGAAATGGGAACAGTGTATAAAGAGGAAAGGTTCAGGAGGCCAAGCGAAGAAGTAGACTGGTGAAGTGAGAGAAGAAATGGGAGCTTATGAGAAGATAATTAAGTTGCGAGCAGGAGGACAAAAAGAAATATGAGAATGGATTGCTAGAAGGGGAGTGGGTGGAAAACGTTGAGGCAGAGGGCTGAGGAGCAGGTGAGCGAGGAGAGGGTCCCCTCATCTCGCCTCCAACAGTCCTCTTCAGAGGGGAAAGCAACAAACATTTGCAATGCAATAGGTCTCGCAATTACGCAAGTTTGAGCTATTGGCCTTGTAAACGACAATGCCTTTTTTTTGTTTTGCTTTTTAAAACAGAAATTAAAGGCATTGTAACTTACAATGCCAATAGCTTAAACTCGCTTAAATGCGAGACCTATTGCATTGCAAATGCTTGTTTCTTTGTGCTACTCACGTTTCCTTCCTGTTTTTGAGCAGCATTGACTCCAATATTAATGAAAAGTCGGGTAATTTAATTAAGAGCCTGAGCTCCGTTCCTGCATGCCTTTAATTTTTTTATTTATTTCACGTTTACTCGCGTTTCCTTCTTGTCACTTCTTCAGCAACATTGACTCCAATATTAATGAAACATCGGGTAATTAAGAGCCTGAGCTCCGTTCCTGCATGCCTTTAATTTTTCATTTATTTCACGTTTAGCAAGTTACGTTGATTATTGTTTGCTGGTTTAAGGTGCACGAACAGTGCTGTACGCGTGGTAGCAAAAAACAACAAACGCGCTAATACGTTGGCAGTCGTGCTCGCGCACATTTCTGCTCATGGTGTTTTGCTAATGACGCCATACGCGTGCACAATGTGGGCGTGTACGCATGTATATGCTAGCGTGTTGCGGGGAGCCGAGCAGCTTTGGAGGAGGAGATCCTAATGGAACAAAAACTGTAAGTTTGCTAAACAATAATGTGTAAATGTGGGGTTTGTATTACGAAAAGGCTTTTAATGGTATAAATTTGCAGCGTTTTTTTATTGGGCGGTTTTGGAGGCGGTAATATTGAGGTTAGTTGTTAGTGGCGTTTGCTATAGCAACGGTGGTGGGGGTTGGCAGATGGCGCATGGCTGGCTGACACTGGAGGAGTGCAAGGACAGCTGGGGATTGCGTGCACAGCTCATGTTTTGCGGCTGGCGAGGACGGAAGGGGGACAGGAGATGTGCACATCGCGTGTGTGTACGTGCGCGTTCACATTTCCAGTCCGTCCTGCTCGTGCACATCTCCTGTCTCCCTTCCGAAGCAAGTCGGTAACAATAGATCTCGCTAGCGACAGCGCTTTCGCGCTGCGTCGCCAGGCGAGACCTAAAAAAGGGAGAGAGGAAGAGAAAGTATGCCAGAGTTGGAAGAGTGGATGGCAATGGGAGAGGTCTTGTAAGATATGGAAGAGGGCAAAGAAAGAAGAAAGTGTAAAGGGGGAGTAGTACAGAAAGGAATAAGATGGGGAAGAAGGGATGTAGGGGAATGGGAGGGGTGAGGGAAGAAAGGTAATATAGAGGCAACAGAGTGGCAGATGACAGGGCCGAAGGAAAGGGAGTACGGCAATTTGAAGTTTGAGGGAAGAAATGGGAACAGAAGAGCAGGGTTTGAAAAGAAGGGAGGAGTCAAAGAATAATGAGGTGACTGAAGAAGGGAAAGAAGAGGCCATGGAGAGGGAGGAGGGAAGAAAAATGGGGCAGAAGTTGAGTGTGGATGAGAGGAGTAAAGCAGAACAGTAGCTAGCTGGGAGTCTGGATGGAGGGACCTGGAAGTGGTTGTGGGTAATGAGGAGGGATAGAGAGGGTTGCACGCGTCCTTTTTTTAACCTTTATTTTTCAATAAAGTCACAGTGGGTGTACAGTTACGAGCATGTGGTCAGATGGATCCGAATACAAGATACGAGTAAAGAAACAATATATTTTTACATATTCAAGTACCATTTGCCGTATATCTAGGAGCTTAGGAATAGTCACATCAAGGGCATCAACTCCCCTCATTAAAAGTCGCACTGTCGCTTGCATCCGATGCATGTTGATCACTCACAGTTGCCTCAGAGTTAGGAAATCTCTAGAGAGCTCCCTCCATGTCCCGAGATCATGCTCTAATTTCTCATCCCTCCTACTGGCCTTCATACGGGCCTCCTCCGCAAGCGTCCACTCACGCACATCCCTTAACCATTCATCCACTGAGGGGGAACGCTTTCCCATCCATATTATGGCGATCCTGCGTCCCGCTAGGACCAGAAGTAATTGCAAATAGTCTGTATGCCATCTTGCGTTTTCTAGGTTTCGTGACTTGCACCAGAAGGCAGTGCAGTGGGGATAGCTCCACCCGGAGACCGATTCCACCTTTCACCCGCTCCACCATCTGGGTCCTAAATTGGTGCACCTTGGGACACCCCCTTGCTAGAAGCAGAAAATCCGCCCCTTCAGTGCCACATCTAGGGCAAACATCAGATTGGTCCGGGTCAATACGGCACAGTCTTGTCGGGGTCATGTATATGCGGTGCAAGTAGTTAAAATGTGTTAACTTAAAACGTGCATTGGAGGATACTGTGTGCATTAGTGCACACGCTGCTTTCCAAGTCTTGTCGCACAGGGGTGCCGTCAGGTCCCCATCCCAAGAAACCTGTGCCCTAAGGGATGGACCCGTTGAGGCGGCCCTCATAGCTCTATACAATAGTGAAATTAACAGACGACGGCTCCCGCAGGTGAGCATTATGTCAAGTGTTTGAGTCGTCTGAGGAACATTAGGATAGGTGAGCCATGTCGCCCTGGCCAAGTCCATGAGGCCAGCATGCTGAAGGTATTGGCCCTGACCCAGTCCAAAACCCTCACAGGCCTATTCGTATGAGATGACGTTCTCATTCGAATACAAGTCTGTTAGCACCTGTCCTCGAAAACCACGTCAAAAGCACTTCTTGTATGCCATATACAATGAAATATGGAAGGCTGCTGAAAGATTGCGCAAAACTGATAGGACTAATTTAGAACTCTTGAAGCTGTAAGACCACCTTATCAGTTAGCATATACTCTTTGGAAAACATAGTATCCTCCGCGATAGACATTGTTCAACAAGACATGTACGTGTTACAATATGGAGAGTCACAATTTAGGTATATTATGCTATTGAGCTGGAAATTACAAACATTACATTCTGGCGACGTGACATGGCAACATATCAATGTCCCGAATCTGTTTTCCCCATACCATCTTACAGAACAACAGATACTTATGGCCCACAAGGATGCTAAGTACACTATGTTACACATAGAAAAGCTAGAGAAGTTACATTTCACAGTTGCTGAAATTGAATCCGCAGATTGGATAATCCATGGGTATATTACACTGCCAATCTAGACTTTTCATTTTCAGTACTGTCTACAACATCACCAAGTGTGCAGATATGAAGCGTTAGGAGAAGGGTTTGTACACGAGTCTTGGGAACTTCCTTTTATATTTCGATGTCCAAATAAGGGAACTGAAGTATTTCTCAGCATTTTCAGACTGCAAGAGTACTTTAAGAGGATCCTTGGTTTGAAAGGTTCCCCCGGCGGCTGTGTTACGTTAGACTTTCAGATTGCTGTCTAACGGGAGCTACCTGATGTTGAACGGTTAAAATTGCTGCGGAATGAAGCCGGGGGGTTGCCTATTTGGTGACGGTTTCTTCTGTTACTTGTACACAAGTACCGTTTCCACCTACCCGTACAGTTAGGGAGGCGATGCTTTGGCCTTCAATTTTTCTGACCAAAGTGCATTTTGACGCCCTGAGGAAACTGACAGCCTTACTGTTTGAAAAAGATGTGGCCTTAACTTCTGCGAAGGAGACATTTGATCTTAAGTTCGCAAGGTCCTCTTCAGAGATACAGGCACTGCACTGCACTAACTTCCCCCGACATTTTGGAGATCTGGTGTATTTTATTTTTAACATGTCTAGTACAAAGGGAATAGCACATTTTTTCAAAAAGTATAGGCTCTGGGTTGGTTATCACCTTTCAGACAGTTTTCTGAGTCATTCCATCTTTTATTCACCCAGTCCTCTGCAGCATCTTTGGAGGTATTCCGCTGGTCCTCTTCCTGATAGCCGGGGCAGTTGTTTTAATATTTTTGTTCTGCAATGGATGTCCCATTTCAAGATCAATTAGAGCTGGCACTACCTCATGTGCTACTGTGCCGTGAGCATATGGTGCATTAGTTTGGCGCACCTTTGCTTCGTGAACTGAATGAGCATTGATTCTTATAATTTTGGCTTGTGTTGTTTCACTGGGTGCAGCCCGTGTTCCGCTGTGCACTTTCAAGTGTGCCTAGGATTGCAACTGGTTGAGCCTTCGGACATACATGTACTGATGGACACGTTTAGCTGTCCACTGCGCATTCCATTGCTCCAGTCCGCATTCTCTGAGACTCTCTGGGATGCTTCTGCCCTGGAAGGATTGGATCTTGACTCTGGTTCGGCGGAACCCCGACAGCCTATTTTCACTCCCTCAATGGCTGCTGAGGGGGGTTGGATGGGAACACATTTGCTCTATAAACCTGTTCCGACATGTGCCTCTGGTATCATCGTCTATCGACACTGGGAACAGAAATATTTTGTCTACCACTTGGAACACAAACATTCGGTCGTTCCGTTTGGTGGTAACTTTTTATTGGGCATGTTTTTAACATCCTAAATTGACCTTTTAAGCTTTTATATATTTCTACGGCTGCTTTGGGCTTCTAAATGACATGATTGCTTTTAAACAAGTTTTAGCTTTATTTTTTAAGAGTACATTTTATAAATTCTTTTGCATATGCTGCTGCATTTTTTTGCAATAGGATTTGCTTTTTAAGATAGTTTTTTAGTCGACTTATGTCCTTGGAGTGGGTGTCATGTGTCCCAGTTAGGCCAAGAGGGAAACACTGCCATTTTTAACATGTACACAGGTTTCTTCCTAAAGTTGCCTTCACTCTCACACAAAGACTTTTGCCAGACATTTGCAACTGTGACAATATGGATTAGTTTCTAGGAAACTATACTTGCTTACAAACCAACTTCGCAAGAATACTATCATGATACCTTTACACATCATGTACATGGTTAATGCATGCATTGTGCAAATGTGATTATTTGTTTCGTACATATGGCAACAGAGCTATCTAGAACACATAAAAAATGGCGGCCTGACCAAGGCCCAAAGCAAGGATGCCATTTGTTATAAATAAGCATCAGTTTCCAGGTGTTGGCAGAGGAGTGCTTTGCTGTCATTGGCGAGGTCGCTACATGCTGATGCTTTGGCCCAGCAGCCTGCTGATATCTCTACAATGTGTGTCCTACTAGTGACCACGACAGGGACCTACATTCTTTCCCTTAAAGTAACGGGTTGGATTATCCAGTATGGGGATTCTTGTCAGAAAACATACACACACCCTAGACACTTAGGTTAGGGGACGCATAGTAGGAGTACACCTGATTTCTATATTGTTTTCTATGCTTGCATATATACATTGTTTTTGTTCGATGGTGGAACTTTTTTTTCTGTTCACAGTCCTAATACTTCTCATAACTTTCATTTGCTTCTGTCTATTGATCATTGCAGCACATATATTTTATACAAGAATCACGTTGGTTCAATAAACATTGCAAATGCCCCACTGAATATTCCTTGTATATTCCTCCGAGAGAAAGAGAGCCTGAGTGACTGAGCGAAAGGGTTCTGGATATGTTACCATCATTCCTGGGAGATCAGGGTAGTCATGTTCAGTGGTTGCCAGAACCATTTGCTATCCGCCTAGGGTTAATGGGGCTTATGGTGGGACTATGAGCCAGCTGGCCTATAAGATGACATATCCTGAGGGGGTGCATGGAATCAGTCTGGCACCATTCCAATAGTTATGATGTCCACAAACGTGCTGTTCCTACCGTAGGGTGACAACTACACGACACAGAGACTCACACACAATTGTGGCAGTAACTCCAATCCTGCCCTCCAGCATCTCTTCCTATTCCTGCATAGACTCCCACATAGCTCCGCCAATGTATCTCAATGGTGTCCTGAAACGTTCTCTGCTTATCCTGCACTGAGACGCAAACGCAGCTGTGCCAGTACACCTCAATCAATAGCTTATGTACTTCCTGCTACGCCTGTTCTCCAAAACGCAGACCTCTGTCAACACACCCCAATTATGACCTGCAGCAGAACATGCTATTCATAGCAGGCCCCCAAACATAGCCCTGCCAATCCACACCTGTCCCCATCTGGCGCAACACACACTATTTTTGCACGGAGGCTTGAGCCGATCTTCCGGATAATGTTAACCTCAAACTGATGTACCACCTGCTACGCCAACACACACACAGCTCTGTCGGTGCACCTCATTCCTGCCCCACAGCACCTCGTTCTGCACTGAGAATTGCAGCGTTGCTAGTCCACCCCAATCCTTACCTAAAGAACCCCCTGCTATTCCTGCACTGAGAATCACGCATAGCTCTGTCAGTGGAACTCAATCCTTTTCTGCAACACATTTCTAAAGCTGCATAAAGGCTCACCTTCAGCTCTGCCAGTGCACCCCAATCCTGTCCCAGAGAATGACCGGCTATTCTTGCACTCCTACTGACACACAGCTCTGCCAGTGCACCCCAATCCTGTCCTAGAGCACGACCGGCTATTCATGCACTCCTACTGACACACAGCTCTGCCAGTGCACCCCAATCCTGTCCTAAAGAACGACGGCTATTCATGCACTCCTACTGACACGCAGCTCTGCCAGTGCACCCCAATCCTGTCCTAAAGAACGACGGCTATCCATGCATGCCTACTGGCACACAGCTTTGCCAGTGCACCCCAATCCTGTCCTAAAGAACGACGGCTATTCTTGCACTCCTGACACACAGCTCTGCCAGTGCACCCCAATCCTGTCCGACCGGCTATTCATGCACTCCTACTGACACACAGCTCTGCCAGTGCACCCCAATCCTGTCCTAGAGCACGACCGGCTATTCATGCACTCCCACTGACACACAGCTCTGCCAGTGCACCCCAATCCTGTCCTAGAGAACAACCGGCTATTCATGCACTCCTACTGACACACAGCTCTGCCAGTGCACCCAAATCCTGTCCTAGAGCACGACCGGCTATTCATGCACTCCTACTGACACACAGCTCTGCCAGTGCACCCCAATCCTGTCCTAGAGAACGACCGGCTATTCAAGCACTCCTACTGACACACAGCTCTGCCAGCGCACCCCAATCCGGTCCTAGAGCACAACCGGCTATTCATGCACTCCTACTGACACACAGCTCTGCCAGCGCACCCCAATCCTGTCCTAGAGCACGACTGGCTATTCATGCACTCCTACTGACACACAGCTCTGACAGTGCACCCCAATCCTGTCCTAGAGAACAACCAGCTATTCATGCACTCCTACGGACACACAGCTCTGCCAGCGCACCCCAATACTGTCCTAGATAACAACCAGCTATTCATGCACTCCTAATGACACACAGCTCTGCCAGCGCACCCCAATCCTGTCCTAGAGCACGACCGGCTATTCATGCACTCCTACTGACACACAGCTCTGCCAGTGCACCCCAATCCTGTCCTAGAGAACAACAGCTATTCTTGCACTCATACCGACACACAACTCTGCCAGTGCACCCCAATCCTGTCCTCGAGCACGACTGGCTATTCATGCACTCCTACTGACACACAGCTCTGCCAGTGCACCCCAATCCTATCCTAGAGAACAACCAGCTATTCTTGCACTCATACCGACACACAGCTCTGCCAGTGCACCCCAATCCTGTCCTAGAGAACAACCAGCTATTCATGCACTCCTACTGACACACAGCTCTGCCAGTGCACCCCAATCCTGTCCTAGAGAACAACGGCTATTCTTGCACTCATACCGACACACAGCTCTGCCAGTGCACCCCAATACTGTCCTAGAGAACAACCAGCTATTCATGCACTCCTACTGACACACAGCTCTGCCAGTGCACCCCAATCCTGTCCTAGAGAGCTGATGGAGCAAGGACTCACAGTGAGACTTGCTCTAAAGCAATCTTCTCACAGTACTAACTTATTAAACTTTGTAAATGTCTATACTAACAAATGCACCCATGAACATAATACGAGTGAAGCTTGCCTATGTGTTTAAACTAACAAATAACGCTTGTCTGATCTAAAATAGCCGCTAAAGCGCTGGAAATTTATTGCGCATGTGTCAGCCATATCACATGGTGTGACGTCTTTCTTTGCTTGGAGGGAAATCCTTGCTTCTGCGCAGTGTGTATTAAAATGGCTGCTTAATGTTTTCATGTGCTACAGCTTGCTCACATGTTGCAATTAAACTGTGGTATTCTAACGCTATTAATGCGGGATAGAATTTATAATTAAATGGGAATAGAGTAGAAAGAGTGGGTATACAGTGAAACCATTTATTTGTGATTTTAATATTTTCTTCTTTGACTTTTATTAGTTCGTAAATGAGCCTGGGGTTAGTTGAACTGAAGCTCGAGAGACAATGGTTCTGCGCATGCGTCCTGCACGGCTGCCCAGAGAAAGGGATGAAGTCAACCTGGACGTCGTCCAAGGCCATGACCTGATGGCCAACACTGTTGTACCCATGATGTCCCTACCGAAAGAAACAATTTATCTAAACATTGTATAAACTTTGTCTTGAGACGGGTGGGAAATAAAGCAAATGTATTAATTGTGATGGGCGGTATTTTAAAACAATGGGCTTAAAGAAATTGAATTAAATCGATATGGTGTGAGGATCAACCGCCTATCCCCGTCCAATCAGAAGTAGTGGGCCCATATTTTTGCAACATTAATGGGAGGTACATGGGCGTAGAAGGGTATAATAGATATAGAATTAGCTAATTAGTTGGAACGAGAAGGAGATGCTAGAACAGAGCACAGGAGAGCACATTAAGGCTGACAGCTTGCAGAAACAGAGAGAGACGAGCTGATCGATTGCAGGCAGAACCGCTGTCCAGAGAGGTCCTGAGGAGGGGGCGGCGGATTCCATTAGAAGGAAGACACAGGAGAATCGAAATATCAGAGAGGGGAACGACGCAGGCATCGTTGATAGAGAGGTCACCTGTCCTGAACCTGGAGGAGGTCTTTGCTCTTCATCCTTCCTGGGTCTCATCTTTTCAAACTCCTTGGCTAAGGGGTTTGGTTCTCGCACCTTTAGGTAAATATAAATGCAACTCTTAGTTGCGCTGCTGTCTCTATCTTCTTCTTTCTGAGGGACCGTCATTGATCGATAATTAATTATTATGCTTCATCCTTGATATGCGATTAAGTATCATGTAATTCTGTACTTTTCTCTGCTAAATCTTTAGATAAACATTTTAAAACTTCCTGACTCAGTGATTATTTCAGGATTATGAATTGTAATGAATGTCACTCATTTTAAACTTCCCAATTAGTAAAGGGTCCATTGGTAAGTCATTACTCTTCAATCAGAAAGGTAATTCGTAGCAGGGATTTGATAAAGAGTACAACTGACCCACCAGCGGAAATTGCTAGCGTAGTATGAATGTATGGGCCCAAGTGAGTATTTGGTGTATGAATGCTCGTTGCTAGTAACCCGCTGGATCAGAGCGACCGGCTATTCTTGCACTACTACTGACACACAGCTCTGACAGGAGTTGCAATCCATCCATGTATCCAGGATTAACACTGTGACAGGTCTGCGAGTGCACCCCATTCCTGACCCTCATGGATCTGCCCGTACACTACAAGTCTGTCCTGGAGAAACTCGTTACATCAGGGCTGAGCCATAGCTCTTCTAGTGCTCTCAACTCCACTCTACAGCTCACCATGAGCTCCATTATCGAGTGTCCAAGACCCCTGCACGGCTCTGCTAAAGCACCTCAGTCCTGACCCACACATCTCAGCCACTATGGCTACTCCAGCAGCAGCATTCCCACAAGAGTGGCCAGCGCACCTCATCCGTAGGCCTCCTGCTACTCAACCAACGACCCCCCACCCTTAGCCCTGTCACAGACCCCCTGCGTCCAAAGATCAGCCAGGGCAGTGAAGGGTCTTGGCACCCCTGGGTCCTGGTGTAGGGCTGAGAAGCAGAGGGGAGACACTCACCAGAGCGAGCCCCGCCTTCAAGGCCTCTGATTGGATGACGGCGCATATACTAGAGCAGGCGATTGGCTCCCACCTACGCCCTCGTGAGCTTTAATTGGCGGAGGCGCACCCGATGATGCAACAGCTGATTGGCTACAGGAGCGAGGTATACGACTCAAATATCTTGGTTCGGGTGCGCTCGCAGTGGTGTTCGGTTGTTTGCAGTGCACTAAACTCGGAACACCGCCCGCAGGAGTCATTGCAAACAGGGAGTTGGACAGCAAGGTGACGCAGCAGGAGGTAAGTGTGCGGGAAAAGCAGTCAGTCGGGTTCACGTGTGGATCACCCGGTGGCATCCCTTACCTGCTCTCATTTATATCCGGGCTCGGAGTGAGTGGTGGTAAACAGATTCGGGTATAGAGAGTAGACTACCCGGATCATAAACACAGCTGCGGCTCCAGATGCGACGCAAACAGTCACCGTCGTCCGCAGCCTGCAGATTGAGAAGGGCTCGAGATAAGAACGGCTGCGCATGCGCAGAGGTAGGTTCGAATTCCTACAAATGAGCATGCGCAGAGTAAAGACACTTTCTAGAACTGAGCACGCGCAGTGCTTTCTACTTCTCAGCACGAGCACAGATGAGGCGTTTTACTGCTGCGCGTGAGGCTAAAGGTCTGCACGTACTTCCTGATGCTGCGCATGCTCGCTAGCTCAACCAGCCTCTCTACCAGTGAGCATGCGCAGATACAACCATTTGCTCCCCCCCCCCCCCCCATAACCTGTAAATCAGACCCCCAGGATATTGCGGCATAAATTAGTAAATTTAGCGGCACCAAAACAGGAATTTAGCGGCATAAATATTGAAATTTAGCGGTATTTTAGCAGAAAATTATTTTAATATTTAAAAAAAAAAAAAAAAGAAAAAGTACCCCAGCGGGTCTCTCTCCATGCCCACAGGAAAAAATGTGTGCACCTGTTCATAAAATAAACAAGCATTTGCAATGCAATCGGTCTCGCCTTTTTAATATACATCCCCTCTCAACAGGGCATAAGAAGAATCATCCCAGTGAAACCCCCCAGTATATTTCAATGTGGGTGGCCAATGTCAAAAACCTTGCCTACTACTGCAATCTGTGAGATTAACAAAATACCAGTCTCTATCCTGCAACACACTGTAATAACAACCAGCTGTTAAAAGCTTGCTAGCTTTAACATGTTTTTCACAATTAATAAACTAGACCAACTTCGTCATAAAGAGTACCAAACCTGTGGCATCTGACATAATGTTTCTGTGCACCAAATAGGCATAAAGCTTGTCACAATAACCAAATGAGGCCTATAGTTTTGAGCATATGCTTTTTCACAAGGCAACCATCATACACAAAGTTACAGAATTAGAAAGGTGTACAAAATTACCTTTGGCTAAATAAAATAATATCTCTCCTAAAATGGCCTAACAAGGCTTCTCACAGAGTAAAACGTCTGAGCCTTATTTACAAGAAATTATGCAGTTGGGCACTGCTATGGCACAATGCCAGTTCTTTTTTTGCACTAATGTTCCTTCCTCTTTCCCAGTTTCACAGAGCCTAGAGCAGCATGAATTCTGCACGTCACATTCAAGACGTTTTAATATACAAACATAAAATAGCACTGCAGGGATGGCAGTCCAACTATGGTCTTCTGTTGCCACTGGTGCTGGATAGAGTGTCCACAACATCTTTGTGTTTTACACCGCATCCATAATCCCAAATGGATAGGGACAAAAGATGCTGTGGTGTAGGACCTGTGTCACAATCTCAGTGACCATCAGGCAGAGAACAATCGTTGGCGAGACAGAACGAGTGTGTGGTATTGTACATAAGGACCAACTTCTCCTTGCAGTAGTGGGGAAAAAAGATTGGACTTAGAAATAGTGTCTGGTATGTCAGTATTCAAATCAAACCAGAGGCCCTGGGTTTGGAGACAATGCAAAGGGGCCCCTTAAGTGAACTCCAACATCTCCACTAGAATGGAGCGTTTGTGTCCTAAAATGGCACTGCTTTGAAAAGATCACAGTATTGTGTTCACGGACAGCTGGGGGGGGGGGGCATTGTGTACATCCCGATATCTTTTGGTGCGGAGATATGGGCATGGCACAAGACAATTCTCTGATTAAAGCTGTGACATTCCATATGAAATGGAGCTTGATTTGGCCCCACTCAAACTTTGTTTAGTGGGGGACCTAGTGACAAAGTGGATGTGCAAAACGGGGGCAAAACAGACCATTATAAAATGACAGCATGATTGGCTGGCACTAAACACAGCACTTTGATAAACAAAATGAGAGTTACATTCAGTGGAGCAGAAGTAATTTTGCACCGCGCAAGAGTGTCTAACATTTTATATACAGCGCAGTTGTGGACTGGGTTAGAAAATAGGCCCCGGGAGCCAAAAAAATTGCCCTCGTTTGTGCATTTGATAGTAAAAAACCAGAGGCCCACATTTGCAAATCGTGCACCTCCAAACTTTTTAAGACATGCTGACTCTGATGTAATGGGTATGTTCACATTTGTGCTTTCTGCAAGTATTATTTGTGATAATATTAGGGAATTTAGCAGTGGAATTCATCTTCCCTCTCAGATCTATTTAATAAGTGCATTAACAGCGTGAGACTGTGAGACACTGTGGAAGCATTCTAGAAAGAAATACTTTTGTGAACCATTTCTTAGCCCTAACTGAAGAAGCATGGATTAGGTACCAGCCCGTCAACTCATGGCAGCGTGGAGAAAGTCACAGCTGCAGTGGCGTAGCTAGCACTTGTGACGCCTGGGGCAATCCCTCTGATTGCTGCCGGGCCGGTAACAGCAGGAGGGGGGGGGGAGGGGGTGCTGGCGAAGTATGTCGACGAGTCGGGCGGGGGGGGGGTGTTGATTGAGGGGATGTCCATGTTAGAGACGACGAGCGGGGGGAAAAGGTAGAGAGGGTATTGGGGTTGGTTAATAAGGACTACAAGGTAGAGAAAAAAGACAACTTGCCTTGCTGCCACTCAGCCTTGTTGGGACCTAATGTGAAAGGTCCTAAACAGCGTGCCGAACACGGTGTCACAGTGACAATCGGCTTCCTCCAGAGCCCACCCTCCTCGGCCGCAGACAGACCCTGTGGTTGATCCTAATGTGCTCCGCCGCAGCCTCTGAGTCTCGGGCCACACACCACAGCCGCCGCCGCCCCCCAAAAAGTGCCACCCGTGGCGGTATGCCCCCTCCGCCCCCCCAGCTACTCCACTGCACAGCTACCTAAATGTGACAGCCCTTGAAAAAACGCATTGGCATAGCCAATAGGTCTCGCCTTTGGGACCTTATAAGTGTTTAGCCATGTAGCACATTATACTTTTAGCGATTCAGTCATTCCCACAATTTAGTTTTTAAAACTGCTCTCCTTTCTTCTTCTAAATATTGCCATGTAGTAGTAGTAAACTGTAAATTGTAAATATCAGTGATACTAATCTGTTTATTACTATCACTGAAAATACACTTATGTTTATGGAGCTTTGCACTAGGTTTTATATACGTCGCATCTCAACCTCCTTCAGTATCAAGATTTGCATGAACATACAATGCAGAAGGTGGGTCGTTATGGACAGAATTCGACATACTTTCTTTAAAATTAGATTATGGAAACTTTAAACGAAGGCGTTAGTAACTCAGACAAGGAGAGAAGCCGGGTTACTGGCAGCACTGTCTAAAGGCTCCGTTACACTCTCCTTTGCCTTTACCTTGGGTCTGTAAGCACTGTGAAGAAGAGGATAGTTGAAATGCTGGCACAATGCTAAGCTTAAAATACATTTAAAATAAGCACTGTTCAAGTCAATAAGAGCAGCGAGGGCAGTCACAGAAGAATAATTCCCACGCAGCGCAGCTCTGGTTGGATCACTTGGCTGTAAATTAAAAGGGGCTGCGAGGAAAGTGGGCAGAGCGCCGAAGCCGGGATTTGCCAGTGCCCCCTGCACGGGAATGCAGCAGCAGGAAGCCATAGTTAAACATTACATACAGAGGCGCGCCCCTTTCAAAGCCCGGCAAGTCCGCATACACAGCGCCGCAGCCACACGCGGTGCAGTTAGTGAATGTGCCACAAATATTACAAGTAAGGAAATGAAATGTACCAAAACTCCAATTTGTACAACACAGGAGTGCGGTCCTTTGAAGACCAGTGCCCCTGCATATACAGCCACTGCAGTGCCACAGCTGCACCGAGGTGACTTCTGAAAGGTGAGTGGCGCGCTGCCCAGCCGGGGGTCCAGAGTTATCGGCGCCTGCTTGTAATTCGCCTCACCATTGTTCTCTCGGCTCTGAGAAGGCTGCAGGAAACCGCTTCGCCTCTTGTGCGGTCTCTGCCTCCTGCTGTGAACTGTGAAAACGCCACTGTTTTGTCATGCATGCGTACGATGTAAGGCATCGCGCGCATGTGAGACAAAGAGTGCGAATTGACCCACCAATCACACGCCAAACAAGCATTTCTTAATGTAATAGGACGCGTTTTTACGCGAAACCTTTGCATTGGAAATGGGAGGGTGGGGGTCCAGGGAGGCACGAACGGGAGTGGGGGGGATGCGAAAAGTCACAGACTGCGGGAGGGGGTGGGGGGGGGACACGGGGGCAAAAATACTTTTGGAGTAAAGGGGCCAATTGCCAGGGAAGGATATAAATGAAAACATGGCCGACAGGAGGAGGGACTAACAACCTGAAAACAAATCAAAATGCAGCATTTAAGATTGAAGCCAATGAAAAACATAGACGGAAAGTGGGCGGATCTTCCCCCCACAATACTGTATACAGCATCTCTCGACGAGACAGCGCATGCGCTGCCTAGTCGAGACCTAATAACCGATGTAAAAGGAAGACAAATGCAATTTACCTAACACAACGCATATAACAACAAAGTCAATTACATTACAAACTTATACAAGGATCTAGCAGATTTCTAGAAAATGTACAATTTAAAATGAAGCATACCCAATATGACAGTATACATTCAAAATTGATTAACACACTAACTGCAGCAAAGTGCTCCATTGTGTGCACAAGTTAGAAGAGGACAAGCAGGCACACCCCCCTTTCACTACACTCACCTATGGACCCTGTGCCTCTCCTTCCCCGCCAGGGCACAAAGCCCCTTCCCAGAATAATAGCACTTTGGTTTCTAGGCACTGTTACTTGCAGTCATTTGTTCGCGCCCTTCTCCTTGTATATTCATTTTCTAGGGCTGTCGCCAAGCTTCTTGAATGGGGTAGCAGTGACCATTGCTGAGAGTGATGTCCCTGGGAGTCAGCCATGGAGCTGCCAGGGAGTTCAGCAGGGCTGGTGTACAGGACAATTAGTCCAGGGTACAGCGACGTCCCAAGGGAGAGTTTTGAAAACATCCTGCCAGGCGTCTGCAGTTTAAAAAATACTCTCAGTGCCTGCAGTCAGCGTGCCACTGCCCGCCCATCCCCAAACACATGTCGACAAAACTTATCTAAGTGGAACTCCCGGAGAGAGACACTTATCCACTGATCACATTTAAACTACTTATAAGTTGCCACATTATGTCACAGCATCCGAAATGCCTACCCTTGCAGGATACCGTCATCAATTGATTTTAGTTTATGCAACCATTGCTAAGTCTCCAAGTCCACACAAAGAAAAAAAACTTTTGAGCCTTTTCTGTGAATATTGTATTGGGGTAACCATTCACTCTAACAGTTCCTCACTCATTTGTTGCCCTGCTGTTTACTATCCAAACGCAACACCTAACCATGTTTAGATGTCCAAAGTATGACATTTTGTTTTTGTTACTGGCTGCCTCTCTTGTAAGATGTCCTGCATTAATTTAATTTCATTAACAAAGCTTCCTGCAATGACAGATATACATTGCGATCCTTGAGAGTGCACTCTGAGGAGATCCTGTTAACCCCTCCTCTATCTCTTATGACCTTGCCAGCATCGTAGTCTACTGCGTTTCAACGTTCAAAGAAATGAAAAGAAATTGCACATGCTTATGGAGATTGAGAAATGGCCGAAATGGCCTTGCTTCACGGATGTACATGTGCAGCAAACCTGGGCATTGTTTTTATTTTGAAAGGGGATGCCGGAAATAGGTGAGGAACTGTACAATTAAGGTACCCATGCCCCCAGTGCTGTTACTATTATCGCTACAGCACCGTCCCCTTCCCACCCTTTCGCAAGAAGAGCGTCTGTCCTCAAGGCGTTGTGAGAATGAAACTCAGAAAAGGGTACCCCACCCCTCCCACCGTTTTCCCTTAATTCCTTCTGCACTGGCGAAGGAGCCATGTGAGGAGACACATGAGCACCTCCTTATGACAAGGTAGAAAATGTTATTGTGACTTTATGTTCCACGTACTGACATAGCTGAGAGGAACACCGTCCTCATATAAACAAGCATTGGCATAGCCAATAGGTCTCGCCTTGGGGAACTTATAAGCGTTTAGCCAGAGATATTGACTTTACCTATGTCTTTAAGCTGTGCTGTACAGAAGTCTGCAGCATGCTGAAAAGTTATAATAAAGAAGTGTCAGAAGCATTTTTGTTACCTTAGATATGACCAAAAAAGCATTATGTACAACTGAACGACCATATTAAAAAAGTATTAAAAATAATGTCTGTTCAATGCTGACAACTTGTATCTGCCTGTCCCAATGGTTGCTTGTTGTGGTTTTTTTTTTTGTTATGGGGGGGCATAAATAACAGGAGGGTGAAGGTCAGTCAGTTAGTCTGTCAGTGAGAGTCTGTCAGTGAGAGTCTGTCAGTGAGAGTCTGCCAGTGAGAGTGAGTCAGACTGACTGTCAGTCAGTCAGTCAGTGTGAGTCAGTCAGTCAGTGTGAGTCAGTCAGTCAGTGTGAGTCAGTCAGTCAGTGTGAGTCAGTCAGTCAGTGTGAGTCAGTCAGTCAGTGTGAGTCAGTCAGTGTGAGTCAGTCAGAGTGAGTGAGTCAGTCAGAGTGAGTGAGTCAGTCAGAGTGAGTCAGTCAGTGAGAGTGAGTCAGTCAGAGAGAGTGAGTCAGTCAGAGAGAGTGAGTCAGTCAGTGAGAGTGAGTCAGTCAGTGAGAGTGAGTCAGTCAGTGAGAGTGAGTCTGTCAGTGAGAGAGAGTCTGTCAGTGAGAGAGAGTGAGTCTGTCAGTGAGAGAGAGTGAGTCTGTCAGTGAGAGAGAGTGAGTCTGTCAGTGAGAGAGAGTGAGTCTGTCAGTGAGAGAGAGTGAGTCTGTCAGTGAGAGAGAGAGAGTCTGTCAGTGAGAGAGGAGTCTGTCAGTGAGAGAGAGTCTGTCAGTGAGAGAGAGTCTGTCAGTGAGAGAGAGTCTGTCAGTGAGAGAGAGTCTGTCAGTGAGAGAGAGTCTGTCAGTGAGAGAGAGTCTGTCAGTGAGAGAGAGTCTGTCAGTGAGAGAGAGTCTGTCAGTGAGGGAGAGTCTGTCAGTGAGGGAGAGTCTGTCAGTGAGGGAGAGTCTGTCAGTGAGGGAGAGTCTGTCAGTGAGGGAGAGTCTGTCAGTGAGGGAGAGTCTGTCAGTGAGGGAGAGTCTGTCAGTGAGGGAGAGTCTGTCAGTGAGGGAGAGTCTGTCAGTGAGGGAGAGTCTGTCAGTGAGGGAGAGTCTGTCAGTGAGAGAGAGTGAGTCTGTCAGTGAGAGAGAGTGAGTCTGTCAGTGAGAGAGAGTGAGTCTGTCAGTGAGAGAGAGTGAGTCTGTCAGTGAGAGAGAGTGAGTCTGTCAGTGAGAGAGAGTGAGTCTGTCAGTGAGAGAGAGTCTGTCAGTGAGAGAGAGTCTGTCAGTGAGAGAGAGTCTGTCAGTGAGAGAGAGTCTGTCAGTGAGAGAGAGTCTGTCAGTGAGAGAGAGTCTGTCAGTGAGAGAGAGTCTGTCAGTGAGAGAGAGTCTGTCAGTGAGAGAGAGTCTGTCAGTGAGAGAGAGTCTGTCAGTGAGGGAGAGTCTGTCAGTGAGGGAGAGTCTGTCAGTGAGGGAGAGTCTGTCAGTGAGGGAGAGTCTGTCAGTGAGGGAGAGTCTGTCAGTGAGGGAGAGTCTGTCAGTGAGGGAGAGTCTGTCAGTGAGGGAGAGTCTGTCAGTGAGAGAGTCTGTCAGTGAGAGAGTCTGTCAGTGAGAGAGTCTGTCAGTGAGAGAGTCTGTCAGTGAGAGAGTCTGTCAGTGAGAGAGTCTGTCAGTGGGAGAGTCTGTCAGTGGGAGAGTCTGTCAGTGGGAGAGTCTGTCAGTGGGAGAGTCTGTCAGTGAGAGAGTCTGTCTGTCAGTGAGAGAGTCTGTCTGTCAGTGAGAGAGTCTGTCTGTCAGTGAGAGAGTCTGTCTGTCAGTGAGAGAGTCTGTCTGTCAGTGAGAGAGTCTGTCTGTGAGAGAGTCTGTCTGTGAGAGAGTCTGTCTGTGAGAGAGTCTGTCTGTGAGAGAGTCTGTCTGTGAGAGAGTCTGTCTGTGAGAGAGTCTGTCTGTCAGTGAGAGAGTCTGTCTGTCAGTGAGAGAGTCTGTCTGTCAGTGAGAGAGAGATTCTGTCAGTCAGTGAGAGAGTCAGTCAGTGAGAGAGTCAGTCAGTGAGAGAGTAAGTCAGTGAGAGAGTCAGTCAGTGAGAGAGTCAGTCAGTGAGAGAGTCAGTCAGTGAGAGAGTCAGTCAGTGAGAGAGTCAGTCAGTGAGAGAGTCAGTCAGTGAGAGAGTCAGTCAGTGGGTCAGTCAGTGGGTCAGTCAGTGGGTCAGTCAGTGGGTCAGTCAGTGGGTCAGTCAGTGGGTCAGTCAGTGGGTCAGTCAGTGGGTCAGTCAGTGGGTCAGTCAGTGGGAGTCAGTCAGTGAGAGAGTCAGTCAGTGAGAGTCAGTCAGTGAGAGAGAGATTCTGTCAGTCAGTGAGAGAGAGAGTCAGTGAGAGAGAGAGTCAGTGAGAGAGAGAGAGTCAGTGAGAGAGAGAGTCAGTGAGAGAGAGAGAGTCAGTGAGAGAGAGAGAGTCAGTGAGAGAGAGAGAGAGTCAGTGAGAGAGAGAGAGAGTCAGTGAGAGAGAGAGAGAGTCAGTGAGAGAGAGAGAGAGAGTCAGTGAGAGAGAGAGTCAGTGAGAGAGAGAGTCAGTGAGAGAGAGAGTCAGTGAGAGAGAGAGTCAGTGAGAGAGAGAGTCAGTGAGAGAGAGAGTCAGTGAGAGAGAGAGTCAGTGAGAGAGTGAGTCAGTGAGAGAGTGAGTCAGTGAGAGAGTGAGTCAGTGAGAGAGTGAGTCAGTGAGAGAGTGAGTCAGTGAGAGTGAGTCAGTGAGAGTCTGTCAGTCTGTCAGTGAGAGAGAGAGAGAGAGTGGGTCAGTCAGTGAGAGAGTGGGAGAGTCAGTCAGTGAGAGTAAGTCAGCCATTAATGCAAGGCATTTGCAGTTAGGGTGAGTACTCTAAAGCTCAACTTTCATTGTGACAATGGTTCGAATATAAAACCCGTACATGTTTGCAGAGTTTAACGATTTGTGGCTATTCGTAATGCTCTGAGGATACTACATTATTATATTATAAAACAGAATGGAGAACGGTAGTGAGGTGTCTTATCGCCAATCATTGTTTTACTTGGAAAGGTCGTGCCCCCTTGCACTGCAAAGCCCACCAAAGACCGGGGCTTATAATGTGACCCTTAATGGTGTCACAAACATATTGAGATCTGTGTACTCAGCGAACAGACACTTGAGAGTTTTTAAGACTTTAGCCTCTCTAGTACACAGTTGTTTATGTCCAACTTCTCAGACTTTAAAAATTATTATTTTTTTTTTTTAAACCGATAGTATCTGTGGGAGTCATGTCATGCATACACAATCTGAAACTGCTTGTTTTAGGGAACAAAATCAAGTAAGCTGTTCAAGTTGTTAATATTGTAAGTTTATGTATACAATATAGCAAGTAGTTTAAAGGCTGCAGCGATCAGCAAACGTTTTACCAACCTGGCTGATTCTGAAAACGTTTAAAAAAATATTTTCCCACTCTACATAAACAAGCCCGGGAGTGGCGCGCCCCTGCTCGCTCACGCAAGCTGGATGCCGCCACAAGCACGAGTGTGTGCTTCCAAAAAGAGCAGAGCGACGGCTAAAGGTCCTCCTACGCAGCGCATGCGCGCTGCGTAGGCGAGACCTAAAAAGGCAAGAGCCTTGGCACAGTTGCAGCTGGCAAGAGACTGCACACCCCATGGGTAAAACTGTATCCACAAAAAAAATTTCTTCAAAATGTATGCCTAACAAAGCAAAATCCATTGGGTGTACAGGTAATAACCTAAAAGCAGATTTAATGTCACATTTTGCTAATTCTGCGTGTGATCCTGCTTTCCTCACCAGTTCAAGAGCCACATCAATGGATGCAAATTACACAACAGTATCCTCCTTAGCAATGAAATCATTGACTGATAAACCTTGAGGCCATGACAAATGTTGAATCATACGAGATTCACCTGCTGTCTTTTATAGGAACAACTCCCAAAGGTGATATGATAAGATCGGGAAGTGGCCAAGTAGAAAATGGACCTGCCATTCTGCAATTTCAGATCGCAGTTTATTACCAATGACTTGTGGGAATTGATTAGCTGATTTCAAGTTTTTGGCAAATCTACGACAATGGGGACCCTGGTAACCTAGACGGAAACCTTCCTTAAAACCCCACTCCAATTTTGACGCCTTGTCTCTTAAAGGATAGAATTGAAGCCAATAACATAGCTTATGAATGTCAATTGGGGGAACCGCCCTTGCAGTTAGGCTGGAATGAATTGCCCCGCCCTCTGCCTTGTCCAAAATTATTCCAGTTTGATTGTTCACCAAAACATTGCAGAATGGTGTGCTTGCCACCACATTTGGAACATTCGTGCTTGTACCTACAGGGATTCTTCTGGCAATACCCCCTGTTAAAGTTCCAGCATGCTCCTGTAACAACTGAATGTGGTTTAGCCCAATTACCCACCCCTCCCAAGGTGGGTCTGGCAAGAAAAGGCCGGTGTGCAACTGCAAGCCCACTTGCCGTATGCATGGTAGGAGGAGGCCTCTGGGGGTACATCCACTGGACCCATAACTCATTGTCTACTTCTCCCCAGGGTTTATTGGGAATAAGGACTAACCTTGCCCTGAATTCCTCATCGTAATGAAGCCAGGAAAACCCCCCAAACTCAGCCTGAGCCTTTCTGATTGTATCCAAGTATTTAAAAATAGATACTGATCTATATGGAAATTTTTCGCAATAAACACTTGCGAAAATCAGAAAGGCTGAGGTCCAAGAATCTATATTAGTGGGAACCCTTGGTCTCTTAGCTAGCTCCCAAGCTTCTTCCCTGGAACCCTCCTTGGATTGAATTTCCCTGTGAAGCAGCTTAAAGACATCAACGAAATCCCCTTTCCAAATTTTTTCTTTTGTATTTTTACTTAAGTGGGAACCAAGAGGCATAGATAAGCCCATATAAGGAAGCCTTTTCAAACCTTCAACTTTTGATTTCTCTTCTTTTTCATTAGACCCAGTTACTTCATTGTCATTAACTTTATCTGATTCGGAGAGCACGCACTTATTTTTACTGTTACCTGATGATAGTATTCTTCCCTGTGAATTGAAAGATTTTTCACAATGAGAACAAATATCAGCACCTAAACCCTTATACTCAACATATAATTCCTCTGCTTTTCGCTTCTTGAATTTTCCATTATTGCACAAATCATTAACAGGCTTCTCACCTGTCCGCAAGGGCTTGTCCAACATTGAAGATTTCTTTCTTCTGTCACCTTCTTTGTATCCTTTGCATTTCTCGCAGTCCCTCCAGCTGTTTTCTGCGTCTTTCATCTGCAAAATATGAGCTTTGGACATTCTTTTAGAGAAACCCCCATACTTGACTGGAAAACGCCAGCAATGATTTCCTCATCATCGTCCCCAATTTCCCCTTCTTCTAACTCCGTTGAGTCATCATCCCCACAATCATAATCCAATTGTACTTCCTTGCTTTTTCCACTACAGGTTGGCTGTACCCCATCCCCACCATCATAATTCCTCCAATTTACAGCCTTTTTGAAATGAGCGATTCTTTGGTCGTCCAAAGGTTTTGGGAAAACCGCCTCAACATTTTCCTTTTCTTGTTCTGAAATTGAACAGGACGTTTTAGACCTGCCCGAAAATCTTTCACTGCACTTCATGCCTTTTTGCAGCATCATCCCTGCGTTGGCCTGCAAGTCGCTAAAACTTGCTGGCACGGGATCCTCCGAACCTAAAGCAGATGACCTGTTAATTCCTTTGTTCCCGTCACTAACCCACACCCATTTTCCATGCCCTTCCTGACCCTTCTTGGCTCTAACCGACATACCTATCATTACTAGCATCATGCATAGAAACAAAAACCTCATCCTGCTGTTTCATAGGAAACGCTTGACTACCCTTTACTGCTTGCAAACCAGAGTTCAACATATTTGAATCCATGGATGCTTCACCATTTGATAAGGTATCATTACACAATATCAGATCACCTCTCTCACCAAGGCGATGGGGACCTCTCACCTGGCAAATAATTAATATTCTCTGATAAATGTAACCTCTTCCCAAAAATAGGAATGTTCCTCCTTTTTATTAGAACCTAAAAAGGCAGCCTCCTGTTTTGTACCTAAACTTTCCCTATGAAAACCGCCACTAGATGGTGCTAGCGCCTCATTTTCAACAAAAATCACTTCCTACTTACTGCCACAGTCCCCTTTAAGAGAATTCACTTTCCCAGGGAGTCTGCCCCTAACTGAGCGTGTGCTAGACCTGCCCCTCCCTCTCTTCAATAATGAGGAAGCAGGCTGCTGAACAGAGGTAAGAGAGGATTCCTCTTCAAAACCTTTACTGGTTATACTGCGCTTTTTAAAAGAAGCTTTATCTGGGGAGCTGTCAGAAGAGGAACATGCCAAAACAGCAGCAGAAACCCCATCAGAGGACGCCCTTCGCCGTTTTTCAAAGCCTGTCCATGCTTGCCCCAGCACCACTGGGACCAACAAATTCTCCCTCCCTGCCTTACACAAAAGCCTCAAGGCTTCCCTAACCTCCGCAGAAGACTCGGCCATGATTTAAATACAAAAGGCCAAGACCAAATGAATGAAAATACCACTGACTGGGACCTAATAATAAAACGCTCTGCCTACCTTCACCAGACAGCCCCAACTGACCAATCGCCGCGTTCTACGGCAGGCGCCTCACCTGCACGAGCGCTTTCGCTCTGGTCCGTACCATTGGCCCAAAGCTACCCAGGGGTGGACATTCTTTGAATGCCACCCCCAGGAGCCCCCATTCTCCAAAATATTTCAGAACCAGAATTCAAATAGAAAGTTTGACCTTCCAGTGTCCACCACACCCACTGGCACATTTCCTGCAAGAAACATGAACGTGCAGTAAAAAACAAACATGGGTGCAAGCGCAACTTGACCAGGATATCTGAGACATACCTCCCTTGTAGCCAATCAGCTGCTGCATCACAGGATATGCCCTCAACCAATTAAAGCCCTTGAAGGCGGGGCTGTGTGGGAGGGGCAATCAGCTGCTGCATCATTGTTCACCTTCAGCCAATCATAGACCTGCCAACTAAAAAAAAAAAAAAAAAAAAACCACTCTCTGAGGGGGCAGGGTCTTGTGCTGAGAAGTACCTGAAGCATTGGTGGGTCTGCAATCAGAGGCTTCGAAGGCAAAGCTGGCGTCCTGCAGATCCCTGAGACTAAAAAGTAACACGCCAGCCCTGCCAATACCACGCATCAAAGTTTAGACTAACGCATTTCAGCCCTTGTTCCCACATTAACGCACTAAAATTCATTAGTCACACAGTTCAAGATCTGCCTTTGTATTACTACTGCTGAAGAAGCTGTGTGGCACTATATATTTATTGCCTGCTCTGCTTCACAGCCTGTTGCCGCCAGGGGCCCGGCAGAGCCTGGAGTCGAGAAGAGGTGAGGGTGTCTGGGGAGAGGTTGCTGTGTTACAGCCAGAGCTAATGACTCTGGAACTATGAAAACAGTTTCTAGTCTCAGTGTCGCCTGAACATCTTGTGATTCTGGCAAATCACTTAATCTCTCCGTTCCTAAAAAAAATAATCTGAACTTGTGTAGTGTGACTAGTGTTCATGTAAAGCACCCCAATGCCCTTGGGTCAAGTTTGCTCTTTATAAAAATTGCGACAAAAAAAAAAAACAGATACACTCGGGTATTGCAAATAGTGCCCTACCTATCCCAGCTATATTGCACAATGTGTATGTGATCGCAACTACCCTAGTTTTATGAAATTGTGTGACTTTACTCAGCTCATTACTTTACAATGTGTCATTTTCCTTGATTGTTATATTTGAGAGCACTTTGTGGCTGGGGCCTCGGCTGGTCAGGAACAATTTAAAGTATGGGAGGATAAGGTAAGCAGTGCCTCACTGCCTAGGCTGGTCTCTGTGGGGAGACAAATGAAGCTAGTGTCAGAATTCCGGGATTGCCTGCACCCACCTTTCCCATGACCTTTGTCTTCATTGTACTAAAGATACAAAAGTGGCAGAGGGGTTGTCACTTGCGTGGCACCAACAACCAGCAAAGACATTCTCAGCCCAAATAAAAGGCATTTTGGCTAAATGTATTCATACTCTTAAAATGCAACAGTTCTAATTAGCACTCATATAAGTGGTCTGAGTGCCTATAAATGAATTTATTCTTGCAATGTAATGTCAACCTGGACAGAGGAGGCAAAGAAAGACAAAGAGAGTCACCCAAAGGGATGAGAGAGAGTGGTGTAAAAGGGGGGGGGGGGGAAAGGAGAAGGAGAGAATAATCGGGAAGAAAAGATATTGAGGGAGATGATAGAGAGTGGAGAGGGAGAGGTAAACAGAGGAGAGGGCTTAAAGATAAGAGCATGAAAGGGAGGTCAATTGTGAGGAGGTAGACAAAAGGAGAATAAAGATTCAAGAACAAAGGTAGAAACAAGGAAGAGGTAAAGTGACTCGGGCATTTGAATAGAAAGGGAGTAGGGAGAGAAGACAAATTGTGAAGGTATGTGGGGGAGGAGAGCGAAATAAAAAAGCAAAATGGGTATGCAATGGGTCGTGAGCGATAAGGAGGCCAGAAGAGGGGAGGAGTTAGACAATAAGGTGAAGCAAGGGAGGAAGAGACAGTATAAGGAAGAGAAGAGAGAGAAGTTAGAGGTAAAATGAGCTACAGAAGCAGCTGGAGAGTGGATGGAAGGAGAGAAAAGAGGGAAAACAAGGACAAACTACTAGGTGGTGGTGAATAAAGATGGAGTGAGAACAAAATAAAGGAACAAGAGAGTGAAGGGAAGAAGGTGGAAGGTAAGAGTGGAGGTGGGAGATGGCAAAGTAAGATGGAGGAGTGTATGGCAAAGTGAATGATGTGGAGAGGGAAGGAGAGAGGATGTCAGGAGTTTCCGGGTTTGTAACAACAAGGGATGGATGGCCAGGGCATAACAAGCACTATTTTGTTTATATCTTTTTACAGAGATTTATATAGCGCTGAGACATCACTTTGGTCACTTCTGAGTACTATATAAAGTGCATTGAGGTTCACCAGCCTGGTTTTGAGGTTGGCGTTGGTGGGGAATCTTCCAGCTACTGGTGAAAATGCTGATTTGGGGGCGTAGTCTGATCCACTGCTCAAAATGTCATTCCCTCTGAGGCAGCATGATGTGTGGGGTGGTCCAGGTGGGTTCCTCTCTAGTTGGGGCACTTCCTCCAGGGGAGGGAGTTTTTTCCGCAGCCTCTCGGCTCCAAATCAGGCCCTAGGGTTACCCACTGCCGGTGACAAAACCAGACCCTTCACTTCCCTGGCTTGCCTTTGCAAGCGGAGGGATCTCAATGTACTCACAACACAAGGACACAGAGCTGTCAAGATCTGCATGGCAACCCATGATCCAAAGAGGGTTAAATTGAAGATGAAAACTAGTTTGAGAAATGGCAGGAAATGTCATCAGAAAAAGAACAAATTGTTAGTGACAAAACTCTTCTTAAAACGGTGCATCATAACTTTTCAGAAATCAAGTATGGCTGTAGCTGACACCACCAGAGAATTGAGTCAGCGGTCTAGTCTTTCAAGGCTCGCGACGAACCAGGTGCTTAATGCTCTAGTTCTAGAAAAGAACCGTGCACTTCAACCGTCTGCGTGACGAAGACAGTTGTCTTCTACACGCATTCTGTTTTCTCACAGAAATTCAGTTTTGTTTCCCAGCAATAGTTTTTGTACACGGCGCGGTAGACGCCTTAGCGTTCAGTAAGGAAGCTTCCTTTTTTGTTGTAGGAAAATTAAGCACGCATGCGCAACGTGGGACACGGAGACACTAATCTCCTCAGAAGCGGCGAAAACAGTAGTTTCAAGGATCTTTCTTCGTGTCCAGAAACTAAATGAACTGCGCGTTTAAGACTGTGAAATAGTTCCGGTTGTGGCGGTGGTAAGAGGTGTCACTTGACACCAGTTAACTACCCAAAGTTATTTTTTCTTAAGGTATATTCCCGCAAGGTTTTGTAATCAGTTAATTCAGCGTTAATCTTCAACGTGATGAAGATTGGAGTAGACAATTAACTGATGGGATTCCCAGGATGTAAATAGGATTTAATTGCTGGATACCATTATTCAACAAGCTGTTAATTGCATTTAGGATGAATATCTTGAAGAGTAATTAAAATAATAATCAGAATTCTCACGTTAATTCAGAAATTGGTTCATAGTTGTGTCTCCCATTAAAGGTGCAGAAGCTCCACACCTCAAAACAACAACATTAGAGAGAAGCAATAGCCTTGGGGTTAATTGGTAATCAAAGTGTGTTCTTTAAAATATATTAGTTATTAAATAGTATAGTACTGTATGTTTACAAGGCTTTGTCATTCACTGCAGGTACAGCGCACTAGACTGTCCAAACTCAGCTGGTCCAACAGAGTGATCAACAAAACCACCAACGCCAGGCTGTCTCTCTTTGTCTTCCACTTCCCCTTTCCCCCCTGCCTGTACGTCGCCCCGAGGATTACTATTTTCGGGTGTCGGGGTGGGGCGTTGGGATCATCTTCGGCTCCTGTGGTACAGGTCTTGGCTCGTGACAAGAGCCATTGAAAGCTATGGGGTGTGGTCCACATTTGCAGAAGTCTGGTATGTTTGTGTTTATTCAGACAGAATATGACCAACACCATCCTGGTCTGAAAACTTATACTAGTTCAGACCCCGGAGGTACACAGAGGGAAGAATAGTGAAGTACTAGAACTGTTGGCTGCCTTATTTCTGATTAAGAAATGGATAGGTTAGTGACCTAGCATAAGCACTTTATCAGTGTTGCATCTGTTTTAAACTAGTTTCTAGACCATTACTGTACACAAGCGATAATTTATTGTATGTTTCTCGTTACTACTTGCTATAAGTGTCACTCAAAAGCATTGAAATGTCACACATAAATACCCTTAAACATGGAAATTCCCTTGAAAAATAAAAATGACATCCATAGGCAAATTGAAAACTTGGCAGCTATGACACTTGGAAGCACTGTAGTTTAATGTAGAGTTGGACAAGCTACTCAAGACTGCAGCCGGAGCCTGGCTTTGTCTCCGCTCTGGATCCAACAGAACACTTACGCCAAAAGCAAGCCGAGCTATCATATGGCTTCTGCTTTCCTCTAATGCATGCATACATACCTTCAGATAAAGTTAAGTATTCTTGGAGTATTGAATTTGTATTTTGAATTTATAAAGCGCATAAAATTAATAGGAATGAGTACTCCCTTGGTTTTAAAAACATGTCCCATTCTTTTTAATAAAAGTGGAGCTTGAAAAGATTCAGGTTATGCACCTTTGGACTGTATACACAGCAGGTAGCACATGTTGTGCTAGCCACTCACCTGAAAATTAGGTCTTCTGTAGGGGCGACCCCAGGCCACGAGCCATCTTGTGAACGACTTTTCAGTGTTTGTCAAAGCAATAAGCGCTGGCAGTTGTTTCTGAGGGGAAATGGGATGGGGATGAGAGAGAGAGAAACAGACTGTCTCTGGGTCCTTCATCTTGCCTCTCTAAGCTTTCCTGGTTGTCTTATCTTTAGACAGCAAGGTTCTCGGGGTGTTTCTTTGAATGGCTGTATGCCCGCTTATTGGTACCGCTATTAAACGTGAGTGGGCAAGTTCCACACAGATCTCGGCTCCAGATGTTAAATTAACGTTTACAGTTATTACTCACAACCTCGATCTCAAGACCCACTTTCATGATACTCTCTTTGGTTTTATAGCAATGGTGTATTAGGCCTTAGTCGTTCGGTTTCACCTTCACTGAAGTCAAGTTTCTTAAAAATAATGATTTAAAAGTTTGCAAATCCCTTGCTGTTGAAAGCACAGTAACGAGTTGTACCTTTATGAAGTTCAACAGGTTTTCACAACAATGGGGGGGATTTATATTTTGACGGGCAGAGTTTACTCCATCGAGGTGATGGATTAAATTACTCCATCGCCCTCTCTGAGTAACTGCCCACCAAATTTATAAATGACCGCCAAGCTGGGGGTCATTTCTTAAGTATTGGCAGGAACCAGTATCATGGCGGTTCCTGTCAGTGCTTTTTTAAGTTTGACGCACAACTCAATAAGACAGAGCCATCTGTCAAAGTTATGTTTTGGGGGATGGACATTTTTTGTTTTTTACTGCCCCTTACCACCAGGTTTTTCCTGGCGGTGAGGGGCAGTAAAAATTGGCTATATGTCCACTCATCTAAATAGGGTTGGCGGACATACAGCCAATTCTCAGACGACCCTTACTCCGTCGGAGAAGTTTGGCCACGGCGGAGATGGAATACTGTCTGCTGTTGCCAAACTATGATTCGCCTGTAGCCAAATTCGGTGGGCAGACCATTATATTCGTGGTAAGCATACTCCATCACTGTTGCAACGGAGTTTGCCTCCTGCCAATATATAAATAACGCCCAATGTCTCCAATGTTCGCCAAGAATTACTTATCAAACAACCTATTTTGCGCTTTGAAAGTCTAATAAATTTTGCAAAGAATGTCCTAAATAGTTTTTGGACTTTTTGTCATAAGCACTCTTTTACTGAGAGTAATAGTCTTTCATCATTACATACACTTTTAGTAGGAGTGCACTAACCTTGCACCTCTTTTCTCCTCAGGTTTGCTGTGGGAAGAAATCTGTCACAAGCCTTTCTAACCTTGTTCTTTGTTGTTTTCTTTTTGTAGGAAACTCTGCCACCTACCAGCAAATACTGTTGGGATCAAGAGACGAGCAGAAGAGGGGGGTCTCTGGTTTCCGGTAAGTTGTCTCAAGCATCTTTACCTAGATCCAAGTGATGCTGGTGGGTGAGTAATGAGCCAGGAACCTTTCTCATTTGAAACCGAGCCAATCGAGGCCTTGTGGCTCGGGTGTGGTATTGATACCCGCCCCAGTCAAATTAGCTGCCAAGTCACATGATTCTTGGGAAGTCTCGCGAGAAAGCGGTAAACATTGTTCATATTGACTACAGAAGCAAAATGTGATGAGTTGTGTTACTAGTTTGGGGAGGGACAGCACTGGAAACCCCTTCCATAGATTTGGCAGGCATTTGAGGCCTTTATTAAGGGGCGTGCCTGTTAGAGGTGACATAATTAAGGAGCGCGTTATGGCGCACTCTTATAACAATGTTAAAAGAGTGCCACATGGTGCATTTTACAGATTACTCAGATAACACTTCTTCGCGCACAACCTGCTCAGCTATTTCACTGGCTCAACACAACCCACTGCTGGATCCATTTACTGGGTACAAAGAAGCTGATATACAAGTTTGTATATGAGAGAGGCTTTGAGCAGAAACAGGGAGAAAGGCAGAGGATAATAGAGGTAATGGGACCTTGGGAAAGAGACTAAAAGAAAGTGAGAGAGAACAAGAGAAAGAGGCAAAGGGAGTGATGGCACATGAAAGAGAGACAGCACTAACAATAGTGAGAGAAGGCAGAGTGAGATAGAGAAAATGGGGAGGTAGATATAGGAAGGGACATATAGCAAGATGGAGAGAGAATTAGTGACCGTGATAACTCAGCTCGTGCTTTGGCTCATAGAGCCAAGCTGGACCTTGACTCTGCTCTTCCCATGACGTTTCTGGCTTGCTCACCATTAGTTTAATTCCTGTGCATTTAGAGCAGGGATCTCCAACCTTTTCTGTAATAAGAGCTACTTGTGTTCAATGAAAATCATCCCAGGCTACTAATATTATTTGCGTTGTAATAGTGACCACATCCAGCAAGATTACATTAGTGGCCACCCTATGTATGCTGATCAGCAGTGATCACCCCAGTGCATCAGATAGGGTTGCCAGCCGTTTTGTAAAAAATGGTTTTGTCACTTTGGAATGTCTTTACATAGTTAATACATAACTGCCATAACGGCGATGCGTGTAGCACCAAGGCAATCCTAATAATATTAGTACGTCTCACAAATGCACATCATTTATCACTCAAATATCAGGCATAACAAATATTTTGGAAATCCATCTATTTTTCTCTAAACATCAGTCACAAATACACACTTTTCAATTTTGGTATAAATATATTACGTTAGCCAAACAAAAGCTTCTAATTTAGCAGACTGGGCTGCACACCGGAGAGCTACTTAAAGGTAGCTGGAGAGCTACAAGTAGCTCACGAGCTACTCGTTGGAGAAGCCCGATTTAGAGGTTTTGCACACGCAATAAAGCTAATTAATGTTCCAATATTTGTGAACTTTACTTTAAGGCGATTTCCGCTTACTGTAAGGAATGTCGTTCCTTTTATGATAAAGTACGTGAAGATCAAGTAATGGAGCCATCAAACTCCTTGCTTTGGGTCTCCCTTGTGGTAATCATGCTGGAAAAATAGGGGATCTAAGCAATGCGTTGTCCTGTGTTCACGTAGTAAGTACATATTAATAGATTGCAACCCACTACCTAAAGTTGAAGAAATTGTAGGTGTAATTGTGAATGGCAAATATTTTTCCATGATTGATTTGAGAGCGGTATGTTATGATGTTGAATTAACACCTAAATGTAGATATCACACAGCACTTATAATACCATAAGCTGCATCTCAATACTTGCAAATGCCATTTCGATTAGCATCACCAGTTGCTATTTTTCAGAAGCTGCTGCACACTGCATTGAAGGAAGTTTCTGGTACCACAGTTTTTCAGGATATTACATAACTAAATTCTAAAATGGAGAAAGAGCACAATCAAATATTAGATCAAGTAGTGAGTATTTTATATGAACACAGTGGGCCCGATTCACAAACTGCACTTTGTCATATGTTTTGTAGCACTACAAAATGTATTACAAAGTGTTATTTACAAACTGCGTGCAGAGTTTACTCTGCCCACTTTTGTGTTCAGAATACTTTGCCCTTACTGCTGAGTCTCTGCACACCTAAGTATGCGTTTTAGTAGTAAATGTGTGAGGGACCCAAGGGAATGGCTTAAAAAAGGGGCAGACTTGGAAGAAGAAGAGAAATGTGAATAGTCTGTAGAGAGGATGAAAGTTCCTGACAATAGAAGCCCCAACGTTGATCAACAGAAAAAAAACACTTCAGAGCTTGAAATTGAATGCATGGGAAAGTGGGAAGTGAGAGTACTCTAGACCATTAGATTTTTGTAAGTGGATTTAAAATAATCCCCATGCCTCCACTAGGAATAAAAGACAGAATTGTGCTAGAAGCACATACCAGTTCAGCGGGAGTCATAAATGCTGATGATTTAATTGGGGCCAAATGAATCGTGAATTAATGTAAGATTTGTCATTTATTTGTTTAAAGATTTCATACTTGCAATACTTCCAACTAAATAGGAGGGTTTGGGAAGGAGTACGAAGGGGTTTAGGGAGGGACCTGCACCCATCCACAGAAGAGGAAGCCCTTTGCTATTCACAAACTGCACTTTTATAGTAAGTAGAGTGAAAAATGTCACCAGCGGTCGTAAATCCAGCACTCCATATGACCAACCACTAGCACTGCAATGCCTCCTATAGAAAATGATGGATATAGGGGCTTCAAATAAAAGTCCATCAGAACTAATGCTGAATTAAATTAACGCGTTTTTAACTTTTTAAAAATATAAATGAATTTAATTGAATGTTAAAATTATACATATAATTAAAACATAATTATTAGTTTATTATAAAATGTTAACCTTTTTAAAAAATGTATACATTCTTATAACTTTACTTTTATAGAAAATAATGACATCAATTTAAATTAGTTTCGTACATAACTTTAAATAATACATAATATACATTTTAAACTTTGGAAGGGATTTTTTTATTCAAGTAACAAAAATAGTTTTAATGCCATTTAATATATATAAATATTTAATTAAAACTTAAGGTAATGTAGCATTTTAAAAATTGGGTCTACATTTCACACGGAAATACTTGGGTTGCCTTAATTTTACTGATCACCGTTACATGGAGTGGAGGGTTGGACTATGTTGATTCAGCCCAATAATGTGCCGATATTTGTGTGCTTTGCCTCTGTATTGTTGTACTGTTCTTGATACATGAAACCAATTAACAAACGTATTTAAAAAAATGGCCTACATTTAAAATACACTTTTATTAATTTACATTGATATTTAACATTAAAATATTTGTAATTTAAAAAAAAAAGTTTGATAAAGGTTTGAAACAATCCCATAGGATAGTGGTCCTTAACCTGTGGTCCGGCGACCTGTGGGAGTCCGCGAAGCCTAATCAGGGGGTCTGTGACTGCACAGAATATGAAATAATATTAACAGATTATTAGTGTATAAATTAAGAATCAAAATGTAATGTTGAAAATTTGAAAACGTTCTGTAAATGTGAAGGAATTTGAAATTGGAGGTTAAATATTAAGTTAGTATCCTCAGATTGAATCGTGGGAGTAGGGCAAATGCATCAAACGGATTATAGTATGGACGATGAGTGGCCTAAATTGAATTAAGAGAAGCTCCATTCCTCCCATTAAATATAACAGTTTGAGTTTTCTTTCATATTTGTTGAAGTAAATAAAATATTTCATAATTTGTGTATTCTGTATTTTTGTGTATTGATTTACTCATAAGTTTTACTTTGTAATTAGCCCCCTAATATTCTGCTATAATAGCAGTAACACACAGTAAATTATTGTATCCAATGAGTGTTGTGTCATTTTAAAACTGAAATAAGACCCTTTCAATTCTGTGAAGACTAGAAGCTTAGCAAATATATCATTAATAGAACACAACTCTATACGCTTCACTGGCAACATACTACAACCATTCTACAGTGGTAAATTGATAGGGAGCCACTTCTGGTTCAGAGTCCCTGCAGAGAATGGTATTATTTTTGAGCGGCTGCAAAGGTAGAGTTTCAGTACTGTAGGCACCCTTGTGGTGAACAGGCACATGTCACAAAGGATGGTGGGCTCTGTGCAGAATTGCTGAGATTTGCAGACTCTTGCAGTCTGTAGTGGGACACGGTCACAGGCCAAGGGGATGCACAGCAGATAGGCAGCACTACTGACCGGTAAGGATCAACTAGGATACAGGCCAAGGGTATGAACAGCAGCTGGGCCGTACTACTGACCGGTAAGGATGGATCAACAAGGTCACAGGCCAAGGGGACGCATAAGAGATATGCTGTAACTACTATGGCCTTAATAAGCATGTCGGTCGGTAAGCCTCCGACCGCTCATCGGAGGCTTACCGACCGACATCCTTGGTTTGAATTTCGACCGCCGTATTACTATTACGGCGGTTGGAATTCGAACTGGCCGGTCAATCAGATTGGTTTCCGACGGGCTCAATGAGCCCGTCGGCCTGTTGGAAACTGAAAGATAATACCCTACAGACAGCGTTTCCGCCATCGAGATTATGATGTCCAGGCACTGCGCGTTAGCGCACACTGCACCATGCTCTTCACTGGGCATGCAGCCTGACAAAAACATTGTGGGGAATCTTTACAAAGTGCATCTTTCTTCTAGGGTACTCAAAACTCGGATGGCAAGCAATGATATCAGTTAGTGGAATTAACAGTTTTCCTGATAATTTCTCAATGGACTTTCAGGGTCCAATATTTAATCGTCCATATTTCGTCCCCTCTAGGATTAGTAAATGCAGTGGTGGGGAAATAATGTCCCATTTCCTTGCCGTCTGTTAATGAGGGCCTTGCTGTTGTATTTTCACAAGATAACCAGTTCAAAAGATGCAGATCATCAGGATCATATCCTTTGCACATCCTAGACAAGTCCTTAGAACTTTTCCACCGGAGTTGAATACCTCTTAGTCAAACCATTCTTCTTGAAGAGGAATCTCCTCCCATCTAACATATCGTATTAAAGGCCATTATCTAAAGGCCCAATTATAGAACGAATATTAGAATGAGCAGTTTTTAACTCAACTCCCCAGTTTTACTGAGGAAGATCACTTCATATCAGATAAACTATCTGGATTCAGGCCAGCTAGAGACACTGAGTCAGCACTCGTATCCATAAGGGATGGCATAAAACTCACAGGACAGACAGTGAGTGGCGGTCCTATTGCTTCTGGACCTATCAGGGCTTCCCACTTGTGGAGCAGGTCACGCCGTACCTCCTCTGGAGCAGGTCAGGGCTTCTCTCCTCTGCAACAGGTCAAAGTTTACCTCCTCTGGAGCATGTCAGCATTTCCCTCCTCTCGTGCCGGTTAGAGCTTCTTCATGCAGCCAGCCTCTAATGGATTAGACCAAATAGGTGGCAGAGGAGTTTCCTGCATCCTTTGCTGTGTTTGATGGATGTCTGTGGTGGGATTTTTAAAGGCAGTACTAATTAACTGAATAGATGAACCTTAGAATCCAACTTTAATTACCTAAAGTTCCAGCTCTAAATGACTTGTTTATTATTTATTAAACTATAAAAAAATTCTTCCAGGGCATCTCTTTCAGAAAAAGGTAAGTTAGTGACTGCACATACGAACTTCAGAAGTGTTTCAGATCAAGTTTCCAGACCACAACAGTGAACAAAACTAGCCTTTTTCTGAAAAATGTCCCCTTATAGAGACATACGAAGTATAAAGAAGAGGTACGTAACATTGCGCACCCATCCGTCGCACTGCTGAATTCAGGAATTTTTCCTTTCGATCAATCGTTCTTTACAGTAATCCAGTTTTAATCAAAAGTAAACCAATAATAATGTCCATGCTTCATTCAAGAAATTAATCCATGCTTTATAATCACTTCAGAGACAGCGTAGTTCCACATTGATGTTTTATTTAACATTTTCAAATGCCTCCTGTCGTCCATCCAGACTTTTAACAGCGGCACGTGTATGTAAAACAATCATGGAGAAAAGACTCAAAACGTTCCACCCAATGCATTTCGAGCACACTGGCTCTTCGTCAGGGGTTACTTCAGAGCCACATATATCAAACTTCTCGCTTCATGCGCGTTCGCTCACCGCTAGCACAAACGTAAAAAAATAAATAAAAAAAAAACCATATATGTGGCTCTGAAGTAACCCCTGACGAAGAGCCAGTGTGATTAAAACTGGATTACTGTAAAGAACTATTGATCGAAAGGAAAAATTCCTGAATTCAGCAGTGCGACGGATGGGTGCGCAATGTTACGTACCTCTTCTTTATACTTCGTATTGAGCTGTGACTTGGGACGGTTCACAGAATCTGTTCGCACGCAATAAGATGGTTGTGATATTCTCGTATGAAATATTTAAGGGAAGGTGTGCATTCTTACATCTTTTGTCTTTCCCTTATAGAGACAGACATTCTTGCTTCCTTTCATTCATGATGAGTCAATCAAAGGATCACACATAAGACAATGAATTTGAATTTTCACGCATTAGCACACTGAAACCATTGAAGTCTTGTACCTAAGCAATCTGAAATCATGGCATCTATGGAATTTGCCTGCTCAAGTGTTTTACGTTGCTTTAATGTATTTTCCAATGTAAACGTTCTCGCGCTCTGCTTTCTGCACGTGCGTCAGCAGTGTTCTATGTTTCCTCACCGCACTCGCGCTCTGCTTCCTGCGAGCGCCAGAACGGAGTTGCCTTCTCTCTTCTGTTTCTATTTGAACCTACATCTGCGTGCAGAAGCCTTGGTTCTACACACGGATGCATGTTTCCATTCAAAGTTGCCGTGCTTTATTTATACGGCTGTCCCTGCCAGTTATGTCAGTTTTCCTTTATTATGTGTACCTTTGACATGCTGCTGTGGGCTCCGTTTTCCTTGGATAGAAGAATAAACTCTTCTGGAGATTTTACCTGCTGACTTGCTTATTCATTAAAACCTAGTGGTTCCTCCCAATGTGGTGTCGCAGCGTAGGTGTAGTGGTTAGATGTGTTTGTGCATCATGCTGCACAACTATGCGCTCCTGGCTGTGCTGTGTGGCGTGCCCTCCTTGTTGTCGTAGGTATTCCCTCAAGGGCTGCCATATGGGCTTTGGGCGGGATGTAGGGGGCTGTAGCTCTGCGAACAATTCACTCGTGGTGTCGCAGTATATCGTACTCTTAATCCAACTGTTCACCGTGGGTTTTTGTTTGCTGCCCCAGCATATAACTTTCTTGTTTTGCCAAAAACATTGCCATTGCTACGAATCTGCGCATGTTTTTGGGGATCTCATCTACATAACCCAATAAGGCTACTAGTGGGGAGTGGTCCAAGTGCAACGCAATCATCAGTTGCACTTCCCTGAATATGTCCTGCCAGTATAAAGCTATTGTGGTACATGTCCACATCATGTGTGCAAATGTAGCCGTATGTAAATTGCATGTGGGGCAGTGTACAAATCTTATGCTGCCTATGCAGACCATCTGCTGTGGCGTGACATAAGCCCTTCTCAAAATCTTAAAGTGGACCAATTTAGGTCTGTGATTAGCTTAGTTTGCGCACAACAGCTTTTCCAGGTTTTGTCGGGGAGGGAATGTCCCAGGTCAGCTTCCCAGGCTCTCCGCACTCTGGCATTGTGTTGCGGCAGGAGCACCAAGCAAGTTTTATATAGGCGGGACCTGATGTGCTCTCCACTATGGTCCTCAATGATAAATGTGAGTGGTGTAAATTCCTTGGGTTCAATGGGATAAGTTGAGGGAGTATTCGTGAGAGGAGATCGTTGTGTGCCACCCTCTCAGGTTGTCTCTCATCAAGGAGGCTCATGGTGGGCATTTAGGGGTCTCCAGCACTTGCAAGTCTTTGAAACAATTTTTTGGGTGGCCGTCTTTGGAAGGGCTGGTTGAAAAGTTTGTGGAGACTTGTTCAACCTGCTTAGTTTCTGACGAGCACTGGAAGAAACATGAGACACCTCTCATGCCTGTTCCGTTACCTGAAGAAGCTTGGAGCAAGATTGCTCTGGATTTTGCAGGCCCCTTCGAATTGTTACAGGACAACGTTTTTGATGGTAGTCCTAGATAATTTTAGCAAGTGGGTTTACTTTAAATTCACATCTCTTCCTGACACTGAGTCGGTTATTGGTTTCTTAAGGAGTGCCTTTCTTATCGAAGGGGTACCTAAAGAATTGGTCTCTGACAATGGCACACACTTTGTTTCCAAAAGGATGTGCACATTTTTGGATGAACAACACATCAAGCACATTACTACAGCATTCCACCCACCTTCTGTCAATGGTTTGGTTGAGCAAATGAATCGCTTTCTCAAAGAGGACATTCAAACTGCATTAACGATGGGTTGGGATGCCAAGGAATTTGACCAAAAAGCTTTGGTCATATTTACTTACCCCACACAGCACGACAGGCGTTTCTCCTTTTCTTCTGTTGAGGAAAAGATTACCCAGGTGTTCATTTTGTCCTGACTGGGTCAGGAATATGAACAAGCAAGGATCTCATAAGTGGTTAGAAGGTGTGACTTCCTGTGTTGCCAAGAAGCAAATGCAGTCTGAGATAGCGTTTGATCGCAGACTTAGGGTACATTCTTCTGAATTGATGATAGGTGACATTGTCTTAGTAAAGATTCCTAAAAGAGTAAAGAAAGGAGAATCCAAATGGTCTGTTTCTGTAGTTGTTGAAAGAGTGTCCAAAGGCTCAGCATTTTTAAAAGGCAAAGGCTGGTGGAGCAAAAGGGACTTGGTGAAGGTTTCTAAGGAGCAAGCATTAAAAAATGTTCACATAAAGAAAAAAAGAGGATTCTGATTACCTGGATTTCTTTGGGCCTGACGTTGCTGACCCAAGTTCGAGCAATCCTTTGTCTGAACTACAAGGTGTTTGTACTTGTTTGGACAGGTCTACCTCTTTACTTCAAACTGGAGATAATTTTGAAGCAGGTGCCTCTTCTTGTGTTTCACAGAGGCTTGCACGAAATGTGGGTATGCCTGCAAAATTTAAGGATTTCTATGTTTACTAGTTTAGTTTTTTTTTCTTTTGTTTTTTGTGAAGGGGAAGGTGTTGTACTGTGCTTTAATGTATTTTCCAATGTAAACGTTCTCGCGCTCTGCTTTCTGCACGCACTTCGGCGGTGTTCTATGTTTCCTAACCGCACTCACACTCTGCTTCCTGCAAGCGCCAGAACGGAGATGCCTTCTCTGTTTTTCTATTTGAACCTGCATCTGCGTGCAGAAGCCTTGGTTCTGCACACGGATGCATGCTTCCATTCAGACTTGTTGTGCTTTATTTAATCGGCTGTCCCTGCCAGTTATGTCAGTTTTCCTTTATTATGTGTACCTTTGACATGCTGCTTTGGGCTCCGTTTTCCTTGGATAGAAGAATAAACTCTTCTGGAGATTTTACCTGCTGACTTGCTTCTTCATTCAAACCTAGTGGTTCCTTTCTTCCTGGATCCCTGTACCACAGAAACTCTGACATACAATTGTTTATTGGAATCCTTGTCTTCCGATTGGCTGAGGGAGGTCAGCTCATGTGTTCATTTGCTGTTTGGCCCTCGAGTATCCATCATTGTCTAAGAGTAGCTGTACTGGCTTTTGCTAATTGTTTGATTGGCTGTCAGGTCTCGGAAGCAGAACTGTGAGCTAGGTTTGGGCGAGAGAACGTAAGTTCGCTGTTCATTGGGTGTAAGAATGTATCTGCCCCTGGCATAGTATCTAACTGCTGCAAACTATTTCTCTCTTAATTTGAGCTTTTGGTTTCCTTGCTGCAGTGACCTCACTGTCTGATGGATGTCTCGGGTGGGTGGCCTATTTGTCCGCTCTGTAGATTAGGTTCCATTTTGTTTCTCTATGCTCCTGTCTCACTGTTCACCACCCTTCATGTGTCCATTTTATCTCTCTGCGTCTTGTGTCTTTTCTGCCGTCCATTATGCAATGTCTGCGTCTTGATATTCTGATTGACTCTCTTTCCTCTATCTCATGTTGTTTCTGAGCTCCTTGCGGCTGTCTCTCTGTGCCCTTTATGTACATGCGCCTTCTCTCTATGAGCTTCTACAGTCTCTCTATCCCTTTGTATTTCAATGCTCCTACTCTCTTTCTAAGCCATTATATTCATTTTGTGCCTCTAGGAAATCCGCCTTTTATGCATTGTCACCCAAGATTTTTCATGTTTTCTGGACCCTATATTTTTGCTGCCTTTTGATCTTTGTCCCAGCACTGTCAGTTCCCTCTGTTGGCTGTTAGCCTTTTGGGCAGAGCTTGCCCTGAGCTGGGGACCGAAGCCTTTCCTCAGGGACCCAATGGGCCGTATCGGCTTGTCAGCCATGGTGGTACTATCCGCTTATTGGGGTGCATCTGTGAGAAAGCTAGGGTGAACAGAAGGTTTAGTGACTAGGGCAGATATTGACAGAGGGGTACAGGTAGGTTCAGACAGGCATATAACAGACAAGTGCCTCTTCAGAGTACAGATTAAAATACTAATACTACTTAGGTGTTGCCGTGACATCAGCTTGTGGTTGAAGTATACTGTGATCTCACAATTCAATAAAAACATCTTGGTCTAAAATGATACTAATACTGTATCTCTGGAATGGGACAAGCTAGAAAAATAATGTAACCCCTGTTTGTTATAGTTATTAAAAATCCAATTCCATGATGAAGTCTGATTTTTAATATATATTAAGGAAAGTTACCTTTTAGAAAGTTAACTTTTCCCTGCCTGAAGTTTCTGGAGGCCAATTTCCATTAGTTCTCCAGCAGTAGCCCAGCCAGTGGTTAGCCTTCAATAGGTATGAAAAGAGTGTGACACACCTCCCAGAAGCAAACAATAGGTTCACCTGAATGCTCAGAATATACAGGTCGGGGACTATGGAAATCCTTTTTTACATTACAATGTCAAATACTACATGATCGGTCTATTGAGCCACATGTAACGCTTGGGGCATACTTTAAAGGGAGAGAACAGGATGCCACGACAATTCTTGTGGATCCCTTTATCTGGTTGCTGAAAGACCCTGCCTTTGTACTACCACACGTCTGTCTCGGAGTTTGTTGTCGGCGCAGAGCCTGCCTCATACTAGATTTTAGTGTTGGATGTGGGAGGACACTAGCATTACCATAGTAGTCTCCCCAAACACATCCCCATCCATCAGAGTCCAAATCGAGTGTAGCTGATGGCATTCACCATCTTGGATTTGCCCAGAGATATTGCATTTTAGGCTCATTTGCAGACCTAAAGTAGCCTGGGAACATTTACCCGATTGGTTAGAGAGGGGCCAGGAGTCACCCCCAGGACAAGCTCATGCCAGGCTAAAATGCAGCATGTCAAGGCACCCCACTTCAAACCACTTTCTGGACCTGCTGAAGATCAGAAGAGGACTGGGCCTGCTGTCTGGAACCTGAGAGCAGCACCTGCTCCCTCCTGTATCCAGGACAAAGAAGTGGATTCCCAGGGTAAGTTGGCTGACCTCCTGTATGGCTACAGAAAGACAACAAGCTGCCAAAGACCTTTTCCAGGAAGTACCTGACTGACCAGTGGCATCTGGACTTGAACTGAATCCTGCTTTTTGCCTCTGCCTGACACCATGTGAGTCTCCAAGTGCCTCCCATGAGGTCCTAGGAACTTTAGAAGTGTACTCCTGTGGTTGATTGAGATTGAAAAAAACAAAGGGCCTGATTTATATGTTGGCAGTAAGAATACTCTGTTGCAACGGCCAACATAATGTCTGCCCGTCTGATTAAAATGCAAGCAGACCATAGGTTTAGCTACGGCGATGACTACTCTGTCACGCCATCGCCAAACCTCTTCCAAAGGCCTCACAGAGTAAGGGTCGTCAGAGAAATGGCTGTATGTCCGCCCACCCAATCAGGATGGGCGGACGTATTACCATTTTTAAACTACCAGTCATCGCCAGGCAGACCCCACAACCATTTATTATCAGTGACGCTTTGTTCTTCTTGGGGCTATTTCTACTTAAAACTTTAAAAAAATCATGTTTCTGGTTCCCATTATTGGATTTTTGTTATGTTGTTAATTAAAGTGTACTCTATTTTTCTAATTTGGTTTGTGCTAGACCTGGCATCTTTTGGCGTGTTTCCCCAGGCCTTTTGCTTTCTGACCTCCTGGTTTTGATTTTCCTGGGATGAGTCCGGGCTGGGCTGAATAGTCCTGGGCTGCATTTAGAGTAGTGGGAGGAGATTTCTCTGCACCTAATCAGGCCTGGTCTGCACTGAACAATGCTGTCTCCACCTCCTGCTGTGAAGCTGAGCCACAGAGAGCAGAACTGGTTTGGACGGGGCTCAGAGCCCCTCTGCCACAAGAGAACAAAGTATTTTGTAGTATAAATATGGGGGCCCAAACTCTAGAATTTTAGAACACTTTTGGACCAAGAAGACTGCCAAGATGAAGAGCTGGAAAAGCTGTGAAGAGGAACTACCACTTTGCTGAGTGCTTTGCTGTGTTGGCCTGCAGGGGCTGCTTTTGTCCTAGGCAGTGTAAGGACTGGACTGAACTTTCTGCAACTTCTTTGTATGAGTTTCTTTAAGGGCTTGATGTAGAGCTTGCCCCCTGTTCAAGAAGTCTCAGGAACAGCAAAGACTTCAAGTTTCATCTGCTCTCAGCACTGAGAACTGTGTGTTTTGTGCCGCAACAGAAAAAAAAAGCAACCCGACGCTGACGACACCACACCCGACCCGGTGTCCTGAAGGCACCGCAGAGGGCACTGCCGCACTTCGCACAGCAACCCTGGTCTCACCGCCGCCACCGAGCCGCTGCTTGCACCGCGACCTGTCATGTAGCTCCTATAAAAAGTATACAGGATCTGCGCGTTTAGACAACATACACTGTAGGATTGGTGCCAGACTGATTCTGGACACCCCCACCGGGTACGTTGGCCTCTTATACCAACTAGCTCACAGTGCCACTAGAATCTCCTCTTACCTAGGAGAGAATAGTTCTTGGCAACCATCGAACATGACAATCCTGATCCCTCAGGACTGTGGAAACAATATACTACTTTTTGCTCAGTCACTTGTGCTTACTTAGTTTGTCTCAGAGAACCGTTAGACAGTAGAAGAAATAAATGATTAGCAGTACTATAAAGGTAAATGGATGGTTTAGCTCTACCATCTTACAATAGTCATGAATACATACAAGCATATGAAACACATGATAAAAGATGCGTACTCCTACGATGCCTCCCTAACTAGATGTACCCAAGTGTACCTAGCATGTGTGCAGGTGTTAAGCCAAGAATCCCTCTAGGATTTAGTCAACCCCATTACCTGAAGTGAGAGACTGTGGGACCCCGTCCTGGTCTCGAGTTGGACACCCCGCGACGGATGTTAGACCACTGCGAGCTGGAGTGTCTGCATGCAGGAACCCCAGCGTCTCTGGTCAGTGTGTCTGCCGAGAAGTCTCGGTCTCCTCTGTCTATCTTAGCAAGATGTGATGTGTATATATACCCATAGGTCTCCCCAGGGGTCCTACCTCGCTGTATTACTGTGTCGGCCTAAGGATGACGTTGGGCATGAACTTTATACATAGATTTTATACAGGAGATGGTAGTCCTGCTGTGCTTCCAAGAATCCTCATGCATAATGTATGAGATTTCAAACTAGGGAATACCCGCGTTCTGAATGCAGTGTCATATCTAGGTAAAAGTTCAGTCCCTGTAAACCGTGATCAGGTCAGATCAGGCATCTGCCCAGACGACTGGAAACGGGCGGAGGTAAAACCCCTCCTCAAGAAACCATCGGCCGACCCAACGGACCTGAAAAACTACCGGCCCATCTCTCTCCTCCCATTCGCAGCCAAAGTCAGAGAGACTCGTAAACGCACAGCTGACCGCCTTCATAGAAGAAAACTCTATCCTGGACGCCTCCCAGTCTGGTTTCCGCAGCAACCACAGCACCGAGACAGCCCTCCTCGCCGCCACCGACAACATCCGCGTGCTACTTGACAAGGGACACACCGCGGCCCTCATCCTCCTAGACCTCTCCGCAGCCTTCGACACCGTTTCGCATCGCACCCTCGCAGCCAGACTGCATGACGCGGGAATACAAGGAGCCGCCCTCGACTGGATCCAATCCTTCCTCTCCGGCAGAACCCACAGGATCCGACTCCCTCCCTTACTCTCCAAACCTACGGAAATTAACTGCGGAGTACCCCAGGGATCATCACTCAGCCCCACGCGCTTCAACATCTACATGGTCCCCCTCGCAGCCATCGTCAGACAGCATGGGCTCAGCATCGTATCCTACGCCGACGATACCCAGCTCATCCTCTCGCTCACGAAGAATCCCGAAGACACCAGACTCCGTTTCTAGGAAGGTATGAAGAACGTGGCAGCCTGGATGAAGGACAGCTGCCTGAAGCTAAACTCAGAGAAGACCGAGGTCCTCATCCTCGGCCCCTGCACCTCCGCCTGGGACAACACCTGGTGGCCTGTAGTGTAGCTCCTATTTCCCTAATAGGCTCTGCGCATTGTAATAATATACCCTATAGGTTTGACATAGGACTGAGGTCGGTATGTCCCTATCGAGTATATTAAACTTAATTACTTGTGCCAGCTAGCTCAGAGGCCACTAGAAACTCCTTGACAAACAAGAAGGGAGTAGTTTCTGGCAGCCGCAAAACATGACCACTTTGTTTCCCTTTAGAATCAGAACGTGTCCCAGAGTTGTGGAAACAATAGATAACTATTTCACTCCGCTCACTCGTGCATACTTAGTTTTCCTCAAAGTTATACAGAAAGAATAGACTGGCGTTTCAATAAAAGATTTATTGAACAGTCTTATTTCTCGTGTAAGTAAAATGTGCTGTTACAATCACAAGACAGTATGCAAGATAAATAATGTACAGCGTAAGCAGTAGAAATAAATAATACTGCGCTAGCATGATCTTTAGTAGATATTCATTTACATAAATAACATAGACTAAAAATGTGAGTACTCATACGATGCGTTTCTAAGCTAGTTCTACCCCAATGTACCTAACCTAACCTAGGTGTAGGGAGAGGTATGAAGTAGGTGAAGTATTCCTTACTATGGTATACTAAGAGTATGTTACGCTCAGTATGCCAAGAGTCCCTCTAGGTTTCTAGTCAAGCTCCATACCTTGAGAATGAGAGAGGTGGGAATCTCTTGCCAGATTCGAACTCCAACACCCCGCGAGGGAAGTCAGATCACTGGAAACTGGACTCTCTGCGTGCAGGGATGACAGTCTTCTCAGTGCGTCAGGCTGGGAAACGGGCTCCTCTGAAGTAGAGGTCTCCTCTGATTTACAGGGGCTAGGGAAGGTATATTTATACCTGAGAGGTACCTCAGAGTGTTCGCATTGACGTGAATCGGACAGCGGAAGACGTCATGGATGAACCCCTAAGGTATAACGGTTCATGCATAATAGATGAGTCCTTGAAGAAATCAATAGTCCTGTGCTAGGGAAACTCCCGAAGCCTAAGGGTCTGTTCTTCAAGAACTCGTTGTGATGTTAGGGTGGACGGATGTCTGAGACCATGCCTGTATTTGGAGTGCACGGTTTAATGCCTAAAGAAGGACTGGGATTTCATGCCTATATAAGGGCAGGGTGAATTGTGCCTATATAAGGACATGATACAGGAAAACCTATATACGGACACCCTAAGAGGAATACAACAGGCCCTCCACCCTCGGGAGCCCACCCACTCCTACAGCCCAGGCTCGGAACCTCTGCATCATCCTGGACTTCTCCCTCTCCATGAATCGCCAGCTCAACGCTGTCGCCTCCACCAGTTTCAACTGCCTTCGCATCCTCCGTAAGACCTTCAAGTGGATCCCCGCCGACTGCAGAAGAACCGTCACCCACGCACTCATCACCAGCAGACTAGATTACGGCAACGCCCTCTACGCCGGAATCAACCAAACTCTTCTACACAGACTAGACCATCCAGAACGCCGCAGCCAGACTTGTCCTCGGTATACCACGCCATGAGCACATGACCCATCACCTACGAGGCCTCCACTGGCTCCCCGTCGAGAAGAGGGTCACCTTCAAACTCCTCACCCACGCCTACAAATCCCTCCACAACATCGGACCCAAATACCTCAACAAGAGAGTATCCTTCCACGTACCCAAGAGGAACCTCCGCTCCACCGACCTCGCCCTGGCAGAGGTCCCCCGCATCCGCAGGAACAGAACCGGCGGAAGAGCTTTTTCCCACATCGCAGCCAACACCTGGAACGAGCTCCCGGTGAACATCAGATGCTCCCCGACCCTGCACACGTTCAGGAAGGACCTCAAGACCTGGCTCTTCGACTGATCCGGAGCCGCCTCCCCACCCCCACAGCGCCTTGAGACCCTCACGGGTGAGTAGTGCGCTATATAAACCCCTGATTGATTGATTGTGACAAGTGTATTGTAGGGAATAATATAGGTGAAGGGTAATGAAGTTACTGGGGCCTAAATTATGGTCCACACACACTAACCCCAGCAATGTTGCTGAGGGTGGGAACCAGAGGCGCGGGGCCAAAGGCGAGCCAGCCTCCACTATCTCATGAATACACAAAAGTGGGCTGCCCCTTGAATCAATTCCTATGTTTATCTACAGAGTTCTGTAGAGATGCACTACCAGTGGGGGCATCTCATAAAATGTTACGGACTGGCCTCACACACCGCCCGGTGTCATGCTTCATCATCTGCTGTCCTCACCCTCTAAAAACTTGGTTTGATAGAGGGCGGGCATACACCTGGAGACAGGGATGCACTTCTAAATCTAAGTGATGGCCGTGGGGGAGTGATAAGTGATTTAAAAACGATTACATTAGTCCATGTGCTATGCTTTATTCAAATGGTAAATGTATGGTAGTTAAAAACTAAGTGAACGGTGGTATGCGATATTATTCTCCCTTCACCGTATGAAATGCGGTCGACATGTTTCTGCTGAGGTGTCCCCAAAGGGTACGTAGCATTCTTCAGGACCTAAAAAAAGGGGGGGTGTATACCCTATGTGTTCACTTCCTTTTAACTAGTGAAAAATGGAAGGAAAATCCTGTCGCTAGATCAGGGGAGGGGTTTAAAAAAAACAACAAAAAAAACTATGTAGGTGGATATTTCCCTCTTGGTATAGTACCACTGAGAGTAACTCTGTAGAGAAAGGAAAAACAAAGACAAAACATACAAACCAAACCGTGTGAGTATGTAAACAAATAGTTTATAAACATCATCCATCCCGCGTCATACCTATAGCGCGCGTGGTGGTGTGAAGTGGTCTTTGAGACATGTGGCAGGTGCAACGTGTACTCACACCGTTAAAAAGTGGTTGTAAACCAACTCTTACCCTGTATTACCCTAAACGCTCCATGGGAGGGCTGAGGTGGAAGGACCTACTTAGACTTTCTGTAGGGAAAAAACACATAATCACTACTGGTAGTTAAGGGTTAGTCACCAGTATTCAGAAAGAACCAGGACCAAGGTTCCTAGTTAAAGCAAACATAACAAGGTGAAATCCAGAACTAATGGACCACCTATTCATTCAAGTTCACACCAGTATTCCTTCAGGCATACTCTTACTGTCTAGTTTCAGTGCTTCCAGCCGTTCTTCCCGGAGGCGTCCTCTCTGTCTCCCCGCTGATGGTAAATGGTGAGATTCAGAGGGTTTTTATACTAAAGAGCTGTGACTAATTAGTGAGCTAATCAGTGTTAATTGGGCCCGTTAAGTGAGTTTCCTGTGTTCCTCTACGGGACTGCCTGACCGCCTGGTGGGAGGCGTGACTGTGAATCGCCCCACCCGATTGGTCAAAACATGCCTCCAACACTACCAAGGCCATTTAGATAGTTAACAATGGGCTTGTGAGGTTTGTTTCCTGTGTCCCTCTTGCGTGAGCCTGACCGCCTGGTTGAGGGTGTGTATTCAATAAAGGTTTTCGTTCGGCATTGGTCAAAAGATGCCTCAACACTATCAAGGCCATTTTAGATAGTTAAAAATGGGCTTGTGAGGTTTGTTTCCTGTGTCCCTCTTGCGTGAGCCTGACCACCTGGTAGAGGGTGTGTATTCAATAAAGGTTACGTTCGGCATTGGTCAAACGGCGCCGATACCGATGTTATGGTCCTTCCCCTTCCTGCGGGAAAACAAATGCAGTTACGCGGGCATTAGCTCCCATGTTTGTGAGGACGCCCATGTTCATTACCGGGTCTGATCAGTCTCCCGGTATTTGCGCATGCGCTGAAGTAGTGGGAAACCCGCTACCGCGCATGCGCCTTGGTGTATTTCGTGAGACGCTTGCCCTGCTATGGCTCCTATGCTTGTGCACTGATAACTACCAGCGTGGATTACAGCAGGGGCCGCTCGAGATCCCTGTAAAGTGAGGGGATACCCCAAGAGTTCTAAACACTGTGAGAAAAATAAAGCAACATTACTCTGTTCATAATGGGATTACGAGCCAATGGTACGTCACTTGTTATATGTGTGAAGTACACACTAATGATAGTCAGTGGTGGTAATTGCTACAGCTGGTATCTATGTTTGATAACATGGGTTTACACAAACCAATGTGTTCCCCATGCCAGCTTGATCTGTTTGAATTTGCGAGCATAACAACGGGCCCACTCTTAGTGAACTACTTAAAATAAAGTAGACCAGGAGGGTAGCAGTAGAGAATAGTCCCTACTCTATTAGGCCAGCTTTCTTGGAGTTGGTTGTTGACTAAAGAAGGTGTGCATGGTCAATTCTATACATTTTCTATTTCGCAAGTTGCAGCCATGGTATCTCATCATTTAAGCCTTTATCATCGCTGCGAAGCCTGTATACCCAGCGCTGTTCTCGGATGTGGAGTTGTCTAGAGATATCAGTCTTTTGTTTATTCATAACCTCAAGCACCACCCATCTGAGGTCCAGGTCGCTGTGGCCTTTCTCCGTGAAATGTTTCGTCAGTTTGGTGTTGGTCTTCCTGCACCTAATCGTACTCCGGTGTTCGCTGATCCGCGTCTTCACCTTCCTGGTGGTCATCCCGACATACTTCAGGTTACATGGACAGGATAGGAGGTACACCACACCTTCTGTATTGCAGTTGCTGAAATGTTTTAGCTTCCAGGGTCTCTCTGTACCTATGTCGACTTCTTTTGTTGTGGTGGTCAGCCGGCAGCACACACAGTTGCTGCATGGGTAGTGGCCTATTGGTCTCGGTTGGCTCCACAGTCATCTGATTCTCAATTTGATCATTGGGAGTTTTGGAGTGTACCAAGGTGTCCCTCAAGTTCCTACTCCGTTTGTATGCGAATAGTGGGGGTTCCCACTTCTTGTTCCCGCTGTTTAAGATGGCCCATTTTTTCTTTATAATGTTCTGGATTCTGTTCGACACGGGCGTGTATGTTGTAACGCAGACCAGGCGGTCTTTCTTTTCTTTTTGTGTCGTCTCCAAAAGGGCATCCCGGTTATTATTCCTCGCCCTTTTCCTTGCCCGTTTAACCATCTTCTTGGGGTAATGTCTCTCCAGGAGTTTTGTCTCTAGTTGTTCTGCCTGTATCTGGAATGTATCTATCTCAGAACAGTTCCTTCGAATCCTCAGGAATTGGCCTACAGGAAGGTTCTCACGGAGGGCCCTCGGGTGGTAGCTGTCATACATTAATAAACTGTTCTTGTCTGTTGGTTTAGTGTGGACTTTTGTGGATATTCCTTCTGATGTTAAGGTTATATCCAGATCCAAGAAAACAGCCTGATTTTTGTCGATGGTATGTGTGAACCTGAGGTGGGGGTCAATGCCGTTGACCCACTCCACGAAGCTTGTTGCCTCATCCTTGGTACCTCGCCAGATGACAAAAATGTCATCTATGTACCGTTTCCTTGTCTTCATCTGAGGTGTGAAGGGGTTCGAGGGGTTAAAGATGTGGTCCTCCTCAAAGCAGTGTACGTACAGACACGCCATGCTCGCCGCGAAGGTGCTGCCCATGGATGTGCCGCCCACTTGATGGTACAGGGTGTCCTCAAACTCGAAGAAATTCTCCGTAAGTGCTAGTTCCGCACACTCCATGATGAAATGCGTGGGTGTCACATATGTCCAATCCTGGTCCAGTAGAATCTGTTCCACCACCTCCAGAGTACGCCTCTGGGGGATGCTCGTATAGAGCGCTTCAATGTCCATGGTTATGAACATGTCTTCGCTTGCATCTATGTCCAGGCCTCGAAGATGGCAAAGTACATCTTTGGTGTCTCTAAGGTAGGATTGAGATTTCTGTACAATCGGCTTCAAGAACCAGTCGCAGAACTGGGAAAGTGGTTCCAGAGCTGACTCAATACCCGACACTATCGGTCTGCCCGGTTCTGTACAATCGGCTTCAAGAACCAGTCGCAGAACTGGGAAAGTGGTTCCAGAGCTGACCCAATACCCGACACTATCGGTCTGCCCGGTGGGGGTGTTTTGTTTTTGTGAATTTTAGGAAGGGTATAGAACCTAGGAGTCCTTGGTTCCAAATTCACTAAAAACTCAGCCTCATGCTTGGTAATCCAGGCTTGGGTTTCTGCTTCGTTGACCATGTTCTTGATACTGGTTATGAGCGGGGTGTTGGATCTTCCTGGTGTACCTCATAGCTCGAGGTGTCGGATAGCAGGCGTAAGCATTCCTCTTTGTACATAGTATAGTCCATCAGGACTATGGCACCCCCCTTATCTGCCGGTTTGATGATTATGTCATGGTTGTTCTTCAATTGCTCCAGAGCCTAAATTATGGTACCTATATGGAATATAACAGACCTGTGGGCACCGCACTTCGCACCGCCTCACTTCACGCTGCCGCCCTGGTTTCCCCAACGACGCCGCTCCACGCCTACATCGACTACGCAGCTTGCACTGTGGTTCGAGGGCACCGCTCGTAAGTCACACAAAGCACAGTCCTCATTCCGCACCGCAGCCTTGGCCTGCCGGCGCCATCGATTCCAGTTCGTCAGCCGACGACAGCGCTTCAGCAACGACGCCGCCGCTGCTTGCACCGTGACCTGCCAGCACCGCGACAAGCCTCGCATCACTTTGCACCGCAGCCCTGGTCTCACTGATGCTGCTGGATGACCGTCACTGAGCCGCTGCCTGCACCGCGACCTGAGGGCACCTCACGCCGCACTTCGCACCGCAGCCCTGACGCCCGCCAACGCCAGCTCTCCCGACTTCAACCGCGAGGAGATCGATCTGCAGCGTGTGTGACTTCAAGGGCCCGATGACTCCTGCACCGGCTCTTCGGAGCTCAACGAGAGGTCACTGATGCCCTACATCTCTAAAGGTACTGTTTTGCGGGTCTTCCCAACACCGTAACTGGCCTGCGACTCCGCGGTCAGCCAGAACTGTTTGGATTTGCTGTTCACGATGCCGTGGTAGCCCCGGACGGAGCTACTAACTTCAAGGAACTATATTTTCTAAGTATTCTTGCAAAGTATATATTTTTAAGAACTGTATGGTGGAATTGTATCATTTTGGTCTTGTTTTAAGTATATATAATATTGGATATTTTTCTAAAACTGGTGTGGTGTCAGTTTGTTGTGTTTTCACTGTATTACTGTTGGTTATGTGCTAATGCTTTACACACTGCCTCTAAGATAAGCCTGACTGCTCGTGCCAAGCTAGCAAGGGGGTGAGCAGGGGTTATTTTAGGAGTGCAACTCCCTTACCCTGACTAGGAAGAAGGGTGCCTATTCGGACAAAGGTACCTACCTCTGCCAACTAGAGACTCCCATTTCTAACTGTTTGAGAGATGTATTGTTTTGCAATTTGACTGTATGACTTTTTTTGCTACTGCATAAATATTTTACACATTGTCCTAAGTGCCATAGGTACTATAGCTCTGCCATAGCTACTAGGGGGTTGAGTTCAGGTTAATTTAATGACTTGAAAGGTTTACCCTGACGGGGACTGTGATTATTTCTTGAAGTAGGCAGTCAACCAGCCCAAACAAAACCCCAATTTCTTACAGAGCCCTGATCTCTCCGAATTTTTCAAGTTTCTTGGTTCCTTTTCCTTCAACATGTCTCATCTTTCTCTCAGTATGTTATTACTTTCTGCGTCCCTTAGAGCCCTTTTTCTCTGTCCCTTCTTTCGCTGTTTGCCTCTTCTTTCTCGTTGTACCCATTCTACGTTTTTGTGCCCCTTATTTCACTCAGTGCCCCTTCTGTCTCTATTTGTTGCATCTTTCTCCTGCTGCCCTTTTTTTTATCTCAGTGCCCTGTTTCTCTGCCTCAACTTTCTCGCAGTGCTCCTAATTACGTTTTGCAACTTTTCTTTTTTCAGGGCAATCCTGCCGTCACTAGAATGACCCACTGGCCCCAGACCTTTGTAGTTTTTTCTGCATCACAAGGAGAAAGTATTTCATCAACTATGCTATGTTGGACTCCTTGTGTTGAACATCGAGTTGGGGCTCAGCTGGGGGTGAGGGTGGTGGAGGGAGGTGCACATTTGTCAAGGGGCAAGCACAGATGACTAATGTGCAGCTCTCATATGCCAGGCACAGTCTGCTGTGAGCACATACTGCCATTATCTGAGTAGCTACTTCAGTATAGTCCTCTTTCCTGGGGGTGAGTGGGTGGGACTGGCTAGTTAGAGAGATTTTGCAGGGTTTTGAGTCTCAGAGGGTGATGACCAGAATCCCACAAAATACAGATTCAGATAATGGCCTTAGCATCTCTTAAGTTAGACCTAGAAAGACGTTCTGACAGAAGATCTGGATATGTGGATTCACTTGTAGCTGAATATGAATTGAGTCATACTTCAAGTACACTGCTTTGGTTGATTGTGAACGTCATTGGTGGAATAGCAGAAGACCTACATATGAAGTACACTGCATTAGTTAAGTGTGGGCATCATTGATGGAATGGCAGGAGGTCTACAGATGAGGTACATTGGCCATGCGTTGTGTGTCTTTATCAGTGTGTGAATATCGGGTTGTTCTGTAGGACTAGATTGAGAAGCTCATAGCATACATCAGAGTGAGTAATCTCCAAGCAGCATTAGAAAGGTGAGCTGCGGGAAGGGATTGAGCTGTGTGAGTCTCGGTGCAAAAATAGGAAGGGGTTCTCCAGGATTGTGCTGCACTGTTAGATCTTTCATTATTAGTGCATGAATAGCATGGGGTGATGTAGTGCAAAGATGGGATTTACTGGCTGCTGTGTGTGTTTGGGTGCTGGCATGGCAGGTGGTACATCAGGTTTGGGTGAGGTGACCTGGCAGAGCTGTGTTAGCCTTAGTGCCGGAATTGTGTGGAATACCCTAGGTGGGGATTGATGTAAATTGGTGTGTGTGTCCCGGCTTTGAATAACAGGTTGCACTGCAGGACAGAAATGAGGTGCACTGGCACAGCTATGTGTGTCTCAGTGCAGGAGGTGCTGCAGGGCAGGATTGAGGCACATTGGCACAGCTGTGAGTCTCTATGGATGAGTAGCAGGGCGTGCTGCAGGGCATGTTTAAGGTGCATTGGCCAAGCTGTGGGTGAGGCTCCATGCTGAAATACCAGGGCTCCCAAAGATTGTACCAAGATTAGGTGCTAAGGAAGCACGCAACCTTCCCTGTCCGTCCTCATCATCTACAACCGCTCCCAGGAACTCGGTTCCCACTGGTCAGACTCTTATCAAGTCTGTTCTGCTTTACTCTTGCCAGCAGCACTCCACTTCTGTCCTACTTGTCTTTTCTCCTCCCTCTCCATGTTCCCTTCTTTCTCGTCTGTAACCTTCTCTTCCTTTCTCACCCTGCCCTTCTGTTCCTACTTCTTCACCTCGTCCTTAACCTTGCCTAACACCCTATCCTTCTACCCCGTCATCTGCCACCCTGTTACTTCTTTATTACCCTTCTTCCCGGACCCTACCACTCCTGACCTTACCCCTCTCCGTCCCTCCCTTAGAAAACGTCTGCCCCATAAAATTCCCTTCTGTCCTGCACCCTTCACACTCCTTTCTTTCTTCGTCCTCTTCCACATTTCTAAAGACTTTCCCATACACTCTTTCCACACTTCATCTTTCTCACTTATTTTTCTGCTCTCTCCTCATTCTCCTGCTATCTCCTCCTGCACTCTTCTTCACTTCCCTCCATTCTACTTCTTCAACCTTTCCTCAGCTCTCTCGTCCTCACTTCTGCTCCAACTCCTGCCACCGCTTCCCTTCTTGAATTTAATTCTCACCATTCCCCATGCCCTCCAGCTCCCATTGCTTCTCTCACTCCACCAGTCCCAACCCGCCTGCTCTCCATCCTATCCCTTGCCTTGACCTCATGAATCTTACCTCTCTACACTGCCAGTGAGTGCACTCTCAGCACAGGAAACATACACAGGTAGCCACTTATCCGTGGCTTGGCTTTCATCCCCCTCCTCTTTTGGGAGAGAGGAAGGAAGGAAAAGTCTGGCATTGAGTGGCCCCTATTCCTGGATCCACGCTGGATACATAATCTGGCTAGGCTCCAACAGCAGGGTCTTGGTACCCATAGTCGCCTGATACCTGCAGTCCTGATCCTACTGGTTTCAAGCAACTGTTACTTGGCCAGCTTACTGCAGAGTCATTGCAGGCCTTCAGAAAGGCAGCTGAAACTAACATTACTCCACTTCTACTGTGTCAGATCTGAAATTGAAATCTTTATGCATCAATTCAGCTTGTAAACATTTGTTTTTGCAAATTTACATTTATTAACTAATTTTAATTTGGCAGGTGACTTGAAGTATGGACAGAGAAAGCAGGACGGTGATGTGGTATCGTATAGCAAAACGTCCGTGCACAAGGATGAATATTTTGAGAAAGTGAAGATGCCCCGCAGCTCTGAGTTTGCAACGATTTCCAAAAGCAGTTGTGGGAACTGGAACAGAGAAAACTACTAGGAGTGCACCTGATTTCTCAAATTCTAAGCATTCAATTTTGTTACAAGGCGCTGCAAAGTAAAAATATCAGGAACATTCAACAAGTGTGAGTTATCAGAACTGAAAAGTTTCTTAAATGTAAATCAAACTCAAATTAGAGCAAACTCTAATTGCAAGAATTTTTTCACTCCTGGGGAGGTTTCGTTATTTACAGGATGATGTAAATCAAAGCAAATCAATGTTGATGCGATGCTCAATAAATCAAGTTAACATCTATTGTATATACAATCTAATGAACTGTCTTGGAGACGCTTACAGAGCGAAAACAAATCCATGCAAAAGAGCATCCGAAATATTGTCAGAAAACCCAGTCTCCTCCGTGTGAGAGAACAAGCATCGGCTGAAGGCTCATCTGATTAAAAAAACAAAACCAAGAACACGCACTGCATCAAAGCAGGTCGCTGTAAAAAACTTCTTTTCTGGATTTCAGCAAAACCGAGATACTGAGAAAGGACTGAGATTTAAAACATCCCAGTTCGAAACATTTTCTGCCACAGCATCCACCTGGCACTTTTTGCATCTGGAAATCAGAACTCAGCCTATTCTGTTCACTCTCAAGTATTACAGCTTTTCCTCAATTCTTTATATTACACTTATATCAAATGCACTGTTCTAACCCTGACAAATATTTTAAACACCTTAACCTACTGTGAGTCCTAAATAAAACTGTTAATTGCAAATTATGTAACTTCCTTACCATTTATAATGTAACGAAACGACCACCCCTCGGGTACATTAGAATAGTGTACGATTGGTCAATTGTGAAGGTGCTGCTGTGGTATTAGTACATCATACATGTTGATGGTCTCAAACAGCAACAGGAGAAACCTGTCACTGGGCTAAATACCGTGCATCACTCAATGCAAGTTTTAAAGCAGCTTATTTTCTGCTAATAATAATCCTTAATCTTATCCTAATTTTTGGGCATTATTAAAAAAAGTATTCATAAATACTAAACACCTGATCAACACCTCAACACTGCTCTGCAACCCAATACATAAATAAATGTAGGAAAAGGCTTGACTCACAAAATTAGCTCTGCCTGAGAAATCCCACATGGTCATTACATGGAGACTGTGACCCACAAGGTATATCCTCATAGGAAAGCTTCAGGAAGGTTTATATGATGAATTCTCTAGGCTGCCTACTAAGGTGGCAGTATATGTACCCTAGACAGAAGTAATTATTGTCTCAATACAAGTGTTAAGACAATTATGTACAGTCTATTTGAGAGGTTAACACGGAATATTATCTAAACCTACCCTGACACAGAAATCGGCTTCAGTCTTACCATGGCGTGCATGCAAGACAAAACCCGACTTGGAGACATTAACTTCAGCAAAGAATCTTATACATGCCCTGAATGGGAAAACAATTTTTGCTATGAATCTAGTATGACTGAGCATGAGAGAACCAACACTGGGGAAAAACCTGATCAGTGCTCTGAATGCCGGAAAATCGTCCGCTATAAATTCAGTCTCACTCAAAATGAGAGAACACACACTGGACAAAAACCTTATCAGTGCTCCGAGTGCCTTAAAAGCTTCAGTTACAAATCCTTTCTCATTCAACATGAAAGAATACACACTGGAGAAAAACCTTATCAGTGCTTTGAATGTCAGAAAAAGTTCAGTTACAAAAGCAGTCTCATTTACCATGAGAGATCCCATACTGGAGAAAAACCTTATCAGTGCTCTGAGTGCCAGAAAAGCTTTGCCCATAAATACCATCTCATTGAACATCAGAGAACACACACTGGGCAAAAACCTTATCACTGCTCTGAGTGCCAGAAAAGTTTCCATCTCAAATCCAGTCTCAATCGACATGAAAGATCACACACTGGACTAAGGGTGTTTCAGTGCTCTGAAAGCCAGAAAATCTTCGATTACAAATCCTGTCTTATTCAACATGAAAGACTTCACACTGGGGAAAAGCCTTATCAGTGCTCTGAATGCCAGAAAGAGTTCATGTCCAAATCTGGTCTCATTTACCATGAGAGATCCCATACTGGAGAAAAACCTTATCAGTGCTCTGAGTGCCAGAAAAGCTTTGTCCATAAATACCATCTCATTGAACATCAGAGAACACACACTGGGCAAAAACCTTATCACTGCTCTGAGTGCCAGAAAAGTTTCCATCTCAAATCCAGTCTCAATCGACATGAAAGATCACACACTGGACTAAGGGTGTTTCAGTGCTCTGAATGCCAGAAAAGCTTCAGTTACAAATCCTGTCTTATTCAACATGAAAGACTTCACACTGGGGAAAAGCCTTATCAGTGCTCTGAATGCCAGAAAGAGTTCATGTCCAAATCTCGTCTCATTTACCATGAGAGATCCCATACTGGAAAAAAACCTTATTAGTGCTCTGAGTGCCAGAAAAGCTTTGTCCATAAATACCATCTCATTGAACATCAGAGAACACACACTGGGCAAAAACCTTATCACTGCTCTGAGTGCCAGAAAAGTTTCCATCTCCAATCCAGTCTCAATCGACATGAAAGATCACACACTGGACTAAGGGTGTTTCAGTGCTCTGAATGCCAGAAAAGCTTCAGTTACAAATCCTGTCTTATTCAACATGAAAGACTTCACACTGGGGAAAAGCCTTATCAGTGCTCTGAATGCCAGAAAGAGTTCATGTCCAAATCTGGTCTCATTTACCATGAGAGATCACATACTGGAAAAAAACCTTATCAGTGCTCTGAATGCAAGAAAAGCTTTGGTCATAAATTTCATCTCACTAAACATGAGAAAACGCACACTGGGCTCAAACCTTATAAGTGCTCTGAGTGCCAGAAATGCTTTACTCTCAAATCCAGTCTCATTCGACATGAAAGAACACACACTGGACAAAATCTGTAACAGTGCTCCGAATGCCAGAAAGGTTTCAGTTACAAATCCAGTCTTATTCACCGTGAGAGATGACATGCTGGAGAAAAACCTTATCCGTGCTTTAAATGCCAGAAAAGCTTTGTTTACAATTCCAGTTTCATTCAACATGAGAGAGCACACACTGGAGAAAAGCTGATCAGTTCTCTAAATGCCAGCCAATCTTCAGGAGAAAACCCTCCTCACTTTACCTGAAAGGATCTATTCTGGACAAAAGCTGTATCAGTGCTCTGAATATCAGAAAAGCTTCTGTCTTAAATTTCAGATCGCTAAGTATGAGAGAACACACTGGGGGAAAACCTTATCAGTGCTCTGAGTGCCAGAAAAACGTAAATTACAAATCCGGTCTCATTATGAGAACACATATGAGAAATACCTTAGCCATGCTCTGAATGTCAAAAACGGTTGTTACAAATCCTCTCTCGTTCAACATGATAGAACACACTGGAGAAAAGCCTCATTAGAGCTGTGAATACCAGAAAAGCTTTGGTTATACATTCCATCACAGTCAATTTCAGAGAACAAACACTGGGCAACAACCTTATCCTGCCTTTAGTGCCTGAAGAGCTTCGATCTCAAAGTCAGTCTCATTTCACATGAAAGCTTTATTAGTGCTCCAAATGCCAGATACGCTTTAGGTACAAATCCAGTCTTATTTACCAAGAGACAGCACATACGTGAGAATAACCTTATCAGTGCTCTGAATACCAGAACAGCCTTCTTTACATATCCAGTCCTGTTCAACATGAGAGAACACAAACTGGAGAAAGCCTCATTAGTGCTCTACATGCCAGAAAACTTTCAGTCAGAAAAATCATCTCACTCAACATGAGAAAAGAACACACTTGGCAAGAATGTGTCCGTACCAGGACTGGCACAAAAGCGTCTTACACGCAAGCATATAGTTGGACACAAGCAGTAAGAGGACGCAAGCTGTCAGAGACAAACCTGCAGCATCAAACTGCGCCAACCACTGTGTTCTATGCCGAAGATGCTGAGCGTGTGCCGAGTCCCAACTGCAGGGTAAAACGTCATGCATGCTGTGTACCACAAGTCCCTGAAACACCTGAGTAGTGGAGAGGAGGCTAAGTGGATTTGTACTTTGACATGATTGTCAACTTAGGAGGCACTCAGAAGTCCATAGAAGCAGTCGGGCCCTTGTGCCCCTTCTAGGGGCCCCTTCTCAGTGACCAGGCATCTGTGAAGGTGTGCACCTCTTGGTATTTGTCTCTCCTGGCCTCATTCGACCCTGAAGTCTTGATGCACGCCTCATGGATGGGGAGCTGTCACTGAGTGTTTGTTTGGGAGAGCTGAGGCGAGTAGGAATCTGTGGAGTTTGCGTTACCGGGTAGAGTTGAGGGGTGTGGTGCCGAGCCCTGGTGCTGACAAACTGTATAATGTTGGGTGACTCTGGGGTGTGGCAGCCTGGTGCAGCTTGTGGGGTATGTTTTGAATTCTGGGCATGAGACATTTTAAAGATGAAATATCTAAAAAGTATTGTAATGGCTTCTTTAAGAAGGCAAGGTAGTGACTGGTTGGCAAATCTGAGGGAATGGTTGGGCTCGCTGGCTTATGTTTGGAGACGGTTGTGATCACTAACCCTTGATTTGAGTCCTGAATATGAGTACTAATCCACGAGTAAGCGGTGATGGGTGCTGGCGTTGATGTCTCTGTTTGCAACAAGTCGTTGTTTGAGTTAAGCGTGTGGAACACATGAAGCGGAGGCGGAAGCTTGATGCTCCTTTTCATTTGATCAGAGCCGTTAGGTATTTGGTATTTTGCATCCCTGGTAGGGAGAGTGCCACCATTGTGCCCTTGCAAAGTATGAAATATTTTGATTGTCACAAAAAGTTGTGACCTAGGATCTAGTATTTGAGTTCTGCTCTATCAGTGGCATCTCTCAATATCAAGCAAATCTATAAAATATCAAACAATGCTACATGACATCAATGACCAGGCTGTTCCGGCTGATCAAATGTTTGGTTCGCCCTATGTGTTTGTTCAAAATCATAATTGAGTGTTCAATTGTTGTACTCTGGATTGGCTGGAGTGGTTGGTAAAAGGTAGTAAAAAGGTGGGTCAAATGATTCAAATAAGTTAAAAGAGAAACTTAGTACCAACTTAGTTCTAACTCAGTACTTAGGTTTTAGTCTTTGAGCGTCAAATTAAATGGGGCAATACTGGTCTCCTGTTCAGTGTAAGTGCTAGTGATTGTAATTAAAGCAAAGTGGTTACAGCTATAGTGGTATAATTTTCTGGCCTAGTAAAATGTCAGCTAATAAATTAAGAATTTTATGCCCAAAATGTTCGTCGAAGAAGGGTACTCTGGAAACGGTAGCAGACCTCCTCTCCCCTAACAAGGCTGAGTGTTGCAGATGGCCTTCTCTGTAGCACGAAGAGCAGATTGGATGCTGCGGACAGTCGCTGCTGTAGTGCAAGCCAAGGGCCTGGAAAGGTCTTCCCTTTCCCCCTGCTCAAGGCTGCAAACTTTCTGGGGGTGAAAGGCAGGGCAGACCTGGTATCAGGTTCCTTTATATGTTCTGTGGGCAAAGCCCTTTGAATTGTAAGTGAGGCTAGGCTCCTCTCCAGCCTGTTCACATCTAAGCCCCCTTTGAGTTACTGTCTGGAAGTAATACACAAACCCAAAACGGTAGAGCCATTCACAGTCATGTGACTCTAGGAGAAAGACACGGTTGGGACAAGAAAATGCCAACCTTCTAAAAGTGACATTTTTCATAACCGTAACTTAAAATCTGACTTCCCCATCAAAAGGATTTTAAATTACAGTTCAGTTGAGTGTAAACAGCATATCTTTATCTGTTCCCAATCTAAAGTTGCCACTTATTAAATGTGATAACCCAGTGTTAGTCAATGGGAGTGATAGGCCTTATAACAGTGAATAATGACTTGAGGAGCTTTTTACTGCCAGAACATGTAAAACCTAAATATACACATCCTACTTTTAAAGTACAGTGCACCCTGCCCTATGAGCCTTTAGGGCCTACCTTAGAGGTGACTTATAAGTATTAAAAATGAAGATTTAAGCCTTTTGATAGGTTGAAATGGCAGTTAAAAACTGAACTACAGGCTGCAGTGGCAGGTCTGAAACATGTTTAAATGGCTACGTTATTGGGTGGCACAATCAGTGCTGATGCCCTCTAGTAGCATTTAATTTGCAGACCCTAGGTGCACTGGTTACATGCAGTGCCATTTACTAGGAACATACAAGTAAATGGAAATATACTAATCAAGTATATGACAATTGTATCATTCTTAATGCCAACAAAAATGGGTTCAGCAACAGAAGGCAAAAAGCTGGGGGTGAACCTGCATAAAAGGCCAAGTCCAACAATTACTGATGTTTTCATAAATATGGTGACAAGAAAACACCCCGAATATCATCTCCCCTTGTTTTAATTTAATTTCTAATGAAATTCAAATCAAATTGTTCCTGCTGAGTACACCATTTTGGATTTGCCTCCAGGTCACCCATCCCTTGTGAATGATGAATTAGTATTATTAAAATGTACTTCAGGTAATTCATTTTTGACCTCTCAAGATTTTGGTCCAGTGACAGAAGTATTTATGTCACATATATTATCTTGGATGCAGACTGTTTCAAGGCATGTTGCAAGACAAGACAAAACAAATAGATCTCCTAGAGAGTACTAATGCTAGGCTAGATAATACCGCTAAAAACGTCTGAAATTTTACATTCAAGATTTTGCCAAATATTTTTGAGCTTCAAAATGCCTTTGTCTCTCATATCCCAACTCTTGCTTACAAAATAAGTGAAAGGTATTGAACTAAGAGAAGATTGTTAAAGTTCAACTTTACCAATCAGATTTATTTAAATGGTACACAGCCCGTTTCAATAAGAGATGCATTAATTACCATTATGGGCAAGTATTTAATAAATACAATGACACTAAAACATCAACACTTCATTAAGTAGAACTAGAGTTATGAAATTTTAAAGTTTGAATTTAAAGTAGTACTAAAAAGCTTTGAGCACCAGCAGTGGTCATCTGGTTGCGCTTGACCAAGACTAGGTTAAGTTTTAAGGCTGACGGCGATGGAGCCAGAGTTGTCCTGGTCAAAATTTACCTTCATACTTGGAAATTATTATGGAGCAGAAAGTCTTCATCAGGGCAAGGCAGCAGTCTCTGGCTGCAGGTGGACTCGTTGACGGCGGTAAGCAGAATTCTGTGGTCTCTGTGAAACTGTCACAAATGCAAAAAATGCCCTGAACGGGGAAAGTTCAGTTTTCTCGCTCTCGATGTTTGTTTGAATTTTTCAGTTTTAAAAACTTTCCTCAGTTGGGTAGGGCTGCAGGTTGTAGCCGAGGGGGGGCTCAATGTCGTCAGATGCTGGTTGGTGGAGGTCTCCATGTCAGTTTGGCAGGATCGTCCCGGTCCTTCGCGGTCCTATCAAGGCACTGAGAATTCTGCTGCGGAGGTGGGACTCAGTCGGACAGCCAGTCCTTTCCTGATTTCCAGCAGGGAGGGTGAGGTCGGGAAGTGAAGGGGAGGTCATTCCAGGATTTGGCCACAAGCAATAGAAGGAACGACCTCCGCTGCAACGTTGACTAATGCGAGGGGTGTGGGTGAGGTGAAGAGAGGCAGATGTCTGGAGGGTTGGTGGAAGTTCAGGCGGTGGTTGATGTATGCTGGTATTTTGGTTGTACGGAGCTTTGTTTGTGTGGATCAGCATCTTGAAGTAACATATTTTCTGAATGGGTAGCCAGTGGAGCTTCTTGAAGTGGGCATCCACTAGGGGAGGTCGAGGATGAGCCTGGCCACAGTGTTCTGTATGGTCTGTAGTCTCTGCAGGAGGTGTGAGGCGATTCCTGCATTGAGTGTGTTGCTGTAGTCCAGCCGGCTGATGACTAGGGCTTGGGTGACAGTCCATCTGTTGTTGAGTGGGAGCCATTTGAAGATCTTGCAGAGCATGCGAAGAGTGAGGAAGCAGGTGGAGGAGTCTGCCTTGATCTGTTTTTCCTATTCCAAAATACAATTTATCAGCCACGCCTTGCCAAGGCTTGATACTTAGTATAATAGCCGCACTATAGGTCAAGGTCTGGTGAGTGATTTGTTCTTAGGTACAAGGGCTTGCAAGCCACAAGTATCCTGAAATGGAATATCCTTTGTTATAAGCTGTTACTGAATTCACAATCTTTTGAAACAAACTTTGAGCAATATTCCATATTGTTTGTTCAGGAGATGTGGTTGTGGACGAGCCTCCTGTTTGATGGATATGGGGTCTGTGATAAAAATACAGAGTTAAATAATGCAGGATGACCATCGGGCAGTCAGATGATTCTGTACTTTTTGTTAAGTATATTTTTCAATGTTGGAAATAACTTGAATTTGGTTATCAGCATGTTTGATCATAGTACAAAATTCAGACTGTGATTTCTGTTCGATGGTCTATTTGAATTTTGTATAACCCCAATGCTTCATCTTTTGAGGAAGAACCAATAATGTTTGACCACGTGTTTGCAGTGCTGCTTTCCAACATTAGTATTTCTTGTGCAGGTGATTTTAATCTATAAATTCCACTTTATTTGTATGATGTAATGCTGGACCAATTATCAATGTACTGCGTACCAAACTCAGAGTCATCTTTAGGGATTGGCTCTGGTAGAACAGATCGGATTCTCTTGATTTTAACTTAACATAACCTAGTTAATCTCAAAGGTGGATTTATGGGAGACAGCCCAGCTATAGCTGCCTTTAAACTTGGTTCCTGAATAGCCCCAATTGAATGTTAATTTATACCATTGGATCAGTTTAACCTACTCAAAGAACTAATGATCACTTTGCAATGGTGATAAATGTATGGGGAAAATGTTCAAAGATAGTAAACGCAGGAAGTGGGAATAGCCCTCTCACCTAAACATAAAACATAATATCCCAGCCGCCCATGAAGGCCAAGCCCTAGATGATTTATATACCTTATACACAGGTTGGAGTTGGGCCACCAGTCGCTGCCTAGGTTCCTTTGTTTGATTGTTCTTCATTTTATCATTTGTCTTTTATATCTCAATTGTTAAGAACTTAAATGAATATCGCTATACACATTTATCCGTTGGGCAAATAGTACTATTGAATGTGCCATGCAGACAGAATTATGTACCTGCAAGCAGTATTTTGTTCATGATGGTCTGTCAATGACGCACTGCAATATGTATATGATGAATATGCAATGTGATCACTGTGCAATTACTTTAATAAAGACAAGTTTAACAAAAAAAAAGATAGTAAACGCATCTTCGCAGTTAAATTTTCTCTACAGTCACAGAATATGTGCACCAAATTCGGAGGACAACCTCCAAGAATTGTCCAAGATCAGTTTTGACAAATGGCTGTTAAACCCCTCTGGTTTCTGTGATGTAGATTTGTATAACCACCTTATTAAGATTTTGAGTTGTCTCAAAACTGACTGTTCGAGGAATGTGAGCTGTAGATCACATGCTGTGCATAGTCTGCCATCCAGTGTTGGGTCCGGATGTTTGCACTTTGTTTTTGTTCGAAGAAGTCTTTTCCAGTCACGAGGTAGGTGACTCCTCCTTTCGGTGATAGTGCGCATAGGCATCGACTCCATTGTTAGATTGTTTTTTTCCGCCATCGGGTTCGGATGTGAATTGCTGCGCTCCGGTTCGGCACCGTTTTTCGGGTTCCCTTCGACGCGCAACCCACTACCCTCTACGGTATTGTTTCTCGATCGCGTTTCCTATTCTCCGCGTATCGTTTCGAACCAAGAATCTTTGATCGGGAAAACGCGTGCTGGGCTCGCTAGCAGTCGATGAAACAGACTCCATTCAAGCTCTGTCCCAGGTGTCGCGCCAAGTTTCCGCGCACTGACCTGCACGAAGTGTGCAATCTCTGTTTGTTCCCGGAACACGACGAGAAAGACTGCGACGCGTGCCGATCGTTTCGTTCGAAGAAGACGCTCCGTGACCGTCTGGCTCAACGTCACGAAATGCAACAACAAGGCGGCTCCGTACCGGACATCTTCGGAGAAGATTCCGACCAAGAACACGCTCAAGGAGCCGAGGAAGAAGAACATGTATCTGTGTCCGAAGCCGACTCCGACATGGAAGAAGAGGAGCAAGTTACACCGGGTCAACGTTCCGTGAGTACAGAAACCCCTTTGCCCCAACAACCAAAACCTAAAAAGGCTCCGGACCTTCCTTCTGCCTGCGGGCTAAGGTCAGCAGCGAGAAAAAGTTTCGAGCACCCCGCCCGCAGGCCCGGCGCCGAAACACAAACAAAAGCCTTCCGGCTTGGGATCGAGTCGGCCCCCTGGCGGCACTGAATCGAAATCTTCGGTGCTGAAAACCAACCATGTCCCTCCTCCATGTTTGTCCAAGCCTAAATCTTCGGTGCCGAAGAGTTCGGAGCCGAAACCTTCGACGCCAAAAACTACAACCAAAGAGAAAAAGACTCCAACAAAAGAGTTTCGGTCTGATGTTCTACCTCCGGATCCGAAACAAAAAGAACTGGTTATCAACCCAGATACTAGACATATTCATGCCAAATTACCTGAAAAAAGGAAATTGGCACATAAGGATGAGCATCATATACCGCTAAAGAAAAGGAATATGGGTACAAACCCATCACCACCTTACATTCCACCTCCTTCACCTACTAATCCTCACCTACTCATTACCCCCACTAATTCACCACCACTATCAATTGGGCCACAGGATGAGGGGTATGGGGATGACAACAGGCCACAAGATGTTGACCCATGGGAGGATTATAATACTGATCCACATACAGACACTAACCCTGATTTGTATCCATCTAGGGCATCACCTCCTGATGACAATATAGGTTATATTGAGCTTCTTAATGGGGCTGCTCACTATCATGGGGTGGAATTACATAAAGAAACTTTAGAGGAGGACTTCTTATTCGAGACATTAAGCTCCACTCAAAAAACAACACACACTTTACCAATGCTTAAGGGGATGCTTAAGCAAGCAGATGAGGTTTTCAAAGACCCTGTCAAGGGAAGAATAATCACGCCCAGGGTTGAGAAAAAACATAAACCAGCACCTACTGACCCTGCTTACATCAAGGGTCAGCTGCCCTTAGACTCTTTGGTGGTCTCTAATGCTCGTAAAAGAGCAAATTCACAAACAGGTGAGGCCCCCCCTCCTGATAAAGAGTCCAAGTTAATTGCTGCCTCCGGTAAAAGGGTAGCTTTTCAGGCAGCTAATCACTGGCGGATTGCCAATGTTCAGGCTTTGCTAGCCAGATATGATAGAGCTCATTATGATGAGTTGGAAAAACGTATCCAATATCTGCCTGATGAGCATAAATCTAAGGCAAATGATCTCATACAAGAAGGAAAACTCAATTCCCAATACCTCCATCAAATGTGCATTAGATGTAGCAGACACAGCAGCACGTGCAGTAAACACAAGCGTGTTGCTACGCAGACACGCGTGGTTAAGAATATCAGGTTTCAAACCTGAGGTACAGGCCTCCATTCTTAATCAACCTTTTGACAAGGAACACCTATTTGGCCCAGCAGTTGACACCTCGCCGGAGAAAATGAAAAAGGACACTGAGGTCGCAAAGTCCATGGGGGCTTTACAATTACCTGCTAGTAGAGGTTCCTTTCGCCGCTCCTTTTACAGGGGTGGTTCCCAAACTGTTACCACAGAAAATCCCTCTTCCTCTTACAAGGGCAACAACCAATCGCCCTCATCAAGAGGATATTTTAGAGGAGGTTTTAGAGGAAACAATGGTAAGGGAAGAGGCAGAGGCAACTCCACACGCACTTCCCCCGCTAATAACAAACAGTGACTTCCTTCCACTACCCTCCGATCATTCCACTCCTGTCGGGGGACGTCCCTCTCAATTTCTCCCTGTCTGGAACACCATCACCTGAGACAAATGGGTTCTACAAATTATCCAATATGGTTACTGCCTGGAACTTACAGACACTCCCTCAAACATTCTTCCAAGATCACATGTCACAGGAACATCTCACCCTTCTAAAAAAAAAGAGGTTCAATCTGTTAGAAAAAGGAGCAATAGAGCCAGTCCCAATAAAACGTCAAGGAACCGTAGTATACTCCCTATACTTCTTAATTCCCAAGAAGGACGTAGCAGTAGTCGCAGCTCATCTTCAAAGACAACACATTCACGTCTTCCCATATCTGGACGATTGGCTCATAAAAGCCAACTCGCAGCAAAGCTGTCTCCATCATACTCTCAAAACGGTGCAGTTGCTCCACAATCTTGGGTTCACAGTGAATCTGTCCAAATCCCATCTACAGCCATCCAACATACAGGTGTATCTGGGAGCCACAATAGACACACAGAAGGCTTCGGCCTATCCCAATCCGGCCAGAATCCGCAACATGCAGACTCTACTCAGCCAGTTCCAACCTCAACACTCATTGCCAGCTCGAGTGTTCATGCAGTTACTGGGGATGATGGCGTTTTGCATACTAATAGTCCCTTACGCAAGACTTCACATGCGTCCCCTTCAGGAGTGCTTAGCACGTCAGTGGAACCAGGCTCCGGATCTGTTATCAGATCTAGTGTTGGTGGATGGCCGCACCCATCGCTCTCTGCAGTGGTGGAAAACACAAAACCTTTAAAGGTCTGCCTTTCATCGACCCGGTTCGCACAGATAGTGCTAACAGCAGACGCATCACTCACTGGTTGGGGAGCTCATGTCCAAACACATACAATTCAGGGCATGTGGAGCTTGCAACAAAAGCAGCTTCACATAAATCATCTAGAGCTGCTAGCAATTTTTCTAGCGCTCAAAGCTTTTCAAGTTCATCTAGTAGGCAAAGCTGTCCTGATCCAAACCGACAACATGACAGCAATGTACTACATACAAAAACAGGGGGGGGGGGGACACTCTCCCCAGCTGTCACACCTAGCACAGACCATCTGGATATGGGCCATACATCACAAAATGTTTCTCCTTGCAGAACACCTTCCAGGAGTAAACAATCAGATTGCAGATCTGTTCAGTCGTCAAACACAACAGATCCATCAATGGGAACTCCACCCTCAAGTTCTCCTCCCATTCTTCTAAATGTGGGGATTTCCAGACATAGATCTGTTCGCCACAAACCTAAACGCAAAATGCCCAAACTTCGCATCCAGACATCCACACCCATTGTCCAAGGGCAATGCACTATGGATAAATTGGTCGGGGATATTTGCCTACGCTTTTCCGCCTCTCCCACTCATTCCATTAGTGGTTCGCAAGCTCAAACAGGCGTCCCTGACATTAATCATAGTTGCTCCCACATGGTCCCGGCAACCCTGGTTCACAACCCTGTTGGAGCTCTTGGTAGTTCCTCACCAAAAACTACACCTCACTCCCAATCTGCTCACTCGGAGCCATGGCGAGATAAGACACCCAGATCCCAGCCATCTCAACCTTGTGATCTGGCACCTGAAATCCTAGAGTTTGGTTACCTCAATCTTCTGCCAGACTGCATGAACATTATCAAAGAGGCTAGACGTCCTACCACAAGAGCATGCTATGCAGCAAAGTGGAAGCGATTTGTGATATACTGCAATAACAATCACATAGATCCACTGGACGCGCCAGTTCAAAATATCATCTGCTATTTATTACATCTACAGCGGTCCAATTTGGCGTATTCTTCCATACGCTTACATCTGGCTGCAATAGCTGCTTACCTACAAAACAGACATCTGTCTCTTTTTGGAGTGCCTGTCATCAAAGCATTCATGGAGGACTTAAAAGAATCATTCCTCCAAGACTTCCACCTGCTCCAGTGTGGAATCTCAACATCATCCTCACAAGGCTAATGGGTCCACCCTCTGAGCCATTGCATAAATGTGAAATACAATTTCTTACTTGGAAGGTAGCTTTCCTCATAGCTATCACATCTCTGAGAAGAGTAGGTGAGATCAGGCAATAACCATAGAAGAACCATTCTTACAAATACATCAAAACAAAGTGGTTCTCGTTGCTCACACATTTCCACGCTCACGGGGCAAGATGGCGTCTGAGTAGCATCTCACTCGCGACGCTCCTCTGGTCTGACCCCCAGAACAATCACGAAATTACAGGATGCCCTTTTAAAGCGTATTAGAGACGTAGACTTCAAATGAAATACCTTCAAGTTATAATTATTGTAGAGAGCCGACACGATCCTGGCGGAATTGAAGAGGAGTGTAAGCAACTCGTACCGCCACTGGCTCCAGCACGCGCCTGGCTCGACCCGCGATCACTGACGTCTCCTGGCCTGCCGCGGAACTTCTGCGAACAGCTGACGAGAATACTTTCGGCGATCCCCGGGGCCTGGCTGGTTCTGCAGGGAAAACCTTCGTCATCGTCGTTGCAACGCGGACGGCGCAGAGGTGTGTCCTGCTCTCCGGCAGCTGAGACTGAGCCTCTCAAGGTGGAAACATTGTAGCAGAGGAAGATTCAACATAAAGCAAGTAAGGATGGCAGGACGGGGTGGGAAGGCAGCCAGAGTTAAAAACACACAATCTTCTTTGCCCACAATGACTGCAACTACCCAGCCCACCATAATGACTTTTGAAAATCGGGGGAAGCGGATCGATTCACGTGGTGGCAAGGGGAAGGGGGGAGAAAAGAATGAAAAAAGCGATTACACAGAGAATCCTGACACAACCAAGAAAGCCCAGTTAAAGGCTCCCTGGGACTCAATTACCTGTCAGCCGTTAATCACAAATATCTTTGGCCCAACTGAGGGAAGTATGCATAGGCCTCTGAAAAAGAAGGGGGAAGGGGAGCAGAATGAACAAACTACTGCTGCCACCGCTGCTGCCTCCACACCAACTCCAGAGGTGGTACCTGAGCCTAATTTCCAACCAAACCGTAAACGGGCAGTAGACAACGAAGAGACTACTGCTACAAATCCCATCTCTGATCTACAAGATGGCCAGCAGAAGTGTCAAAAAAACGCAGAAATGAGTAATAATGAATGCTCCCTGGCAAGCAAGGACCCTGGAAATAAAATTAGAAACGCAGCCAGGAATGATGTGGGAAATACCCCTCTGCCCAGAACACCTGACACCCTGGAAAAATTCTATTCCCTAATTGACGAATCTGAAATATCAGACCTGAGCATAACTGCCTCCAGTGAAGAAGAGGGGCGCAACTGGAATAGTAGCTCTGATTCAGATCCACCCTCAAAATCCTGTGGATGGACAGAACCTCAAATAAAGAAAGGAAACTGGAGAAAGAGGTGCGAAAACCCCGACTGCGGAAGCACCGGGGATCTGAGATGGGACTATTCTGCTTCACAGCTAACTACTATGTCAGACCAAACAATTCGCTCAGGAGGAAGCCTTACAATCACAGGCAACGCTGAGGATGGAGGGTCAGGGAGCCAGAACGATCCTGCCTTAGCAGTGGTCTTACAATCAATCAAGAGCTTCCAGGAGGTAAAGATTGCCAACCGGAGAGCACGTCTGGCCACAAAAAAACTTCAAGGGGCAGTCAGGAAGGTTGGCAGAACATGTGTCGAAATTGCGGACAAAATGGCCTCCGTGGAAGTTCTGACTGAAAACCTGGAGAAGGATTTAGTCACACTGAAAGCACAAGGCGATGCACATGAGGGAATTGTGAAGGATCTAATGTGGAAAATGGAGGAGTTGAAAACAGACAACGTCGCAACAATCTCCGCGTGCTAGGTTTACCGGAAGGAGCCGAAGTGAACGACCCCAGGAAATGCATGATCTCGATGTTCAAGGGGGCCTTCCCAAAACTGCATACCTGGGACTGGGACAAGGCGATCCAGAGAGCCCACAGATTCCCCTTAACACTGGTGAAACGTCCCTCATCTACTCCTGAGCGACCGCGCGCAGTGCTCCTATACTTTGGAAACTTCTTGCTCCGCCAGTCTCTTTATGATTTGGCCAGACCGACCGCCAAGAAAGAATTCGATGGAGTGAGTTTCTTTACGAGACCAGACTTCGCTCACGCCACTGTGGAGTGCAGGTGGAAGCTTAGGCAATTCTTTGCCCCTTTTCAGCAGATTGGAGCAGAAGTATACCTGCAGAATCCAGCTAGGTTAAAGGCTGTTTTTCGGGGGACAACTCGTAGCTTTATCTCCGAAATTCAGGCCCAAGCGTATTTACAGGAGATTTCTGGCCAAACTGTGAGCGGGGTCTAACGGTAGATAGAGCCAAACTTCAAGACAAAGTAATATTATCTTTTAAAAGCTTCTTTGGCCATTTTGTCTTATGTATACGGAAGAATGCTAACTCAATATCTCTACAGAAACTGATGCAGAACAATGATTGACAATGATTGATAAAATATTTCGGAGCCAATTCGCTGCTTTTGAGGGTGTTGTGAGGGAGGGGAAGACTCTGGGGGGGGGGGGGCAGCGGGGTCATGACGGCTCAGATGACATCATCCTGGCTCGGGCTGGGCCAGGTTACCTCAGCTATAGGTGGTGGGAGGCCAGGTTGGGGGGGGGGGCATTGGGTGGGGGGGGGTTGGCACAACGGGGAGATGACTCGCAGGGATTTGTTCTTTTTCCTTTTTCTCTTTTCCTTTTCTCCTTTTTTTTTTTCTCTCCTTTTTTCTCTTTCTAGATGGGTAAGAAACGCATAGCTACTATTAACATTTGTGGCCTCAATGACCCCAGAAAAAGACTGCATACGGCAGCTGGGCTGCGGTTATTGAAAGCAGACATAGTATGTATGCAGGAAACTCATATTGAAAGGGCTCAATTGCACTTATTAAATACACTTGGCTACACGCTGGTGGGGGAACGACACAAAATACACGGACACACCAGGTGGTGATCTTGACATCCAACACTACCCTACAATTCAGGCGAACATCAGCGGATCATCTAGGAAGATGGGTAATAACCGAATGTCGTGAGAATAATGGGGAATCACTATATGCTCGATTTATGGCAGTACCTTAGACGACCCTCGGGTGTTTGAATATATAAATAATGAACTAGCTGCTTGGCCGCTCCCCATAACTCTATGTGGGGATTTTAACATAAATATACCTGCTGACAAGACACTCAGTGCTGAAACTAATTGGATATATAGTGGTAAGAAACCGAAAGTGTTTCGGGCACTAAGGACACCTTGCTCAGAACACACGCTTTGTGACCTTTGGAACTGGCAAAATCCCTCTGATCCTGGGTTCACCTATTATTCCTTTCCACACAGTAAGCATGCCAGACTAGACTTTATATTAGTTTCTTATTCTCTTCTTCATGACTGCTCTATTGAGAAAGCCCCACGTATATTGACTGACCATAATCCTCTAATCGTAGAGATTAAGGGGGATGTGATAAAAGCCGGGGGTGGCGTCACATGGAGTTTTGAACGAGCTCTGCTGGTCAATGAGGAATACTGTAACCATATGAGGAAATGGATGCCTCAGTTTCTCATTGAGAACTTAGGGAGTGCTGTAATCGAGGTTGTATGGGACACGTTAAAAGCAGGAATACAGGGGGAAACCCTTAGAGTCTCACCATCTTTGAATTAAAAAAAAACGATCGCTGGTAAACGACACACAAATCAGATTGGCAGCTGCGGAAGAGGATCTGATAGCAGTGCTCCAGTCGGGTGGGGATCCTGCTGAACCGCAGGCAAAAGTGACTGCTGCTAAGTCAGCTATTATGGATATCATTTGGAAAGATGCTGCAGACAGACTGACAGTATGGCGAGAGAAAGCGTATGAGTGCAGCGAGCAGGTAGGGCGCCACCTGGCAATTAGAGCTAGACAAAAAGCAACGCAGAGTATAATACAAGAAGTCAAAGATCCAGTGTTAGGTGTGGTTACAGATGGAATAAGAAATGTTTTCTATACATATTATCAAAAGCTATATCGGGAGGATTCACCTGGGGATCCGGGAGCAGCCAAGGCATATCTGAACTCCATTCCGGCGGAACAGCTTCCTCAGGAAGACACGTTACTGTTAGATGAGCTGCCGCAATGGATTGAGATACTATTCTGCCTCAATAGCCTCCCTAATAGCAAGGCCACTGGCCTAGATAGTATTCCTCTGGAATTTTACAAAAAATTCTCGTCCCAACTTAAAGACTGTATGACACAGCTATTTATACATATATTCAAAGGTGGAAGACCACCAGACTCCTGGTCTCTGGCAAAAATCGTGATCTTTCTTAAAAAAAATAAACCATCATGCGAACCGGGCTCATATCATCCTATAACACTGATTAATAGTGATAGTAAGATTTACTCAAAAATCCTTGCCACCCGCTTGGCTCCGATTATCCATAAGGTCATCTCCATCCGGCAGCATGGATTTATCCCCGGGCGGGGAACAACGGACCACATAAGGAGGGTTATCTCACTCTTAGATGCTACAAGCATTTCCATGGACCCAATGGCACTAATTCTGCTAGACGCAGAAAAGGCCTTTGACAGGGTCTCCTGGTCTTTTCTATGGGAGACCCTGTCAAGGGTAGGAATTGGAGAAGGGCTAGTGCAGGCTATTAAAATGCTTTATTTTCATCCTACATCAAGGCTATTTGTCAATGGAGCACTTACAGATCCCTTTGAAATAACAAGAAGCACCCAACAGGGCTGTCCTAGCTCACAGTTGCTATTTGTATTTATATCGACCCTTTTCTTCGACAACTAGAAAATAATAAGGTTACCAGACCCATTGTAACTCATGGCTGGGAAACTAAAGTCTTGGCACATGCCGACGACATTGCCCTTGTGACCCCAGACCCGGATACTGCTATAGGCGAAATTGAAGGAGAAGCTGCGAGGTATGGGGCATTCCCGAGGTATACTCTTAATAGTGGGTAACGAGAACTCAACAATCAATGACAGAGTAGTCAAAAATGCAACATACTTAGGGATTGACATATCGGCAAATACAGATAACATCGTAAAAGAGAATATCGACCCCCTACTACTTAAAGTCAGACAGGACTTAGCGAGATTGCATAATCTCCATCTATCTATAATTGGTCGATGCAACATTATTAAAATGCTATTTTTTCCCAAGTTTTTATATCTTCTGCGGGCAATTCCGCTGGGATTCACAGCTGATTGCCTGAAGAAAATCGAAGATCTGTTTTCTCGATTCATTTGGGCTTATGCAAAGCCAAGAAGGGCATATAGATTCCTCCCCTTACCTAGGGAAAGAGGGGGATTGGCCTTACCAAATATAAGACTTTACTTCTGGGCCACCTCACTGTTACACAATTTAGTCTTAATACAAGAAAAGCCAAGAGACAGAACAATTGATGAAGTACCGACCCCCCTAGATCTTATAATGGGGGTGGAAGCGTGGGGTTGGGCCTGGAGACACTTAAATGACCACCACTACAAAAAAGTTCGTTTCAAAACACTACAAGAGTGGTTTAGAATTGGGAAATCGGTTCGAAGATTGATATGAGTGGGTCGGTTAAATTTTTACACTCCCCTTCGCAATAACCCACATCTGCCAGAAATTTTCAAAGGCCCAATAATCAAGAGGTGGGGCGAGCTGGGGCTGACAAAACTGGGAGCCTTTTTCTCTCCACTTGGTCTTGTCTCTTTTGAAAATCTTAAAGAATGGTTCGAGATAGATCAAAGGGACTTCTACAAATATCTGCAAATAAGGGATTTCCTAAACAAGAAAGGGGGCGGACCAATCGGATTCGCTAATAATGACATAATTAATAAACTGAGAGAAAACAGAGATCTATCTATTCGAGTAGTATATAACTTTTTTAATTCACTAATGAAAGATGATATTGAAGAACGGGCACTAAGGTGGAAAGAGGAAATTGGGATTTCGGAAGACCTATTCTTTCATTCAATTAAATTAGCACAGAGTATCTTGGGCCCGGCTACAGGCACAATACTTGTTTTTCATTATATTACACTCCGAAGAAAATTGCTAAATGGGGGACGGGGAGAGGAACATTGTGCCCCCGGTGTGCATTATATAAGGCAGATTTGGTTCATATCTTTACCTCTTGTGACGCACTTAGCAAGCTAAAATAAGAGATTACCAACTTCTTTAAGGAGGCCCTAGGAGTAGACTGCTTCCTCTCATCATCTCTGATAGGGCTTGGGGTAGACCAGGACACTCGGGGGATGATTGGATAGGAATTAGTGTTTATTGGTATGGCGATTCTCCGTCTATGTATAGCATCGGCATCGTTAGATCCCAATCCCCTGGATTCCAGCAGTGGCTTTCTCGTCTGCTGGCAAACTATAATCTGGAAAAGGCGATCTATGCAAGGAGGGGAATACGCTCACAAACGAAAGGCCTAAAAATCTGGGCACCATTGACTAGATGGATCGAGAAAAATGGGTAAAATTATAAAGAGGAAATCAACTTGTGATGACACTAAGGATAACAGAGTGAGGCCAACTCCCCCGGGCAGGGTGGGTGGAGGGAAAGGATAAAATTAAAGAAAAATGCATGTTTGTCTTTGTGATAATGTACTTCAATGGATGTATATACTGCCTTATAATAATATGCAAAAAAACAAAAAAAACAAAGTGGTTCTTCGGACCAATCCAACATTTTTACCAAAGGTCATTTCTGCCTTTCACATCAACCAATCTGTTGAGTTGCCTGTGTTCTTCCCTCAACCAGATTCTGTGGCAGAACGTGCTTTACACACTTTAGATGTGAAACTAGCAATTCTTTACTATATAGAAAGGACAAAACCTTTTCGCAAAACAAAACAACTTTTTATCGCTTTTGCTCCACCACATAAAGGCAATACAATATCAAAGTCGGGCATTGCAAGGTGGATAGTCAAATGCATTCAAATATGCTATGCAAAAGCAAAAACAATTCCCCCTAGAGAACACTCCACTCGCAAACCAGGGGCTTCTATGGCATTTCAAGGAAACATACCCATAGATGATATCTGCAAAGCTGCAACATGGTCTACACCTCACACATTCACAAAACACTATTATGTAGATGTGTTAGCAAGACAGCAAGCTAGTGTGGGCCAAGCAGTTTTACGTACACTATTTCAGACCACTGCAACAGCTACAGGTTATCCACCGCTTTAGGAGATAACTGCTTTTTAGTCTATGCACAGCATGTGATCTACAGCTCGCATGCTTCGAACGGAAAATGCTACTTACCCAGTATGCATCTGTTCTTGGCATGTAGAACTGTAGAGTCACATGCGCCCACCCACCTCCCCGGGAACCTATACCTGTTGCAGTTACATCTTACTTGGATACATACATGGACATCTCTTACTACTCCTACTAACTCCATTATCACCCTCTGCGGCAAACAATCTAACAATGGAGTCCATGCCCATGCGAACTATCACCAAAAGGAGGAGTCACCTACCTCGTGAGTGGAAAGACTTCTTCGAAGAAAAACAAAGTGCAAACATCTGGACCCAACACTAGATGGCAGGCTATGCACAGCATGTAACTCTACAGCTCTACATGCCAAGAACGGATGCATACTGGATAAGTAGCATTTCCCTTAACCCTCGAGCCACCTCATGGACAAATAGAGTAAGGCTGTTATTGGGGTGGTTCCATTATGAGCTTTCCTGCTTGAGAAGCCTAATTTTTCACAAAAAGAGACAATGAGAGGCTGTTAATGGCCTTTGCATATTTTACAATGTACAACAGATCTTGCTCACCACAAAATGTGATGTCCCTGGGACCATTGGTTCCTGCGCTTTAACTGACACACATACTACTGGGCTAGTGAAATATTAGGAGATGACACCTCACCCACCAAATGCTGGCATTGAGCCCATCGAGAGGCATTGTCCTACTTGGGTGAGGGGACACACCAGTGATGAAGCTTTCCATCATTTGGTGGGTGAGGTGTCTTCTAATATTTCATTAACCATATAGGATAGGTATCAGTTAGAGAACAGAAACCAGTGATCCTTGGGCCATCACAATTTGAGGTGAGAAAATTTAAACAGAGCCTGAACTAAAAATGCATACATTTTAATAGTGATATCTATAAGCACAATATAAGTATTTAAACAAACAGGATCATGGCTTACATATGCCAAAAAAACACCATTCTGTGACTATAATTGCTCAACAATGCACGATGCCATAGTGCAAGGTAATTCAAAAAAGGTGTGGCGTGTGATCAGTACTGAGCTAAAAACTTCTCTGGAACGTTTGGAAGCTCAGGTTTCTGAAAATCAATGGCATGTATTTATTTAAGAGTTTATGTAAACCATTTAAGTTGGAAATTGTATATGATATTGCAAATCTTGGGGACTTAAATACCAATCTAATGTTGCTGTAGGAGTCAGGTTTTATAGCTGAGATGATTCGCAATATGAAACTGTCAAGGGCAGGGGAGCCGGCCTGCCTTCCTCAGATATTATTTAAGGCTGTTTCCCTTTTGTGAGCAGGGGATACTAAGCTCTCTTTTCATATGGGCAACTTCTACAGGGTCTATCCCAGTCTCTTAGTGTGGTGCTATCATTAAACTGATTCATAAAAAAGGAGTCCGGATGAGCCTTGAAATTACAGATTGATCTCGTAGATGGATCCCATTTCTAAGATCTATATGAAAACACGCTTAAAACATTTGGAGAGCTGGGCATTTGGCTCTAGTATTATTCCAAGAGATTACGTTGGTTTTAGGGAAAATTATTCTATGATAGACCACTGGTACTCTGGTTAGTGGCCAAGTGATCCATAATTAAAGCTGATAATTTAGGCTGCTGTTTTGTAGATTTCCAGGCCGCTTTTGACCTGGTAACTCATTAATTATTATGGAACACATTGCAGCTCATATCCCTCATGGCCTGCTCTTTATGATACAACAGTTGCATTTCAACAACTAGGTGCAGGTGGATCTGAATGGGAAAGCAATTCTATAAAACAAAAATCATTTGAAAATGATCTACGACATGGGTGTGTGTATTAGTGTCTTTTCTCTTTACTCTTTTTTTTATCCCTGACATTCCCAACCTATTACATAAAAGCCATTCTCTCCTAAAGTGGGTGAGGCCCATATACCGTGTCTTATGTATGCGGATGAGTCGGTCCTTATGGACTACGCTCATGTAGGCCTACAAAGAAAAATAAATGCTTTAGCAAAATCAGTAATGCTAACTGATTATCTATTAAGCTGGATAAGGGTAAGAAGCTGTTTCTTCTAAATAGACAAAGAAGTTTAAAAGGGTGCAATAGTATGCCATTTGAACAGGTTAGTGCTTTATAAACATCTTAGAATTTATTTTTCAAATAATCCAAAATGGGACAAACCTTTAGCTGTGTTGAAAATGCTGTTGTTTTTCACAACTAATGCTCTTAAAAGGTTTGACATTCAGTATGGAGGCTTCTTAATAGAACAATTAAAAAGCCCACTACAGGGAAATTAATCCTGCAAGCCCTTTATGGTGCTGAACTATTTCCCCTTGATATCAAAGTTAATTGGAAAAACCTTGAAATTTTGTGTTTAATGAGATTTATGTCATTAACAGAAAATGGTATGCTACATGCCTTAAGACTTGAACTGGGCTTCCTGTCTTGGAATCTGCTGGCACTGTCTCATGCCTTAAGGTACTTCAACTCATTAATGTGGGGCGAGGATATCACAAAACTTTCAGTGGTGTGTTGGAGGGATATTTTAAACTGGGGAGATGTTTCATCACATACAGTGTTAAACCTTATAGGAACTACATTCGTAGAGGTTCATTTTCTGTGGTTTAAAAAAAGAGTTTTGACCAAAAGGTTTGTAGAAAGAAGCCAAATTATTGATCGATGCTATCAGTCTCTGTTAGAAATGGGGGTCTCTCGTTGGCAGGTTGTTACCCTGTCCAAGTAGGGACCCTTCTTCCTAGTCGGGATAAGGGGGATACACTACTGAAATAACCCCTTGCTCACCCCCTTGGTATCTTGGCATGAGCAGTCAGACTTCTCTCAGAGGCAGTGTGTAAAGCATTTGCACATAACATACAGTAACACATTGAAAACACTACAAAAGGACACCACACCAGTTTAGAAAAGTATCCAATATTTATCTGTGTAAAACAAGACCAAAACGATAAAAGTCCAACATACAATAATCAAAATCTGTACTCTGCTAGAATAACCTTAAACATGCAGTTCCTTGAAGTCGGTAGCTCCGTCCGGTGCTACGGCGGTGCTGAAAACAACCAAATCCGTCAGTGTCGGAAGACCGCGTCGGTGCGGACTGGCATTCGTGTCAGAAGACTTGTAAACAGTACCTTTTGTTCCGGTCGACTGTGGCGGTGTGTTCCGGCGGTGGTCGTGGAGGCTGCGGTTTGAAGCGGAGCAGTGCAGCGTGCAGTGGAGGCAGCGGCTCGGTGGTGGTGGTCGTCGTTCAGCGGCGTTGATGAGACCCTTGCTGCAGTGCGAAGTGGGGCGGTGCTCATTGCAGTGCAGAAGGTCACGGTGCAAGCTTCGGTGGCAGTCTAGGAACGGTGGTCGGTGGGGCTGGCTTCGGCGGGCTGCGGTGTGGTGCGGTGCTGCGTGTAGCTTACGAGTGGTGCCTCCAGACCACGATGCAGACCACGGTGGCGATGTCAACTGGCAACGGTGGCGTCGTCGGCTGGCCACGGCGTCGTCGATGAGACCAGGGTGGCGGAGTGAAGCGAGGCGGTGCGGATTGGGGTGCCAGAAGGTCACGGTGCAAGCAGCGGCTCGGTGGCGGCGGCAGTCATCTGTGAGACCAGAGTTGCGGTGCAAAGTGCAGCGGTGCCTTCCGGTCACGGAACCACCGGCGGTCTTGGTGACGGCGCCTGGTTGCGGTTTCCCTCTGTGGCAACTGAGACACGCGGTCCCAGAGGCGGTACCCAGAGGTAAATGAAGTCTTTGCTGTCCCTGAGACTTCGTGAACAGGAGGCAAGCTCTATCTCAAGCCCTTGGAGTTACTCAGCAATAAGTAAAGAAAATTGAGTCTAGTCCTTTCACTGCCCAAGGCAGAAGCAGCAACTGCTTGGCCAACCCAGCAAAGCAACCAAACAGCAAAGGGGCAGTACGCCTCCTGGCAGCTCTTCCAGCTCTTCTCCTTGGCAGGGTCCTTGATCCCAGCAAGTTCTAAAGTCCTGGTGTCTGGGCCCCAATATTTATACCACATTTCTATTTGTTCTCTTGTGGTAGAGAGTGTCTGCTCAGTTCAAACCAGTTCTGTCCTCCCTGGCCCAGCTTCCTGGTAAGAGGTGGAGACCGCATTGTGTAAGGCAGACCAGGCCTATTTAGGTGCAAGGAAATCTCCTCCCATTACTCTAAATGCAGCCCAGGTCTATTCAGCCCAGCCCTAACTCATCCAGGTGACACACCTCAACCCCCCAGTAGCTGTCTGCAGTGAATGCACATCCCCAGGCCCTGTCACTCCAAAGCAAGACAGTCAATTTACAACCCAGCGAATTGCTAAGCAAGAAAATACCCACTTTCTAAAAGTGGTAATTTCAAACACACAATATAAAAATTCACCTTAACTAAAAGATTCATTTTTATATTCTGAGTTCAAGCATATTAAACTCCATCTCTCTATCTTGTCCCCATGGGAAGTTATACTTGTAAGATGTTACAAAGTATTCCTCATTCTATCCGATGGGACAGATAGCCTTTCAGTAGTGAAAAACGAAATATACTGTATTTCACTACCATGACATGTCAAACGCAGCAGTACATGTCCTACCTTTCTAACACACTGTACCCGGCCCAGAGGGGTACCTTGGGCCTACCTTCGGGGTGCCTTACATGAAATAAAAGGCAAGGTTAGGGCTTGGCAAGTGGGTGCACTCGCCAAGTCGACATGGTAGTAAAAACAGCGCGCACACACTGCAGTGGCAGGTCTGAGATATCTTTACAGGGCTACTTCTGTGGGTGGCATAATCAGTGCAGCAGGCCCACTAGTAGCATTTGATTTACAAGCCCTACCATTCCCAGTGCACTTTACTAGGGATTTACCAGTAAATCAAATATGCCAATAATGGAAACACCAGTCCATAATACAATTTACAATAGAAGCACTTGCACTTTAGCACTGAACAGCAGTGAGAAAGTGCTCAGAGACACTAAACCAGCAAAAACAGAGTTAAAACTGGGACGTCAGAAATCAACAAGACTGGGGAAACATGCAAAAAGATGCAGGGTCTATCACATGTCCCCTCCAGCTGAAAGTAGGGAGAACTACCCACCCTCTTGGGAGCTCTCTTGACCAAGGCGGAAGAACCCGGAAGACCCTCAGCGTTTGCGTGTTCTGTGCCAAGGCGGTGCTCTACTGTAAAGTCCATTCCCTGAAGGAAGATTGACCACCTCAACAGTTTTGGGTTCTCACCCCTCATCTGCATTAACCATCTGAGGGGCCTGTGGTCTGTCTGAACTCGGAAGTGAGTCCCAAACAGGTAGGGTCTTAGCTTCTTCAGTGCCCAGACCACAGCTTCTCGCTCTATGGCACTCCACCGCCGTTCCCTGGGGAGTAGTAGACTACAAGCTGGTCTAGGCCCTCATTGTTCATTTGTGAGAGCACCGCTCCCACACCATGCTATGAAGCGTCAGTCTGCACTACGAATTCCTTGGAGAATTCCGGTGCCTTGAGCATGGGCGCCGTGCACATGGCTGCCTTCAGGGCATCAAAAGCTTTCTGGCAGGCATCAGTCCAGATCACCTTCCTGAGCTACTTCCTGGAAGTCAGCTCTGTCAAGGAGGCAACAATGGCGCCATAGCCCTTGACAAACCTCCTATAGTAGCCGGTGAGACCTAAAAAGGCCCTCACCTCTGGGTCTTGGGGGGTTCCCAAGCCAGAATGGTGTCAATCTTGGGCTGTAGGGGCGCCACCTGTCCGCTTCCTACCTGGTGCCCTAAGTACAGCACAGATCCCTGCCCGATCTGGCACTTACTGGCCTTTACCGTGAGGCATGCCCTCTGCAGAGCCTTCAGCACTTCCCAGAGGTGTTGCAAGTGTTCTTCCCAGCTGGTACTGAACTCTGCAATGTCGTCCAGGTAGGCGGCACTGAATTCCTTACGCCCAGCCAACAACTGGTTGACCAACCTCTGAAAAGTGGCAGGGGCATTCTTCATCCCAAAGGGCATCACCCGAAACTGGTAGTGGCCCTCTGGGGTTGAAAATCTTGACCTCTCCTTGGCCCCTTGGTTAAGGCAACCTGCCAGTACCCAGCCGTTAAATCAAACGTGCTGAGGAACTTGCCAGCTCCCAACCGATCAATGAGCTCGTCAGCTCTGGGGATGGTGTGCGCTTCAGTCCTGGTGACAGCGTTGAGCCCACGGTAGTCCACGCAGATTCGCAGTTCAGGAGTGGCACAGGGTGCAGCAGCCTTTGGGACCAAGACCACTGGGCTGGCCCAAGGACTGTTGGAGGGCTCCATCACCCCTTACGCCAACATCTTAGAGACCTCCTCTTTGATGCTGGATCTGACCTGGTTAGTCAACCTGTAAATCTTGTGTTTCACAGGAGGGCTGTCACCAGTGTTCACGTCATGGGTACACCAGTGAGAAACACCTGGGGTCTGGGAGGTGCAGCGAACTGCCCCAACAATTAGCGACGGTCACTCTGCTGCTCTGGGGCCAGTATATGGGAGAGGATCACACCTCCCACTGATCCATCGTGCTCCTTGGTAGACAGGAGGTCAGGGATAGGTTCACTCTGCTCTTCCACCCCATTATCTGTCGCCAAGAGCATTCTCACTTCAGACCTCTCAAAGTGAGGCTTGAGGCGGTTCACATGGAGGACCTCAAAGGGTTCCTGGGAGTCTGTAAATTCACAAGGTAGGTGACATTACTTTTGCGTTCCATCACCTCAAAAGGCCCAGTCCACTTGTCCTGCAAGGCACAAGGCTCGACGGGGGCCATAACCCACACTTTATGGCCAGGCTGAAACTCTACCAGAGTGGCATTCTGGTCATACCAGCGTTTCATCTCCTCCTGGCTTGCTTCTAGGTTCGCTTGAGTGAGTTTCCTGAAGCGCAAAGTTTGGTTCCTGAAGGTCAGCATGCAGCTAAATACTTTCTGGGGAGTTTTCCTGGGAGCTGTCTCCCAGCCTTCCTTGACCAAACTGAGAGGTCCTCTCACAGGGTGCCCATACAGAAGCTCAAATTGACTGAACCCTAGAGACTTCTGTGGTACCTCTCTGTATGCAAAGAGAAGGCATGGTAAGGGGACGTTCCACTTATGCCTCATTGGTTCTGTTAGACCCTTGACCAGCCCTTTAAGGTTTGGTTGAATCTCTCCACCAAACCATTACCTTGTGGGCGGTAAGGAGTGGCGAACTTGTAGATCGCACCGCACTCCTCCCACTGGGATGTCATATACTTGGATATGAAAATGGTCTCACAGTCAGATACCACCTCTCTGGGGAAACCCACACTGCAAAAGATCCCCATTAACGCCCGGCCCACCACTGGCGCCGTCGTTGTCCTGAGAGGGTTAGCCTCTGTGTACCGGGTGGCATGGTTCACCAAGATCAGGATGTACCTGTTGCCCATGGCGGTCTTGGGATCCAGTGGCCCGACAATGTCCATCCCAACCCTTTCAAAAGGGGTTCCTTCAACTGGAACAGGTTGGAGAGGAGTCTTACACTTCCTCCCACTCTTACCACTTCCCTGGCAAGTTTGGCAAGACCTGCAATGTGCATCAGACTCTTCGCATTTGGGCCCAAAAGAAGTGGGTAACAAGCCTGTCAAAGGTCCTGCCCCAAATGTCCTGCCAAAGGCACGTAATGAGCCAGACACAGAAGGAAGGTCCTGAAGCGCAGGGGTACCTCCTGCACACGGGCTCAACTAGGCTCAATGACCATAGGCTAGCTATATAGGAGACCATTCTCCCCGTAGATCCAGTGTGATCCACACTGATCACCAGCTGCCTGGTTTGCAGCTTGCTGCTACAAACCTTCTAGAGAAGGTCATTCTTTCTGCTCCCTGCAGAATTCTTCCCTGGTGGGACCACCCTCTTGATGCCAATGGGTCAGCTCAGATAAGTTCCCCAGTTCAGCTACTTGCTCCCCTGTAGATGCCGGGGCATCCCCCTCGAGGTCAGCCTCCTCCCGGACCTTAGGAACTTCAGGTGCGGGTTTCCAGCACCCCCTGTCCTTTCTCTTGGCAGGCACCTGGTCCACTGTTTCAGGCTCCAGGTCCTTCTAATCACCCTTACCGGCTGCCATTGACTGAGTGGTCATGCATGCCCACTCTGGCAACCCACGCATCTCAAAGTGATACCTGAGCTCAATATCCTTCCACAAGGACTGCTGCTCCAGTTCGTTACCTAGCAGACCATCTACAGGCATGGTAGGGCTCACAACCACCCTTAAGGGACCTGAGACCCCCCCCTCCCATTCAGAGGGAACCTGTGCCACCTTACACTGGCGCTCTAAGTTGTCCACAGCAACTACTTGGTGGAATGCCCCAGGGACTACTTGCTCCTCAGAGACCAGGCGACACCGGACTGAGGTCACACTGGCTCCAGTATCTCGGACAGCCTCTACTTGTCTCCCATTGATGGTCACCCAGGCACTGTATTTCTTAGTGTAAGCAGGCACCTCCTTTCCTGGGACCATCTCACTGTCCGCTAGTGAGACGAGGGTCATTTCTGCGGGATCCCCACCCTCCTGTGGGTACCCCTCCCCCAGCGCTACACTAGCCAACACCTTGGACTGCCCACCTGGCTGTGCCCTTTTGGGGCACTTGGGGTCCCCCTTCAAGTGACCCACCTGCTCACAGGCATAGCACTTGCGGGGGCCACTCTCTGCAGGCTTCCACGAAGAGACCCCTTGTTTCTTATCTCCTGGGGGTGGGAACCTTTACCATGAGTATTAGTGTGGGGCCCTTTAGAGAACTCCAGTGCTTTACCCTTGTCCCCCCCACTCTTCTGCTGGGGGCCCTGTTCACCTTTGGTGGAGTCACCCCCATACACCTTCTTGTGGACCCTGGTACTCACCCAGCAGTCCACCTCCATAGCAAGCTTCCTGAGGTCAGTCAGCTTACTATCAGTCAAGTGCTGGCGCAGCTCTGCAAAACATAGACTAGACAAGTGCTCCCATGCAATCAAATTGTAGAGCCCCTGAAAATCTGTCACATTACTGCCATTCACCCAATCATCCAGTGACCTGCAAAAAGTATCAACACATTCCAACCAAATGTGTGCATCAATTTTCCTACTAGACCTAAACTGATCCCGGTACTTGTCAGGAGTGAGACCATACCTGGTGAGAAGGGCCTCCATGTCAGCGTAGGTGAGGTTGTACCCCTTACTCAAAGCCGCTAAAGTGTCCTTCCCCTCTTCTGGGAAAAGAGGCCACAATCCTGCGCCCCAGTTCTTCTCAGGGACCCCTTCCATGTGTATTGTTGCCTCGTAACCCTGAAACCACCTTTGTATGTCATCCCTCTTCTTGATTTCCTTGCCTACATTCTTGGGGATGTGCAGAATTCTATCTGCCTGCACTGAGGAATTGCTGCCACCATCTGTGCTGGACCTACTTCTTAGCTCCAGCTCCCTAATGCCACTCTCATGATCATCTTCCTTTCTTCCATGGCTATTATTTTGTCTTCTCTTTCATTCTCCAGCCAGAGTTTTTCTAGTTCAAACTTCCTTGCCTCCGCTTGTCCTCCAGCTCCTTTGGGGACAAGCCACGCTGCCTGGCCTGGAGGGTTCCCCCCTCCCAAAAGCACATCCACCCTAGGAATAGACTCCTCTGCCTCCACACTGAGATCTCCAGACTGCCCACTGGCATGTCTGGCTGGGACCCAGGCCCTCCGTGCCTTTTGTAGCTCCTCTTTCCTAGTGAGGCCCCTGATTTGGACTTTGAGGCTCTTGAAAATAGCCTTCAACTACTTCACGCTGTAGGTTTCTAACCTCTCCTCCTCAAAGGCCACTTGTAGGAAAGTAGGATCTGCTTTTATGGTTACCCCCACTTTTTGCCTGGTGTTATGCTGGTTCTGACTGGGATCCTGCCAATCAGGACCCCAGTATCTGTGCTTTCTCCACAAAATTGGTTATGGTAAGCACTTAGGTACCTCCCAGATTGGCTACTGGTGCACCCTTATAAGTCCCTACTATATGGTACTGAGGTACCCTGGGCATAGGTACACCAGGGGACCCCATGGGCTGAATCATGTATTATGCCACCCATGGGAGACCATTCAAACTGTAACTACAGGCCTGCCATTGCAGCCTATGTAAGCTGGTGCTAGCACCACTTACGACAGATATAGGTTTTCCTATATCTAAGGTCACTGCACTTAAAACCTATAAGTCACCCCTAAAGCAGGCCTTTTTAATCCTGAAGGCAGGGTGCACGGTTCGAAGTGTGAGGGTGCCCCTGCATGAGCAGGACACCCTTAGAAGCTTCTGAGTCCATTCTCCCGGGTTGTAAGTGCATCAGCCATTACAAGACATAGAGTGGCCATGCGTCATTACGCGATGATCATCTCTAAACTGGCTATAACAATTACGGTGTGGGAGGTATGATTCCACACACTGTAAAGCCCCTCTGGGAGGCCCTCAGTGCTCCTGGTACCGGTCTTTCAGAACCGGACAGCAAGCTAGGGCTGCTACCGACCAGAGATATGTTTCTGCCCTCCTGCTGCTGAGCCAAGCTCGAGCAGGGGAAGGCAGAACAATAGATATCCTGTCACAGGGAGGTGTGACCACCTCCCAGACAGGGTTTAGTGTATTGGGGCAGGGTGGGAGTGCTTGCTAGCCCCAGCCACTCTGCTTCAGGGGCACATTTGGTGCACTCCGTGCATAGTCCAGTTCAAACCAGCTCGGTGAGAAACTGGACAAAGGACATGGGAGTATCCTGCCCACTGTCCGACCCCTCCCCTGGGAGGGAAACCTGAATCGTCCCAACCCTTTCCTTAGGGTACTTACGGGCTTACCTGTCGGTGGGTCCCTAGGTTTGTCGTGGGACAAGATTCATTTCAAGACACCATTTCTTCTTTGACCGTCTGGGCACTCTGAACTTCGCTCTGGGATTCGAGGCTGCAACTAGGAAGATTCCTGCTGCTCCTGGTCTCACCGACCTGCTCGTCTGCTGCAACGTCCGTGCCTGTGCTCTGTATAGGAACCTTTCAAGGCCTGTGGACTCTCAAGACACCTGAAGGAATCTCCCTTGAAGTGAAGAAGTCACTTCCCTGCATCTGCAGGCACCACAACAAAGCTGACCGGTCTGCTGCTCCTGAGCTCCTACGGACTCCAAAAGGTTCAGCATCACAAGTGGTGGTTCTTCACATCCCTCGAGGCCTGCCCTGTCCTCTCACCAAGGGTATGATTAAAGGACTCCCAGAAAAGCTTAGGCGACAATGGGATGTCTTACTACCCCGCCTTCTCTTTGCCTACAGAGAGGTTCCGCAGAAGGGGTTAGGCTACAGCCCATTTGAACTTCTGTTTGGACATCCAGTTAGGGGTCCATTGTGTCTAGTGAAGGAAGGCTCGGAGCAACCTCTCAGACCTCCTAAACAGGACATTGTGGACTATGTCCTTGGCCTGCGTTCACGTATGGCTGAGTACATGAAGAAGGCCAGCAAAAACCTGGAGGCCTGCCAAGAACTCCAAAAAGCTTGGCATGACCAAAAGACTGTCTTGACTGTTTACCATTCAGTAGTCGAAAATAAAACCCCCTTTGGGCGATTCAGTACATCCACAATCTTGCACTCTTACAAGGCTAACTTGGAGAGGCATACTATAGACTGTGTTGACATTTGCTTTGGTTGGTGCTACGACGCTATATATATGTAATATACATCAAACAAATGATCTGGGTCTAGTGTATTAGCCTCCATCTATGATTAGAAACTATCTTTCTAGCTGTTTCTCCCTTCTATCTTTGTTTTTGTCATATATGTTTTTATTTTGTTTTATTTGATGATTTTAATAATTCTGTATGTATATGATAATGCATAAAAACTTCTGTAGATACAATTTTTAAATGAATTGAAATAAATATTTTTATAAATATAGACACTTGGCTTTTGATGGTTGTGTTATGGTGAGGTATATGTTGTAAGAGTGCAAGATTGTGGATGTACTGAATCGCCCAAAGGGGATTTTATTTTCGACTACGGTCTTTTGGTGCCCTACTCCTTTGGTGGTTAAGGGGCCCCTCTCCCTTATTTTGTGATGTTTACCATTCAGGCCAGAAAGTGTGGGTGTTGGCGCCTATAGCCCCAGCAGCTCTGCAAGACAAATGGAGTGGGCCCCACACTATCCTTGAACAAAAAGGTGAGGCCACCTACTTGGTGGAACTTGGTACTCCAAGAAGTCCCCATAGGGTGCTTCATGTGAACCGCCTGAAACCTTTTGTTGACAGGGCTGACATGGGCTTGCTCATGGCAACTGATGAGTGACAGGAGGAAGAGAGTGACCCTCTCCCTGATATCCTCTCTCAGAACCCTGATGATGATGATGATGGGTCAGTGGATGGAGTAGCCTTGGCAGGCAGCCTCACTGATTAACAGCAAGCTGATTGTAGGCAAATCCTCAATCAGTACAGACACATGTTCTCCCCGACACCCAGCCAAACCACCTGGTGTACCCATGAAGTGGACATAGGTGACAGCCTGCCTGTTAAGAGTAAAATTTACAGACAGCCTGACCTTGTCAGGGATTGCATCAGGACAGAGGTCCAAAAGATGCTGAAATTGGGGGTCATTGAGCCTTCAGTTAGCCCCTGGGCTAGTCCAGTAGTCCTTGGGCCAAGACCTCAGACCAAGGGTGGAAAAAGAGAGATGAGGTTTTGTGTGGACTACAGAGGCCTCAATGCAGTCACTTGGACTGATGCCCATCCTATTCCCAGGGCAGATGAACTCATAGATATTTTGGCCTCAGCCAAGTTTCTGAGTACATTTGACCTGACTGCTGGCCACTGGCAAATCAGCCTAGCTGAAGATGCCAAGCCAAAAACAGCATTTTCAACCCCTAGTGGGCATTATCAATTTATTGTGATGCTTTTTGGTCTGAAAAATGCACCTGCCACATTTCAGAAGCTGGTGAACAAAGTTCTCACAGGCATGGAAAGCTATAGTGTAGCATATCTAGATGATATAGCTGTCTTTATCTCCACCTGGGAGGATCACCTGGTCCACCTCAGAAATGTACTGGAGGCCCTGCAAAAGGCAGGCCTCGCTATCAAGGCCACCACTTGCCAGATAGGGCAGAGTAAGGTTGTGTACTTGGGCCACCTGGTAGGTGGAGGCCAGGTTCAGCCATTGGAGAGCAAAATCCAGACCATTGTGGACTGGGTTGCTCCCACTACCCAGACTCCGGTCAGAGCTTTCTTGGGCCTGACTGGGAACTACAGATGATTTGTCAAGGGATATGGGTCCATAGTGACTCCCCTGAATGATCTTACATCAAAGAGAATGCCCAAGAACGTTCAGTGGACAGTAAGCTGTCAAAAGTCATTTGATGACCTGAAGCAGGCCATGTGCACGACCCCATCATGCATAGTCCTGACTACTCTAAAACATTCATTGTCCATACAGATGCATCTGAGATAGGGGTAGGGGCTGTGTTATCGCAACTTAATGCAGAGGGCCAGGATCAACCAGTAGCTTTTATCAGCAGAAGGTTGACACCCGGGGAGAAACGTTGGTCAGCCATTGAGAGGGAAGCCTTTGCTGTAGTCTGTGCCTTGAAGAAGCTGAGGCCATACCTGTTGGAACTCCCTTCATAGTTCAAACAGACCACATGCCCCTCTTATGGCTAAAACAGATGAAGGGTGAAAACCCCAAACTTTTGAGGCGCTCCATTTCCCTGCCGGGGAAGGACTATACAGTGGAACATAGACCTGGGAGTAACCATGCCAATGCAGATGGACTCTCCAGATATTTCCACTTAGAAAATGAAGACTCAACTGGGCAAGGTTAGTCTCATCTCCTTACGTTTGGGGGGAGGGCGGTCTGTGTAGGAAAGTAGGATCTGTTTTTATGGTTAATCCCACTTTGTGCCTGGTGTTATGCTAGTTCTGACTAGTCTGACCGGGATCCTGCTAATCAGGACCCCAGTCTTTGTGCTTTCTCCCCTAAAATTGGCTATGGTAAGTACTTGGGTACCTCCCAGATTGGCAACGGGTGCACCCTTATAAACCCCTAGTATATGGTACTGAGGTACCCAAGGCATAGGTACACCGGGGGTCCCCCATAGGCTGAAGCATATATTATGCCACCCGTGAGAGACCACTCAAAACTGTAACTAAAGGCCTGCCATTGCAGCTTGTGTAATCTGGTGCTAGCACCACTTATGACAGATATAGGTTTTCCTATATCGAACGTCACTGCACTTAAAACCTATAAGTCACCCCTAAAGCAGGCCTTTTTAATCCTGAAGGCAGGGTGCACGGTTCTAAGTGTGAGGGTGGCCCAACCTTCAGACTCCTGCTTCTCCTGTTCTCGTCGACCTGCTCGTCTGCTGCAACGTCCGTGCCTGTGCTCCATACACGAACCTTTCAAGGCCTGTGGACTCTCAAGACACTTGAAGGAATCTCCCTTGAAGTGAAGAAGTTACTTCCCTGCATCTGCAGGCACCACAACAAAGCTGATTGGTCTGTTGCTCCTGAGATCTACGGACTCCGAAAGGTTCAGCAACACAGGTGGTGGTTCTTCACATCCTTCGAGACCTGCCCTGTCCTCTCACCCAGTTTGAGGTCAGACTCCCTCGTCGGAGCCGCAGAAACCGAAACTCCTGTGCACCGCGTCGACTTGCCGTTGCAAAGACTTGTTGGCTTCCTTCTTCCAAGATCTTCTGGCTCCAAGTAGCCCCAACTTTAAGCATTTCCTGTGACCAAGATCTTCGTTCTCACCGCATCACTTGTACCGTGGGCCTGCATCTTTGGTGAGCTGCTCGAAGTCCTCTTGCGACTCCAGTGCCTCCGGCCTGTGGGTCCTCTTGAGGGTCTTCTTTGATTTCTGCGGGCTCCCCTGATTGCTCGGGGCCTGCCCTGACTCCCCTGCTTGTGGTGAATCACCTGGACCTTGCTGGTCCCGACACTGCACCTTCTTTGCTTTCCATGTTGTTTGCAGTTGCCAAGGTTTGTTGGTGCTCCCAACGGACACCGACCCCTCAACTCTTGACATCCAACGTGGGGCAGCTCGTGAATGGCTCCTGGTCTTCCACAGCGTCGCCTGGCCCACACAGCTGCAGCTCCAAGGTCACTGTCAGCTCTCCTGCAACACACGGCATCGGTGGGCATTCATCTTCCGTGCCTCCTGGTCACCCCTGAGTGGTATAGACTCTGTCCCCTCTTCTTGCAGATACTTCTCAACTTGAATCCACCTTTGGGTTCCACCGAACAGTTTCACCTTCTCCAGCAGCGGCATCTTCCTGAAGTCTTCCATTGAGTTCGACAGCGGTTTCTGACGCCACTTCACACATCTGCACCCGGCTTCCCTGGTGTAGGTATCCTGGTTCCTAGGGTCTCCACGAGTGGGGTGGCTCTCCAACCTTCTGTCGTTCACGGGATTTCTTCAGGGTCCACTAGGAAGGGTCCTTCTTCTGTAAAACTGCAACTGCGACTTACCCATTGACTTGAATTGAGCACCCGGTCGTGTTCCCACCCTGCACACGGCCTCCGTGTGGTTCCTGGCTACTTACCTCGGGTGGTTCCTTGGGTCCCCAGCATTTCTACATCTTCTGGGTACAGTCCTGACTGGAGTCGTGGTTCGCATATCTCTATTTTAGTATATGGTTTGGTCTCCCCTTGGCGACCACTGGATATTCATGCTACTTCCCTGTTTTTATTGCAAAGTATTGTGTGCATCATGTATATCTCCGGGTAAGTGTTAGTGAGCGTCTTATATTAAATACATATTTTTATAAATACACTGTGTGGTTCTTTTCACTTAATCTATACCAATAAGATTATGTTCTGGTGAAACAAGCTGCTTTACACTCCTTCTGGACTAAGCTTGAAGGCTGCTCTCCACAGCTACCGCTTTCTAATGTTGTCTAAGACCACTAAAATCACCATAAGGGTTGTCTGGATTGGTGCAGGGTGCTCACTTAGATAAGTGTACACCATAAACCAAGCCAGCTTCTCACACTACTTCCAAGGATGCAACCGATGATTTTGTTAACTCGAGCATGATTCAATGTAAAGTTCAAGTTCAAAAACAATAGGATCACAAAAATAGACCAAACAAAAACAGTATGTGGTACTTAATGGTTTGCGATATGGTAGTAGTGTACACCAATAACTGTAGGTCAAGTGAAAATGCAAGACCTATCCTCACCGCTGTTAACCAATGTTAAAAATGGGGTTCTCTAGTTGGCAGGTTGTTACCCTGTCCAAGTAGTGACCCTTCTTCCTAGTCAGGATAAGGGGGATACACTAATGAAATAACCCCCTGCCCACCTTCTTGGTAGCTTGACATGAGCAGTCAGCCTTATCTCAGTGTGTAAAGCATTTGCACATAACATACAGTAATACAGTGAAAACACTACAAAAGGACACCACACCAGTTTAGAAAAATATCCAATATTTATCTGTGTAAAACGAGACCAAAACGATAAAAGTCCAACATACAATAATCAAAATCTGTACTCTGCAAACATAATCTTACAAATGGAGTTCCTTGAAGCCTGTAGCTCCGTCCGGTGCTACTGTGGTGCTGAAAACAACCAAATCCATCAGTGTCGGTCGACCGCCTCGGTGCGGACCGGCTTCGGTGTCAGAAGACTTGTAAACAGTACCTTTTGTTCTGGCCGACCGTAGCGGTGAGTGACGGCTGCAGTGTGAAGTGGTGCAGCGTGCGGTGCCCTCAGGTCGCGGTGCAGGCAGCGGCTCGGTTGAGGTCGTTCAGCAACGTTGGTGAGACTAGGTCTGCGGAGCGAAGCGGGGCGGTGCTCGTTGCTGTGCTGATGGACACAGTGCAGACTTTGGTGGCCATCGATGATCGGCGGATGGTGGGATTGGTGGGCTGCGGCTGCAGTGTGGGATGGGGCGGTGCTGTGTGTAGCTTACAAGCGGTGCCCCCAAACCACAGCAGCAATGTCAGCTGACAACGGCATCGTCGGTGAGACCAGGGTGGCGGAGTGAAGCGAGGCGGTGCGGAATGCAGTGCCCACAGGTCACGGTGCAAGCAGCGGCTCGGTGGCGGCGGCAGCAGTTGTGGTCATCGGTGAGACCAGGGTTTCGGTGCGACGTGTGGCGGTGCCCTCTGCGGTGCCTTCAGGTCATGGAACCGCCATCAGTCTTGGCGACGGCGTCGGGTTGTGGTTTCCCTCTGTGGCAACTGAGACACGTGGTCCCAGAGCGGTACCCAGAGGTTAGTGAAGTCTTTGCTGTCCCTGAGACTTCGTGAACAGGAGGCAAGCTCTATCTCAAGGTCTTGGAGATACTTAGCAACAAGTGAAGAAAGTTCAGTCCAGTCCTTTCACTGCCCAAGGCAGAAGCAGCAACTGCAAGCCAACCCAGCAAAGCACCAAAACAGCAAGGGGCAGTACTCCTCCTGGCAGCTCTTCCAGTTCTTCTCCTTGGCAGGTTCCTTGATCGAAGGGAGTTCTAAAGTTCTGGGGCCTGGGCCCCAATATTTTTACCACATTTCCCCTTGTTCTCTTGCGGAAGAGAGTGTTTGTGCTCAGTCCAAACCAGTTCTGTCCTCCCTGGTCCAGCTTCCCGGCAGGAGTAGGAGACAGCATTGTGTAAGGCAGACCAGGCCTATTCAGGTGCAAGGAAATCTCCTCCCACTACTCTAAATGTAGCAAAGGTCTATTCAACTTAGCCCTGACTCACCCATGAGAGGCATGACACACCTCAACCCCCCCGTGGCTGTCTACAGTGAATGCACATCCCCAGCCGCTGTCACTCCAAAGCCAGACAGTCAATCCACAACCCAGCAGAGGCTCATAGTTATGTTAAAAATATTTGTAGAGCGCGTGTACACCAAACGGTTTCTTGGCGCTAAGTGAAGAGGGTATCCTGCTGCTCATTGATTCATTCATATGCCTGGTGAAACAGCCACGTTTCTAGAAGTCTCCTGAATTGAGGGTAAATTGATGAGGATCTGATGTTAAAGGGAAGAGAATTCCAAAAGTGAGGGGGCCAGGACAGCAAATCTTGATCCACCTAATCCCTTACATTTAAAGGAAGGGGTAGGATAAGGATGGCTAAGCAAGAAAATACCCGCTTTCTAAAAGTGGTATTTTCAAACACACAATATGAAAATCACCTTAACTAAAAGATGCATTTTTATATTCTAAGTTCAGGCATACTAAACTCTCTCTTTCTATCTTGTCCCCATGAGAAGTTATACTTGTAAGATGTTACAAAGTATTCCCCATTCTATCCTATGGGACAGATAGTCTTTCAAAGGTGAAAAACGAGACATACTGTATTTCACTATCAGGACATGTCACACACGCAAGTATATGTCCTACCTTTCAAATCCACTGCACCCTGCCCAGAGGGGTACCTTTGTCCTACCTTAGGGGTGCCTCACATGGAATAAAAGGGAAGGTTAGGGCTTGGCAAGTGGGTGCACTCGCTAAGTCGACATGGCAGTAAAAACTGCGTGCAGACACTGCAGTGGCAGGTCTGAGACACCTTTACAGGGCTACTCGTATGGGTGGCATAATCAGTGCAGCAGGCCGACTAGCAGTATTTTATTTACAAGCCCTGGCACTCCCAGTGCACTTTACTAGGGACTTACCAGTAAATCAAATATGCCAATCATAGAAACACCAATCCATAATACAATTTACAATAGGAGCACTTGCACTTTACCACTGACCAGCAGTGAGAAAGTGCACTGAGACACTAAACCAGCAAAAACAGAGTCAAAACCGGGAGGTCAGAAAGCAATAAGACAGGGAAACACGCCAAAAGATGCTAGGTCTATCAGTCTTGCAAGAAGTTTGTGACACATTCTTTTAAAGGGATAGGTGTAGAAGTGATTGTTTTTCATATCTTTTCCAAATTCTGATAAATATATTTGAAATCAAGTTCTTCAAACTAGAATTGGATTTTACCCTGTACATAGAATAAAAGGCCCTTGAGGAAAAACATTGAGATTAAGGGGTTTTGTTAATGTGATTTGAATGTTAAATATAGTGTAGCTCCTCTTCTTCTAGACTATCTGTGTTTTTGGAAGAGAGGAAAAATACTCTCTGTCCTATGTTTAGGAGGCATTGAGTGACAAATCTATGTTAAGCACTATTCACTTTATTTAAAATGAAATTGCTTTGACAAAATATATCAAGTTGGTTATAATCTGGGGGTAATGTGGTTTTGATGATTATAGGTCTGTATAAAAACTGTAGTTTTGGAGGATTGCTAAATTGACAGTTATATGCTCTCCAGTGTGTGAACGGAGCAATTGCACTATTGTCTTGGGCTGGGCACCCCTCCGCATCCACAAAAGAGTCCTGCTAGGTCTCTCACCCTCCTCGTATGAACACGCCTGAGCATTTTTACCCAACTATGACACTTCACGCTCAGTCTCCACTCTAAACAGCCACAGTAAGCTGTCCACTGTAGCCGGGGTGCCTGTGTCTCAGGTAGCATCATAGTTAGGCTGTGCCACAACTAGTTAGTCCTCCAACACATGTAATTAAGTTTGGATAGGTTTAAGAACCTCTGCCTGTTTGTAAATAGATAAACCCCTTAAGTAGTCTTTGAATGTCTCCGATACCATGAGGAAAGAAGTGACTGAGACCACATTAGTGTTGAAAAAATCCTCGATATCCGCTGTCAAGTCAGCCTCGAGCACAGAACCAGTGAGAGCGGCAGAGCGGGAGCACCAGAGTTTATAATCACGCTGTGGATCCGGCAATGTGACCATCAGTATCACTGGGGAGTGCTTAGAAAATGTTCTGGGGGACTGACTCCATGGGATGTTTTCAATAGATTGTATCCAGAAATCTATGTGGAAATGTGTGTTGTGTGCTGAGGAATAACATTAGTATGCTATGCTGTAGTTGTTAATCTCATGTCACCCATCAACCAGATGGTGAAGGATATTATTGAGCTTGCTCACAGTGCTAAGATTACCAACTCGTTGGGGGTTGGTGCAGTCCAGTGAATGATTGAGGACAAAGTTAAAGTTGCTACCACATGTAATGGTGCAGTAATTTCAAGTTTGATAATGTTGCACAATTTTCTAAAAAAATCACCGGGAGTCAATGTTGGGTTTATACAAATAAGTGTAAAGTGATAGTCATGCATGAGCCCAAAGAGATAAATGTGGTTCACTGACAAAATATCGAAGTTAAAAATAAAGAAGTAAAAAATATCGATGTAAAAGTATAGAATGCAAAAATATCGACTGCCTATACTTAAACAGGTAAGTACAAAAATATTGAGAAAAAAAAATCGATGTAAATATAGTTGTACAAAATATCGAATTTTATATAAATAAAATATTAAATATTAAATATGTTAAATAATAAAATTAATATAAAAAACTAAAGTAGATTTAATATAAATTAAAAAAATATAATAAATAAACTTAATTAAAATAAGTTAAACATACATAAAAATTCATATATATTTCCTTTAAAACAATTAATAAACTATTCATTTTAATTTATTTTATCATTTTAAAATTATATAAACATTTACATATATATGTGTACTAATAACATAAAATCTAATAAAAACATTTTATTATAAATTAAAACCTTAAACTATTTAAAAATCTTCAACCTCAAATTTCACACTCCAGTGAGTGCAACAGTAAGGAAAGTGTTGGATAGCGGAGGGGTAAAAATTACTATTCCCACTCCAGTGAGTGCAACAGTAGGGAAACTGTTGGATAGTGGCGAGATAAAATTTACTATTCCCACTCCAATAATTGTAAAAGTAGGGAAAGTGTTGGATAGCGGAGGGGTGAAAATTACTATTCCCACTCCAGTGAGTGCAACAGTAGGGAAAGTGTTGGATTTCAGAGGAATAACAATTAATACTCTCACTCCAGTCAGTTCAAAATTAAAAACAAACTAAATTTTAACCCAAAAATATTTAAAAAACAAAATACATTAAAAAATATATAAATATGTTAAAAATTCAAATACAAATATTTTTAATATTAAAAATGGTTTAAAAATATTATAAAGTTAAATACATGTAACAAATACCTACAAATATTATATTAAAGAAAATAAAAAACAATTTCCAAACAAATTAATATTTTTAATTAAATATTATTTAGAAACAAAAACATTATTCATTATATAAATTTACTTTTTTTGTTTCCTACCCTATAACACCACACAATTCACAACACACATCTAAATTTAAAAAACATGTACTTCCACAACTAACATAATTAATTACCAATTAAAGACATTAATTAAAAAAACTCATAAACATTATTTAACTTCCCGCACTTTACCCCTATAATCCCCACAACCCACAGTTAAAATTAAACTATAAAAAAAGTATTACACAATTAAAACTTATTCTCAATTAAAAAACTAATCTTATTTAACAACTAATTATAAACTAAGTAAAATGTATTTACTCTCGACACTGTAGCCCTATAATAAAACTCACCCACAAAAAATATAAACAAATACCCTAATTAAAAATTAATTAATTAATATTAATGATCAACTAACTTTTTTTATTAATGAAACAAAAATTACTTCCCACCCTTTACCCCTATAAACCACACAACCCGCACCTAAAATTAATTACACAATTTCCCTAATTAATTTTTTATCAATTAATTAATATTAAGAACTAATTATTAATTAATGAAACAAAAATTACTTCCCACCCTTTACCCCATGAACCTCACAACCCACACCTAAAAAAATCACACAATTACCATAAGTAATTAATTAGTTAATATAAATTAGCAACTAATTGTTAATTAATTAAACATAAATTACTTCACACCCTTTACCCCTATAAACCCCACAACCCGCACCTAAAATTAACACAATTTCCATAATTAATTTTCTTTTTTTTAAAATATATTTTATTATCAATTTCATCTCAATAGTGCATAATACAGAAAAAGACTATAATTTTACCCCAGTATAAAAAACCCCAAGCCTCACCCACCCCAGCTTCACATTTAAATGAGATCTTTTACCATAAGTACAGGTAATATTTCTTAATGATTTCATACAAGGGGAGATTAAAAAACAGGCCCTTAAGGACGAATATGCATAAATCCAAACCAAAGACTTAAAGTGCATCGTCCATAACTTCCTCAACTCCTTGATTCTATCCACTGCAATAGCTGTACCCATCTCCTAAGACCCTTCCTTTTATTATGAACCCCTTTCCTTGAAAAAAATGCTTTTTCTAGGTTACATGTTGCCAGCACCCTAGTTAACGATTGTTGAAACACTGGTGGAATATTATCTAGCCATGCCAAAGCTATACATATACGGAAAATGGTCATGGCGATAAAGACCAACGCCCTACCTCTTGACAGCCTTTCAACGTCCGATACTCCCAGGTGAATCATGGCGGGGGTCAGAGATACCTGAATATTTAAGTTTGTGTTGAAAAATTCTGCAATCTGGATTTTAATAGACGTTAGTGACTAACAGGTTGCAAAGATATGTACAATATCAGCCCATCTGAGTTGACATCTAGGACATCGCGAGCCTTTACCATCCCCCCATTTGATAATCCTACTAGGAGTGTAATAAAGATTAAAACAGGTTTTTTAATACTGTACATGTAGTTTTGAAGATAAAAACGTCGACTGAGCCAAAGAGAAGGATTCCCGGAAACTAGATTCAGGGATGGCCAGTTGTTCTTGCCACCTCAAGGAGTGTTTATCGGTGTCATCCTTCATCCATTTATTAAGGAGGGAGTAAAGAACAACAATTGAAGGTTTGCGCCCGCTACCAAAACGTCAACCAAATCGCACCTTTGAAATCCAATCGGGCCACCTCCCTTACGGTTTAAAAAATCCCTGACCTGAAGGTACTTAAAGTCTTTTTGGCTGATATCAAAATCATTCCTGTTCTCTTGGAATTACTTTATACCCATGGGGGAGAAGAAAAAACCCACCTTGTTTAGGCCAGTTTGGCCCCAACTTAGGGTATGCTGATCCCCAAAAATTTCAGGCAGATACTTACTGTCATTAAGGGGTCGATTCCGATCTGAGTTGGAAAGCCCTCCGACCGAGCCGGATCCGGAATGTTTTCCGACCGAGCCGTACCCCTGGAGTCCGACCGAGCGAGTACGATGCTGCCGCATGCTGACGGACTCGGCTCGGTCGGATTCCCATTGAAGTCAATGGGAGCCGGTCGTACGACGCGTGCATGGTCTCGCATCAGCTGAATAGGTACGTCTCGCAAAAGGGCGCCCCCTGCAGTGGGTACGCGTTGGTGCCATCCGCACCGTACATGCATGTGAAGGGGGACCCTTGGGTCCCCCCCTGTGTTCGACTCGTTAGGCTACGGGTGAAGGGGGTCTGGCACGGACCCCCGAAGTCCGCTACCCAGAGCTTTTTCGTCCCGGAGACTCCATCTCGATATGGCTGTCCGAATCGTGCATTGTACTGGCTCGGTCGGAAATCGACTCCATTGCGCGGTACGGTTCATCTGCGACCGAGTCGTATGGAGCGGTTCGGACCTGGAAACGAGTCGGTCGGCGATTTCGCGTTCATTCGCATCGTACTTGGGTGTCCGGACCTCTGTACGACTCGGTCGGAAACAAAGCCTCCGACTCGGATCCGGTAAGGCCGAATCCGATTCGGAGGCCTTCCGACCGAGATCGGAATCGACCCCTAAGTCTGCCCAAGCCCGTTAATTTACAGACTGTTGACCAGACTTTAAAGGTCTTCAGTAAAGTCTTAAAGCGGACTCTCTTATAGTAGTTGAGCTCAATTTGCCTCCATAGGTTCCCCCACACCCCTTCACCTACCAATAATTCAAACGGAGAGGCGAAATACTCAGTTCCTGTTTGCGAGGATGATTTCTCTTGTAGTAGGGGCCCCAGATTCTGCAAAATAGTGGTCCAGTAGTACAGCTTTAAATTTGGGAGCCCCCACCCGCCTCTATCTTTAGGAAGGGTAAAAAATTTTAGAGCGCTTCTCGGTTTTGCGTATGACCAAACAAATCGGGAAATCAATTCATCAAGTTTTTTAACCAGAGGTTGCCCATCTCTAAAGGAATAGCACGAAAAAGATAAAGGATTTTGTGGAAAAAAATCTTTTTAATAACGTTGCATCGGCCAGCCAGAGATAGGTGTAGGTTATTCAGCCTATGTAATTCTTTTTTGGATTTTTCGATCAAAGGCTCAAGATTATCTTTAATGATAACATCCAGATCGGGGGCAATGGAAATTCCTAGATATACCGCGCTGGTGGCTACCCGAGAGTTCTGCAGGGAGATCTGATTATTAACCAAAATTACTGTTTTTCCCTATTTAATGAATAGCCCGAAATACGGCCGAACTCAGCCGCCTCTTGCTCTATCTCAACAAGTGCTGTAGAAGGTTCAGGCGTAACTAGGGAAATATCGTCAGCGTAGGCAAGGGTTTTTGTGTCCCATCCATTAAAAACCATAGGGGGATCCTAACATTAAGCTTGAGCCTGCGTATAAATGGGTCTATATAGAGGGCCAACATGAGTGGGGAGCATGGGCACCCCTGCCTGGCCTCTCTTGAAATCTTGAATGAATCAGAGTTCCCCTGTAACAAACACCCTGGCCTCTGGTTTAAAATATAGAACTTTAATAGCTTGCCGGAACTCGGGTCCTCTATTTACCTTCTCTAACACAGGCCACAGATAATGCCCGAAGACCCTATCAAAAGCTTTCTACGCGTCCAGCAGAATCAAAGCCATAGGGTCTCCTGCAACCTGGGCTGCGTCGAACAGTGTAATTACACGTCTAATGTGGTCCGTGGTGCTTCTCCCAGGTATAAACCCATGTTGCCGTCCGGTTACTACCTTGCTGATAATTGATGACAATCGGGAGGCAAGAATCTTTGAATATATATTTGGAGTCCCCTTTAATCAGGTCTATTGGACCCGAGTTCGGTGGCGGGTTTATTCGTTTTGGGGAAAACCACAATCTTTGCCTGCGACCATGAGGGTGGGGGCTTGTTTCCTTCAAATATATGCGTAAACAAGCCAGTTAGGCAGTCCCTCAGTTCCCGGCGCAAATACTAAATAATGTAAAATTCTGCCGGGATACCATCAACCCTGGCTGCCTTCCCTGTAGCCAGAGAGGAGATAACGGTTAAAATCTCTTCCCCCGGGGAGCTCCCCTCTAGACCCAGCTGTTCTTCTTCACCAAATCTAGGGAATTGTATTGAGTCCAGATAGTTAATGATATCAGCGTCCTCCCCTTGCCGATTTCTAGGTACAGTGCCTGATAAAATCTTTTAAACGCCGACCTTATTCCTATTGGATCGAATATCATACCATGTACTGGATCCCGTATTTCTCTAACTTCGTTCTGGCCACCCTTTTGTCTCGCTCTTATGGCAAGAGTATGACTGACTTGCTCACCACATTCATAAGCTTGCTCCCTATAGACTGTAAATTTAACTGCTATCTTTGCTATCGTGATCTCGTTGATAGCCGCTTTTGCTATCATAACCCCCATCTGCACCTCTTGAATATTTTCCCCCTGTTGTGTGGCAGTTGTTAGTTTCCTCTCTTCCAAGGCTAGTGTGGCATATAGCTCCCGCATTCTCTGTTTTTCCTTCTTTTACTGCGTTAACGTAAACTGAAGAGTTTCTCCCTGAATCCCTGCTTTCAGCGTGTCCCAGACAATTTCCAGTGAAGTACTACCTACATTTTCTCTAAGAAATAATTGTATCCAGCACCTCATATGACTAAGGTATTCGCTGTTGACCAGTAATGTACGCTCAAAACTCCAATTATTGCTCTTTTTGCGCCCCTCCCCCTTTTTGATCACTAGAATGAGAGGATTATGGTCAGACATAACCCGGGGTAGATTTCGATATCACACTCTTGGATTATGGAATGTGAGAAAAAAGAAATCTAGTCATGCATGCGACTGATGAGGAGAGGAGAAAAAAGTATATCCCTGTTCAGTTGGTCTCTTCATTTTTGTCAAACATCCATCAGGATGTGGTCTTTACAAAGGCCTTTGAGAGACTGGAATACTTTTGGTTTCCTTCCACAATATTTATACTGCTCCTCACAAGACCAGCTAGTAGGTAAGTTAATGTTTAAGTCTTCACATAAACCTATAGGAGATGACCAAGATACCAATTCATTAGTCAGCCAGTCATATAGACCTGCATCATCTAGAATTGGTCCATACACGAAGCACAATGTAAAGCTGCAAGCAGCAGACCGGAATTCTGAGATGACCCATCTCCCCAAACTATCTGTGCGTGTTTGTATAAAGAACTGCATAAAGTTCCTTTTAGCTAAAATTGCCACCCCACAGGTCGGAGTACCACCAACCAGTTTAAAACCCAGTGTGTCCAACAGTGACAGTTGAGCTCCCTCAATATGGGTCTCCTGAAGACACATTACATCGTCCTCCAAGGCTTGTACTTCCAAGGCTACCTTAGCCCTCTTTTTCTGGTCATTAAGCCCACAAATATTCACCGAGGCGATTCTTAGCTTACTCATCACCACCCTTCTCTAGCTTTCTTTTAGACACCTCAAGCCTACCATCTTGACGCTGGCCACCCACTAGGGCCCTCCTCCCTTTTAATCCGCCTCCCCCTCCTATGATTCTGTACCCTTTATCTCATTGTGTAGCGCCCACCCTGAACCACCACCCGTGCCTCCCCTTCCCAATGTCCCCTCCCCCCCACCAAATGAGCAATCGGGCAACGAGCCTGAGTGATGGCGCCTATGGAAGCATGCATCCCTGGTCGCTCCCCTACCGTGACCCCCCCCTGCCCCAAAATAAAATTAGAAAGATCAAACATAACGCCCCGTAAAGGTTAGTGTACACCAGGACAAATCTAGACTTTAAACTAACAGCTAGCATGGGAGCCTATTACCTACTCTTTAAACAGGCGAGAGGCCCAGATACCTCGTAAGATTATGTTACCTACAATCTTGCTTTTTGATGAACCCCCACTAATTTCTTTTAGATATTCCTGGGCCACAATCTCGGATGTAAAACTACGCGTATGCCCTTTGTATATCACTTTCAGACAAGCTGGGCTTTGGAGATAAACTTCAGCCCCAATTTGCTGAAATGGTTAAACAATTGCCGCAGACGCCATCGCCTCTCTACCGAGGCATGAGCGAAGTCTGGTCTAACAAAGAACAAGACACCCCCAAAGTCCTTTTTTGCGTTGGGACGGGCTTGCTCGAAAATTTCTTGACGCAGCAAGAAATTCCCGAAGTAGACTAAGATTGCCTTAGGTCTTTCCACTTCGTTGGACCAGGGTTTCTTTAGCATTAAGGGGAATCTATGGGCATGTTGAATTTCTGCCGCCCAGTCCCACTTTGTTTTTTCTAGAAAGGCACCCTTAAATAGAGTTACAATATAGGCTCTAGTGTCCGAGCCTTCGGCTCCCTCGGGTACTCCTAATACTCTCAGGTTTTTGCGTCTGTCTGTTCTCTTGGTCCTCAAGTTTCCAGAGAACGTCGGCCATAGTTGCTTCGCGTGAAGATTCCTGAAGTTTTAGAGCATTGACTTCTGTTTCCAGGTGCTCAGTCCGTTCCTCCACCATCGTAATTTTACCAGCAATATCTGAGCAGGTTTTGTTAATCTTTTTAATAGTCCCATGTAGTTTGTTCGTAGCTAGCCTGGCCCGACGACTCAAACTCTTGGCTTCTTCTTGGACCTCCTTGATCATTTGAAGGATTACCCCCAATGATCCTTCCACGGTGGAAGATTGCGGGGGCGGGCCTGATGTTGCCCCATTAAGTTATTTTGGGGTTCCTCCTTTGGGTTCCTCTCCCAAGAAGACCAGCTGTGTTGCTGAATGCAGATTTCCCATAGAGATTTCTTTACTACTAGCATTGGAGACTTCCCCACCAGCTCCCCTTTTCTTATTCTTCTTTTTTCCCCCTGCATGCTCTTCCCAGAAGCTTTACGTTGGGTTAAACAAGTGGTATTATCCAGAGCGTCGCTGGAGGAAGAATATGAGGCTAGCTCATCACTCAAGGAAGTTGATGAATCCTCCAGGTTAAAAAGGTCTGACTCGTCTGTGAGTGAGTAGAACTTCTCCCCAATGTCAGGAGATTTAGCTGTACATATTGGGAGCGTCTCTAATGGCCCTGCTCTGGCACAGGGCAGCCTCCGAATCACTCCCCGAAGGCATCGATAACGTGGATCTCCAGGTGGGTGGTTGTGACAGGCTGGCCAGTATGCAGGGATTCTGGATGAGCATCACTCAGCTGTATCTGTTTGACCACGTCGTGATCCTGATCCTTATCGCTAGGTCCGTCACCAGTGACGCATCCGTGATCAACGACCGGGATTGAAGCTGCACCATTTAGTGTACCATCGCCTATCTTTGATGTGTAGTGGGGGTCGATGTTTTGAAGTAGTGCCTCACTCAGAGGTGCGTTAGGGTTGTTTGGGACTAAGCCTGGGCGTAGTTTGCATAGTAGCACTTCACGTAGCTCCGCGAAGTACATTTTGAACTACACGTAGCTATGCAAATTGCGTAGTGCGTAGCTGTGTGCTTGACTGCACTGTACAATAATTGCCAAAAGCATCTTGCACAGTGCAAGTTAAGATAAAATAAGTATCTCTGTCTTCATATATGCTAAAATGCATATAGTCATTTCACAGAAGTGAAAACGATAAATTAACAAGCAGTGAGAGAGGTGATGATTTTGGGATCCTCCCTAACCTAGGGAGAGAACCAAGCAGATGCCTTGAAAACAAAAATCACATCTTTTGAACGATTCGGTGGTGGTCCCATCCTCTTAGGACCACCCCAAGCACAGTTATTGGCAAAAATACAATCCCAACCAAAGGCCCTGCAAAGCATTATGGGACGAGATTAGCAGTGGGCAGTGAATATTATAGTATCCAATACCAAAATAATTCTACAAAGAGCTGCAGTTCCACTAGTCGTTACTAGATGTCCCTCACGAGTCAAATGCAAAAGCTTCATAAAAGGGTTTCAATGCTTTTGCATTTGACTCGTGAGGGACATCTAGTAACGACTAGTGGAACTGCAGCTTGATGTATTAATAATTTCAATGCTTTTGCATTTGACTCGTGAGGGACATCTAGTAACGACTAGTTGAACTGCAGCTCTTTGTAGAATTATTTTGATATTGGACACTATAATATTCACTGCCCACTGCTAATCTCGTCCCATAATGCTTTGCAGGGCCTTTGGTTGGGATTGTATTTTTGCCCATAACTGTGCTTGGGGTGGTCCTAGGAGGAAGGGACCACCACTGAATCGTTCACATGATATGCTTTTTGTGTTCAAGGCATCTGCTTGGTCCTCCCCTAGGTTAGGGGGACCCCAAAATCATCACCTCTCTCATTGCTTGATATTTTCCTTGTCAAAGTTCACTTTTGTGAATTGGTTATATGCTTTTTAGCATAGAAAATTGCTTTATCAAAGCATTTGTAGGTATTTATTATTATACTACTGCTACGCTACGTAGTTAGCACAGTTTTTCACTCTGCTACGTGCAATTTGCGTAGTGCGTAGTAGCACAAACTTTGCATGCTCCGTGAGCGTAGCGAAGTATTATGCCCAGGGTTATTTGGGACCTCCGCTTTCTTCTGTTGCAGGGGGGGGAGGCATCCGCCCTTCCCTCTACCAGCGGGATAACTGTGTTTGCCCCAGACCACCTATTTAGACTCCGTTCTTTGTAGTCCGCGGGGTGACCTTTATTGCTGCCAGAAAATAGGGTGAAGATTAAGGATTGGGACTCCCTTAGATCTCCTGGTAGGCTGGACTTTCCAGGTTGCGTCATTTTTCCACTGTCCCACCTACTGGCTTTGGTGGTACCCCATCTGGAGCCCCTTCATAGTTTACCCTCCCCCCTTTTCACCTTACCAAAGTCCAGCGAGGAAGGAGGGAGTCCGCTCGTTGTACCGGCGGCCACAACCATTTCTTGGTCCTGCGGCCGGGCATTCTTAGTTTCTTTGCGGTTTTAATCCTGAACCACAGCAGGAAGCGATGTAACCAAGGAAGCAACCACGAAGCGTTTAAGGCTATGCCAGCTGCTGCTTGGAGCATCCGACGGGTCCGCGATTCAGCTCTGGGCACTCCTCGCGTGCAATGCTCGTCGGGGTAGAGTCCGGACAGCATGCTCCGGCGTCCGACGCAGGCCTTCCTTCCACATTAGAGAGTTTCACGAAGGGGAGCGACGGGAGCTCACATCCTACACCGGCGCCATCTTGCTGAGGACAGTTACATAATTAATTTTCAATTAATTAATATAGATTAACAACTAATTATTAATCAAAAATAAATGACTTCCCACCCTTTACCCCTATAAACCCCAAAACCTGCACCTAATTTTTTTTACACAATTACCATAATTTATTATTAATTAATTAATATTAATTAACCAATTAATAATTAATTACAAATAAATTACTTCTCTCAATTAACACTATTGTCGTGTAGTTCCTATGAGCCTTATATAGGATCTGCGCATTTAGACAACATACACTGCGGGACTGGTGTCCAGACTGATTCCAGACACCCCCACCGGGTATGTTGGCCTGTGTACCAGCTAGCTCGCAATGCCACTATAACCTCCTCTTAGCAAGGAGAGAATAGTTCTTGGCAACTATCGAACATGACAACCCTGATCCCTCAGGACCGTGGAAACAGTAACTTACTTTTCGCTCAGTCACTCATGCTCTCTTTTTCTCAGAGAGATACACAGAATAAACGGTTGGGACGTTTTCAATAAGCATTTATTGAACAGTCGTTATTCTAGTGTAAATCACCAGTAGACAGTAGCATAGATAAATGAGTAGAAGCACTAAGAAGGTAAACAGATGGTAGGTTTCTACCATTTTGCTAAAATCATAAATACAGGCAAGTATATAAAATACATGGCAATAGAATGCGTACTCCTACGATGCAACCCTAACTAGATGTACCTAAGTGTACCTAGCATGTGAGTAGGTGTAAAGCCAAGAATCCCTCTAGGATAAAGCCAACCCCATTACCTGATGTGAGACTGCGGGACCCCGTTCTGGTCTCGAGCTGAACACCCCGCAAGGGATGTCAGACCACTGCGAGCTGGAGTATTTGCATGCAGGATCCTCAGCGTCTTGCGTCAGTGTGTCGGCCGGGAAGTCCTGATCTCCTTTCCTTATCTCAGTAAGATGTGGTGTTTATATACCCTTAAGGTGTCCCCAGGGGTTTTACCGTGCTGTGCCATTGTCAGACCTAGGATGACATCGGGAATGAACTTTATACATAGTTATTATGCAGGAGATGGTGGTCCTGCTGAGTTTCCAAGAATCCTCATGCATAATTTATGAGGCCAGTGTTCAGGGAAAAACCCTACGTACTGTGTGTAGTATCGTAACTAGGTAAAAGGTCAGTCCTTCAAATCCGTTATATATGTAGTATAGGAGAGAATGTAGGTGAAGGGTTATGATGTTACCCGGACCTATATTGGGGTACCTATATGAAATATAACACCCGCTCCTCATCCGACTGGACAACATTACTAAAGTCTGTTGTACTATCAAGGCGTCTAGATGTGTGTACGCAACTGATAATAAAAACATCTGAAGAGAGGTTTAAAAGCGCTTAAAAACCTTTATAAAGTTTCCTTAAAAAAGATCACTCAAGCACTGGCTCTAAAGTGTCCGTTTATATAGTCCGAACAACTACAACCATCAGAAAGCCATGCAGGTCAAAAGGTGTCAATTTAGAAATTTTGTTAAAAAGTGAAAGGCCAATTCTTCCCAGCATGCGATGGGCCAAATGTTTGTGTCCTTGCTGGTAGACGCATCATTGCTGCTGCCTGCATTCGCAGCTGACGATCCCTGTAACACCTCGCAAAGAATGTCAAGGATCTTCCGTACTGCTTGCAGCAGATGCCGGAGCAGCCTGTGCGATATCCAAGGCCTGAGTGTTGGCGGAGGAGCCGGTATCCATACCAACAGGAGCAGAGACTACCTGTGGTGGGTCTAAGAACGCTGCCAACAACATAGGAATACGCTGAGGAAACTGCAGAACATGGGCCGTTATCTGGTCCAGTAAAGCTTCAACGTCCAGTGGCATAGCTGATGGAAGTGTCAGACAGAGGTCAAACATGCATTCTTCTCCGCAGAACAGGCATCGGAGAACAGCTAGGACACAGTCCATCCAGACTGGTCTAAATGACAGGAACCAAGAGGCGCTCAGTTTCCGTAGGCGAGGTGTGCCCAGATGTTGTACCATGCGATCACGGTATTTGCGCTTCAGGAGTACTGTTGCCATATCTTTGGTGTCTGGGAAGTCCATTGCGTAGCAGAAAAGTAACAATCAGGATACCTGCTATTAGGAACAGGATCAGGGGAAGCCCTCCAAAAATGCTTCAAAAGACGGAGTGTATAAAGTTTGGTATAACTCCAAGGACCGTCTGAAAGGTGCTTAACATTCCGGAACCTTTGGTATTAAATAGGTGTACAATACCCGTCGTATCAGACATGTTAAAGATACAACTTACCATTTCTGTGAAATGGAAGGGGCAATTTGTACGTATGAGTGCCTGTATCTCTGCCGAGGACCTTGCGGTCTGGAGATCAAAAGTCTCCCGGGCGGAGGTTAAGGGCACGGTTTGCTGTAAAAGCATGGCTTTCATCCTGCTCACAGTATCAAACCGTATAAAGGAAACATTTAGCGAAGGCCATAACGGTGCCTCCCTGACTGTACGTGTTGGTGGAAACAATACTTGCATACAGCAAGTAACCCTGGAGCTCACGGTGACTAGATATGCAATGCCCGAAAGTATCCCACAACAACCGTGATCATTCAGCATCAAGTAACTCCCATTTGAGAGAATCCTGAATACCGGATTAATCACAGCTGCCAGGGTACCTCTCAAGTGACAGGACAGGTTCACCACAGACCCATTACAAGGCCCGTGTAGCATAATATCCTGGCATATGAGTGATCCAGTTAAAGCGTTCTCAGTTAGTTCCGCTTAGAAGCACTTCCAGAACCCCACAATCTGTACGGTAAATCCCAGGATTCCCTGATGAATTCCTTACCCATTTTTTCATATCTGCCTGCCTGTTGCTGTTCTAGGCATTACTGAAACTGGAAAGTTTCGACTGGTAATGTTATATGGCCATGGATTAACCATTCTGTGGACGGTGACTGCCACAGTAAAGGATAACCTATCCAGCTTTTCAATACACAGCATTTTGTTCCCCTCAGTGCTGTTTTCATCTGTTTTTCTGTTAGATTGCATGCAGAAAACAAGGACGTACTGTTGATAAAAAGCCAAGGCACATAACCGGCACACAATGACTGCAGCGTCCAGCTTAACAAAATAATAGAACGTAATTGGGACTGTTCGTGTTGTAGTATGGACAAATCCTGTTCTAATACTTCGATAGCAGAAGATACAATGTTGCCCAGTGAATATATCCTGGATGTTAACGTAGTCATGCCATTGTCAACTACGGCTAACGCCTTCTCTAGGTTAATTCTATCTATTTCTCTTAATCTCTCTGCTGCTTCTTTATTTATCATGTTTTGTCAAACATCAAAATAAACCATAGCTTCAACATGAATCAGACTTGCACGGTACCACAGGATATCAAAAGGCAGTTACATATCGGGGAAAAAACCTCATGTACAGGCACGTATGGTACAATCCCAGCCGCATAGATCTTTGAATTAACTCGCTCATACCCCGCAGCACATAGTCCATCCGAGGCCTTTGGATAGCTTAGCGAAAAAGAATAAAGTCCAGTGTTCCACATATTTTACACATTCCAGCTAGACATAATGTTCACATAATAGAGTTCCCATACGGCAAATTGCTATACTACACTTCAGGGGCGCCCCCCTAGGTCTCCTCCGAAGGGGATCCCTCAGTACGCTCACTGAGTACCTGTAGATATGCAATCAGTGGTTCCCAGATATTCCTGGGTCGGCAACAGTTCTGCATAGGTTGTTAGTTGGTCTTTGCCATATATAAAATCTTGCAGCCAATCTTTGAATTTAGGAGCTCGCCCCCTACCCCATCTGCAGGACACCCTCCGCTTGGCCAGGAGGAGCTCCATGGCAGTGAATTTTCTATGTGTCTTGGGGATGTCTGCTGTGTAGCCCAGCAGCGTAAGCAGGGGAGAACACAGGAGTGGGGTTGCAATCATCTCAGATAGTGGACCTGAGTGCTTGCCAGGTGTAAGAAGTCGGCCCCTTCTTGGTGACATCTTGCACATCGGTCATCCTCTTGTAGTTTATATTTGCGGAGTAGTGTGGGTGTATAGTAAGTTCTATGTAGAAACTTGAAGTGTATGATACGTAGCCTGCTGCTAGCTGTAATTTCTGCGGTCTGCTCACAGCAGAATCTCCACTGCTCATCTGTCACAGGGGACTCCAGGTCCCAGGCAACCCTGGCACCTGGCGGAGCGCGCAGTCTCTCTAGCAGCGCCGCACGATAGATGCGAGACACAACATGTGAGGGGCCAGACATTTTGAGCGTGATGTGCAAGACCTCCAGTGGGTCAGGTTCCTGTGGGAAGCAAGGTGTGTTGGCTCACATTTCATGTTTCAATCGTATGTAAAGGAACATCTCCAGAGGGGTGACACCCTCCCCGGTTAGTATTTCCTTTTGGTCTTTGAATCGTCCCTCATAATACAAATCGCCCCATGTGTGCAGACCCCTTTTACGCAACATGTCCCGGCATACTGCTTCCTGTGTAACGGGGCCCATGAAAGGTGTGGCAAAGGCATAAGGGGAGATTAGTGTAAGGCCTTACCCATCATCCTGGTTAGGCGCTTCCAGGCATTATTGGTGCATGAGACTGTGTGGCGCGTTACCTTTTTCGTCTGGGACTTGCACCCCTAGCAAGGAAGTTAGCGGTGTAGGTGACATGTAGCCTTGTTCAATGGCCAAGTGTGGCATGAAAGGTGGTGGGTGAAGCCAGTATATTGCATAGTGGGCCTGAGCACTGAGATAGTAGAGTTCCATGTTTGGAGCTTCGAAACCCCCTCTAGAGAATGGCTGAGTCATGAGTGTCCAGCTTAGTCGGGGTTGTTTCCCGCCCCAGGCTAGTTTAATGAGCAAGGAGCAAAGAGTGCTAAAACAATTGCGCCCTGGGTAGTAAGGTATATTGATAAATAAGTAGAGGAGCTTAGGAAGGATGTTCATTTTCATCAGGGCCACCCTGCCGGCTAGGGAGAGCGGGAGGGCGATCCATCTGTCTATCCACATGCCAATCTTTTCAATCGCAGCTCCATAGTTTGCTCTAAGGGTCTTCTCGGGGTTCCTAGTGACATTGATACCCAGATACTTGATTTCCTCATTGCACCAGCTTAGTGGGTATTCAGGTTTGAATCTAGGAGTATTCGGGGTTAGCGGAAAATCTGCGACTTACTCCAATTTAATTTTATCCCCGATATGTGGCCAAATCTGATAAATTCCCTTAGGATGGGATTAAGACTGACACTGGGCTCACGGAGGTATAGGGTGATGTCATCCGCATACAGGGATATTAGGATTTGGCGGGAGGGGTAGATTATGGCGTGCTCTCTATGCTGTTGCCTGATCTTGGCAGCCAAAGGCTCAATAGCTAAAGCAAAAAGTAATGGGGAGAGCGGGCAGCCCTGGCGGGTGCCACGTTTGATGGGGATGGGGTTAGAGCAGCGGTTCCCAAACTGTGCGCCGCGGCTCCCTGGTGCGCCGTGAAAACTAGCCAGGGGCGCCACGAACAGATGAGCACACAGTTTGGGAATCAGTAATAAATAGTATGTTACACTTATGTGCAGCCAAATTCAACACTGCTCCGTGTGGTGAGGCCTGCAGTGGTTGCCCTGGGCCATAAGAGGGCAGTGCAACCTCACTTTCAAGGCGTCTTGTATCAGGACAGCAGGGAGATGAGGATATTTCAATGCATTTGCTTTCGCGCTGTCCTGTGAGGTGAAGTCCGCTATCTGACCAGCAGAGAACACATCAAGCAACCCGTGGGTCTTTTTGCACTCAGTAACGCATGTTTACATACAGTGGGAGTCAGTGGTCTTCATTGAGCTCAGCTGTAGGCTGCAAGCGACAGGCTAAACAAGCAGTTCACGCTCCCTTTACCAACATGGTGGTAAAAACGGAAGTGCTTGTCTGCATTCCAAGAGTTCCACTGAGTCAGACTGCCCACAGATTCAGTCCTGCACTGGTTTCCTGCTGAGTTCTCAGCAAGCAGCAAAGGCGGGTGACTGTCTCTCTCTTTAACATGATGGCGTGCCGTCTCTCTCCTTTTGCTGTTCTACTCTAGAGGGTCCTTGCCCAGAATTGCAGCATAGCTCAACCCAGACTCTACTGAGGTCTTTCAAAATGTTAAAGCTGCTGCTGAGGCCATAGCGCCAGAGATAGGCGGTAAGAGAAAGTATCTCTTTGTAAAGAGGCACATATATTATTTATGCACTTATTCGGAAAAAGGTGGAGGTGGGAGGTGGGGAGCAAGGGATATGAAACAGTGCGACTTGCAGGTTACAAAAAACATGCTCCGATCTCAGTTAGATAATTCAGAGGGTTGAGAGTCTGCTGCAGTCATAAGCGTGCAACAGACATGCAGGTCACAAATGCAAATGCCAGTAGAAACCTTTTGGATTAACGTTGCAGTAGCGAACAGCACAATATAATATTAGTTTTTACACTGCTGTTTTTTATTACAAATATTTACAATTTAGAAAGCATAGAAACACAGATGTTTGTCCACAATTGCATGTTTTTTGACCAGATCGAAACCAGGGCTAACATCCATGTCTCTAAATTCTAAGGCTGCTTTAGGATTTATTTTTTTTTAGGTGAAAAAAATCTGCTTATTCACTTTAGAAAATAAGTTTCAGTTATGCGCCTTTACAGTCTGACATACTATTGTAAGTAAACCATTCTTCATCACACCTTCCCTTTAGCCCCCTATTGTGCCCTTCCTATTCTCTTTCCTGAATCTAGAACGATCAACAGGAAGGAGCCCAGCACACAGAAGCAGCTGTGACCATCAAATCAAATGAGATTGAATTTGCAGGAAAACCACGTGCATTGCCAGTGCCCAATCTAATGTTTTTTATTTGCCTTTTCTGTTTGCCAAAAATTGCTGCAGACTTACTCCAAACCTTGATTGTGCTTGACTTTGTCTAGATCTTGTTTGTTTTAATTCTTTTTTTCTATTGTCCTCATTTTACACATTTTATTTAAAAGGAAATGGAAATAAACAACCAGAGAACAGTGGTCACTATCAATAGTATTATCCAATGTATATTTGTTTGCAAAAGTCAAGTGAATATTTAGTTCGGCAAGCTATGGTATATTCTGTTTCTCACAAGTGTCTGTAAGTCATTTATCTGTCAAACAGGCTGCGGTGCGCATGCCAATGGGTTTCAGGCATGCGCACTGACGTGCATTTACAGTTCACTACTCTGAGAACACTATGTCCCTCCAATGAGTCCAATCAGTCGTTGACACAGCATGGGGCTCTGCAGTGGCCAGAATAGGATTACATCTATGATATATAATACCTTCTTCCCAATTATTTTCAGGGAAAAACATGAAAGTACTACCAAGAATGGGCTTACATTCACCACCCGCCACAAAAAGGTAACGTAATGGGGAGCCGCGGCCATCAGTCAATGGGTAAAGGGAGCCGCAGTTTGGAAAAGTTAGGGAACCACTGGGTTAGAGTATAGTCCGTTGATCTGGGAAAAACATGAAAGTACTACCAAGAATGGGCTTACATTCACCACCCGCCACAAAAAGGTAACGTAATGGGGAGCCGCGGCCATCAGTCAATGGGTAAAGGGAGCCGCAGTTTGGAAAAGTTAGGGAACCACTGGGTTAGAGTATAGTCCGTTGATCTGGACCACCGCCTCTGGTTTAGAGTATAGCAGTTGAATCCAGGCCAAGAAAGGACGAGGGAGGCCCATTCGACCCAAAATGGCGTGCATATAATCCCACTCCATGAAATCAAATGCCTTTGTGGCATCTAAAAAAAAAACCAGCAGCTGAGCGATCAGGATCAATGTCGTGGAGGAGCACAAAGGTGGTGCGCAGGTTATGGGCCCTGCCCGGGACGAAGCCCGCCTAGTCCGGTAGGTCCAATTCCTCCATGAGTAGGGACAGTCTGTTGGCTATCACCTTGGCCAATATCTTCGTATCGCAGTTAATTAAAGAGCGGGCCTGTAGGCCTCACATTTATCAGCTGCCTTTCCCGGCTTGAGTAAGGATATAATCAGAGCCTGCCGCATAGACAGGGGAGGTACCCAGAGTTTCGTGCCTCTTCAAAGACTTGTTTGAGGACGGGAATCAATTGTTCGCTGTAGCATTTATAAAACTCGGTGGGTAGGCCGTCTGGCCCTGGGGCCTTACTGGAGCCCAGCCCCATTATGGCAGCCCTAATCTCATCCTCCTCAATGTCTGCGGATAAGAACTCCCTGCGGGAATCGCTGATCCAGCCCAAAGCCATATCCTCAAAATACGTGGCTATGTCTGGGGGAGCTCGACCGTCCGTATAATAGAGCGCGGTGTAATATTTAGTGAAGGTGTCGCGGATTTCCTGTGTACCTACATGTCTCTGCCCCTTATCATCCGTAATTTCCAGGATTTGATGAGCAAATCTAGGGATTCTGCTGGCCTCAGACAGGGCCCTACCAGGGCGTTCGCCCTCGCCGTAAAACCTGGCAGTATAGTACTTCGATCGGAATTTGGCTTCACTTTCAGCTTCCTCTGAGTATTCTACCAGGAGCTCTTTGAGCCGAGCTCGTGGCAGCGCATATGATGAGGATGCAATCTGCGACTCAACTCGTTTGATGTCTAGTTCTAACTTATGCAGCGTGCCCCTAAGGGACCGCAAAACCCCTTCGCTCTTTGTAATGCATAGGCCTTTAACTGTGACCTTAAAGCTCTCCCAGACACAGGCAAGGGTGGGGACACTATCAATATTACGGGTGAAGAATTCGACTATCTCTTGACGCATTTCCTCCCGGAAGGCGCTGTCTAGTAGGACAGTAGGTAAGAGTCGCCAGGAGCGGTATGGAGACTCCCTACCTGGTGGCTCCAGCTTCATAAGGACCGGGGAGTGGTCTGAGAGGGTGCGAGCTAATTGGGTTGCCTCTTTAAGCCATGTGTTTAGACCGGCCAACAGTAACCAGTAGTCTAAGCGAGACCAGCTATTGTGCACGGTCGAGAAAAAGGAGCCCTCCTTTTGTGTGGGGTGCAGAGAGCGCCATGTATCGAAAAGTCGATGATCAGTCATTATGGTCGAAAGGTGTTTGGTGGAATGTGGGTGGGAGGGCAAATGTGGATGTGAGCAATCCATCTCCGGTTCTATCGCTAAGTTAAAATCCCCGCCCCATAAAATAAATGTGGAGCCTGCCTCCAGTATGTGCCCCCATAACTGGGTGAAGTAGTGTGCGTCGTCAATGTTGGGTGCATAACAGTTTACCAGGGTAACCGAGTGTTCCGCCAATCTACCCCACATTATACTGAATCTCCCCTGAGGGTCTTGTATGCAACCCAGCGGACAGTATCCCAGACCCTTCTTGATTAAGATTGCGGTACCTCTGGCATATGTGGAGTATGCGGAGAAGCAGCTGTGTGCAGCCCATTTCTTGCCGAACGTCGGCAGTATCCCAGGAGCCAGATGCGTATCCTGAAGCATAGCCACCTGGACTTGATGTCTGTCAAGATAGTGTATGACCTGTCTACACTTACGGGGATCTCGGAGGCCCCGCACATTCCACGTTAAGCAAGTGATGGTGGGTTTGCGAGTCTGTGGTTGACTAGCCATTCAGCATTAGGTAATTGTGGGAGTGACACTTACAGGACAGTGTTTTTAAGAGGTGTATGTTCCGCGCACAATATATGCAGCTACAGCATGTACCTCTAGGAATGGTGTCATGCAAGTCAAAGTAATATGACAGTCTGATTGAGCAAACCCCCCCCCCGCACCTGCGGCCCAACCGCGCCCCCAAAAAACAACAGCACAGGCATTGTGAATAGCATACAGTAGGAGTTACACCCCATAGCCCAAATCCGGTCTGTAGGAGAAGATAGAATATGAAGGGAGCCCAGGCTGTTAGGCTTTGCACTAGCCAGAACAAAATAACAATTATTAACATCCTGTACAACATGTACAACGTTCGTATGGGGGATTCCCACTGGGGGTGCATGCCAGAGAGACCATCAGCGCACCTCACATGTGTGAGGGAGCCCAGGAGGAAAGAGTCACAGGGAGCGCCACAGGGCTGAGTCATTTGAATTAGGGGCTCAGAGGCCCGGTTAAAGCTCCAGAGTTCCTGGGGCGGTCTTCATCCCACTCCAGTTCCCAGTGCGGCAACAAAATGAACAGTCTTACCAGTTCGCAGCGGCGTCATCGACTTTCTCAGGAGCGGCACTACAGTTCCCCGTGTTCGGGTGTGGAGCGTCCGGATTCAGGATCCTCAGCCAGTGGGTTGGGCGAGCGCCTCGCGCAGGTCTTCAGGACATCTTGGATGTGTTGTGGGCTGCTGAAAATGTGCGTCTTCCCATGATGTTGCACCCGTAACCTTGCCGGATATAGCATGGCATAGGAGATGCCTGCCTGTTGGAGCTTTTTCTTTGCTGGGAGGAATTTCTTCCGCACCGCCTGTACTGCCACAGTGAAATCTGGATAAAGCGCAATTTTCACTCCATCATAGATCAGTTCTTGCTTCTCACGCGCGAGCCTCAGTGCAGTGTCCCAGTCTTTGTAGTTTAAGATGCGCGCCAGGATAGGACGTGGTGGTGCACCAGGCGGTGGTCTCGCCATGAGTGATCTGTGGGCTCGTTCAACTATCAGCACTTTGGAGAAGGCTTCAGCTCCAAAGAGACCCAAGAGCATGCGCTCCACATAGTCCTCCATGCGACCAGTGGCCGCGGATTCCAAGACCCCCACGATGCGCAAGTTGTTTCTGCGCGAGCGCGCCTCCAGGTCTTCGTTTTTTGCCGCTATGACCTGGAGCAGCTTCTCCATCCCCTGTAGTTTGGCGCTGCTAGCACCCGTGTTGTCTTCGAGGGTGGATATGCGGTGTTCAGTCTCGGAGATTCGGCCGTCATGATTTTCCAGCTTTTGGGCCAGGAAGTCCATGCGTAGGTTCATAGAGTCCTTCTTGCACTCAATGGAGGTTAGGCTGTGGCGTATGATGAGGAGGATGGCTTTGAAGTCTTCAGCCTGTGTGGGGGTGTGGGGGGGATGATCGTCGTCTCTTTGTGACTCTGCGTCTTCACTGGGGGCATGTTTGCGCGCTGTGAATTGCAGTTTCGCTTGCTTGCCTTCAGTGCGTCCCATTCTGCCCCTCTCCAGTGGGGCTCTTCCAAAATCGTGCGCGGTGCTCAGGCACAGTCCCCAGCAGTAGCAGGTCCAAGGCGATGGGGAGTCACAGGAGATTGCACAGGGTTCGTTTCTAGCTCGGTCACCAGTGTCGCTGTGGTTCCCCACAGTAGCCCCCGCCACGCCAGCTGGAGCTTCTTCTCAAATCTGGAGGTGTGCCACATGCTCCACAGCATACACACAGCGCAAGGCACCGCAATAGAATTGTGTTAGATCTCAGTGCAGGCTGCCAGTATTATAGGCCAATGTCACTAATCCAGGCCAGCAATGTGCCAAGGATAGGTTCTCACGTCCGGGCGATATGAGTAGCTAGAGTTCTCTCCACAGCACCCCACTGAGGCTCCCAGCGTGCGCCAACCAATGCAGCCTGCAATCCGACCTCCCGCAGGATAGTATTAGCGCATGTACCCTCCAAATGCAGCTATTGGCAGTAAGTCGGTCGTTCAGAAAGGGTCGCAGTGCTCAGTTCAGCGACAGCGTGCCTCACTGGTTGCGGTGATGCGCCCCGCCGGACTCGGGGATCGCTCCACTAGGTCGAGGGCGCCACTTCGCTTGTGTTGCCAGCGCCGGCGGTCCGGGTCAGGAAACCACAGCGCCAATACGTACACACCGGGCAGCCGAGCAAGATGGTGCAGGGCCAATTACCGCTCCGGGGCACGTCGGCTCGTCAGAGTCCCTCCCACAGCACTATGGGCGTCCCGGCCGCACGTATCTTGTCGCGGGACGCGGGCACCAGACCACAAGTCCCCAGTGCTTCCACGCGGTCTCCTCCAGCCACGCGGGCCCGTGGCTCCATGTAGTTTCAGCAGGGCAGTTGGGCCGCGCCGGGCCCCCCGCCGCAGATCTGCTTTGCGGGCACTGGCACGCAGCAGTTACAGCGTGTTGCAAGCCAGAGCGCCCAGCCACGGATCGTCAGGCAGCCGATAATGCGGGTCGCCTCCCTTAGTATACGGGCACCGTCATCTTGCGAGCTGTCACGTTGAGTCAGGCCAAACTTGGGGATAAGCTGTTGCGACCACGACAGTGGCTCAGCAATGGTTCCCAGGCCATTCCCCAGCCGCGCGCTGTGCTCACGAGTCAAATGCTTGGAGTTTGAAGCATGTAGGCTGTAGGAAGGTGGAATCTGACTATATGGTTGCCCCCACTTTTTTTATGGTGTTTTGCTGGTTTATGACTTAGTTGGACTGGGACCCTGCTATTCAGGGCCCCAGTCTATCTGCTCTCTCTAAACGACATGGAGTGCACTCTAGGTGCACTAGTGATTGGATACTGTGGTGCCTTATGAGTCCCTAGTATATGGTACCTTAGGTGCCAAGGGCATAGGTACTTCACAGGCCTACCAGGGGCTGCAGCATGTGTTATGCCACCCCTGGGAAGCAGTCTAAATCTGACACCACAGGCCTGCTACTGCAGTCTGGGTGAGGTGGTGCTAGCACCCCTCACTGAGATATAGGTTTCCTATATCTCTCCTGCACACACATATAAACCTATCAGTCACCCCTATGGCAGGCCCTATCAATCCTGAGGGCAGGGTGCTTGGCTTCTATGTGAGGGGGTGCCTCTGCATGAGCAGGGCCCCTCTGCAGCTCTCAGAGTCTATTCTCTGGTGCTGTTTGTGGATGCGGTTAAACCATATACTATTTAAGTGCATTATATCCTCGCGGTAAATGCTAACTTTGGAATGGCTGCATCAAAACATGTCGTGTTTGGTGTCAAACATCTTGGAATACTACCCCCCGCCAATCTTGGCGGCGGGGGTAGCATTCCACCCTTCTAGAGGGATAAGACATGTACCTGCTGTGGAAACGCGGTAGAATCCTAAAGAGCCCTGGCATCACAAAATGGATGCCACCAGTCACAGACACTGGGCTGCCCTCCTGCTGATGACCGAAACTCGCAGTGGAGGATGCCCAACAATAGGCATCCTGTCACAGGGAGGTGTAACCACCTTCCAGACAGGGTTTAGTGTATTGGGGCTGGGTGGGTGCACTCTTAGAGTGCTTTGAAGTCCTGCACTGGGGGAGCAGAAGGCTCCTCTGTGCATATGCCAGTTCAAACCAGCTCAGGGGCTACCTGCCCCTGCTCTGGCGCGAACTGGACAAAGGGAAGTGGGTGTAGCCACCCCCTCCCTTGACCCTCCCATAGGTGGGGTCATAGAGCTAGTCCATCCCCTCTTTTTAGTATAAGAGGGGAACCTTGCCATTGCAAAGCAGATAACCCCTGGACGACGCTCTACAGAAGAATCCTGGCCCTTCGACGTTCCACTACCTCTGGAAGACAGAAGAATCTCCCTTGGAGTCAAGGAGTGACTCCCCTGCTTGGCAGGCACCAAAAACGACAACGACGGTCGCAAACTACGCCGCTCCCGCCGGAGTCCGAAGTCCCTGCAGCCCAAGAAGTGGATTTCCTGACCTCTCCCAGGCCATCGTGAGTCCCCAGCGAAGCTGAGGCAAGTGGACCCCACGAGTAACGAGGAACCGCGACCCCTGGGTACCGTGCACTATTGTCGAGTGCAACCCCTTCACAACGTTTTACGAACTTGTGCTTTGGACCACGTGTGGTCCCGACCTCCAGCAGGAATCCCTCCGAAGATCAGAGGCCTACACCGTCCCGAGTGACCGTGGGCCCCTGTTGAGTGATTCCGCCCGAGGTGTCTTCGCGATCCCTTGCCCGCTGGCTTGTGGGTCCCCAGAAGACTTCTTAAAGAAACCAAAGGGCTCCCTGGTTGCTCCAGGCCTGCCCTGACTTACCCTCGCTGGGTGAGTCCCTCAGACCTTGCTGGTCTGCGCCATCGACTTTTCTTCATCTCCCCGAGACTTGCGGCTGCCAAGGCTTGTTGGCTCCGATCGAGTTGCCGACACCGCAGTCAGCTGCAGACGTCGAGGGACACACCGAATCCAGCTCCTGGTCGTCGTCGACGCCTCCTGGACCACGTGGCTGAAGAGTCAAGGCACCTGCAACCGACCTGAAGCGACCGACGACGGTGGGCATCCATCTTCCTTGCCCCGGGTCACTGCCAAGTGACTTTGAACACTGTCCCCTCTGCTTTCAGGTCATCCTTCTTCAGAATCCAGGCTTGGATTCCACCGGACACTTCTTCAGCTCCCGCAAGCAGCAAGTCTTCTTTGTTCGCCATTGAAAACGACGCCGCGACCCGACACCAAAGGACACCTGTGCACCCGGCTTCCCTGGGTGAGGTAACTCCAGCACTACGGTGCTCCTGTGGGTGTGGGCCCTAGAACTACTTACCCTGTAAGTGACTTGCTTGTAGGTTCTCCCGAAGTATCCTAAAACTCTTTATTTCCAACCGCGACTTGCCCCATTGAAGTTAACGGCGATCCGCGCCTGTGTATCCACACTGCACGCGTCCCCCGTGGGTCCTTTACTTACCTGCCTTGGGTGGTTTCGTGAGGCCCCAGCACTTCTGAAGGCCCTAGGCCTTGTCTCCCTGCAAGTCGTTGTTTCTAAGTCTCTTACTTAGTATATGGTCTGGTACGCCCCTAGGGCCCCAGCCATATTTTGTGCTTAACTTATTGTGAAACGTTGATTTGTGCATATGTTTGTCTTCTAATCTCATAAAGAGATTAGTAGAGAGTTATTTAGAAATAAATACATATATATTTGATATATATACCTGTGTGGTGTCTTCATTTGGTGATTCAAGAGATTATATGGTAAAACAAGCTGCTTTACATTCCTCCGAGACTTAGCCTGAAGGCTGCTCTCCACAGCTACCACTAGGATAGCTTTCTTTAAAAGGTTGTCTTAAACCTATCTACCATAAGAGTCGATTTGCCCTGGTGCAAGGTGTCCACTTTAATTAGTGAACAGCATATACCAGGCCAACTTCTCACATAGGCGCCCTGTGGACGCAGGATAATTCAGGATGATGACTCCGGGCTGACAGAGCCTCCCTAAGGTGCGGCCATCTTGTCCGCCGGCTCTCTAGCGCCCCCTCTGCTGCTTCTTGTTGGGAGATTTTCCAGATTTCGTTATAGACAGCATATAAAAAACGTTTTTGACATGGTTTTCTGGGACCGAATAAAAAGTCCCGTAGGTCCACATCCTCTGTAAGTGAGGACAAGTGTTGTTTCACCTGGGGTAGTGTCGAGTTCTTTAGCCAATCGAGGCATAACTTCCCAACACTGTATGATGTCACTATCCCCGGATGTTCTCGTTGTACATAACGTGGGTCTGGCCTATGGATACTAAACCCTTCAGTGGTACCCCTGAATCTTTCCTGACATCTGTTTGTGTCTGTGGGCCAAACCAACCATCCCTTCCAATTGGGGTCTGATCTATTGTATTGCAATATGTCATCCAACTTAGCCCCTCTATCTGATGTAAAGTTCCCCTCGGTGTTTAACGGTGTTGGAATTTGAGGCGTGTTCAAGTCCTTATTCTTGGCTATTCAAAGATAGGAAGTCTGTTGCACAGTGTCATTCAGAAAAATCATCTGTTGTGGAATGAGGCATGCTCTAAATAGTGCTTCTGTTCACTGGACTTGCCAGTCTCTAGACCCCCAGATTGAATTTAAGTCTACAGTGTCCATCCATAAGTCGAAACCCTGTTCAGACGGCTTGGTAATAAAGGAAGCAGAGTAAATCTATTTGGCGTTTGTTAACATATTTTTCTGTACAGATATAGGTGCAACCTTATAATAATACTTGGTCGGGTCAGAAGTGTTAAACCCTGAAAAATATGAGAATTTCTGTGCAAATGTTTTTGAACTACCTTTCGGTGGTGTAGGGCAATGTTCCCACTGGTGGTATGTGAAAACATTTCTAGGTTTGCTAGATTTATGCAAGAAATGACGACCATAATGTTGGTAGCAATACATTTTATCAAAATCTGATGTGTCTTCTAACATTTCAGTGCTAGAAAATGCGGCAGATTGTTCCAAATCAGACAATAAGTTGTTAACCGTTTCAAAATCCCAATTATCAGAAAATGTACTGGAGGTAATGATATCGTTCAATGAAATTTTAAACAAATGCGGAATCTTTAAAAGTTCGGTCGGTCCAATATATCATAATTAATTTTGTCCCACACTATACCATCTGGTATAGGAACTGCTGAAATGCTCACGAAGGACAAGTGACTCTGTTCACGATGAGATGAAACATGAGGTTTTAAAATTAAGCTCACTTGTGACGTTGCAGAGCTCTGTTGAAGATAAGTTCCATTGATGAGTAAGTGGAAAATAATTACTAATCCTAACCAAAAAGAAGAAATAGTATACCGGTGATTATCCAAAGTTCTAGCCAAGGTGATACTAAATAAGTCTTTCTAAGAAAGTTGAAGAAGTCTTTGATCCGTTGTTTGTGAGAAATTTGGGCTGGCGTCGTTTCAGGTTCACTTGGATCCAATGAAAAGGTATCAAAGTTGATGAAATAGCCAGATGCGGTTCGATCTATTTTAGGTAGCTCAGCAGGTTTTGTTGAACTTGTAGGTTGCTCTTGGTGAGGCATGTTGACGTAGACATCCTTGTTAGGTTGAATTGAAATTTGTCTTTCATTTTGATTTGGAAAGTTTGTGTCAAGGGGAACTAGTTCCATTGCATTGTTATCGATTCCGTTGCTTTGTAAAGGTGACTCTTCAAAAGTTATGAGTCCTTTCTGTTTGAACTTCCTGTATTGTAGTGAGAGGAGGACGTCGGTTACTCAGGAGCCCACAAGGCATACTATTCAGTATCGGCCACATAGTGCGGTTTGATCAGATCAATTGAGACGAATCTCTTTTCTTTTCTGGCAAGAGGCGGTAGAAGTACAGTTCTTGGTCCTTCAACGGCTAGGACAGGTACAGGCTTTCGATAGGATGGCCCAAATTCTTTCTTGTCCACAATCTTTTCTCTGACCAGATCCCCAACTTTAGGAATCCAGGCAGGTCTTTCTGTGGCTAACTTGACTTCCCCAGTGGCGGTTTTCTTTGTCTCGATGTTACTTAAGGAGGCTCTGGATTCATTCAGATCCTGTAAAACAGGCAAACGTTTATTGATGTCAAACGGTTTTTCATCCGCCACTGTGCCTTCACAATCGAGATCAGGTACCCACATTCTTGTCCCAAACAGGACCTCGTATGGAGTGGCACCTACTAGAGAGCTTCTTGGCTGGGTATTAAGGGCCCGCTGGACCCCATATAGGTGACTGACCCAACTACCACCCGAGCCTAATACCCTAGCTGTTAAAGATTGCTTTAAGTCCCGGTTTTTCCTCTCCACAACCGAATTTCCCTCGGGATGGTACAGAGAGGAATACCGCAATGCTACACCCAAGCTTCCCAAGGCTTCCTTGTAAGCCCTAGAGCTGAACGCGGGGCCACGGTCAGAATGTAATGTGCCAACTGCGTATGTCGCTATGAAGACTCACAAATCTTTTATAACAGTTCGAGCGTCAGCCGAGCCCTGAGGCAATACCCATAAGAATCTTGAACAGGAATGCACTGCAACCATGATATACTTGTCAGCCCCATCAGATTGTGAGGGGCCGCTGTGGTCCAGGTAAACGCACGCCAGCGGTCTGTCTGATATTAACAAAGGTGTCTGCGCTGGGCGAGCTACGGTGGACCCTTTTATCTGTTGACAGATATCGCACTTTAAGACGAAGCCTTCGGTCTGCTTTGATAACCCTGGCCACCAATAGCGTTGTTTCAGTAAAGAAACTGTTGCCGTAACTCCAGCGTGCGCAGAACCCAGACCCTCGTGTGCAGCCAAGATTAAACCTAACCTGCGATCCATGTTCGGTATTACGCTATCCCCCACTCCAGGAATCTGAGCAAATGGAACGTTGTTTGCATCTAACTTATAGGAGTACTTGAGTGAAAAACCTTTAGTTAGTGCTTTGCTGTTATTGCGTGAAGCAATCACAGCTACCATTGTGCTACCATCTACCCTTGTTTTTGAACGGGTGATTGCAGCTACGGACGCAGTGCGTACTGCCCCCTTTGCGGCTTCACCAGCCAATGAATTCCCTTCAACGTGAACGCCATCACGTTGATGACTCAGCGTGTGTATCACGTGAGCTCTTGGTAGTTTGTTTTTCAACTCTGCTACCTGTTCCCATAGCTTCCTATGCTTAATTTTGCCACCTTTTGAATCTCTGAACCCATTTTGTCCCCAATAGTGGAAGTATTTGTTGTATGACTGGACACAGTAAAAGGAATCACACACTATTAGAGAGGGGAATTCTGCATCCGTATTTATCAGTGCCAGTAACAGAGCTTTTAATTCTGCCAGCTGAGCCGTGCAGTCTCCGAGAGACTGTGTTTTTGTACAGCTTGGACGGAACTTGCCGTCCTGCATACTACCGTTTACAATAGCGCATGCTGCACTGTATTGCTGCTTACTTCCAATGACCGGTTGAGCAGATCCGTCAGTGTAAATAATGTATTCATACCGATCTAGAGGCATTATTTCATTTGGTAGAGGATATTCTTGTTCGTATTGCAGGAATGCTTGTGTTTTTAAACTAGAATCATATCTGTATTCTACATCTGTTGCAGTGAGAGAATTAGCCCATTGTATCCATCTTGGATGTAATGCTTTAGCATTTGGAACGCTTGCCTTTGTGGCAGCCTCTAAGGCCGGTACTGGGGTTACGACAATTATTCGTTTCCCTTGAGCCAGCGCTGTTTCTCTCACTACCGCAGTCTGTACTGCCATCAGAATTGTTTCTGTGGGTGCAAAACGCATCTCAGCGTTCGAGTACAAATGTGATTTATATGCAATTGGAACTGTTTCGCCTTCATTGAAGGTTAAGTAAGTGCACCCTGATTGACCTGCGACTACGTGGATCACCAGGTTTCGTACGTTTACGCGTGTCTGTGTGTTTTGATGATATCATATCAGCTTGTAGGAAACGAAGGATATTTGTGTGTTCTTGTGTCCATTGTCTAACTGAAAATTCAGGTCTTATGAGGTCGTAGAAAGGTTTTACTCCTTCTGCGTAATCCAAATTGTATGTTCTGCTAAAATTCGGAAATCCCAGTATGGACTGTACATTTTTCAATGATTTTGGAGGCTGGAGCAGCGCACACTTTTCTAAAAAGTGGTCTGCCAGGCTTTTGCCTTCACTTGAAAGCTCATATCCCAAAAATCGGACATTGAGGTAGGCTATTTTTGATTTTTTAAAATTAAATTTGTAGCCCTCTAAGGCGAAACCCAAAATGATGGTGCTCACCCAGGTCAAGTGTTCCTCTAAGTCATCATCCGTCAGATAAATATTATCTACATAGGATAATGCTTCCTCATCCAAATTCTGTAGTAACGCTGTTACGCTCCTTGAGAATAACCCCGGACTGTTCTAATACCCTTGGGGGAGTCGACAAAATTGACGCTGGGACCCAGCGCTGAGAAGGCTGTCAAATATCTGCTTTCAGGCGCTATGTTTTGGCAGAAAAATCCATTTGAGATATCTAATGTTGTTTTGTATTTTTTCCGCACAATGTTATTCATTAATGCGGCACTGTGTGCATTCTGAACTGCGAATGTTTTTGTGCATGAGTTGAAGTGTCTATAATCTAAAACTAGACGATATGAATTGTCAGGTTTCATTACGGGAAACAAAGGATTATTTATTGAAGAGGTGCATGGTTCAATTACACCTTGGTATTCAAGTTGATCTAAGATCTCCCTGACCTGTTTTTTAGCTTCCTTTTTATAGGATACTGTCTTTATGGAGTTGGGGTAGTTTTTATTGGAATTACATGGTGGGGTGACTCTTCATCCCACCCAACGTGGCTGCGGTAAAACGCTGGAGCAAGGGCTACCGCCCACTCCTGTGCATTTGTATGTTTTAGGTGTATGGGGACTAGGTCGGAGAAAGCTGGAAAAATTACTGTTTCTCCCTTTGGGCATTCCATAACAACAGTAGGCGGCCAATCTCTTTCTGCTAATAGGATGTCGTAGCCAGAAGTCAGGTTCTTCCAAAAGAGACCGGTCACTCGTCTAGGCTTGTCCCCAACCATTTGGAGTGTTATCTCATGTAACTTGTGTGGGACACTCACCCTAATATCAGGTGTTTCTACTGTGATATACTCACTCAAAATCCGCTGTCTCCAGAAATTCCATCAGGTTCCGGCGAGCTATTGTTACTTCTGCTGCGCTGTCTAGCATCGTCGAAGCCAATTCCCCGTTCAGTAGTTGAGTCCTCAGAATTCTGGGCATGTCTAACTTTTAGACCCGCTACCTTCTTCTTTTTGAATTGAGGTTTTGCCTTAGGCTTTTCTTCTTTCTTGGAAGCGTAGTCCAAAGTGCGTTGCCTGTCTCTGGGCTTTGTACGCTCTTCTTGTCTCTGTTCTGACTGTCCTTCCCTCTCAGAGTATTTTGACGAACCCTGAAAGGAACGAGAGGAACGTGTATCAGTGTCCTGATACTTGTCAGGTTTTTTATTGTTATCTCTATTCCTAAGATTATATCTGCTTTCCGGGGGCTCCTGTTGAGGAGACCTTCCCCTGGACTGAGATCTGTTCTTTTGCTGTTTGTTATTGTCCCATTTCTTCTTTGAAGAGACCGGTGTTTGCCTTGCCTGTTCTTTATCTGTACCTCCCACTAGTTGAGGTTTTACAGGTCTAGCTCCCAGACTGTCTCTACCTAATTCTGCATAAGCAGTTTCAATTATTTTAGGTAGTTCTGTCTCCTGTTGTAATGGAGTGAAATCTCTCAGACGTTGGCGTATTGCCACTGATGCTGCTTCCCCTTTAATATTTGCTAATATTGTCGCTGATACCCGGGCAAAGTTATTTAGCAACTTCATCCCTAAGTTTAGAACAGGGTCTGCTCCATACTCGCGCTCTGTATTTGTCTTAATACATCTGGTATTACAGCTAAAGAAGGGATACCATGAGTCCTGGTATATATTGCAGCGAAGACTGTACCCCAAGAAGTACAATCCTCTATAGAGGGAGCTATCCCCATTGGCAAGCAAATCGTCAGTATTCTATGCTTTTCCTTAGGACCACTGTGTGGAAACACTGCCTCCAGCTGTGTTATTTCTTGAGCTATCCAGAAGGGCATTTGTTCACGTTTACTGCGCATTTTACCCATTACTGCGTGTAATGTTTGTGGTGTCATTTTGGTTGTAGAGGTTTGGACTGGTCCTGGTTGAGTAGCCGGTGTTGGCTGTAGTGTGAGTGTTCTCATCACAAACTGTGTGATGTTTCAGTAAAGTCTTATTAATTCTTTATGCTGTACGAGTAAGTCTCCTCCTGGCATTGTGTCAATGTCAGGATGTGGTGTGTAGGCCGCTAGCACTGGCCATGTTGCTCTGTCTCTTCCGATCGGACCGAGTCTTACTCTATTTCTTGTATGGGGGAGGGCGCTTTTAAACCAGCATAAATGTTCGTGGTAAGTGAGTGGAATTTCAATGTCCTCATATGGACAATATTCATTTGGTATGCCATCTTCGACATAGTAGTAGAATGTTTTTGTTTGTGCATTGCCTGCGGGAATCTAATCCATGAATAGAATACCTCTGTTCTGTATGATTCGTGTGCCTCAATCACAAAGGTCACTTGCCCACCCCTTATTGTAACACCATATCCTACTAGTTTTAGGGTGACAGCATTCCTAACATTCTCTGCAATTTGCATTGCATCAGCATCATCTTCCTCTGTTGTGAAGTTTAGTGCATTCCCTTCATCTACGTCTCCCTGCTCAGTTATTATTTTTAGAAAGGAGAGCGTTTCAAGGTAACTGGGATAAGGTGTGATGCACAATAGTAACACTGTATCCTTCAAGCTTGATTAAACCAACAGCCAATACATAGGAATCTTCCTACTCTGCTGCGGCGGATTTTGTTTCCTCCCACTCCAGACGTCTCTGGGGAAATGTGAGTAGGGGTCTCTAAGAATAGCACGACTGAACTACTCAGATTTGACTGTTAAATAAGTGCCAATACCAACGTTGGCGGTGCCATGTCGTGTAGTTCCTATAAGCCTTATATGGGATCTGCGCGTTTAGACAACATACACTGCGGGACTGGTGTCCAGATTGATTCCAGACACCCCCACCAGGTATGTTGGCCTGTGTACCAGCTAGCTCGTGATCCAGCGCTATCAATAAAATTTCTTCTCCTCTAGGCATTGACATCCAGGTTGAAAAACATTCCTCTTCACAACTATACCAATATGATGGTGGGGCCCATAACACCATATAAACATTCACTCTCTCATATATTCCCTGGAACTCATCCGCCTTTACTTAGGAGAAAAAGTTAATGATTTGCTGGAAGGAGACGGGATACCTTTTTAAATCAACATAGTAATTCTCAAATTTCTCAGGTATTCCGCTCATTGGTCGATGGACCAACTAGTAGGAATCAGTTGATGGTGATTAAGACCAGCTCAATCACTATAAACTCTTATAAAACATTTACATTTATTATTGAGCTAAAGAACCACAGACTCATAAATTTAATTATAATATAGTTTATCTAAATTTTATAAACATGAATAAATTCAGTTTTATTAATCAGATCAATGCATTTATTATCATTATAAGAATAAATTGAAATTGAAATGCATACCCTTTTAGATGGAAAAATAAAGTTCGTCACAGCAGTTAAATTCAGATCCCAGCATAGGAACTCCCAAAACTGACTGTCTGTCCTGCTAAACAGGCCTCCTCGACGGACCACCTATAAAGGTTTTTCGCCACAATCTCGTTCTTTCTCAATCAGAATTAAGAATAAAAGATTAATCGTATTAAAAATATAAAGGCCTATAGAAAATAGCAGCGGCTTCTCCAGCGTCAGCGTCCAGTGATCAATAAAAATATGTAAAAACAGCGCTCCTCCTACTTAAGAGTAGGTCCTCTTATACCCTAATACTAGCTTACTAAACAGAAATGTTTCGTTTTTGGGGGCGAGATTCACTCTAATTGGTCCATTGGAGGGGTGGCAAACATCTCCTCATTACCCTCCTTGCTCAAACCAGTTCTGAAAAATGTTTATAATTTTGTCCTTTCTCACGGGTTCAGGACATTACCAATCCAATTGACAGTCTTTATTTGTATCTTCTTTCCGATACTTTATTTTAAACAGTTCATTGGCAATTCACGGATACACTTCTGGTTCTCACACTCTTTCGCTGAGTCCCCCTTGGCACACGCTTGGGCAAAAAGGTCAAAACGGCCTTGATCTCTCTTCCATCCTGGGCTTTGGAAACACCCACGTGATGCATTTGTTTGCAGCTTTTTCTTCCGCTTGGAAGGCATTGATCCAGCGCTTGCGCATTTAAGCTTGTTTGCCTCGGCAGCCATTTTTACAGCATGGCCTAGCAGGCTTGAACGAACTAGCATAGAAACAAACAGATAATAGTTAAGAATAAAGAAAATAAGCCTTTTCGTTTCCCTCCCGTCATTCTACGTACCCCAGTTAGGTGTTACCTAGCAAAGCGACATATAAAGCTATTTCTTACTTTCCAACCGCTTTCTTTGCCACCATACAATTTCACTACGTAGCACAAATCATGCAATATTATTCTAATTAGTACGCAAATCATTATGTTATCGTTATTTACATTAACAATTGTAAGTAGATTAGTTTGCACAGATACTGCATGTTACCAAGAACACTTAAAAGGAAAACATACGCTGTTGGTTATTCATTGAAACAAACAATTGTATTAATTATTAACGTTAATATTAGGTGATTAACATTTTTTCGTTTACCTTGCTCCATCAACTCCCCCTTTGGTGATTTTTAATATCACCACAAAAACCCATGTTACACAAATTTGTCAGATAGCATATTTCTTGAGATTTGCTTCTTGTTAGTTTTACACAACTGTATCCCTTTCATCTTGTCTTTTTGTTTTCTTATACATGCTTTCTTTCAGTTCTTCCAGTTCTATTTCACCTATCTCTCTTTCTCCTTTATTTATCTTATTTTCTCTTTCTATTTTGTTTTGCCTTTTTCTCCTTTTGATACATATAATAACGAATTTCACAAATAATACTACTAGGATTATTACTGTTGCTGTTATCATAACTTTCCCTATAATAAAACTACTTATTCTGGTAAACCATTTTGATACTGAGGAAAAACTCTTACCAAGTTTCTCCCAGGCATTTTCAGCCTCCAGTGGAACAAGTTCTTTGTGCAAATTTGTAATATTCTTTATAAACTTTTGTATATTTTCACTTTTATCTGGAATGTAAGTGCAACAATGTTAGATTTTCAGTATTCCACAGACTCTACCCTCTTTTGCCAAAAGAATGTCAAGGGCAAGTCGATTTTGCATCACCATAGCTCTCATGGCAACCATCTCGGTATTTACCATCAAGAACCCTCCAGAAGTATCTGTAGATAAACGATCTACTACTGTGGATAATTTCCGAATTTTAAATGCATTCAAAGATATTCCCACTGCTGGTATCAATGCTCCAAAAATATCACCCACTATTTCTGAAAAACTTACCCTTTTTCTTCGTGTGAATGTCTTACCCATTTCGTGTGTTTCTTTTTCTTCTCTATCTACATGAAAAATCTTTGGAAAGACCAGGACTAAGTAGCACAACCCATACCAATGGTCCGGCAACCTGTAATAAGCTTTGTTTCCACTGGAACCCACGAAATAGTTATCATACCTTGTTCTATTTCTACTAATGCACAACTTTCCCTTTTGAGGCCAATCCAAAGTCATGGCTGCATTTGTCCTTTTCTTTTTTTTTTTTTCTTTTTTATAATTCTTTTTTTATTAAATTTTGAAAAGACATGTTAACAGACTTCAAGTACAGAAATGCATTATCATCATAGGAGAGTCGTCACTATGCCCATTAACCTAATAGCATAATATTATACAAAGACAGTATCTCCGTTCAAGGGACAGGGTGTCGCCCTGGTAAATACCACAAAACATAACCTCCAATGTTTGCGCTCCCTGAAACCAAATCTATCAACCGTATATGCAGCAATGTATTACATTTCCCCCATTCGACAGTTCACATCTGCGTGCTCCGGGCTTGCATTATAAATGAGGTGTTAACCCTGATCCATGCCCCAGTAAACAACTATCAACAGTATAGGGCCACCAATTGACCCTCTAGATGGCAATTCACAGGTGGCCTCCCTGATACTCCCAACTATCAGTGGTCCTATAGTACGACTATTAAGGGATGACCCCAGGTAGCAGCAGGAGTTTTCCTCCTAAGCAGATTCTTGTCCGCACATGAACAAAAGAGAAAAAGAAAAAAGGAAACTTACCCAAAACAACTAAAAAACAATAACTAACTGCCAGGAGTCTGCGGGTCCATCGCAAAAAAAGGAGCAAACTGACCACGCTATATGCAGATGGGGGGGGGGGGGAGGGGGAGGGGACAAGCAGGGGCCTCAGGAAGGGTGTCCCGAGAAGGGGGCAACCCCACCCCACAGCCCAGAACGAGCAGGACGAACACATGGGGCCATTTGCGTATATCTACTCTGTATCTCCAGTCCCACCTCCCCGCGCATCCTCTTCCACTCCATAACGAGTGTCCCATGATTTAGCTATGTCACCCCAAGGCTCGGCGTATGATTTACGACGCTTAGTGATCTTATCTTCAGAAATAAGTACTCGTTCCTCTGCTCTGACCCAACAGGTCCGGTCCGCTTCCCACGAGGTAACCAGTGGCGGATTCCTAGCTTTCCAATGAAGCGCGATTCTCCTTTTGGCCAGGAGGAAGGCCAGATCTACAAATCTATGCCCTAACTTACGAGCTTTGGGTCTCGGGAAGAGGCCCAACAAACAAACCTCAGGGGTGCACGGCAACGCGCGATCCAGTACGTTATTAACCAGATCCACAATCCTGTTCCAGTAAGTGGAAAGCGCTGGACAGGACCAGATCATATGGTCAAAGTCTGCATTCCCCAATGTGCACCTAGCACAGGACTGATCATCCCTATTATAAACCACATTCAACCGATGCGGAGTGAGGTAAGTTCTATGCAGGATGTTGAATTGGAGGGCCTTAAAGGCCGTGTTTCTTGAGATCTTTTTCGGGCTCGCTAGGACTTTCTGCCATTCCTTATCCAACAATGGTCGCATTAACAGTTTCTCCCATCTTTCCCGTACACCCAGAAGCGTCTTATGCGCCAACTCCCTGATAGCCAGGTAAAGCCAACGTATCAGGTGTCCTGCAGAGCCCAGAGTCACCATCGTCTCCAGGACTTGGTGGACATCCGGTTCGCCCGTGGCCGCACCCCAGAGCTCTGTCACTGCCCCACGGAGCTTATGATAATTTAAGAATTGACCTGGGGGAAGTTCGTGATGAGTAAGAAAATCGGCCAGCGGGAGCCATTCGCTATCTCTGTAACAGTCGCCCACTGTGCGTATGCCCGCCTCCTCCCAACCCATCAATTGTCGCTGCGTGAGAGGAGGGCCCAGCCCAGCCTGGGGGATGCCCACCAATGGAAGGCTCGGGCATATAACTGTCTCATTCGGGATCTGGCCACACATCTGTCCCAACACCGCACCGCCACAGAGAGCAGAGTTCCCATATCAAGCATCTTCTGCCTGCGGTCAAGAATTCTGGGAAGTAACCTCGTATATAGTGCCCCAGCAGGGAGCGAGAACGTAAGCAGATCCCTGCCATCTATCCATCTTGCCAACCATTGGAGTTGGGCCGCCAAGTAATATGCCTCGAAATCTGGGGCCCCTAAACCTCCGTCTGTAAGCGGGAGGCGCAGGGTCTGTAAAGACACTCTATTACGGCCACCATCCCATATGAGATCTCTGAGCAACCCGTCCAACGTCCTAAACCAAGACTTCGGTATCAATACCGGGAGATTGACAAAGTAATACAATAAGCGGGGTAGAACTATCATTTTCGATAATGCCAATCTAGCCATAAGTGGCAGCTTAAGAGAACGCCAGAAGGCCACCTGCGGACGCAACGCCCTCAAAGTGCCCCCGAGGTTCCCCTCAAACATATCCGCCTACGTGTGGTAAATCTGTATCCCCAAATATTTGACAGTCACAGGTGCCCATGTCAGAGAGGCTGGGAGGCTCAATGGTCTAGGCAAGGTGGAGTGCAGTGGAAACACGAACGTTTTCTTCCCATTTACCCGTAGGCCAGACAGAGCTGCAAACTCCTCTAGAATGCCCAGTGCCCGACGGACTCCCGAGGTCCCATCCCGCAAGTAGATCAAAACATCATCCGCATAAAGCGAGATAATGTGGGGGACCCCTTCGAGCGTCACCCCCAGCCTGTCGCAGTCCCTCCGCAGTCGTGCCGCCAAAGGCTCCATGGCCGGACAAAAAGTAACGGCGACAAGGGGCACCCCTGCCTGGTACCCCTATAAATGGGATAGGCCGTCGAAACAGTAGACCCCGTTCGCACTCTTGCCATGGGGTCGCCATAAAGGAAACGGATCCACTGCAACCACCCATCCCCCATCTGCAAGACACCCATCACCGCGAGTAAAAAGTCCCAACGTACAGTGTCGAAAGCTTTCTCTAGATCAATCGCCATTACTACTGCGTCAGGGTAATCTCGCAGTGCCGGATGAAACATAACATGATACAACCGCCAAAGATTACTGGACGTGGAGCGCGAGGGAATAAACCCGCACTGATCGGGATGTACCAGGTGGCACATGTGGGGCAAAAGTCTTAGGGCCAGTGCCTTACTCAAAATTTTTAGATCCATGTTTAACATGGACAATGGTCTGAATTCCGTCAATTTGGGATGAACCAATTTAGATTTTGGCAGAGGGATCACCAACGCTTCCCTGAGTGAGGGCGGCAGGCACATGTCATGGAGCGCGGCGGCGTACATCAGTTCCAACCTTGGGGCCAGCGTGTCTACATAAGCACTATAAAATTCGTCTGGGAGGCCATCTGGCCCAGGTGTCTTCCCTCTAGCCATCTCCCTAACGGCTGCCCTTATTTCGCCGGCTTTAATAGGTAAAGCCAACAGGTCCCGTACATCCTGTTCTACCTGGACCAGTGGTTGTGCCTCCAAATACATCTGCAATTCCTCTCCCAGAGTCAGTCCCGGGGAACCGTACAACGATTCATAGTAGGCCTTGAATGCATCATTAATTAGTTTCAGGGAGGAGAGAACCCGACCCTGAAAGTCCGTGATGCTCACCACGGGGGAACCTCTACTCTCGGGCCTAATTAACCAAGCCAGGAGTCTCCCAGCTCTACCCCCTTCCTTGTGCTGCGTGGTCTGATACTGTTTAAAATCAAGAGCTCTCAGTCTGTCCCAAGTAGCGTTATAAAGGCTCCTCACCTCCGCCAGTTTCTCCAGATCTGAAAACGTCCCCACTACTTCCCTATCCAGGAGCAGAATCTGGGCCTCTAAGTTCGCCAATTCCTGAGTGATCATTCGTCGAGCTCCTACAGTCTTGCACAGGCAATGTCCACGCACCACCACCTTAAACGCCTCCCATTCCACCATCGGAGAGCTGGCGGTTCCTTGGTTGACCAAGAAATAGGTAGATAAGACCTCAGCAAGCCCCTGGCGGAAGCCGTCATCCTCCAGCAGTGCCGGATCCAGCCACCAACGCGGGATCGGGGCACTCTCCAGGACCGGAACAAACCCCATAAGCAAAGGGCTATGGTCCGAAGGGGACCGGCCGAGGTATTCCGCTCCGGTCATCATGTGCACCAAAGGGGCAGAGCAAAAAAACATATCCAAACGTGTGTGCAGATCATAAAGATATGAATAGTAGGAATATTCCCTACACCCTTCGTTGTGCAATCGCCACACCTCATGAAGGTCCCAACCCATCGCCCATGACCGCAGTCCCTTAGCGGAGGCAGCCGCCACGACACCCCGCAGGGGGGGGGGGGTGGACCTATCCTGCTGTATATCAAAAACACAATTAAAATCGCCACCCAACACTAAGGTCTCGTGAGGGAACCCCGCCAACACCCCGTATAGCCTATGTAGGAATGGAAGCTGCTCCTGATTAGGGCCATAGATACTGCCCAAAGTGATCTCCCTGCCTTTCAGAGTGCCCGTGACCACTACGTACCGCCCCTCAGGATCTAGTGCCTTCCGAGTTAGCTGAAAGGGCACCCCCAGTCTGATCCATATCAGCGCCCCCCGGGAGAAGGCCGAGTAGGTCGTAGCAAAGAGCTGGCCCCGCCATCTGCGTTGCAAACGGGAAACCTCTCCCTCAGTGAGATGGGTCTCCTGTAAGAAAACCACCTGTGCTCCCCGTCTCTTAATATAATTGAAAACCTTATAACGCTTTGCAGGTGTCCCCATGCCCCTAATATTCCAGGTCATAACCTTAACCCCCTCAGGGCCGCCCATGTACGCAGCCATCGGATCTACCAAAAAGCCCCCCCGGGCCCACCCACCCACACCCACACCGCCCTCCTGGCAGAGAACAACACAATCCCTCAAAACAACTCCCCATCCCAAGAGCGGACTGACAACGGTCAGCTGCCCAAACACACCAGCAAATCGCATAGTGAAAACTCACACCAATACGGAAAGATCCACGGCCAACTGCGCTAGGACCTGTAGGGGGCGCAGCGTGACAGAATACCAACCAAACTGCTGAATCACTATCAGTACTAAGCAATAGCCATGCCAGGCCGTTCCAGCCCATACCCGGGGACGCCACCCCAGTAAACCCCCACCCTTCCCAGCTCATCCTCAGCATCCCGCAATGACACATGTGCACCCAAGACATTTCCCCGCTCCAATAAGTAATAAAGGATATAAGTCCACAACACAACCAGGCAGGGGAAAGGATGAAAGGAGAAAGCCATCTGTTCCTCTCCTAGTCACCCAGCTCTACAAGTCATTAGATAGCTGCGGAGTCACAACCGGCATGTTATCTCCTGAGGTCTGTGAGGCATCCGCTTCAGACCCCTCCTCGCCATATTTTGCTTCGGAATCCGTCTCTGCTGCAGAAATCCCAGATCTCCCCATGAGAGAGACAGCTTCCAACGCCGCAACTCTCGCCATCGCCGTTCTGGACGGGCTCGGCTTCTTGAGTTCTGTTTTCTTCCGCCGTTTCCGCAGACTCCTCCCCGGACGTTCCACTCAAGGCGGCCTCCTCTCCGGCCGAGGCCGTGAGGGACCTCCCGCATGGTAGGACTCCATCCAGTCCCAGGCTGCTTTCGGGTCCTCGCAGAAGTGGGTTGTCCCATCGAGCATGATCTTGAGTCGGGCCGGGAACATCAACGAGTACTGTATCCCTTCAGTCCGCAGAGCTTTCTTAAGTTCTAGGAAGGAGGAGTGACGTCTCTGAACCTCCATCGTATAATCGGGGAACAATGTGACTCTGCTGTTGTCAACAAGAAAAGGACCCACCTCCCGGGCTTTCCTGAGAAGCAAATCTCTGTCCCGGAAATGGAGCAGTCTGGCCACCACAGCACGAGGCGGCCGGCCAGGTGCCGGGGGCCGGGCGCCGGGCAGGCACGCGGTGAGCTCGTTCCAAAGTGTAGAAGGAAGAAAGGCCCTGAGGTGCTACAACATCCCTCAGCCAGGTTTCCAAGTAGCCAACCATATCTTGCCCCTCCACTCCCTCCGGAGGGCCCACCACCCGGACGTTGTTTCGGCCTGTTACGCCCTTCCGCGTCCTCTGCCCGCTTCTCCAAGTAACTGAACTTAGAGGCCAGTTCTCCCACCTGGGTCGATAGCACCTGTTGGGCTGGCTCCAGAGCCTCCAGTGATGACTCCATCTGTTTGACCCTCTCAGCCAGCTTAGAGTGCTCGGCGCACAACAATCCAAGGCCGACCGCTACCGTGCTGATGTCCTGGTGGAGAGTCGCCTTGGTGTCTGCTATGGCCTCGAGGATTTTGGCCTGCTCCTCCCCAGCATCTTTTGAAGCAGAGTCCACCTTGCCATCCTCCAGGTCAGGGGGGGGGGGCGATCTGCTTCCCCCGCAGCTTTCCCATAGCTGAAGACTCTCCGTCCCCCGCCCCCGTGCGGCGGGCCTGAGGCGCGCAATCCACTATCCCCTGCTCAGCTGGGATCCACCACTCCAGGGTCGCACACTGCCAGGTAGAACTCGCAGAGACCCCTCCACTGGCCGCCGATGAGTCCAGAGCCCCGAAATGTCCTTTCCACACCACACCCAGCGCCAGCGCCAGCCGGGACAGGGCACCCGCAGATCCCCCTGCGGAGCGCTCTCGGGGTCCGCACCCGGGCCCCTCACTGTATCCCCGGTCCTCGATCACCCCAGCCGGCACCTCCTGTTCATGCAATGCGGGTGGCACTCCGGTGTCCCAGGATCACCCCAGGGTCGACTGACCACCACAATGTCCGCCAGGCATCGTCTGGCGGTCGGCGCGGCTCCACTGGTGTTCTCGCACAGCTCAGCCTCACAACGCTCCAACCTTCAGCTCTTGCCTGGCCACTCCGTCAATTGCACAGTCGCACCACACTGGCCGGAGCGGTGCAGCACCTCACATCCCAGTGGGGGGCCACCTCAATCAAGCAGCTCAACAGTTGTGCGCCAATAGAAGACACCTCAGGTTCAATCGCGGCACCAAACCGCCTCATAGAGTGCGCACCACAACAAACATGTGTGCCCCAATTCACTGCCGGCTGTCACCACTCCAGTCCTTCCAGTTCTCGGGGTAGGCCTCCATCCATCGGTGTCGCCTCCGCTCGGGAGGGGGAGGAAGAACCCAGCCGATGCACCGCGGCTGCGTCGATGGGAACCGCGTGGCCGAGCAAGCTATCCCGCTCCAGTGGGTCCCGGCTGCATCACCGCACCTCTGGCCCTCTCTGTTTCCACCACTACTCCTCAATCAGCTTGGGGGCCGTCAAATAAAGTCTCCCAAGTCGGCCGCTCAGCCCTCCACATAAGACCCCCGCTGCACACTTGCGGGCAGGATTCAGCGCTGTTCAGGGCATCGACCAAGCACAGGTTCGAGCCCCCGCTGTCCCGGGGAGAGTCCTCAGGTCTGCAATCATTGGCCAGGCCGCCAGGAGCACCCTCCGTCCGTTTCAGCCTGGCCAAACAGGCGCACCCCGCCGTGACGCAGCTCGTCCTTCTTCAGGCCGCCATTTTCCTTGAGCCTCGCCCGTCCCGTCTCTCCTTCGCCGCCGGTCCCGATATATAGGCTCCACAGGGTTGTCCCAGATGCCCCAGGCGCTCCCTCTACTGAGGCCCCAGGCGAGCGCCCCCGGGCCCGGGCAAAGCACCGCTTTAACAGGATAAATTACCTGGCTGGCGCGGAGCTCTCGGCTCACGCGTCCGCCATCGGTGGCTTCGTAGCCACGCCCCCCATTTGTCCTTTTCTTATCATTATTTTCTTCTTCAAATGCCCAAAGAGGTGTTTTTGTCTCTTCTTCTATCACTTTTCTTTGAAATTTTACTCTTCTGTTTTCAACCATTTCTAAAAACACCTTTTCCTCCTTCCTTAACTCACAGGTAAGGTTGTGTTTAACTATGTCATCTAATGTCAAAACTTTATTTTCTAAGAAAAATTCTCCAAATATCCTTGCCTCTTTCACCTTATTCAATTCAGATATTTTAGGAATCTTTGCAAAAATCTTATCTATGTCAGTGTAATAATATTCTAATCTACCTGTTTTATAAAATAGACTAGCTAAAACACTACATGTTATTCCATACGTCAAGGGAAGGTGATGGTAGGTCACACCCTCTGCAACAGACGCAGGCAATTGCATGCAAACATAACAATCTCTCACATCCATTGTTTCTTACATATTCATATAATAATTTTGTGAAAACATTTTTAGAAAAATCAGTTATTGACCTATCTTTATGTAATTCTACACTATCTTTTAATATGGCTGTTTTCTGCATGTTAGCTCCCTTATCCTTTTCTGTGTTATTCTCTAATATGGATGTTTCTTCCACAGCTAATTTAATTGGAATGGTGATTGCTAAGATAAACCATATGAACATTAATACTCCTGTATAAAAGAAGCACATCTTACACCATCTACGTAGGAACTCACATCTACATGTTCTATTTTTAGTATCTACCATCTTGTCCTATTGTCTATATTTATAATATGTACAGAAAATGTGTCACCACACCTCAGAAATGACGTCTTAGCCACCCTACGTTCTCACTTTCTCGTTTGGTACTTTCTTTAGTTCTTCTCAGAACTCTTCCTGGTCTTATCCGGGGTTTTGTCCAGTCCGGTAGAAATTTCTAATTTCTTCAAACTTGTTGCACTTCACCTTCACCCATTAGGTTGTAGCTTTGTTCAGTGTTCTCGTGAGTGTTTTCATCTTCTTTAATATCAGTCAACGCAATGTATAACCATTCAGGTGACTTATATTTCAGATTTGCTTTCTTTACTCTTTTTGTTTTCTGCAATTGTTTTCCACCTTGTTTTTCTTGTTCCTTTTGATTTGTTATTTCATTTACTTGTTCTGCATTATTTCCATTCAGGTTTATGATCTTGTATCTCAATCTTTTAACTTCGTGGGGCCAATTATCTCCTTTTCTCTGCCTTTTCGGTTCACTTTCTTTTTCCTCTCTTTCTGTTCTCCAAGTTCTTTCTTGATTCTAATTTCTGTTTTCTTTCTTCTAATTTCTGTTTTCTTTCTTCTCCACTTTCTTCTGATTCTGTTTCAGACCTTTCTTTATTGTCTCTTATCTTGAACTTTATGATTTTATTTCCTTCATCTAATTCTGATCCTTCTTGTGTTTTTCTTCTTTGATCACCTACTTCTGTCCCTCCTCGAGGTTCTTCCGAATTTGCGTCGATCTCTCTATCTGTTTCTTGATTTCCCTGTTCCTTTATTCGCCGGTCTGTCCCTATTGCTCCTCTGGATTCTTCCGATTCTTCTATCTTTCTATTTGAAACTATCCCTTCTTCATCTATTAGAATAATTTCTGAAGGATTTTTACCATAGCTTGTACTTGGTTGCTCACTATTGCTGTCTCTTTGCTCAGTTTCTTCTTTTATGATATCAATTTTCCAATCCTTTTTCAGATTTTCATCACACTCTGAGTGATCTGTATCAGATGCTGAACTGGTGTCTGATATTTCCAGATGTCGACTTACAGGTCGATCTTCAGATTCTGGAACCTTTGCTATTTCATTTTCTCCTCCTGTCGTTGAACTTGTACTTGGGTCTTCCAGATGTCGACTTACAGGTCGATCTTCAGATTCTGGAACCTTTGCTATTTCATTTTCTCCTCCTGTCGTTGAACTTGTACTTGGGTCTTCCAGATGTCGACTTACAGGTCGATCTTCAGATTCTGGAGCCCTATTAATTTCTTCTTCTGCATCGGATGCTGAACTGGTATCGGATATTTCCAGATGTCGACTTACAGGTCGAGCTTCAGGATCTGGAACTCTGATGGTGTGGCTCATATGTACCCAGTGTTTCACTCCTGCACATTTGACTGCAGTTGTTGTCACCAGGATCACTTGTCGTGGTTGGTCCCAGCGGGGAACCAAATAGTTTCTTCTCCTGTGGACTTTTATGCGGACCCAGTCTCCTGGATTCAAATCATGAGCTGGTTTTCTTTCAAGAGTGGTCGCATCCGGTCCAACCTGATGAAACACAGAACGTACCACATCAGCTAATCCTTTGCAATAATCCAACACGAGATCATCAGTTATAGTCAGCAGTTTGTTGACAGGTACATGTGCTTGCCTCATTGCTCGTCCCATGATTATTTCGTGGGGACTTAGACCTGTCTTTCTTTCAGGTATGCTTCTGCTAGTCATTAAGACCAATGGCAAGACATCTGGTCATTTGAGTCCTGTGGCTTGACACATTTTCCCTAACCTGTTCTTTATTGTTCCATTCACTTGCTCTACTACTCCAGAAGCCTCTGGTCTGTATGCACAATGTAGTTTCTGTTTAATACCAAGTGCTTCACATATCAACTGAATTAATTTGTTCTGAAAATGTGTTCCTCTATCTGTTTCAATCGTTACTGGAAAACCATACCTTGGAATGAATTCACGCATCTAAAATCTAAATCTAAATCCGTATTTGTAAAGCGCGAACTACTCACCCTTACGGGTCTCAAGGCGCTGGGGGCCGTCGTGGAAATTAAGTGAGCTATTGCCCAGAGTCACATGGTGTTGAGCTGAGCTGCCGCCGGAGCCGGGGATCGAACCGTGAACCCTGTGCTCCTAAGTCAGCTGCCCTAGCCGCTGCACCACACCTCTCCACCATGCATCATGAGTTTTGCTACTGTAATTCCATCATTCCTTCTGGTCGGGTAGGCTTCCACCCAACGGGAAAACAAACAGACTACAAGAACAAATCTTAGTCTATTGCTTGGGGGCATTTCAATAAAATCCATCTGCATTCTCGTGAAAGGACCTCCCTCTCGTCCTATTGTTCCTAGACTCACTACTGTCTTTCTTCCTGGGTTTATCTGTTGACAAATAAGACATCTTTGACAAAGACTCTCAGCTATGGCTCTGAATTTCGGGTTATACCAGGTTTGTCTAAAAAGTCTGATCATTGCATCTCTTCCAATATGAGCTTGTCCATGGTACATCCGTGCCATGTCAGAAATCATGCTATCAGGCATAACTGGTCTTTCATCTCTGTAAACCCAAACATCATTTTCCTCCCTTCTCCTGCATCCTGCTTTTATCCAGCTATCTTTTTCTTCATCATCTGCTGCTTCTTGTAATTGTCTCACCTCATCCCATGTCTCGACAGGGTTAGTAAAAAGCAAAGGACACAAAATATGCTCTCTTTCCCTGCCTCGGTTCAATGAGACTACATTTTTGGCACAATACTGGGCTATTTCGTCGGCAAATTTGTTGCCCACAGTTATGTAGTCTTCCCCATTTTTGTGTGCATTGCACTTCACAACCGCAATCTGTTTAGGCAGCTGTATCGCCTCAAGCAACTTTTTCACAAACTCACCATTTCTGAATCACGATATTTCCAACTTGATATTCTGTCTCAGCACCGATAAATGTATCGCCCGCTGGGGTCCAAATGAGCATATTCGGCACTAAACCATTGTGTTTTCCATACCAGTGTTGCAACACCTGCTGCATATGAGCTATGGTAAGCAAAATAGTTACTGTGCCCCCATCAGTCGGCAAATGTAGGAGTCCGGGAGTCATGTGCGATCTGGAAGGAAAGCTGTCTGCACACTATGGGGTCGATTCCGATTCGTGCCGGAAAAAGCACCGACCGACTCGGAGCCGGGAATTATTCCGACCGACACGTACCGGTGCTACCTGACCCGCAAAGTCGATGAAAAGCGTGCAAAACCCGACCGACTCGTACGTAACACAAGCCGAACGACCGAGCCGCCCGGAAAATAGCTATCCGGCCGGAAAAGCTTGCGAATCGAACCGACCAACACGGACTCGGAACTAATCCGACCGAAACGTACCCGCGAACTCCAACCCGTTAAGTACGATGCAAAACGTAGAAAACACGGCCGAGTCGCACGGAGGACAAGCCGCACGACCGACACGCATACAAAACTGCCAGACGAGGCTACACAAAATACCGCGAACGACGCGTACGCAGCACAGAAAACAGCACAAACACAGCTGAAACGATTCGGACAAGCACGTACGAGACTACTGCAGGGTCCGACTCGGTCACAAGAACGTCTCCAACATGCATCAAAAGCAATGCGGGAAAATACACAAAAAAAGGCCAAACAAGCAATTACAAAGCCAATAAATACTGGGGGGGGTCAGGGAACAAAGACACACCCACAACTCCACCCATATAAAGGACACAAATCCCTACCATGATACTTTGCAAATTCAATTTACCTGCCAGCACTCAACAGACAGCAACCACACACCCACCCACAGCTCATCCATCACACAAGCCACACACCATCAGCACCCCAACAAATAGCAACATCACATACACCCAGCAAAACACACACTCACACACCTTCACCTGCACACCAACACACACATCACTCACCATCACCACCCATCACCATGCCCCCAAAGAAAAATCACAAGTTCCTAGATTGTGAATTGGAAGTCATGGTAGACGAGATCCTCCGGGTAGAGCCACAGTTGTTTGGTTCACTGGTCCAACAGACTCCCATCTCCCAGAAAACAAAGATGTGGGAGAGGATCGTCAACAGGGTGAACGCACAATCACCATGTTTGCGCACAAAGACTGACATCCAGAACAGGTGGTATGACGTGCGCAGGAGGGTACGGGACATGCTGAAGAAAGATTACCTCATCACCCAACACACCGGCAGTGGCCCTCCTGCAAAGCCAATATACCTCAGGCCCTGGGAGGAGAAGGTGCGGGCCATCCTACCGCCAGTGAGCGTCTATGGACTAGAAAACATTCCAGAGCCTGGTGAGTACACAACAAATGGACATAATATTCTGCCACTATACACACACATCACTGTCAAGGGGAGAGTCAAACCATGCACCCTTAGCAAATACACACCAACCACTACAGATTCATCCCAAAATGTCCATGTCAGTCACATAAACACAACACATGCCATCTCATAGTGACATGTAACTGTGTCATCACATGTACAGACACAACTACAACTACAGCTAGGCAGTGGCACAAATACAACTAACAAGCACATCCAGACATGTAGCCACCACTACAACAACACCACACAGTGAAGCCCACAGAGAGAAACGAATCCTGGGTATGCTTGGCAAGTCAGTCTAGCCAATAGCACCATGGGAGTGGTAGTCACAGATATTGCCCACCCTCACAATTGGCCCATCAACACCACTAGGAACCATGCTCACATCACAGGGAGTGGAAAACAACTGACAAGATGGCTGACACTGGCTACTGCTGTGGGGAGCACAAGGGCATGCTGGGAACTGCCCAACAACCAACAGCAGGACACCACTCTCAGCCATCTTGCCATTGCTCTCACACTAACACACAGTGAACTCCACCCCAAAGCAAGTAAGTATGGGCATGCTGGGAAGGGGGGTGGAGGCAATAGCATGATGGGAGTCGTAGTCACAGATATTGCTCACCCTCACAATTGGCCCATCAACACCACTAGGAACCATGCTCACATCACAGGGAGTGGAAAACAACTGACAAGATGGCTGACACTGGCTACTGCTGATGGGAGCACAAAGCCCTGCAGGCAACTGTGCAACAACCAACAGCAGGACACCACTGACTGACATCCTGAAAGACAACTTCCACTCACTGCAATGCAAGCACGTTCCATGGTGGCATATCTGGCTGGGTGGGAAGGAGGATTCACAGCTATGACCATAGTTACAAGCACCTCCCCTCACACACACCCTCAACACTAACTCCACAGAATCCACCTGGGAGAATGCATTGCCTCACACTCCAATCATATATCCCACAAAGAACCACAACCCTGGGTCATGCAGAGTGAAGCACAAGGACACACATGGGACCTGTAGCAGAACTAACCGCAGGATAACACTGTCAGCCATCTTATCAGCACAGGCACACAACCCCACAGGGAAGCAGAGTCAAAGGGAAGGAAGCATGGGCATGCTGGGAAGTGGGGTGGAGGCAATAGCATGATGGGAGTCGTAGTCACAGATATTGCTCACCCTCACAATTGGCCCATCAACACCACTAGGAACCATGCTCACATCACAGGGAGTGGAAAACAACTGACAAGATGGCTGACACTGGCAACTGCTGTGGGGAGCACAAGGGCATGCTGGGAACTGCCCAACAACCAACAGCAGGACACCACTCTCAGCCATCTTGCCATTGCTCTCACACTAACACACAGTGAACCCCACCCAAAAGCAAGTAAGTATGGGCATGCTGGGAAGGGGGGTGGAGGCAATAGCATGATGGGAGTCGTAGTCACAGATATTGCTCACCCTCACAATTGGCCCATCAACACCACTAGGAACCATGCTCACATCACAAGGAGTGGAAAACAACTGACAAGATGGCTGACACTGGCAACTGCTGTGGGGAGCACATGGCCCTGCTGGCAACTGTGCAACAACCAACAGCAGGACACCACTGACTGACATCCTGAAAGACAACTTCCACTCACTGCAATGCAAGCACGTTCCATGGTGGCATATCTGGCTGGGTGGGAAGGAGGATTCACAGCTATGACCATAGTTACAAGCACCTCCCCTCACACACCCCCTCAACACTAACTCCACAGAATCCACCTGGGAGAATGCATTGCCTCACACTCCAATCATATATCCCACAAAGAACCACAACCCTGGGTCATGCAGAGTGAAGCACAAGGACACACATGGGACCTGTAGCAGAACTAACCGCAGGATAACACTGTCAGCCATCTTATCAGCACAGGCACACAACCCCACAGGGAAGCAGAGTCAAAGGGAAGGAAGCATGGGCATGCTGGGAAGTGGGGTGGAGGCAATAGCATGATGGGAGTCGTAGTCGCAGATATTGCTCACCCTCACAATTGGCCCATCAACACCACTAGGAACCATGCTCACATCACAGAGAGTGGAAAACAGCTGATCAAGATGGCTGACACTGGTGCTACTGCTGTGGGGAGCACAAGGGCATGCTGGGAACTGCCCAACAACCAACAGCAGGACACCACTCTCAGCCATCTTGCCATTGCTCTCACACTAACACACAGTGAAGCCCCACCCAAAAGCAAGTAAGTATGGGCATGCTGGGAAGTGGGGTGGAGGCAATAGCATGATGGGAGTCGTAGTCACAGATCATTGCATCCCCCACTCACAATTGGCCCATCAAGCACCACTAGGAACTCATGCATGCACACTCACAGGGAGTGGAAAAGCAACTGATCAAAGATGGCTGACACTGGCTACTGCTGATGGGAGCACAAAGCCCTGCTGGCAACTGTGCAACAACCAACAGCAGGACACCACTGACTGACATCCTGAAAGACAACTTCCACTCACTGCAATGCAAGCACGTTCCATGGAGGGATAACTGGATGGGTGGGAAAGAGGGCCGGATGTCAACCAAATACAACCAATGCAGACCATGTTCACAACCCAACATTCACATAGAAATGCCCAAATAATGCAGGACAATGTGCTACCCCAATATCAACCCCTGACTGTGAGAACTTAGGACAATGCAATGTACAGGCCCGCATCCAGAGGCACAGTCACAACTGTCAGGTGTGTCAACCATTGATGCCTGCAGAAACATAACATACATTGTCTGTGTCTCCCAAAAACAGGTGATGACGGGGACACAGCAGCTGAGGAGTCCCAGTCCCAGGCTCAAGAGGATACAGTGCTCACTGGTGTTGAACAGCCTCTGCCTTCCTCGGATGAAGATGACCAACCTGGCACCTCCGGTGGAGGTCATCATGCAGCACCAGCAGGACCACCAGCTGCACCCCCTGCACCCACAGCTCCAACAACTGTCACCACACATACCATCCCTGCCGACATGGACAGAACAAGGAGCACCACCACCACCAGCACAGGGACCCTGGACCAACAAGGGGCCATGGACACCACCACCACCACCAACCCCCAAGGGGGACCAGGGTCACCTGTGCGTGCCACCGCAGGCACTGCACGTGTCGGCAGGGGTGGTGGGAGGGGTGGGAGACAGAGGTCGCTGCCTGCAGAGGTGTCTGGTGTGCATGATGACCCACAACTGGCACGCATAGCTGATGCGTACCAGTCCAGCACCGCAGATTTCAGCCAGGTAGTGGGGCTCCTCATGGACATCAAACAGCAGCAGGCTGCCCATCATGCCCGCTTGGACTTAAACATGTCCCGCGTGGAGTCCAAGTGGGACACACTGCAAGAGATGACGGCGGTGCATCGGGACATATTACAATGCCTCCGCCAGATGACCAGCAACCAGTCAACACCTCCCTGTGTGCCAACAACATCTGGTGCTGAAACAACTGTCACTGCGACAGGGAGGGAGGATGACTCTGGCGGAGAGTCCCCTGCATCGCAGCAGCCTGCACTTGAGGGGCCCCCCCCAAAGAAGAGGGGTCGTCCGAGGAGGGGCAAGTGAGAGGTCGATGGCCATGTGCAACCCCCAGGAAGCCTGAACCTGTTCCGGATAATCAGCCTTTGTGCGCAAACTGTTCACCCTGTTGACTGCAACACTACTCCCACACGACATGGGGAGTACAAGTTGGACCAATGTCTCAGACAACTGTGGCCCCGATACAGGGGATTTTGGCTACCAGGACTTTCAATTCACCTAGGAACTTCTGATTGCAATCTAAATGTACAGCACTCACCATCCCGAGCACTATTCACACAAATGTATCACAATAAACACACTAATACACCATACTTGCCTCTGTTGTGATTCCAACGTGGTTACTGTCATGGGGATGATGATCTGCTAAATTACACTGTGTATGCGAACTGCTTCAGCAAGTACAACACAGGCATGTGAGTCATGGCAACATGACATATATATCAGGGCCACACACCACCAGGGCTACTCAACACATACACACCTAGGCCATCTGACTCATTGCCTACACTTATGTTGCCAGGAAAGACTGTGCAATGCACAGACACCACACCTATTCACAGTCTTAGTCAAGTAGCCCACTGGTGCAGTAGGCAAATGTCAATCAAATGTGTGACCACAGACAACGCACAGCACAAAGTGAAGCACAGGTTTATTACACATTTGCAATATGTCGTAACCACTACAGATGCAAGGTAATCCCACCTGGCAGCGGCCACACAGTCAACAACTGTAGAAGGAAGGAAGTCCATGGGTGTGGCGCACATCACCTGTAGGGACACGACAGCTACCAGCCTGGAAGTAGAATCACGTTGTCGGGGGTCACAGTTGACCTAACGAGTTGGAAAGTACCCTGTGAAGGACAGAAATGACACACAGTCAAAAGCAATGAAGAACAGGACAGAACTGCAATACACATGCCCAACACATGTCACAAGATACCCACCCAGGACCAAGTTAGCATGTCAACACTGTTGGGGAGTACAGACTACCTGTAGGCACACATCGCTACACGCATACAGTCATGTAGCCCATGGACACACTCTAACAGCACCAGCGCACTACCAACATATCATGCAAACTCACATCATTGACATGACACCTCAGGATACTCACATTCAGCTGAAGAAGTTGGTGATGAGCTGTGTGCGGACATCACCATCACCACCATCATCATCATCATCACTGGCATCGTGGTCCAGGCCAGGATCCTCCACAGGTGGCGGATGTTGGTCATCGTCATCCTGGATGAGAGGCAACTCCTTCCGCACCGCCAGGTTGTGTAGCATGCAGCAGACTATGACAATCTTGCACACCTTTGCTGGGGCATATGGGAGGGCCCCTCCTGTCTTGTCCAGGCAGCGGAAGCGGCTCTTCAGGAGACCAAAGGTCCGCTCAATAACTCTCCTGGTCCGACCATGTGCCTCATTGTAGCGCATCTGGGCTGGTGTCACAGGGTTCCTGAGGGGTGTCAGTAACCACGGCATGTTGGGGTATCCAGAGTCACCTACGGACAGACAAGTGCACATTAGCTGATTTGGACAAGTGGGCAGAATACTACAGATCAGAACACACACAATGGTACAAAGTCAGTACACACCGACAAGCCAGGCACGCTGGTTCTGCATCCGTGCCATCATCCTGGGGATGCGACTACTGCTCATCACAAAGGCATCGTGTGCTGAACCAGGGAAACGGGCACACACGTGTGAGATGCTCATATCGGCAAGACAGACCACCAGTGCATTGACCGAGTGGTAGTGTTTGCGGTTCCTGTAGGCCTGTTCATGTGCCTGTGGTGGTACCAAAGCCACATGTGTCCCATCAATGGAGCCAATGACATGCGGCATCCTCCCCAGGGCATAGAAGTCACTCTTCACGTCAGTGAGTCGTTGGAGTCTAGGGAAATAGATGTAACGGTCCAGGTATATCAACATAGCCTCCAAAACATCGCAGAGCACACGGCTGAACATGGTCTGTGACATCCCTCCAGCATTCCCCACTGTGTTTTGAAAGGTACCAGTGGCAAAGAAGTGTAGGGCTGCCATCACCTTCACCTTGGGGGTCAGCGCTGTAGGATACGGCCGGCCAGGCTGCAAATGGGGGTCCAACCGCACTGCCAAATCATCAATCAGCTGCCTGGTGAAGCGGTACCGTCGGATGCTGTCACGTTCCAACATTGTTGCCAGGTCGGGGAATGGTCTATGGACAGCAGGAGCCCTGCAGTGCAGAGGTGAAGAAAGAAAGATTGTCAGTCATCCCACATATGTGCCGTTCATCATACTCAATATCACATGAGACATCATTATGATGCACAAGTACATGATGTGTGCAGTTCCGTTAGGACATGTATGGTACATACATAGCCAACATCTGACATCACAGTTCAACAAGTGGCATCAAGAAGTCCCAGCTTGGGACATTGGATATCATGAGGCCGTGTCACAGTTCACATCTCCTGCTGCCACGTTACAAACACCCCCCACAGTGACATGTGAGGACAGAGTTGCCCCAGGCATCACAGCTCAACGACAGGCACATTCCCAGGGACCCTGTATTGCCACATGGACACTGGCATGACATAGTGTATCATGTATACACCACAGCAAGACAACCATGAACCCCACAGGTAGTGGTTCCACTTTCCTCTGCAGGACAGACATGGACGTCTGTGACACACACACGCACAACATCAAAGTCCATACACAAACAACGTGGATGTTGCGACTGTCTCCCATTGTGCACATGAAATCAGAGACATTGTAAACAGTACATGCACACAGACTGTGGAGGACCATCACCATTGTGCCACTGGGTCACCCTGGGTTAAACATACCGTCACACATGGGACTCAGGGGGTATGTGACATGACATACACATACACCACCGTCAAATGTGACCATGGCACATGCACAGATATGAACAGTTGCACATCACAGTGGTAATGTACACCAAACACCAAGGATTCTGTCCCCTTGAACACGTGCCCAGCCTGGGGGTGGCTGCCCCCATGTGACACCCACAGAACAACATGTACACCACCATACATTGAATAGGAAATGCAGCCTTACATGCCTTAGGATACAGTTTGGACAGGCTGTGGTGTTGTAGGTGTGCCTCTCACTCCCTGGGGGGTACATGTGGCTGGCATATGTTCATCTGTGACAGGCATGGTGACATATGCCACTCACTTGTACTGGGATGCGTTGAATGTCAATGGGCGATCGGTGTGCCCGGCCGGCCCATTGCATTCAATGTGTGCGGGCACGCGTTGTGCACGCGTTGAATGTCACTGGGCCGATCGGTGTGCCCGGCCGGCCCATTGCATTCAATGTGTGCGGGCACGCGTTATGCGCGTTGAATGTCAATGGGCGATCGGTGTGCCCGGCCGGCCCATTGCATTCAATGTGTGCGAGCACGCGTTATGCAGCGTTGAATGTCAATGGGCGGTCGGTGTGCCCGGCGGCCCATTGCATTCAATGTGTGCGAGTACGTGTTATGCGCGTTGAATGACAATGGGCGATCGGTGTGCCCGGCCGGCCCATTGCATTCAATGTGTGCGAGTACGCGTTATGCAGCGTTGAATGACAATGGGCCGATCGGTGTGCCCGGCCGGCCCATTGCATTCAATGTGTCGGAGCACGCGTTATGCAGCGTTGAATGTCAATGGGCCGATCGGTGTGCCCGGCGGCCCATTGCATTCAATGTGTGCGAGTGCAGCGTTATGCAGCGTTGAATGACAATGGGCGATCGGTGTGCCCGGCCGGCCCATTGCATTCAATGTGTGCGAGCACAGCGTTATGCAGCGTTGAATGTCAATGGGCGATCGGTGTGCCCGGCCGGCCCATTGCATTCAATGTGTCGCGAACGCAGCGTTATGCAGCGTTGAATGACAATGGGCGATCGGTGTGCCCGGCCGGCCCATTGCATTCAATGTGTCGCGAACGCAGCGTTATGCAGCGTTGAATGTCAATGGGCGATCGGTGTGCCCGGCCGGCCCATTGCATTCAATGTGTGCGGATACAGCGTTATACAGCGTTGAATGACAATGGGCTGATCGGTGTGCCCGGCCGGCCTATTGCATTCAATGTGTCGCGAGCGCAGCGTTATGCAGCGTTGAATGTCAATGGGCGATCGGTGTGCCCGGCCGGCCCATTGCATTCAATGTGTCGCGACGCAGCGTTATGCCGCGTTGAATGTCAATGGGCCGATCGGTGTGCCCGGCCGGCCCATTGCATTCAATGTGTCGCGAGTGCAGCGTTATGCAGCGTTGAATGACAATGGGCCGATCGGTGTGCCCGGCGGCCCATAGCATTCAATGTGATGCGGGCACAGCGTTATGCAGCGTTGAATGTCAATGGGCGATCGGTGTGCACGGCCGGCCCATTGCATTCAATGTGTCGCGAGTGCAGCGGTGTACCACGTTGAATGACAATGGGCGATCGGTGTGCCCGGCCGGCCCATTGCATTCAATGTGTCGCGGACGCAGCGTTATGCAGCGTTGAATGTCAATGGGCCGATCGGTGTGCCCGGCGGCCCATTGCATTCAATGTGTCGCGAGTGCAGCGTTGAATGACAATGGGCGATCGGTGTGCCCGGCCGGCCCATTGCATTCAATGTGTGCGAGCACAGCGTTATGCAGCGTTGAATGTCAATGGGCCGATCGGTGTGCCCGGCCGGCCCATTGCATTCAATGTGTGCGGTGCAGCGTTATGCAGCGTTGAATGACAATGGGCGTTCGGTGTGCCCGGCCGGCCCATTGCATTCAATGTGTGCGAGCGCAGCGTTATGCAGCGTTGAATGTCAATGGGCCGATCGGTGTGCCCGGCCGGCCCATTGCATTCAATGTGTGCGAGTACAGCGTTATACGCGTTGAATGACAATGGGCGATCGGTGCGCACCCATTGTCTATGGCCTTGCCTGGCAACGGACGCGATTTTCAAATTTCGAACGAGTCCGTTGCTGTAAATTCAGTTGGTCCCCCACAACAATGTTGCAAAATCATGTGTGTCATGAAGTTGAACATTTGAAGGATGCTGTGTGTAAGTGGTGCTATCCCATGGATTGGCCAGATTCAGAAGATGCAAACGACTTGGACCTATCACTTTGGACACATGGGACAGTATCTGCCTCTGCAGCACCCATATAATGCTGCCTGTTCCCCTGAGAGCTCACTTGCCTGCACTACATGCTCCAGGACGACATCTGCCACTACACTGCTGCTGTCTCTGCTTCACTCTGGACCCTGCAATGGCACGTACTGTGGAGAGCGCCCCAGCCTTCAGTCTTGAGGAGAACCAGGCCCTGCTGGACAGCCTACTTCCACAGTACAGCAAGCTGTATGGGACACCAGGGGAGCAGGTGAGTGTCCTGTGCACTGCCTTCCTAAATGTGCATGTTGTCTGACTAGCAAGGCTAAAAGTCTGCACGCCACTGGCTAGCAGGCTCACTAAGTAGTTGTCACCCCCCATAGTGTGTAGTGACATGCACTGTACAGGTATGGTGCAGTGACAGTGCATTTAAACAAGGTTTTACTTCCCAGGCAATGATACCATGTAGTAACTGCTGGCATACTGTCCATGGCCTCAAGCACCCCTCTCAGACTAGGGGTGCTGCAGCTGGCCTACTAACCAGCAGCGGGGGCTCGCTGTGTGTGGTCCCCATAATCCGTGACTACATACATTCACCTGGTCTGCACACACGCTTTGTATTTTAACCTATGGGGTGTCCCCAGCCATAGGCCAATAGTGCCAATTATTGTCTTATGTGCTACTGGGGGGGGGAGGGGCATTTCAACTTGAGAAACGGAATGCGCCGGAATTGTCAAACACGAGGCCTCCAGTTTGCCCCCCCCAAAAGGGGTATGATGGAAATGCTAACAACGACCCCCTGGCCACACTGACCCACTGCAGCAAATGGAATCCATACTAGAGGAACATACAGGGAAATTCAACAGGATTCTTTAGTAGGGGTGGGTGAAATATTTCGTTCTGCCTGCAAATTGACGGAATTTTGGCCACTCCGCGTTACTCTTTGACGCCGAGTTCTGGCCAAAGTCCGCCAATCGGCGAGTGATGCAATTTTTCTCCCACAAGGCTCTGGAATATACAAGCTTGGGAGCGCAAGTGAGATTTGGCATGACTTTCTAACGTGGGCGTTCGCCAGCGTTCTCAAGTGGTCACTTTCATAGGGATGCCCACTTGCAGATGTTCTACTTGAGCGGCAGGAAAATCAACTGAAATGACAGCACGCGCTATCTGATGGACATCTAGCCGCAGATTCCTTACCTTGGAACTTCCAGGCGTTGGCTTGATCTGGAAGATGTTTTTTAGCAGTACCCCTGCGCGCTGGTAGGTGACGTTGGTCGATTTCACATGGCGTCGTAGGTGTCGAGTTCATCGTTGCGAGGTCTGTGTCATCTATATAGGAGCCACCTCGGTGCGCTGATGTCAGTTCTTTTCTTTCTGCGCCAGCCAGTGCAGATCCGTCGAAGAGAGCTACACTGTGTCATTTTGACAGACTTTTTAAAACTTTTTGTTGAGTTTCTTTTGGTGTGTAGGATGTCCTAAAAGACCTCTGGGTTCAAACCGTGCGGCGCCTCGTGATAGACCCCCACCTCGTGTGTCTTTGGTACCTGGAGCGCGACCACGACCTGAAGTCATGCTCCGACTGCCGGGCGGTGGTGCTGAAAGCTTTGAGGGAGCGATCCCTGAAGCTGCTTGCGGCCCAGCATCAGGCGCCTCAGAGATCTCCTTGGAGATCTCGTTCCTGGTCTCAGTCGAGAGGAAGGTCTGAGCCCCACTCCGGGGGATTCAAGTCTCCGCCACCTCATTCGAAAGCTTCGGAGGGGTCGGGTAAGGAGCACCATAAAAAACACCCGGATGGAGGAGTCTCTGCATTCGAGGCCCAGCTCCGCAGAGCGGGTTTCTGGGTTGGCTCCGCGTTTCCCTCCCTCTCCGGGGCTGGGAGTGACCCCTGCCCAGTTTAGAGTTTTATGACGCCTTGTGCGCCATATTTGGGTGACCTGACCCTGCCAGCGTGCCTTTGGGCCCCCCAGGCTCAGCGGAAGGAGCTCCTCCGGCCTTGCGCCCAGGGCTCCTCCTGGATCCTTTCCCGGACCGGTGCCGGTCGCACCCATTCAACCTTCCCCGGTAGCGCCACCCCCATCCTAATTCCGGACGAGACGGTGCCGGCCGGGTGTCCACTGATGCCGCCCTTGGACTCTGTCGTATCCCCAGCCTTAGAGCACGAAAAAGGCCCCCCCCTCAATAAGTTCAACTTTAAATATCAGGTTTCAGGACTGGGGGGAAAAAACGACCCATAACTTGCAAAGAAAAGGCCCTACTACCCTGATTTGCTTTTACCACTGGAAAAATCACACTGAACTAGTCCAGAATGATTTAACAATTTTATTCTTATAGGTTTCTGATTTTTACATTTTCTTTCAATAATATTCATTTATTAATTTTATAGCATTATTTAAACTGACACATGATTTCTCTGTTTATTACAAAAGACAAAAACATTCATTTTAAAAAAGACACCTTGTTAGTACTAAGAACAAATGCATAACAGCCCATACACTCTCTCGTGTCACACTGCAATTTCACACACTTTTCATTCTACATCTCTGTAGTGATGTGTAATGTTAAAGTGCTTTTGCTTTGTTTTACAGTGTTGAGACAGCTATTAATGTACATAGTGTATTCTATGATGTCACCTGTAGAATCCCTATGTTGCCTAGGAACCCGGTACCTCTGGGTCAGTTGGTTCTTGCTGCTGAGCCTTGTGGAGCTTCTGAACTGGCTCCACGACCATGTAGCCCAATAAATACTTTCACGTATTTCCACTGTTTCCGCCTCAATTACTACAAATTGATTGGCGACGATTCTGAGGACTACATGGTCACCATCACGAACCCTAGCGTGCCAGAAGAAGTTTTCCTTCACCCGACAAGTAACAAAGGAAGCTCATCGCTCGGAAGAAAACACCGCCTTTCTCCCTCTGTAGAAAACACCACCCTTCTGATCAACTGCTTGGTGTCTAGGATTTCGGGAACAAGTGCAATGCGACAAGACTACGTACTGGTAGGAAGTTTTTTTGTTTCCTTTTAGACCGTCCACTTTTTAAAAAAAAAAACGCGCAAAGACTTCCCTCACACTCATCCCCGGCTCAGCATCAACCTATCTTTGCGCATTCAGGCGGACTTTCTCAATCAACTTCAAGTCCATTTTCCCCTTCCTACTCCATTGCACTTGCATCATTCAAATTATCAACGGCCACTTACTGCGTCCTTGTGAACGGGAGCCATTGTTCACCACGCTACCATTCTTGCGTAGATTCCTCCACGGCGAGTGTTCTCCCTCACAGCGTCAGCACACAGCGTCAGCGCCTGTAGTCACGTGACCCGGAATACTTCCTTGCGCGTCAGCTCGTCGTTCGTTTCTCTCTGCGGTGCGTTCCAGCCTCTGTTCCGCTGCGTGCTCAGTGTCATTGGTTACCCTGACAACGACTTGGCATCGCGGACACAGACACCGGATTACTGTCTACAAGACGTGCAACAGTAATCGTACTACACACTCGTGTATCACGGTGATACACACACCTTCATTTAATCCAAACGTGGTTAATTTCAAATACTTCCTCTACCACAATTCCAACTCCTACAAAAACTGTCAGAAAGTTGTACACGGTTCTTAAGCAAGTCGTCCCTTCAAGTTGATTTTACTTATGTGTGTCACACGGTGATACACACACCTGACTTGCAAGCTACTTTGGTTTATACACCACCCTCCATAATATTGTTTGCTTAAATATTATTTTCCTTAGATTTACATATTTGCTGTTATGTGTACAATGCAGGCAGTTAACCCTCCTCCTTCATTTCTAGACACTCCAGGCGAACCTCCTGTTCGTTGGGAGATATGGTTCGACGCTTTCGAAACATACCTAGGCGCAATAGGAGCATCACGTTACACTGCTGATAGAAAAAAATGTCTCCTACTGCACTCTCTAGGGTTTGAAGGAAGATCTATATTCAAACACCTACCCGTTCTTACTCCTGAAGAAAGTGATGGTGTTGATGAATTTAGAGAAACCGTGTTGAAGTTAAAGAAAAGGTTCGATAAACAACCAAATCTTATGGTGTTGAGACACAAATTTTTCAAAAGGAAGCAATTGGATGATGAAGATGTTGATTCATATATCTCCGCATTGAGAAGACTGGCTGCAGACTGCAAGTTTGAAAATTTCACGGACCAGCTCATAAGAGACCAGTTTGTTTGTCATTGCAAAGAAAAAAGCATTAGACAAAAACTTCTTAGCCTAAGTGATCCTTCGCTCGACGAAACCATGAAAATCGCCAAAAGTATCGAAATTTCGATGACGTCTCTCAAAGAACTTGAGGACAAAAGTAGTGACAGACTTAATGAGAGTGTTAATGCTATTAAGATTAATAAGTCGCAAATCAAACCTAAAAATGTCTTTAACAAAAGTAATGTGAAATCTGTTAAACCCGAGGGTATTAATCCTAATATGTGCATTAGGTGTGGGAATCCCACTCATGCAAAAGGTAGTAGATGTCCTGCCCTTTCTTTCACTTGCAACTACTGCAAAAAAGTTGGCCATTTTGCCAAGGTCTGCCTAAAGTTGAAAAACTCTAAGAAACCTATTGTGTGTGTTGTTGATTCAAATTCTGAAAGCGATTCTGAAGTTATTTCTGTCATTCAGGAAGAAGGTGATTTTACCTCACAGGAAAGAAGCGCACACAACAGCGTCTCTTCTAGTGTTGTTGAAGGTGATCCTTCTAACTGCGTAGACCCCATTGCAGAGATTGGTATAGGTAATAAAACTCTTCATCTACTGGTAGATTCTGGTGCTCGCATCACAATGATAACGAAGAAATTGTTTGAAGAGACATGGGGAGATTCCATTGAACTGTCCCCTCCAGACCGATCGCCCGTATCTTATGAAGGACGAAAAATTGATCTTCTTGGATTTTTCGAAGATGAAATGTCTTTCAAAGGAAGACACATAAAGGGAAAGTTTATGTAGCAGTCAAAGGTTTAAACATCCTTGGGTGGTTCCACCAGGGGTTATTTGGCATGATGTTGAAACCTGGGGCTCGTGAACAAGTATTAGTAGTGGAGTGTCATGATGACATAAAACAAAATGACGCCAAATTAAAGTGGACATCTAAGTTTCCTTCAGTGTTTGGGGATCGTCTAGGTAAGATAAGTAGTTTCAAACACAAGATCGTGGTTAAACAAGGTGCTGTACCAGTGAAACACAAACTTAGGGGGTACCCTTTAGCGTCAGGTCCGATTTGGAGAAGGAGCTCAAAGAACTATGTGTTAAGGGAGTCATCGAGCCGGCAGAATCTTCTCTGTGGCTTTCTCCCTTGGTGGTAGCCCGAAAAAAAAATGGGCAACTCAGGGTCTGTGTCGACTTGAGGTCACTTAACAAGGAGATTTGGGTCGATTCTCACCCGCTACCCAAGATATCTGATCTGTTTGCTGCCACCAAGGGAGCTAAATGCTTTAGCAAACTTGATCTTGCTAACGCATATCATCAAGTAGAACTCCATCCGGATTCCAAACACCTCACTGCATTTGTCTCTCCTTTAGGGACTTTCCAATACCGTCGGATGCCCTTTGGATTAGCCTCGGCGGCCTCCGTCTTCCAGAGAGTCATGAGCAATATCCTGAGCGATTTGGACTCCGTACTTGTGTTTCAGGATGATGTTCTTGTCTTTGGGGAAGACTCTTTCTCCCATGATCTTGTTCTTCAGAAAGTTTTATCATTATTCAAAGAGCATGGTGTAGTGTTGAAGTCGGAGAAATGTGAATTTAATTGTGACAAAGTGGAATACCTAGGACATGTCGTGTCCCACGAAGGTGTCAGTCCCAGGCCTGGTTTATTGGAAGCCATCATGAATGCCCCTCCTCCATCTGACAAGACAGGTGTCAAGTCTCTGTTAGGGCTGTGTGAATATTATTCTAAATTCATTCCTGATTTTGCCACCATTGTTCGCCCTATAAGTGCCTTGTTAAAAAAAGGTGTGAACTTCGAATGGAGTGAAGAGTGTGTTTTGTCCTTGGAGCGTGTGAGATCGTTATTGTCTAGTTGCAAAGCCCTTAAACCTTTTGATCCCAATCATGAATGTTGTATCACTGTCGATGCCAGCCAGGTTGGTCTAGGGGGAATGTTAACCCAAAATGTTGAAGGTGTTGAGCAAACCATTGGTTTCGCCTCTAGAGTTTTGAGAGCAGCTGAACACCAATATTCTGTCATCGAAAAGGAGTTGTTGGCTTGTTGTTGGGCCATAGAAAAGTTCCGGCCATATGTGTGGGGTAAGCGGTTTTTACTTCTTACCGACCATAAACCCCTTGTGAGTATTCTGGGTGACAACATGAGTAAGTTTTGCACACCCAGGATTCTCAGAATGGTCACTAGACTTCTGCAGTATCAGTTTGATGTCAGACATATTGCGGGAGGAAAGAATTTCAGGGCAGACTTCCTTTCCAGGTTTCCCGTTAGTTACAATGAACAAGACGACATCAAGTATAAAGATCTTGTTGACGAAGATTGCGAAGATTGTTTTGTTGCTACTCTCGATATACCTGAACTTAAAGTTGGTTCAGAAGATGAATGGAGATCTGCCTTTCTAGCTGATTCCATTCTTGGTGATGTTTGTGATCTAGTTAAGAATGGTTGGCCACGTGAAAAGGTTCTCTCCCCATCATTACAACCTTTTTGCAAGATTGAAAGTGAGTTATCTTTGGAAGATGGTTTATTGATGAGAGGAGAGAAATTGGTCCCTCCTTCTTCTCTCAGGGCAAACATTTTGAAGAATGCTCACGCAGGGCATTTAGGCGCCACACTCACTAAACGTCGTATCCGTGATGCCTTTTGGTGGCCATCCATGGATACCGACATAGAGGACATGGTTCGAGAATGTTGTATTTGCAAGACTTCAGACAAGTCGCTGAAAGTGTTCACTCCTCCTTTATCACCCATTGCATATCCGGATCGACCATGGGTTAAAGTAGGGATTGATATTCAAGGGCCTTATGATGCTTTGTGTGGGCAGTATAAGTACATTCTTGTCCTCATGGATTATGCGTCTAAGTGGCCTGAGATAAAACTCGTCAAAGAAGCAAATGCCACAACTATCATTGATTTCCTCTCTGGAATATTTTTGAGGGAAGGGTTTCCGGAGACACTCGTGTCTGACAATGGTAAGCAATTTGTCAGCAGGGAATTTCAAATTTTTCTACAGTCTTCAAGTATCAAGCATGTTAAAAGCTCTCTCTATCATCCCCAGAGTAATGGTTTGGTGGAGAGAATGAACCGTGTTGTTGGTGACTGTGTCAAATGGGCCAGAGTGGGACATCACGATGTGGTACGCGCCCTGAATGATATGATTTGGTTTTACAGGACCACACCACATTCATCAACAAAAGTTGCACCTTTCGTTCTCATGAGAGGAAGAAAAGCCAATACTGTGTTTAAACCTGGCTGGATGTCGAGACTGATTAAACCTAACACCAATGTTGATAACCTCATGTCTATTGTCAAGGAAAATGTGTCGATAACACAGTCCAAACAGAGTAATTGGTTTGATTCCAAAAGGGGTGTCAAATTGTCGTATCTTAACGTTGGTGACTATGTCAAAATCAAGTCTCCCATTTATGCTAAGAAAGGGAATGCAAATTTGGGAAGCCTGTTCGAGTTGTAAAGATTTTTGGAAATGCTGTTCAAGTCGAGGGAGGGCACTGGTGGAATTTGTCAAAGGTTTCTAAAGTTATTGAGCGCTCTGATCCCTCTAAGTCTCACAATCGTGATGAGGTGTCAGATGCTCATTCACTTTCTCAGAGAAAATGTGTTACTGCAGATTCGGTGGTTCAACAGGTTTCCGTGCCTACACGTTTTGTGAGAAGGAGTTCTAGACATCGTACTCTTCCTGCTCGTTTTCGATAAATGTTTCTTTCCTCTTGTTTTCTCTTTCTTTCCTTGTTTGTTTGTTTAGGAACAAGGGAAGGTATGTAGTGATGTGTAATGTTAAAGTGCTTTTGCTTTGTTTTACAGTGTTGAGACAGCTATTAATGTACATAGTGTATTCTATGATGTCACCTGTAGAATCCCTATGTTGCCTAGGAACCCGGTACCTCTGGGTCAGTTGGTTCTTGCTGCTGAGCCTTGTGGAGCTTCTGAACTGGCTCCACGACCATGTAGCCCAATAAATACTTTCACGTATTTCCACTGTTTCCGCCTCAATTACTACAATCTCATACATCCAACACACATGGCAGCAGGACAAAGACACGGATGCCAGCGATTGCGGCGTACAAGAAAGAAAAAAGACAAAGAGAAGAAAAACATAAGCCATCTGGAATCAGCAAGGAAGAAGCAGGACATTAAAATCATTCTGGACTAGTTCACGGTGTGATTTTTCCAGTGGTAAAAGCAAATCAGGGTAGTAGGGCCTTTTTTTTTTTGCAAGTATCCTCAGTCTTATTCTGAGGGGCTAGGATTAAATGAGGATTGGGAGGGGCAGAAGGCCCCCTTAGAGGTCCCACTTTATACAGAGAAAATGCACTGGTACGAGGGACTGGGTGATGCCAGTGGCTTGGATACCTCTCCAGAGCCTGGCATGCTTTCTCCTCCTAACCTGGCTACAGAGGAGGGGGCTTTGTTCGCTATGATGGTGTGTAGTGCTGTGGAAGTCTTGGACCTGCAGCTTCCTACTGTGGTGATGAAGACCGTCTTGACAGAGGTCCTACAGCCTGGTGTCTCCACTTCGGAACCCTTGCTTCCATTTAATGAGCTCTTAACTGACATCTTCTGGGCACCTGGTCCAAGCGCAGCACAGGGCCTGCTATGAATAGAACCATCGCCCGCCTCCATCGCCCTGCACCCGGTGACCCAGCTTTCCTGTCCTGTCACTCAACACCCGAGAGCTTGGTGGTCCAAGTCTCTACTTCCCATGGCACGTTCCTTTTCGCACCCCGGGTAGAGAATCCAAAAGGCTGGATAGCTTTGGCAAGAAAATCTTATCTTCCACCAGCCCAGCATTGCGGTCGGTAAACACTGCATGCCTCTTGGGCCATTACTCCCATTCGCTATTGGAGACGGTTGCGCAAGTGCTGCCACAAGTCCTGAAGGAGGACCAAGCTGTCCTCTCCCAAGCTGTTGTAGATGGGAAAGATGCAGCAAAGTTTACCATACTCTGTGGCCTTGACACGACAGACTCACTGGGCAGAGAGATTTCCTCGACGGTGGTCGTTAGGCGCCATGCCTGGCTGAGAATGTCTGACTTCTATGGGGATGTGCAAGTCAACCTTATAGACATGCCCTTTGATGGCTCACATCTCTTTGGAGATAGGGCAGATGCGGGGCTAGAACACTTCAAGAACTCACTGGCTATGGCCAGATCCTTTGGCCTCTCAGTATTATCCTGTCCTGTGTCTGCCTTTCACTCCTTTTGTGGCTACAGAAGAGGCTCCCAGATGCCCCAGCCCTTCCCTAGCCAGATGACTGTACAAGTTCCGCAACCTCTATGTGGCCGTGTGCACGGTTTGCCCCGACCTCGTGGGTCAGGCGGCTAGAAGTCAGGCCAGCTCACAAACCCCCCTCCCTCAACTGCCTCCAAACCTTCCTAGTCCAATCCTCTCAGATCATGGGCGTCCAGTTGGTGGCAGGTTATGCCATCACCTCCACCATTGGCGCGATATAACCTCGGACAGGTGGGTTTTGCAGATAGTCCGAAGGGGCTATTCCCTCCCATTTGGGGCTACCCTCCCTCTATGCCTCCAACATATGATTGGCTGAAGGAGGATCACCTTGCTTTGCTTCAAGAGGAAGTCAAGACTCTCTTGGCCAAAGGAGCTATATAGAGGGTTCCCGGGCCAGAAATAGCTGCGGTTGCTATTCCTGCTATTTTCTGGTCACTAAAAAGGACGGAAGCCTTTGCCCTATGCTCAACCTCAGAGCCCTCAACTACTTCCTCAGAAAAGAGAAGTTCAAGAAGCTCAGGTTCTGTCTGTCCTGGACCTGGGAGACTGGATGGTAGCATTGGACTTGCAGGACGCCTATTTTCATATCCCCCGTCCTGCCTGCCCATTGCCCCACCTGCGGTTTACGGTGGGCCACAAGCACTTTAAGTTTACCATGCCCCCCTTTGGCCTCATGAGCCTCCCCCTTCGAGTGTTCACCAAGGTGATGGCAGTGGTCGCAGCTCATCTACGGAGATCAGGGGTTCCAGTCTTCCCCTATCTTGACGACTGGATGTTGAAGGCAGGCTCACCCCTGGCAGCCGTCTCCTACCTCCAGACTACGACGAACGTCCTGCATTTGCTGGGGTTCACTATCAACGTGCCGAAGTCACGCCTGACTCCCTCTCAGACACTCCCTTTCATCAGAGCCGTTCTGGACATGGTGCAGTTTTGGGCCTATCCTCCCGAGCGGCGAGTCCAGGATATTCAGTCTATGATACAGATGTTTCAGCTTCTATCCTGCATTTCGGTGGGAATTACTCTGAGGCTGTTGCCCCACATGGCCTCTTGCATCCTGCTGGTGAATCATGCCAGACGGCACATGCAGGCTCTGCAGTGGGATTTGAAGTTCCTATGGGTGCAGCATCGGGGAAATCTCACCCACCTGGTCCAGATCTCAGAGGGAACTGCGAAAGATCTGCAGTGGTGGTTGACAAACTTTGATTGGGTCAGAGGCAAACCCCTCTCCCTTCCCCAACCAGATCTCAGTAGTGACAGATGCGTTACTTCTGGGATGGGGCGGCCATCTGGGAGAGGTGGAGATCATAGGACTCTGGTCTCAGGCGGAAGCCGGGCTCCACATCAACTTATTGGAGCTTTGTGTGATCCAATTGCCACTGAAAGCCTTATTACCATCTCTCAAGGGAAGGCTGGTTCAGGTATTCACAGACAGCACCACAGCCATGTGGTATTGCAACAAATAAGGCGGGGTAGGGTCGTGGATCCTCTGTCAAGAGGCCCTGCTTCTCTGGACTTTGCTGGAACAACAGGGCATATCCCTGGTAGTTCAACACCTGGCCGGTTCCCTGAACGCCAGGGAGGACAAGCTCTGCATCGGTGCCTGGCAGATCACGAGTGGCGTCTCCATCCCCAAGTGGCGCAAGGACTCTTTCGGCGGTGGGGAGAGCCTTGGTTAGATCTGTTTGCCTCCATTGAGAACCCGCAATGTCAGCAGTTTTGCATGTTGGGATTTCTAAGGCTGCTTTCACTTGGCAACACTTTTCGTCTATAGTGGAGCTCAGGCCTCCTGCACGTCTTTCCACCCATACCACTCCTGTCCAGAGTGCTCAGGAAGATTAGGAGCGACCGAGCTCAAGTCATTTTGGTGGCTCTGGACTGGGCACAGAGAGTTTGGTATCCCGAGCTTCTGCAGATGAGCATCGATCCTCCGATCAGGCTGCCCCTTCGGGAGGATCTTCAGTCGCAGCAGAATGGAAGGTCCTCCACCCGAGCCTGTCAACCCTCTGCCTCCTTGGGTGGAGATTGAGCGGCAACAGATAACAGCATTCAACCTTCCTCCTGAAGTATGTGAAGTTATTCTGGCAGCCAGGCGTTCCGCCACTAAGTTGGTATATGCCTGCCGATGGCAAAACCTTTGTAAATAATGTACAGGACGGTCTATTGACCCCCTGTCTGCCTCCCTATCTGACATTCTCCTTTTTATTCTATCTCTTGCTCAGCAGGACTCTGCTCTGGGCACTCTGAAGGGTTACCTTTTGGCTCTTTCTGCCTATCTACGGTTGCCAGAGCAACCGTCACTATTCAAGTCCCCTATTGTAAGTAGATTCCTGAAGGGGCTGACACATTTGTTTCCCCCCTCAACTTTTATCATGCCCCAGTGTGACCTCAACTTGGTCCCCACTTATCTGATGTGTGCACCATTTGAGCCACTGCACAATTGCCCCCTCTGGCTGCCTATTATCAAAACAGCCTTCTTAGTGGCAATAACTTCTGCCAGGATGGTGATCGAATCGCAGGCTTTCTCTTCTCAGCCTCCTTACCTGACTGTCTTTTCAGACAAAGTAGTGCTCCGCACTAGGGCTTCTTTTTTGCCTAAATTGGTGACCCCTTTCCACCTAGGGCATTCTGTCACCTTGCCCACCTTCTATGCTCCTCCTCATCCTTCTAAGGAAGAAGAGTGTCTCCACCGTTTGGACCCAAAAAGAGCATTATCGTTCTACCTTAACCGCACTTGAGAGTTTTGGGTGGATGACCAACTCTTTGTGGGGTACGGTGGAGCAAAGAAGGGACATGCTGTGCAGAAGAGGACTGTAGGAGGCTGGCTTAGTATATGGTGCACACTTATTTAAGTGAAGCACCCTGCACTAAACCAGACAACTCTTATCGTGATTTTAGTAGTCTTAGACAACCTTAGAAAGCTCTCTAAGTGGTAGCTATGGAGAGCAGCTTTCAGGCTTAGTCCAGAAGGAGTGTTAAACAACTTGTTTTACCAGTACTAATCATGTAGTGTAGGTCAAATGAAAATGAACCACACATTGTAGTTATAAAAATAGTAATATTTATTATACACACTCACTAACACAATGGTATATCTCCTACCTGGAGATCTAAACATAATGCGCACAATATTTCAAAAGGAGAACAGGTATATAGCACAAATATGCAGTCGTCTCCAGGGGGAGACCAAACCATATACTAATAAAGTGGAATGTAAACCGCGACCGAAGTCGAGACTTGACCCAGAAGACTTAGAAGAGCTAGGGACCCAAGGAACTACCCAAGGTAAGTACCCAGGAACCCCACGGAGGCTCTGTGCAGAGTGGAAACACAGCTGCGTACTCAATGCAAGCCAATGGGGAAGTCGCAGTTGCAGTTTTGCAGAAGAAGGACCCTTCCCAGAGGATCCTAAAGAAACCCTGTGGAAGATGGAAGGTTAGAAAGTCACCCCACCCGTGGATACCCTAGAAACCAGGATACCTATACCAGGGAAGCCGGTGCATAGGTGCGAAGTGACGTCGGAAACCGATGTAGACCACAATGGGGGACTTCAGTGAAGATGACGCTGGCGGAGAAGGTGAAAGAGTCCAGTGGAATCCAAGGGTGGATTCTAGAAGAGGAGTACCTGCAAGCAGAGGGGACAGAGTCTATGCCACTCAGGAGTGACCAGGTGCCAGGGAAGACCAATGACCACCGATGATGGAAGATGCATGAGGGTTGACAGTGACCTTGTCGCTGCAGCTGTGAAGACACGGCAATGCTGTGGAAGACCAGGAGCCGTTCACGAGTTGTCCTACGTCGGAAGTCGAGAACCAGGGGGTCGGTGTCCGGCGGGAGCACCAACAACCCTTGGCAGCAGCAACAGACGTGGAAAACGAAGACGGTGCAGTAACCAGACCAGCAAGGTCCAAGGGACTCACCAAGTGCAGGAGAGTCAGAGCAGGCCCTGAGCAAACAGGAGAGCCCACTGGAGCCATAGAAGACCCTCAAAAAGACCCACAGGCCGAAGGCACAGGAGTCGCAAGAGGACCTCAAGCAACTCACAAAAGATGCAGGCCCACGGTGCAGAGGATGCGGATAGGACAAAGATCTTGGCAGGAAGAGATACTGGAGGCTAGAGCTTCTTGGAGCCTGAAAATCTCTGGAGAAGAGTCAACAAGCCTTGGTAACGGCAAGTCGATGTGGTGCACAGGGGTGCTGTTCCAGCGGTTCCGACAAGGGATACTGGCCTCAAACTTTGTGAGAAGACAGTGCAGGCCTTGAGGGAGTTGCAGAGACACCACCTATGTTGCTGGGCGTTTCGAAGTCCGGAGGATGTCAAGAGCAGCAGACCGGTCAGCTTCATTGCGGTGCTAGCAGATGCAGGGGTGTTACTCCTTCACTCCAAGGGAGATTCCTTCAGTGTCTTGGATGCCCACAAGCCTGGAGAAGAACCAGGATGAAGCAGAAACACAGACAACGCAGAAGACTGGCAGGACGACGAGAACAGGAGCAGCAAGAGTCTTCCCACATGCAGTCTCAGTTCCCAAAGCGAAGTCCAACTTAGTCCAAAGTGCCAAGGCAATAGAAGTAGAAGTGGTTTCGGATCTGAATCTGGTCCCACGATGAATCTGAGGACCCTCCCACAGGTAAGCCCTTAAATACCCTAAGGAAAGGGTTTGAACGACGCTAGGTTCCCTACCAGAGGAGGAGATGGACAGAGGGGAGGATACTCCCATGTCCTTTGTGCAGTTTGATGCCAGAGCTGGAATTAAGGGCTCCCTGAACTGCCTCAAACTGGAGTATGCAAGGAAGGCACCAAATGTGCCCTTCAAAGCTGTCTGGTCGAGCTGGCAAGCACCCCCACCCCAGCCTAATACACTAAGTCCTGTCTGTGACAGGAAACCTATTGTTCTACCTTCCCCTGCTCGAGCTTGGCTTAGCAGCAGGAGGGCAGAATCGTGTCTTTGGTCGTCAGCAGCGCTAGCTTGCTATTAGATCCTGAAAGGCTGGTACCGGGAATACAGGGGGGCTTCCTAGGGGAGCCACCCAGTTAACCCTGGGCGTAGTTTACGTAGTAGTACTTCACGTAGCTACGCGAAGTACATTTTGAACTACACGTAGCTATGCAAATTGTGTAGTGCGTAGCTGTGTGCTTGACTGCACTGTACAATAATTGACAAAGGCATCTTGCACAGTGCAAGTTAAGATAAAATAAATATCTGTCTTTATATGCTAAAAATGCATATAGTCATTTCACAAAAGTGAAAACAATAAATTAACAAGCAGTGAGAGAGGTGATGATTTTGGGATCCTCCCTAACCTAGGGAGAAAACCAAGCAGATGCCTTGAAAACAAAAAGCACATCTTTTGAACGATTCGGTGGTGGTCCCATTCTCTTAGGACCACCCCAAGCACAGTTATTGGCAAAAATACAATCCCAACCAAAGGCCCTGCAAAGCATTATGGGACGAGATTAGCAGTGGGCAGTGAATATTATAGTATCCAATATCAAAATAATTCTACAAAGAGCTGCAGTTCCACTAGTCATTACTAGATGTCCCTCACGAGTCAAATGCAAAAGCTTCATGAAAGGGTTTCAATGCTTTTGCATTTGACTCGTGAGGACATCTAGTAACGACTAGTGGAACTGAAGCTTGATGTATTAATAATTTCAATGCTTTTGCATTTGACTCGTGAGGGACATCTAGTAACGACTAGTTGAACTGCAGCTCTTTGTAGAATTATTTTGATATTGGACACTATAATATTCACTGCCCACTGCTAATCTCGTCCCATAATGCTTTGCAGGGCCTTTGGTTGGGATTGTATTTTTGCCCATAACTGTGCTTGAGGTGGTCCTAGGAGGAAGGGACCACCACTGAATCGTTCACATGATATGCTTTTTGTGTTCAAGGCATCTGCTTGGTCCTCCCCTAGGTTAGGGGACCCCAAAATCATCACCTCTCATTGCTTGATATTTTATTGTCAAAGTTTGCTTTTGTGAATTGGTTATATGCTTTTTAGCATAGAAAATTGCTTTATCAAAGCATTTGAAGGAGTTTATTATACTGCTGCTACATACGTCAATTAGCACAGTTTTTCACTCTGCTACATGCAATTTGCGTAGTGTGTAGTAGCACAAACTTTGCATGCTCCGTGAGGGTAGCGGAGTATTTCGCCCAGGGTTACACCCAGTACATGGGATCTACATTGAATACTGGAATTGGTGTTGGGGTAGGATTCCAACATGTTTGATACCAAACATCACCGCTTTCGGTGCAGCCAGTATATAGTTAAGTTATGTACCCCAATGTACCCTAATATAGGTTTAGGTAGCTACATGATCTTTTACCTACATTTGTCCTACTCAAAATACTAAGCAGCCAAGAGATAGTTTCAACAGTCTGTAACAAAATCTAAAATACACTGCTGCCCAGATCAATGGCCCACTGCTTATAGACCATACATAACAGTTATATACACATAAACAGAGAGGCAACAGTTCCCAAGAGTGTTTTAAGGACAAAAGAAATTGTTGAGCCTTCAAAGTTGGAGTCAAATCTTTCTTTATTGTGTCAGTTCGTGCAAGAGCAGCCAACGCGTTTCACCTTCAAAAAGGCTTCATCAGGGCCCTGAGAAACTCCAAAGTTCCCCGCCGCAGTCCTATTATCTCCTTTTAGGTAACGTGGACTTATTGGTAAAAGAACCTTATGAAGCAGATAGCCACACCTCCTGTCCTGGTGTTAGGCTAAAATGTATAACGCGATTTCCTTAGGAAGCAGTATTCAATTCGCCACACAAAGTCGCCACTATAATCCCCCTATTTAGAGAGACCAGGGCGTATGAAAGAGCTGTGTGAAGGCACGGAGACTTAGCTTACGTCTCCTTTCCGTCCAGCATGCCGGCTAGACCCGTTCGCTGTAGATGCAAATTGAATACTACTTCCTAAGGAAATTGCGAAAGATTTGATTCCAACTTTGAAGGCTCAAGAATTTCTTTTGTTCTTAAAACTCTCTTGGGAACTGTTGCCTCTCTGTTTATGTGTATACGTTTATTATGTATTAGGATTCTTAGAAAAGTCCCCTGACATTGCGTACATTACAGCATGAACACACTCTGTGTTAAAGTCATGGTCATCTTCATCCTAGGGCGAAAGAACTACTTTGCATTATTGCAGATATTGATTTAGGCTAATTTGCATAATCGTACTCACAACACACCATTTGTGTAAGGAACACTGAGGCTATCTTTATGGTATAAAATACCCATACCAAGACTAGATAGGAAAAGGAGACGCTTCTGTGCTGACACAAGACACTGGGATCCCGGCCTGCAGAAGCTCCAGCATGCAGTGGTCTGACATCCCTTGCGTGATGTCCAACTCTAAACCAAGACAGGGTCCTTCGTTCTCTCCCATCAGGTAATGGGGTTGGCTCTTTCCTAGGGGATTCTTGGCTCTACACCCACATACATGCTATGTACACTTGGGTATGGTTGCATTGTAGGAGTACGCTTGATTACTGCCATGTATCTATGCCTGCATATATTCACTGTTTTAGCACACTGGAAGAATTCTACCTTTAATTTACTCTGTTGGTGCTTGTAATCTTATACATCTGTTTCTGTCTAAGGATTGTCGCAGCAAACATGTTTTATACTAGAATGATGCTGGTTCAATAAATGCTTATTGAAAACGTCCCCATCGTTTAGTCTGTGTATCTCTCTGAGACCAAGTGAGAACGAGTGATTGAGCGAAAAGTACTGTACTGTTTCCATGATCCCTGAAGGATCAAGGGTTGTCATGTTCGATAGTTGCCAGAAACTATTCACTCCTTGGTAAGGTTAGGGGGCTTATGGTGGCACTGTGAGCTAGCTGGTCTAAAGGCTAACATATACTTTGGGGGTGTCTGGAATCAGTCTGGACACCAATCCCTTAGTTTATGTTGTTTAAGCGCGCAGCTCCTATGTATTATTAGGAACTACACGACATGGCCTCCAACGTTGGTTTGGTTCTTATTTAACGGTATAATCTGAGTAGTTTAGCCGTGCTTTCTCAGAGACCCCTGCTCACATTTAATCAGAGACATCTGGAGTGGGAAGGGAAAATCCGCCACAGCTGAGTAGATATATTTTATGTATTGGCTATAGGTTTGTTCAAGCTTGAAGGATTATAAATTCCCCACATTGTGCAAAACCATATCTCTTTTTTGTTAATACTTCCTTACATAATATAACAACGGGGAGGCTGGTATGAGTGGTGCTAGTGCAAAGGAAGCTGAGCAGGAAGGTGCTCTTAACATTTCAGAAAATTGCAGACATGCAATTACTTTTAAATTAATAGATTATGGCCTCCCAGCAGTTGGTGGACATGTTACCTTTGTGATTGAGGCACACGAGGCATTCAGGACAGAGGTATTCTATTCATGAATCAAATTTCCACCTGCAGATGCACAAACAAAGGAGTTTCATACTTACATTCCAGATTAGACACCTGAAGAATACTCTCCATACGAGGACATAGAAGTCCTGTTAACTTACCAAGAATATAGTAATTGGTTTAAAGGCGCCCTCCCCCACACCACAACAAATATGAGACTTGGTCCGCTCAGCAGAGAAGGAGCGACTTGGCTAGTCCTAGCTGCTTACACACCACATCCAGAAATTGATACATTGCCAGCAGCAGACTTACGTACACTTTACAGAGAGATATTAAAACTATACAGAAATCTTACACAGTTCGTAATGTGAACACTTACAATTCAACCTACAAGGGTCACTTAAGCTGGTCAACCGCAAGGGACTTCGACAAAAATCACCCCACAAACGCTGAGCGCGATTATGGGAAGAATGTCCACTAAACATGAGCAAATGCCGTTCTGGATAGCACAGAAAATAGCACCGCTTGAGGCAGTTTCCCCACATGGACCTGCAAGAAAAACACAGAATACTGACAATTTGCTTGCCAATGGGATAGCTCCTCGATAGAGGATTATACCACTTGGGCTACAGTTTTCGCTGCCGTTTATACCAGAACTCATGGTACCCCCTCAATAGCAGTCATACCAGAAGTATTGAAACAAATACAGAATGAGTACCGGGCAGAACATGCCCTGGACTTAGGGATGAAATTGATAGGCAATTTTGCCCAGGTATTCACAATTATGTTAGTTAACATAAAAGGGGAGGCAGCAGTGCTGGCTATACGCCAGCGCCTGAGGGAATGCACTCCTGCACAACAGGAGCGAGAACTAACTAAGATTATCGAAGATACCTATGCTTCATTAGGTATAGATAACTTGGGAGCTAGACCTGTGAAACCACAATTATCGGGTAATCCTGAAAAGGATAACTCGAAGCAAGCACCCGATTCTTCTAAAAAGAAATGGGATAACAATCAATCAAAAAATAATAAGCAGAATGCATCATTTGACTTGTCTTGGCATCAGGATCACGGGGTGGGTCTCCTCAACAGGAGCCCTCTGATAGAAAATATAATTTTATGAATCGTGACCGTATTAAAAACCTGACAGGTATCAGGATACTGATACATGTTCCTCTTGTTCCTTTCAGGGTTCATCAAAAACTCGGAGAGGGAAGGATGGTCAGAACGCAGATCAGAAGAGCGAGTCAAGCCAAGAGACACACATCACACTTCAGACTACATTATCGAACAAGAAGATAAACCCAAAACTAAACCTCAGTTTAAAAAGAAGAAAGTAGCTGGCCTTGAAATAAGAAATGCCCAGGCTACTGAGGACTCTACTACTGAATGGTGAATGGGCTCTGACGATGCTAGACAGCGCAGCAGAAGTAACAATAGCTCGCCAGAACCTGATGGAATTTGTGGTGACAGCAACGTTGAGTGAACATATCACGGGGGAAACACCTGATACAAGGGTATGTTTCCCACGTTAGTTATATGAAATTACGCTCCAAATGGAGGGCGACATACCAAGAAAAGTTAAAGGTCTCTTTTGGGAGAACCTGGCTTATGGATTCGATATCCTTTTGGCTGAATGAGATTGGCTGCCTGAGTTTGTTATGGACTGCCCTAAAGGGGAAGACGCAATATTACCAGCCTTTTCCGACCTCGTTTCGGAGTCACTAAAACATACATACGCGCAGGAGTGGGCATTAGCACTAGCTCCCGCACTGTACCGCAATCATGTAGGGCGGGATGCTGAGTCACCTCACCATGAAATCCCAGATAAAACTACTCCAACTCCACAGAGGCAGTACCCAATAAAACATGACGCAAAGAAACAAGTCAAGGAGATCTTAGATCAACTTGAATTCCAAGGTTTGATTGAAAATTGCACCTTTTCCATGAATAATCCTTTGTTTCCTGTAATGAAACCCGACAATTCATACCGTCTATTTTTAGAGTACAGGCATTTGAACACATGCACGAAAGCATTCGCAGTACAAAATGCACACAGTGCCGTCTTAATGAATGACATTGTGCGGAAGGACAACACTAGATATCTCAAATGGATTATTTTGCCAAAATATAGCGCCTGAAAGCAGACATTTGACAGCATTTTCAGCACTCGTCTCTTAGCGCCAATTCTGTAGATTGCCCCAAGGGTATAAGAGTAGCCCCGGGTTGTTCTCAGTAAGAGTATTAGAGTTACTTCAAAATTGTGATGAGGAGGCATTGTCCTATGTAGATGATATTTATCTGACAGACGATAAGTTATTGGATCACTTGCACAGGGTGAACAACATAATTTTGGGGTTCGCCACTGTGGGCCACAAAATTAACTTTAAAAAATCAAAAATTGCCCACCTCCATGTCCTATTTCTAGGATATGGGCTATCAAGTGAGGAAAAAAGTCTGGCAGCTAAGTTTTTTTGAAAAATGTGCGCTGCTTCAACCTCCAAAGACTCTGAAAGGTTTACAATCCATTTTAGGATTTCTACATTTTGGCAGAACATACATTTTGGATTACGCAGAAAAGGTAAAACCTTTCTACGGCCGAATCAGACCTGGTTTTTCAGTTCAACATTGGACACAGGAACACACAGAAATTCTCCGTTCCATACAAGCTGACATGATAGCTCCCAAACACTAGTAGGGTGGCCAAGTTCCAAAGGCAACTTGGACGCTAGCGTGCACTGGTATATTTGCTATACCTCAAAAATAAACGATATAAACCAATTTTTCAAAATCTTTCCCAAAACATTTTTTTACTTATTTCTTTTAGACTTTTCATAACATAACAGTCCTCAATGTTGAAAAATTATACAAAAACATAAATGTATTTTACATGCATTAGTACAAACATTTGATGCTGTATACAAGTTCAGCAGAACAGCGCCCAATGCATTTCGGGACGAACTGTCCCTTCATCAGGGGCAAAACCTTTTAATTGAAAAGAAAGTTCATCAGAAGATGTGCAAATGAATATGAAATAATATCAATCTTTGTTGTAAATCTTCAATGATTGAAGAGCATGTCACCTCGTAGTGTAAAGAAACCTGTTGACACTTATTGAGCCTCATAAACACCCGAGTGCTACCCCTTCTGTGACATACAACTGGACAACACTTACATCCGTAAGAAGAAAACACCGGATATGCTAGACAACCTTCCCGTTAGCCTGTAAACATATTAACCTAACATTATGTCTGGTCATGTTTTCACTCGTTAGTAGTACATCATGTTTTCGAGAACGTAAAATGTGCCCGCATACCTCACGACAACCTTGTGGAACCTCAGGGTCACCTGTGATTTTCACTGCGTGGTAGTTAACCTCTTGGATGCTAAAACCAAAAACGATGGAAAACCATTATTTATTATGCTCACCAGCATATCCCCATACTTTAAAATGTCCGTTTAGCTCTTAATAACACCGGAGATGTTAACATACCTTAGGAGACCGCTTAAGTCATCTCGGTCGTTGTAACAACTAAAGGCATCGTAGAAGATATGATAATCTTGATGCTTCAATAACATTCAAGTAATCCACCACTATTACTCGTGAACACGAGCCTAAAACGATCATATTATCCTTTGTTAGCCCCCTTGCAATCACGTACCTCGTGGTAATCCGTAATCCTTTCAAACAACAAGTGCAAATACCGTAGATGGACACCACTTCTCGATACTGTTGGGATGAAATAGCTACCATTACTTCAAGAAAATCACGAACCTAAACCCAGATAATACTAGAAATGTATGCTCATCCCATTTACCTCTCGTCCTCAACACCGCGATTCAATTCTCCCGCTTACCGACTGGATACGTCTTCCGGCTCACAGCCACCATAAGTTTACTCTATCAACAATCTCGCGAGAGTGCCCGCATGACGATCACGAGCGCCATTTCTAAACATCTAGCAGTACCATCCGTATACTGTAGAATCACCGCAATCCGTTCAAGCCCAACCATAAATATAATGACAATAACCATGAGGCAAAGATACTCATAAGGTTTTGCTCCCCTACCCGTATTCCCCGGTTGACAACAATTTTTTGAATAAAACGAGGCATTTAACGATCCTTGATATCTCAACGGGCGCCATCTTTGAATGGTGCAGTGCTCAATGAAATGCTTGGATGGCTCAAATTGTGTACTCTTGCCCAGAATATGAGTGATGTAGGCTAATATATGGGTGCTGACCTTTCAACATAGTGTCACTGTCAAAATAGTCATTTTCACTAGTGGCTATTTACACATCTGAGATTACGCATGATCTTGACTCTTATAACAGTACTAGGCTTAAGCATGTCATTGTCTCACATGTTGGAATAACCCTGGTTGGTATATGCACATTCAGGATGTAATTATATCACAGCAAACTTTCTCAGATGAAAAATATGTAGCGTATCTAAATCTTGTGTCTACGTGGTGTATGTGTGGTGATCGTTAAATGCCTCGTTTTATTCAAAAAATGGTTGTCAACCAGGGAATACGGGTAGGGGAGCAAAACCTCATGAGTATCCTTGCCTCATGGTTATTGTCATTATATTTGTGGTCGGGCTTGAACGGATTACGGCGATTCTGTAGTATACGGATGGTACTGCTAGATGTTTAGAAATGGCGCTCGTGATCGTCATGCGGGCACTCTCGCGAGATTGTTGATAGAGTAAACTTATGGCGGCTGTGAGCTGGAAGACATATCCAGTCGGTAAGCGGGAGAATTGAATCGCGGTGGTGAGGACGAGAGGTAAATGGGATGAGCATACATTTCTAGTATTAACTGGGCTTAGGTTCGTGGTTTTCTCGGAGTAATGGTAGCTATTTCATCCCAACAGAATCGGGAAGTGGTGTCCATCAACGGTATTTGCCTTGTTGTTTGAAAGGATTACGGATTACCACGAGGTACGTGATTGCAAGGGGACTAAGAAAGTATAATATGATCGTTTTAGGCTCGTGTTCACGAGTAATAATGGTGGATTACTTGAATGTTATTGCAGCATCAAGATTATCACATCTTCTACGATGCCTTTAGTTGTTACAACGACCGAGGTGACTTAAGCGGTCTCCTAAGGTATGTTAACATCTCCGGTGTTATTAAGAGCTAAACGGACATTTTAAAGTATGGGGATGTGCTGGTGAGCATAATTAATAGTGGTTTTCCATCGTTTTTGGTTTTAGCATCCAAGAGGTTACCTACCATGCGGTGAAAATCACAGGTGACCCTGAGGTTCCACAAGGTTGTCGTGAGGTATGCGGGCACATTTTACGTTCTCGAAAACATGATGTACTACTAACGAGTGAAAACATGACCAGACATAACGTTAGGTTAATATGTTTACAGGCCAACGGGAAGGTTGTCTAGCATATCCGGTGTTTCCTTCTTACGGATGTAAGTGTTGTCCAGTTGTATGTCACAGAAGGGGTAGCACTCGGGTGTTTATGAGGCTCAATAAGTGTCAACAGGTTTCTTTACACTACGAGGTGACATGCTCTTCAATCATTGAAGATTTACAACAAAGATTGATATTAATTCATATTCATTTGCACATCTTCTGATGAACTTTCTGTTCAATTAACAGGTTTTGCCCCTGATGAAGGGACAGTTCGTCCCGAAATGCATTGGGCGCTGTTCTGCTGAACTTGTATACAACATCAATTGTTTGTACAAATGCATGTAAAATACATTTATGTTTTGTATAATGTTTCAACATTGAGGACTGTTATGTTATGAAAAGTCTAAAAGAAATAAGTAAAAAAATGTTTTTGAAAGATTTTGAAAAAATTGGTTTATATAGTTTATTTTTGAGGTGTAGCAAATATAGCAGTGCACGATGGCGTCCAAGTTGCCTTTGGAACTTGGCCACCCTACTTGTATTTGTCATATGCTAGGCAGGCATAACAATAGCGTAGCACGCTGAACGGTAGAAATTAAAAACCAAGATTACTGGAATACAAAAGTGTGCACAATCTCCTGCATTTTTCATATAGCACCCAAACACTTACATACTTGTGTAAACACCACAAATTTGGTGATCCGTGTAGTTGCAGGTCAATCAGGGTATGCTTACTTAACTTTCAATGAAGGCGAGACTGTACCCATTACATACGAATCTCATTTGTACACAAACACCGAAATACCTTTTGCATCCACTGAAAAGATACTGAGCACTACAGACTGCTGTAGTGAGAGAAAGAGCACTAGCTCAGGGGAAATGAATAATTGTCGTGACTCTGGTACCAACTTTAGAGTCTGTTACCAAAGCAAGTGTTCCAAATGTAAAAGCACTGAATACGCGATGGATACAATGGGCTAATTCTCTCACTGCAACAGATGTAGACTACAAATTTGATTCTACATTAAAAACACAAGCATTCCTGCAGTGCAAACAAGAATATTCTCTCCCGAATGAAAAAGTGCCTCTAGATCAGTATGAATACATCAGTTACACTGACAGATCTGCCCAGCCTGCTGTAGGATGTAAACAGCAATACAGCGCAGCATGTGCAATTTTGAAGGGACGTATGTGGGACGGCTAGTTCCGTCCTAGCAATACATGGACGCAGTCTCTAGGAGATTGCACGGCACAGCTGGCAGAACTAAAAGTCCTGATACTGGCACAAAAAAACACGGATTGTGAATTCCCCACACTCATTGTGTGCGATTGGTTTTGCTGTGTCCAGTCATACAATGAATATCTTCACTATTGGGGCCAAGATGGGTTTAGAAATTTCAAGAGGTTGCACAATAAAACACAAGTTGCTTTGGAAACAGGTGGCAGAGCTGAAAAACGGCTTGCCACGGGCTCATGTAATTCAAACATTGAGTCATCAACAGCTTGGCGTGCACGTTAAAGGGAATTCACTGGCTGCTGAAGCCACCAAGGTGACAGTGCAAACTACTGCCATTGCTGCAATCACTCGTTCTAGTACGAGGATAGACGGACAGATAATGATAGCTGTGAATGCTACGCGCAACAACAGCTCAGCCTTGCCAAAAGGTTTTCCACTCAAGTACTCCTACAAGTAAGATGCGCAAAATATTCTGTATGCTCAAATTCCAGGAGTGGGAGATAGAGTAATACCAAACATAGATCGCAGATTAGGATTAGTTCTAGCTGCACACGAGGGTCTGGGTTCAGAACACGCAGGTATCGCTGCAACTATTTCATTACTGAAGCAGCGTTATTGGTGGCCAGGTCTTACTAAACAGACAAAGGGTTATGTCCTTAAGTGCGACATCTGTCAGCAGATGAAAAGTTCCACCTTAACACGTCCACCACAAACACCACTACTGATATCAGACAGACCTCTCGCATGTGTCTATTTGGACCACTGCGGCCCCTTACAATCAGGCGGGGCTTACAGGTACATCCTGGTGGCAGAGGATTCATGCTCTAGATTCCTGTGGGTTTGGTCCCAGCACTCGACTGATGCCCAAACTGTTATAAAGGATTTGCGAGTCTTCATAGGAACATACGCAATTGGCACATTACATTCCAACCCTGGCCCTGCGTTTAGCTCACGGGCTTACAAAGAAGCGATGGGAAGTTTGGATGTTGCATTGCGGTACTCCTCCCCGTATCATCCCGAGGGAAATTCGATTGTGGAGAGGGAAAAACTGGACTTAAAGCAATCCTTAACAGCAAGGGTATTAGGCTCAGGTGGCAGTTGGGTCAGTCACCTATATGGTGTCCAGAGGGCACTCAATAACATGCCAAGAAGTTCCTTAGGGGGCCGTACTCCATACGAAGTCCTGTTCGGGAGTAGAATGTGGGTATCCGACCTCGATTGTGGTAGCACAGTGGCGGATGAAAAACCATTTGACATGAATGATTGTTTGGCTGTTTTACAGGAACTCAATGAATTCCGGGCATTACAAAGCTATGTCCAAGTGAAACGCACAGCCACTGGGGAAGTGAAAGCTGTTCCGGCGAGACCTGCCTGGGTCCCGAAGATTGGGGACCTGGTCAGAGGAAAAATAGTGGACAAGAAAGAATTTGGGCCATCTTACAGAGAGCCTGAACCTGTCCTGGCCGTCGAAGGAACAAGAACAGTACTTCTTCCACCCCTAGCCCGCAAGAAAGAAAAGAGATTTGTCTCAATTGATCTGTTCAAACACACTATGTGGCTGATACTTAATAGTAGGCCTTGTAGGCTCCTGGGTAGCCACCGATCTCCTCTCGCTACCATACAGGAAGTTCAGACTGAAAGATTAATAACATTCGAAGATTCTACTCTACGTAATGAAGGAGTTACCAACAATGGAATGGACCTCGTACCTGTTGAAATTGAACAGCAACAAAGTACAAATGAAACACAGACCTCTATTCGGCCTAATTCTGACATCTATGTGAATATGTCTTGACAGGAGACACCTGCCAGTTATACAAAATCTGCAGAGCTACCAAAGATAGATCAAACTGCGTCTAGCTACTTCATCGATTTTGATACTTTCTCATTGGATACAAGTAAACCCAATTTAACACCACCGCCTGCTTTCCCACAGACAACAAATTCGTGATTTCTACCTTTGGCTGAAAAAGACTTAGGGGCCGATTACGATGGCGGTCGGTGTCAGTACCGCGGTGCCGGTGGTGCGGAAAAATGCCTTTTACCGCCCGCCAGCAGCGGTCCTCACGGCCGCCATATTATGAAGGGCAAATATGCCCCATTTCCCGACCTCCGCGGTGCAACGCCGACCGCTATGAAATTGCGCCCGCCACCGTGCCGGTGGTAGCCAATGGAGACTCACCGCCGTGCGTAATGACGTCCCGTCCGCTCAACAAATTAGGATGCGCCAAACAACCAGTCGAACCGCAGGGGAGAAACCGCCCTTCCAGACACGGCGGAATCTCGACAGCGGAGCGTGAAACGAGACTTCCGGAGCCCTCCACCCGGAGCCGAACGCCATGGATCCAGCACTACACGTCCTCCCGGTGCTGTACGTGATACATCACCAGGTCAACATCGCCCGCCGCGGACGCCGCCGCAGGTACGTAAAAAACACAATACAACACAAAACAGAACACAAATTCCACGGGCTGAAACAGGGCACCTGGCCACACCAGACACACTGGTGTGGACAGGAACACATCCATCAGTGTACCCACACATGTCTCATCTGGCACCAATTCACACCCTGCATCAAGCCCACCAAATTACCGCGAACATAATGTAATGTGTTGCTGACGACACCGCAGCGGTGAGTATGCAGGAAATCCATCGCACAAAGCAGAATGCATGTACAGCAACGGTCAGGCCAGAAAGACCACAGGCCACCACCACCACCCAACACCCACAGCTCCGCCGCACACAGCAAGAAACATGCCAATCCCCCCCCCTGTCCACCTCCATGTCCAACACCAAGCGAGCTAAATCCACACCCAGCAGCACACAACTAACACCTAGGGAGACAGACACAGCAGCATTGGGTGTAGATTAACACACAGCACAGAGGCACAGGCCCAGGGCAACACACACACACACACCACAACACCACATACATGGCAAGAAAGCTGAATACAAGCACAAAATTAACATCCACACACACAAGGAACATACAGACTACTGGACACACACCCTGCCAACTCACACAGACATACCCCACACCGACACACAGCCACATACACAGACTACATGCCACCAGCAATGGAGCACAACATAGAGGAAAGCAAAAATGATGTGCACACAAATGGGAGGGCAAGGAGACAACCAACAACCAGGTGAACAGACACATGCAGGACAAGGAACCTAGAACAACATCCACACCCCATCCAAGCACATGGCTGGCACAGTGAGTGAAGTCAAACAACAGTCACCTCAGTGCAACAACTCAGGGAGACAGCAAGGTAACCCATGTATAGGGACAGGGATGAAAGGAAGGACCTCAAGTCAAACAGTGAACAGCAAGTACACATGAGTATGCCAGCACCACAACACACAGGGCACATTGGCACACTCAATGACTGTCAAACACAAGTAGGAGTCCCCAAACATACCCCCTCATATCTGCAGCACACAACCCCAATGCCAGACACACAGAAGGGCCTACATAATGTCCAGACAAGATACAGACAAACAATCAAACCCCCTGGGGGCATCCACAAACATCACACACACACACACACAGGGATTTCAGTACCAACGTCTGCACCAAAACAAAAATGGCAAACACAATTCAAAACAGAAACACATACAGAACCACAAAAATAACACACATCACCTGTGCAGCCAAACTAGGGGAAGGCAATGGGAGCACACACACAACAGGAGTGCACCACCTCATCAGTCATGAAAAATGCATAGGCTACATACCACAACACAGACAAGAAGTGCACCATCACAGAACAACACAGACACATCAAACACACAACAGATGCACAACACCACAAAGCACATAGCAAACACAGCAGTACATCAGGGGATGTACACTAGGACAGCACAAGGCAACATACACCCACAGCACTGAATGCACAACAAGCAGTGTGTGCACACAAACACACAACAGTCCCACACAGCCATGAGTCACACGCCATTAACACACACATCAACACACACGACAAAGCCACAACCAACACACCGTACAACCCTTGACCACCCAAATGCACACCATGTAAGTAACCGTTGTGACTAGGATGACTGCCCATCACAACATGACTACACATCTACACTGCTAGGCATACATGAAAGCAAGAACGCACATACATGTTGAGCCTGGTCAGCCTGCCTGCAATCCCGTGTATATGACCCCTCTATGTGTTTGCAGTGCCCACATACCAGGATGCAGTAAAACATAGCCAACAGCAACAAGGAAGGAACATGAGTCTGGTATGTCACCGAAAACAACATCACTGACCCCACAAGTATCCGAGTCATGAAGAACTGAAGTCCCCGTCACCCCTGTAAAAAAATGATAAGTTAAACAAGCCAGTGGCACAGTTGAAGTGGCACACAGAGCATGTGGCCCAGTAAATGTTAGACATACAGGAAAAGCCTTATTCAGTAAGGACAATGACACAACTGACAACATGAGCAACTGTTTTTATTCACAAATAGCACTGATAGGCAACAATATCAGACAAGACCAAGGCACAAGATGCAGAGCCTGAACATGAGAAGCTGCACAGGCAGGGGGCAAACTGCAAGGCCAGTGGCCAGTCCAAGGTGCTGACAGAGTCAATGAGAAGCTGCACAGGCAGGGGGCAAACTGCAAGGCCAGTGGCCAGTCCAAGGTGCTGACAGAGTCAATGAGAAGCTGCACAGGCAGGGGGCAAACTGCAAGGCCAGTGGCCAGTCCAAGGTGCTGACAGAGTCAATGAGAAGCTGCACAGGCAGGGGGCAAACTGCAAGGCCAGTGGCCAGTCCAAGGTGCTGACAGAGTCAATGAGAAGCTGCACAGGCAGGGGGCAAACTGCAAGGCCAGTGGCCAGTCCAAAGTGCTGACAGAGTTAATGAGAAGCTGCACAGGGAATGTGTGTCACCAAACTCCGCCATGGTCAGCAACACAGTCTGGTGTGTCACGATGGGCAGCACAGGTACCGGTGTGGGAGAGATAGGTCTGTGACGTTGATCAACATTCATACTTGGCTGTCAGTCTGACTGGGAGCTGACTGTGTGTCGGGCACTGTTGGACCACTTGACTGGGGAGTGAGACGCCCAGCTGAGGAAGAGCTATCAGTGGCCTTGGACGCTGGAGGGCTGCTTGGACCAGGTGGTGTAGTGGCACGTGGAGGTGGACTCAGGCCGACGTGGGACACAGTGTGGGAGGGAGACAGTGGAGGGGTGCCTTTCCACTTCTTGGGGATTCTAAATGGCTTGCCTGTCTTGGTATCAATGGGAAGTGGTGTGGACACAAACGGCACACTCATCACCAAGGCTGCCGCAGGTGCACACGCTGGACCTCCCTTTGGGGATGTGCTGGATCCAGAAGGACGCTTAGCCTGGCATTGCCTCTGCCCCTCCATCCCCTCTTTACCCTGTGTGCCCCCTACAGTGCCCTCCTGTCCCTGCTTCACTGGACTTGGAATGGGAGTAGAGGTAGTTGGTGAAACAGCCTTGGATACCTTACTATGTGTAGCCTTGCCAGGCCCCACCTTCACAGTGGGCATGGAGAGTGTCTGCATGCCTTTGCGAGACGTTTTTGGGACCACAGAGTCTGTGGCCGGGGATTGCTCTGAGGCTTGTGACCCTGAGTACTTCCTCCTTGAATCATGTGCCTTTGCAACGCCTGACGGGCTCTTCCCTTTGCGCTCTGGGGTTGTTTTTTTCTTCGTAGGGGAAGGTGTCTGTGACCTTGACCGCTTGGGCTGCTGCTGCTGTGTGCTACGTGTGCAGTATCGTGACGTTGAGGTGTGTGAAGCGTGGTCACCGTCGTCAGACGTCGCCACTGGCATGGGGGTGGACAAAGGGACTGGAATTGGACTACGAGATTGAGCCAGTTGAAGTGCAGCCGCCATTGTGGAGGACATTGTCTGGACAGTGCGGTGCAGCCCACCCACGTCTGAATGTATGCCCTCCATGAAAGCTAACACCTGTGCCAATTTGCGGTCGTGGTCTGACAATGCATTGAGGAGCCCTGTCTGCCCCACACACAGCTGGCGCATAAGGTCCACACACTCTGCACTGATGGCAGCAGGGGGCACAGGGGCAGGGGCAGCGGTGCCTGGAATGAAGGACACTCTTCCCCTCTTTGTGGTGCGAACACGGGCAGCAACAGAGGAAGTGGCTGGGAGGGTGGGCACTGCACGCTGTGTGCTGGAAGATGTAGCAGACTCTCCGTTCCCTGTGTCCTCCAAGATGTCTGCACCACCGCCGTCATCAGATGATGTTGAACTTTGCGTCTCGGGCTGTGATTCCTCCAGCATACTCCTATCCCCCTCCGAGGCGCTGGTCACATCTGTGTCACTGGGATCCTGTGCAGCTGTTGTGCTTGTTTCACCACCACTGGTGTCCGTCCCCTGTCCCTCCGTGCCCACGGGAGATGCTGCATAACAGAGAGACATGTAGGGTCAGCAAAGTGACAGCAACAGGACAAACATATTCAAGCAAAGCAACACTGAGGATGACAAAGTCTACATGTTGCAGGCCACCCCGTGCAATCTCACCATGCAGACACACTTCACTACCTCAAACAGTGCGTACAAACATCTAAACACGGCATAGCTGAGCCATGTGATGGGCAGACAGCACAACATCATGCATGTTGGGGCGGTCAAACACTAACACCAATGGACCAGGACTGCAGCACACCACCCACAATGCCATTGAAATTCCCAGGATTGGAAAAACATCAGTAAGTGCATGTATGTAAAATCCGTGACTGCCACACCCAGCACAGGGGCCACTTACAACCCACTGCATCACAGTAACCACATCACGTACACCAGCGCAGGTACAGGCTTGGTACACATGCAGCCACTCACAGACAAAATCAACCTTCACAGAATACTCACCCCTAGCTTGCTGTTGATGCTCCTTCAAACGTGCGTCCAGCTCAGGCTGTGTCACAGCCAAGATGCGGCACATCAGTGGTGTCAAGCTGCGTCGTGACAACCTGCCACTGCGAGGGAGTATCCCCAGTGTCATCTCGGCAACGTTCTTTGCCAGTCGTGATATGTCGTCCCACCTCTTGTGGCAGTGGGTGCGCCGGCGGTTTGACACTCCCAGAGCCCGCACCTTGGTTGCAATGGACCTCCACACGGCCTTACGCTGGTGTACCTTGAGCTGCAGGTGTGGGAGACAAGAGGGGGAAAACATCAGTGACACACTCTCATGGTAAAACCTCTCTCTCTGAACAGTGGCATGACACAGACTCATCTCCACACGGCAGATATGGGTCATTGATGTACACTCATGCCAACCACACACGTATCACACTCTGTACAGTCAGTGATGTGTCCTTGTCACATTGGGCGTGGACAGTCCATGCCAGGTAGAATCACACAGAGATGGACAACGAGGAGCCACACAAACAGTCACATGAACAATAACTGTCCCGAAACATGCATCACCAGATAGCTGTCACACCATATGGATGTGTACACAACACATGTCCATCCACCCTTCATGTCCATGCATTTAATGTGTGGGTTGCATACACCCCCTTAACAACTAGGAAACAGCATGTCAGCCAGTGCATTACACAACCCCACACTCTCAGGCACATACACCATCTGATCGACTACATGTGTGCCCCCCTTGCACTCACACCCCCACTGTTGGAGACTTACCACAACATTTGGGCCACCATATAGCCGTGGGTACTGTGTCAGCACCTCGTCCACCAGGACATCCAGCTCCTCGCTTGTAAATGGACTGGCACGGATCTTCTCCGTCCTAGCCATCACTGTGGACATGAGACGTCAGCGGCGGCAGTGGGCGGTGAGGGGTCCCAGGCAGCAGTCCCTGGAGGCAGCAGCAGGTGAGGGGTCCCAGGCAGCAGTCCCTGGAGGCAGCAGCAGGTGAGGGGTCTCAGGCAGCAGTCCCTGGAGGCAGCAGCAGGTGAGGGGTCCCAGGCAGCAGTCCCTGGAGGCAGCAGCAGGTGAGGGGTCCCAGGCAGCAGTCCCTGGAGGCAGCAGCAGGTGAGGGGTGTCAGGCAGCAGTCCCTGGAGGCAGCAGCAGGTGAGGGGTCCCAGGCAGCAGGCTCTGTGAGCAGTGGAAATGTGGTGCTCCCTTCCACACATATATAGGGCCCTGGACTCGTTTCAGTGGTCATAGTCTTCTGCCATTGGTGTTCCAGGTCAGCCTTCTTCAAAAGCATCCAATGACCGCCTCCGCGGGGCGGAGCACGCCTACCGCGATTTTTGAATCTGCAACATGCCACCGCGATAGCGGTCCCCATTGGCTGCAAGGGCATGGTTCATGGCGGTGACACACCGCGGGGTCCTAGCCGGCGCTACCGCGGTGGTGCATCTTACAAATGCATCCTATCTCCGCATCCGCTGGGGGCGGAGCACGCCTACCGCGATTTTTGAATCTGCATCATGCCACCGTGATAGCGGTCCCCATTGGCTGCAAGGGCATGGTTCATGGCGGTGACACACCGTGGGGTCGTGGCCGGCGCTACCGCTGTTTGATTGCCATAGAGTGACATGGGTGACCGGGATGTGGCTGGTGGAGCATGACAAACGCCATCTGCAGCTATGTAGAGGGCCATCACTAACACCAATGTGTCATGTGCAGCACATGAAACACTTGCGTCAGTGGTGGGCATCGACACAGGTTCAAATGGTGGTTGGCATGCTCCGCCACCCAATTCACGGACAGTATGTGCGTCCGCTATGGGGAATATGCAGCATCACATCGTACACTCTGTGCGTCATTGTGTTTATGGGGCACGTTTAAGGCACCTACGGACAGTTCTTGTTGTGTGTGGATCAATGGTCATTACTGTACTACGCACAGTGGATACGTACAGTGGCACATGGCACTGGATAACATTGATATGGTCTCCTGTCACAAATGTCAGCCACTGTGTAACGTCTCACACCAAATGGAACACTGTACTCCATTATGTTGAGCAATATTTACACACAATGTCGTATCTGCCACCCATGCTGACCACTATCTCACACCTGAGCCCATGTGTTACACTGAAAACCCAGATGAACTCATTTATTCAGCATGACTGTCATCATTGGAAACAGATGTCACCCTGTTGTGTTATTGCTAAGACCAATTACATGCCGCATGTTATGTCTTTGTACACACTGGCAACTCCTGCAGTGTATGTCCACATGTACAGGGGGGCTCGACCTGCTAAAGGATGACGAGTACTTCAGCACCACACCTGGCATCCGTTGCATTATTATTGTTTGTCACTTGGGTAGACGGCCAGAGCAGATGTCTTTGCTACATGTCTGCCACCTGTAACCACAGGGACCTATGTGGTAGTGTCAGGTCTGTGCTCATGTTGTTTGGACTGTTGTATGTGAATCAGTGACATGTACATTTCAACAATGGTGCTTAGCTAAACTATGTTTTTGAGTGTTGTGCTGTGTTCCGGTGCTACTCACCTGCCACCAGTGCATGTCCATTGTTCACATCAGGAATGTTGCGTTGGCAGATGGACTGCATGCACGGTTGTGGATTGTGCTAACTGTATGGAATATAGTATGCGACATTTGTCCACAGGCTATGGGTGTCCAGTATTGCCTGTGCAATGTGTGTGCACTGATTAGCGGGAATTGTCTGCAATGTTGGATGGTCAGCACAAGTGGCACACGTGTGCAGTGTGTTGCCACCAACACTAGTGTATGTGCATGCTATGGGGTGCTAGCCATCCTTGCTCACCATCTATTCCAGCACTGTGTGGGTGGATCACATCTGCTGGTGTATCAGGATGGAGTGGGCACCCAAGACAGGTGAGATGTACCTTGACTGTTGTGCCTGTGACACTCATCCAACTCCGACATTTGGTCAATGTGAGGTACCAGTGTCCCACTACTCATGCACAGCCAGCATGTTTGTTAGATGTGGGATATTGATTGTATGCTGTGTTGGGCCTGACAGCCTGTGTGGAATGAGGGTCAGGATGCATGTCCTTTGGGACATGTGGTGTAAAATTACATCCACTGGTGTCAGGTGTCTGAGCCAGTTGTCCATATGTAATGCATACAGTCTGTTCATGCGTAGACTTGTTGGCATACTGGCTTGGCATTGTCCATGTAGTGTTGTATGTTTGTGTTGTGGCACTGTTGTGTCTTGAAACAGCTGGATGTGTATCACCATGGTATGTGTTGTGGTGCACATGTGTCCTTGGGCAGTCCCTCCTTGATGCTGCATGTAAATGTCCAAAATGGGGGAAGATTAAGGGTGCATACAGGCCCTGCTGATCACGTCCCTCATCTATTGTTAATGTGTGCCACATTGGCTATCTGTGTGCTTGTAGAGAGTATTGGGCAGTGGGGTAATGGTGGCCTGTTACAGTGGTACACATACTCTGCACAGGCGTGACATCATCTGTCACTGTCCGACTTTGTATTCAAGTCAGCAGCAGATATGGCCTGTGTACTGATGACATTGGCACATGTATGGGTTTGGGATGTGAATGTCATTGAATTTGAGTGTGTTCGAAGTGGCACTGAGTACAAAGACAATCCCAATGATCTATCCACATTGTGTTGTTGATGTGTCCCCTGCAATTATTGGCCAAGGAGGTGTGGCAGGTACAGCAGCAACGTGGAAGCCAGCAGTGTCTCTGCTTCACACATGTCCTGTGTCATGTACACCCAAGGCTGAGTCCACCTCAGCTCGATATGTGACTCTTGGCATTCACATAGACAGTGTTCGTATTGTGTCTACTGACTGTGCACATCCATGACAGTTGTACAATTAATCTGTCTCATGTTGGGACAACACTGAATTGCACTGTGTGCTTTCAGGGATGACAGTCAATGTTAGCGCCGTGACAGGACAGACTTTATGAATTTGTGCACATCCTAATTTATGTTGCTATGACGTGTCCCCTTTCATCTCACCTAGGAGGCGACCTAATGTGTTTCGTACCTTCACCCTGCTGGCTAACATGGAGGATACTGACATCATAAGGCGATTCCGTCTGGATCGGACAAACCTCCTGGAACTTTGTGCAATATTGGAGCCACACCTGCTTCCACGCAGTACATACCCAACAGCACTCACGGCAACGGCAAAGGTGATGGCATTCCTACATTTCGTGGCTACGGGATCCTTCCAGCAAACTGTGGGCATTGCAGGGGGGTTGTCCCAACCAACATTCAGCATGGTGCTACGTGATGTCCTGTTGGCTATGATGCAACACAGGGACCAATTCATACATTTCCCCAGGCGGCAGGAGTTGGCGGATGTGAAGGGCGAATTTTATGCACTTGGACACGTTCCTAATGTAGTTGGTGCAATAGATGGCACACATGTTTCCCTGATTCCACCCCAAGCACGGGAGCATATTTACCGAAATAGGAAACATTATCATTCCATCAATGTGCAGGTGGTGTGCCAGGCAGATATGGTCATCCCACACGTTTGTGCAAAGTTTTTCAGGATCAGCCCACGATTCACACATAATGCGCAACAGCATTTTACCACAGCTGATGGCCAATCTGGCGCCGGAGCGGGCATGGATTGTGGGTGAGTACAAAGGGTCGAGTCGTGTGCTGTTTGTGTGCCATGCTGTCCTCGGACACATGTCAGACACTCAATCTGTATGTGTCTTTCACACTTAGGTGACTCTGCATATCCCAACGGACCTTGGTTGCTGAGTCCACTTCGCAATCCCAGGACACCAGCTGAAGTGCGCTACAACAATGCCCATGGGAGGACACGTCGGGTCATTGAGCGAACATTTGGACTCCTGAAATCGCGTTTTCGATGCCTCGACAAGACCGGAGGGGCTCTGCAGTACTCACCCGTCAAGGTGTGTCAGATAGTGGTAGCATGCTGCATGCTACACAACCTGGCTGTGCGGAAGGGGATCCCCTTAATCCAGGAAAATGATGACCAGCCACAGCCCCCACCTGCAAACACCCAAACGTCAAGTGACGAGGATAGTGGAGAGGAGGAAGGTGTTGGACAGCGTCAGCAGCTCATCAACAACTACTTCACTTGATGGTCAGTGGCAATGTCAAAACTGGCTGTTGTCTGATGATGTTGTGCTTGGTGAATATGTGTATGTGAGTTTTGTGACTACAGCATGTTGCAGAGTCAGTGCTGGCTGCAGATGTGTATGGTAAGGGATCTTTTGACACAGCTACTTGATGTCTATGTTGGTACAGTTGCTCCTTGTGACATGTGTAGATTGTCGTACCTTGATGTGCTGTGTTGTGTGATGGTTGTTAGTCCACCACCTGAGTAGCAACTGATGTTCTGTTGTGTTTTCCTAGGTCCCTTCAGCCTCTACTTGCCTGCGGAGTATCCCTGCTCCTGTGACATTGTAATCATGGGTGTGAGTTAACATACTGTGATGAACATGGAACAGTGACAACTACATTGGTGCGTTATTAGTGTTTATTTACAGTGGATACATGTGATGTAGATGTGGATATTTACAGATTTGTGAATGGTGAATAACAGATTTGTCAGTGATGGTAGATGAGACAATAGAGTATACACTAGATCAGTATGGTAACACAGTCCAACAGTCATTTGCCATTCCCACGGCATTGTGTGTGGGGACAGTCTGCAGGGTACACAGCAGGGTGAAGAGGGGTGCCATCATGGCTGGCTACTTGACTGGCTTTTGCCAGGTGCTTTGCCACGGGATGCTCCCAATGATTTTTTCGGGCGGCCCCTTGCTCTTTTGGCAGGGGGGACACAGGTGCATGGCCAGTGGTGTCTGATGAGTCCCCATGCTCGCTGGACGCAGGGGAGGATGGGGATCTGTCATCCTGCTGCACAACGGAGAGAGCTGTAGGTGTTGGCGGTGCCGCATGCCTGTCCCTGAGGACCCACACTAGCTGGCCCAGGAGGTCCCTGATTTGGCCCATGCAGGCCACGAGTTGGCCCATGCGGTTGTCAATTGAGCGCAGCATCTGTTGTTGCTCACGGGCATCCTGCTGAGCCTGCCTCAACTGTCCCTGGGCGTGTTCATAGGCCCCCACAACTCTGTGAATGTGTGCCAGTGATTCAGTGCCAGTGTCTTCTTCCCTTTGGGTCAGCCTTGTCCTCACACCTGGCCTGCTGTCACGGCCCTGTTGCCTCCCTCCTGTGGGCACCGGCCTACTCTCCCGTACCTCCGCAGTTGTTGTGGTCTGGTTGGCCTGTGGAGCAGGGCGAGTGTTGCAGGCAGCAGTGGTAGTGGTAGTGGTGGTGGAGGTGGTGGTGGCACAGGTCGTTGCAGCAGGGCTCTGTGTTGATGTTGTTGCTGAGGGTGGTGGGGCTGTGGGGTCCTGGGACACATTACGCCCTGCCACACCAGATGGTCCGGGTTGGTCCTCCTCCTCCTCATTATCCAGGGAGTCTGCATCCGAGGGGAGATGTTCGGGAGCTGGTGACTGGCTGTGCTGGTTGAGGTTGTCGTCCTCTGCAGTCAGTTGTTGGTCACCTGTGGGACAGGAAGTAGATGGTAATTGCCTTACACACCTCAGGGTTGCTGTGTTTGATGTCTCTTATTTACATGTTATGCTACACACAGTTGCCTTTTTCACACATTGTATGTCTGCACAGTGATGTGCCTCATGCCATGAAGTGGAGTTACATTCATCATTTCACAATGGTGTGACCTGTGATTGGTTAGCATGCCACACGTCTAGTATTGGTGATTTCAATGTGAGGTTGTCATCTGACAACTGGCATAACTACAAGTTGATGTTCAGCATCTTTGCTGATCACTCTGCCTGGCAGACATTACCTGTGTGCATGGACTAGCCATTGTCATCACATGCATACCATTGACATGTCCTGTGCTTGTATTTCTTTATACAGCAGACCATGCTAGTTTGTTTTTCCCATGGTCCTTCATGATCAGCACCCATGTACGCTACAGAGGGAAGTCTGGGTGATGCATGTCAGAGGCCCGTTTGCTTGGACATATTTGTTGAGAGTCACAGTTCTGTTTCTGTCACAGTTACGTACGCTGAGCTGTCTGCATCCTGTCAATGGCTGTGCTTTTCTTTTCTATTTTTGTGTGAAGTAGAGCCTCATGTTGTCATGTCTCTCAATGCTTTTGTTGAGTGATGGTGGTGTGCATGCACTGTCTGATTACCTGTGCAGTGTCACTTTGGTTTTTACTTACAGACACATGCTTCTGGGTGAGGTGCTCCATCCTGCTGAGGGGTGTGAGAGGGGGGCCTGTTGGGAATTGTAGTGCTGCCTCCAGATACACATTCCCCATCTCTGTGAAGATGGCTACCTACCTGTTAGGTGGTGGGGGAGCGTTCAATGGCTGACACATGCTTCTGGGTGGGGTGCTCCATCCTGCTGAGGGGTGGGAGAGGGGGCCTGTTGGGAGTTGTAGTGCTGCCTCCAGATACACATTCCCCATCCCTGTGAAGATGGCTACCTACCTGTTAGGTGGTGGGGGAGCGTTCAATGGCTGACACATGCTTCTGGGTGGGGTGCTCCATCCTGCTGAGGGGTGTGAGAGGGGGCCTGTTGGGGGTTGTTGTGCTGCCTCCAGATACACATTCCCCATCCCTGTGAAGATGGCTACCTACCTGTTAGGTGGTGGGGGAGCGTTCAATGGCTGACACATGCTTCTGGGTGGGGTGCTCCATCCTGCTGAGGGGTGTGAGAGGGGGCCTGTTGGGAGTTGTAGTGCTGCCTCCAGATACACATTCCCCATCCCTGTGAAGATGGCTACCTACCTGTTAGGTGGTGGGGGAGCGTTCAATGGCTGACACATGCTTCTGGGTGGGGTGCTCCATCCTGCTGAGGGGTGGGAGAGGGGGCCTGTTGGGGGTTGTTGTGCTGCCTCCAGATACACATTCCCCATCCCTGTGAAGATGGCTACCTACCTGTTAGGTGGTGGGGGAGCGTTCAATGGCTGACACATGCTTCTGGGTGGGGTGCTCCATCCTGCTGAGGGGTGGGAGAGGGGGGCCTGTTGGGAGTTGTAGTGCTGCCTCCAGATACACATTCCCCATCCCTGTGAAGATGGCTACCTACCTGTTAGGTGGTGGGGGAGCGTTCAATGGCTGACACATGCTTCTGGGTGGGGTGCTCCATCCTGCTGAGGCGTGTGAGAGGGGGGCCTGTTGGGGGTTGTTGTGCTGCCTCCAGATACACATTCCCCATCCCTGTGAAGATGGCTACCTACCTGTTAGGTGGTGGGGGAGCGTTCAATGGCTGACACATGCTTCTGGGTGGGGTGCTCCATCCTGCTGAGGGGTGGGAGAGGGGGCCTGTTGGGAGTTGTAGTGCTGCCTCCAGATACACATTCCCCATCCCTGTGAAGATGGCTACCTACCTGTTAGGTGGTGGGGGAGCGTTCAATGGCTGACACATGCTTCTGGGTGGGGTGCTCCATCCTGCTGAGGGGTGTGAGAGGGGGGCCTGTTGGGGGTTGTTGTGCTGCCTCCAGATACACATTCCCCATCCCTGTCAAGATGGCTACCTACCTGTTAGGTGGTGGGGGAGCGTTCAATGGCTGACACATGCTTCTGGGTGGGGCGCCCCATCCTGCTGAGGGGTGTGAGAGGGGGGCCTGTTGGGGGTTGTTGTGCTGCCTCCAGATACACATTCCCCATCCCTGTGAAGATGGCTACTTACCTGTTAGGTGGTGGGGGAGAGTTCAATGGCTGACACATGCTTCTGGGTGGGGTGCTCCATCCTGCTGAGGGGTGGGAGAGGGGGGCCTGGTGTATGTTGTAGTGCTTTTTGTCTGTACACATGCATCCCAGTTGATTTTGTTTAGCTTTGTGCTTTATCAGGTTGAGTGGTGGTTACATCTGTGTGACCTGTTTTGGGTATTGTGGGTCAGACGAATGTCCTTTGGCCTAGGGGTTGTAGGTTTGAATTTGTGCAAGACGGTACATGGCAATGTGATGATATACATTGGTTTGTACTTACCAGCTTCCAGTCCCCCGCGGATTCCTTCAAGACTCTCTGGATGTAGGATTCCAAGGACCTTCTCCTCCCACGGACTGTATGGTTTGGGTGGGATGGGAGTGCCTCCACCAGTCCCGTCAGCCAGCTGACGGTTCTTGGCCCTCTTCCTCTTCACCACGGTCTTCAGGTCATGCCACCGCTTCTGTATTTCCTGCTTGTTGCGGGGGGTGGTCCCTACTGCATTGACCTTATTGACTATCCTCACCCACATTTGGGTTCTTGTGGCTAATGGGGTGTGTTGGACCATGTTGCCATAGAGTTGTGGTTCAACTCTTATTATCTCATCTACCATGACTGCAAGCTCTGAATCAGTGAATTTTGGCATTTTGTGTGGTGCCATGGTGTGTGCTGTGCAGATGTTCTGTGGTGCAGTTGTGTGGGTGTTGTGGGTGGTGTAGGTGGTGTGTGTGTTGTGGTGGTGCTGTGTGCAGGTTTGCCTCTCCTTTGTTCTCTGGGGTTGGGACCTTCAGTTGTGGAGTGTAGCAAAGGATTGTGGTCAGGGAAGGGCTGGTTTTATGCTCGGCTATGGGGGGTGGCAAGCTGGTATGTTGCTGTCAGGTGTGTTGTGTGTGTTGTCCTGTGATTGGTTATTTTGAAATTTCTGGGGCTGTTGTCATTGGGCACTTTTGGTTTGTATTGGGACAGGTCTACTTCAGTGTGTGCATTGTTTGCATTTTTTTTCGTGTTTTTTCTACGTCTGCCATTTTTTTTGCGGATCCTTCGCAGCGGTTCCTCGGCAGCGGTGGCTATGCTGCAGCCCTTCCGCCGCCTATCGGATTCATCACTGTTCGCGCACGATGCGGTCGGATTCATAGGTAGGTACCATGGTGGTAGCGGGGATGTCATAATGTCATGGGCGGTTACTCCGTGTGCATGGCGGCGGTTCTTGGCTTTTCCGCTGAGTATCCGGCCGTTGCCTTCGGATTTTCAGCTGGTCCGGCGAGTGCGGGCGGTTTTTCGTTGTCTCCCGCCGCCGCGGACGGATTATTCTGCCGGTTCATCGTAATGTATCCGGCGTTTTTCCCGTTGGCCATGCGGGCGGTTTTTTGCCACTACCATGGCGGTCGGTATGTTTTTCCGACCGCCATCGTAATCGACCCCTTAGTTTGTTAACCCCTGGTTACAGCTCTGGATTGCTATTTGTCTACTGTTCCTAGTCATTTGGATAGGTGTTGTGACTCTCTTTTTCGTGCTCCTGAATGGACATTACCTCCCAGAACGCTCTGCAGTACATGTCAACTTGGTACTGAAACCGCATGCATCATCACACCGTCAACAGAGAGACCTGTTCTTCGTGAACATTACACCAGTTCCAGTTCCTGAAGGAATAGTTTGGGACAGAGTTTCCTATGATGTATATGGTCCTACTGAACTTTCAAAAATACCACACTTATCTAAAATGTATTTAAGTGATATCATCACCTCCAGTACTTTCTCTGATGATTGGGACTTTGAAATTGTAAATAGCATGCTGTCTGCTTTAGAACAATCTGATGAATTTTCAAACAATGAATTGTATGATGATACATCATATTTTTCCACCATGTATTGTTATCAACACTATGGTCATCATTTCCTGCACAAAGCAAGTATCCCACGTAATTTCTTCTCTTACCATCAATGGGAACGTTGCCCAACACCACCGAAAGGTAGTTCAACAACATTTGCACAAAAGTTTTCTTATTTTTCTGGGTTTAACACTTCAGACCCGACCTCATATTATTTTAGGCTTGCACCTGCACCTGCAAAGAAAAATATGCTCACCAACACCAAGCTGATATAGTCTGCTTCTTTTATTTCCCAACTGTCTTTACAGGGTTTCGACTTTTAAAGGGACAATATAGATACAAAATCTGAATGGGGGACTAAAGATTGGCAAGTTCAGGGAACTGAGGCCTTATTTAGAGCATGTCTCATACCACACCAGATAATATTCCTCAATGACACAGTGCAACAGACTTCCTGTCTTGGGTTAGCCAAGATCAAGGACTTGAACACAACTTGGATTCCCCCACTTACACACTTTGAGTGATGGCACAATTACACACAACACAGTGAAGATACATTAGATGCCATTCTACATGATGGTTCGTATAATTCATCTGGCCCCCAATTGAAAGGGATGTTTGGTTTGGCCTATCAACACACATAGGTATCAGTCAAGATTCAGGGGTACCGCCCAAGGGTTTAGTACCCATACGCCTGAACAGCGCTATGTACAAACAGAACACTCAGGGTGGTGACATCTTACAGTGTTGGGAAGTTATGCCTAGAGTGGCTAAGAATCTCAACACTGTCCCAGGTGAAACAAGACTTATCCCGTCTCTCAGATGACGTGGATCTTAGGGATTTTCTGTTAGGTCCCCAGAAGCCACGCCAGAAGCGCTTCTTATATACGCTATTTACAATAAAGTATGGAAAATCTCTCAACAGGAGGCTGCTGAGAGATTGTGTGAGATTGATAGGGTTAACCTAGAAAAGACTTTTTCAATGGTCGAGAATGGAATGACCACACTATCATCCAGGATTTATTTACTGGGCAACATTGTGTCTTCTGTAATAGATATAATGGAATAGGATTTGTCTATATTACAACATGGACAATCGCAATTGCGATCCATTCTATTATTTAGCTGAACGCTACACTCATTGCGTTCTGGTCACGTGCCCTGGCGGTATATCAACAATACGACTCTGTTTTCTACATACAATCTTACAGAAAGACAGACAACGATGGCACGAAGAGATGCAAAATATACCATGTTGCACATTGAAAAATTGGACCAATTACCTTTCACCATGGCTGAGTCACCTTCCATGGAATGGTTAATCCATGGCTTTATTACACTGCCAGTCACGACTTTCCAATTTCAATACTGTCTCCAGTATCATCAGATAGGCAGGTACGAAGCTTTGGGAGAGGGATACATACATGAGTACTGGGAACTACCGTACAGATTTAGATGCAGGAATGGGGAAGCTGACGTTTTTCTGAGTGGTTCAGACTGCGAAAGAGCTTTAAGTGGTTCTTTAGTTTGTAAAGACATTTCGCTTTACAGAGCCTGTAATGCTTTGGTTTCAAACTTATGTCACTTGAAGGGCTCCCCAGCTGCCGTGATTCATCCAGTGTTCGAACTGCTCTCGAATGGGAGCTATTTGATGTTGAATGATCAAGGCTGTTGTGAAATGGTACCAGGCATTGCGTATCTGGTCACAGTAAGTTCCAGGGTTACGTGTTGTATGCAACTATTGTTTCCACCGACCCACACAGTTAGGGAGGCAATGCTATGGCCTTCATTGAATGTTTCCTTTATATGGTTTGATTCTCTGAGCAGATTGAAAGCCATCTTTTTCAGAAGGATGTGGCCTTAACCTCAGCCCGAGAGACTTTTGATCTCCAGGTTGCAAGGTCTTCTGCTGAGATACAGGCGCTAGTCCGCACGAACTTCCCGCTCCATTTCGGGGAAATGGTTCATCATATCTTTAACATGGCTGATACAAGACGGATCGTGCACCTATTTAAGAGCATAGGTTCTGTATTATTAAGCACCTTTCCAACGATCTTCGAAGTTATTCCAGCATTTATACACTCCGTAGTGGGAAGCGTTTTCAGGGGGCTTCCGCTGGCCCTACTACATGTGGTGGGTATCCTGCTTTTAATTTTCCTGCTACGCAATGGACAGCCCAGTTCCCCTAGAGATGGAAAAGGCACTCCTGATGCGACATTGCCGTGAATGCATGGTACTCTATCTGGGCACACCTCGGCTTCAGGAGCTAAGCGAGCATTGTTTCCTATCGTTCAGACCAGTCTGGGTTGATTGCATCTTGCCTGTGCTCTGCTGCCTCTTCTGTGGATTTGAATGCATGTTGGACATATGTCTGACTCTTCTATTGGTTGCGCCACGGGACGTGGACGTACTACTGGACCCCTTAACCCCTTTGCTGCTAGGCCTCCCCCTCCCCCCGTACCTGTGCTAAGCCTTTTTTTTGGCTATTTGGGGTAGTTTGCGCTTAGGCCCCTGTAACATTTTGTCCACATAAGGTATCCACGTCAAATTTGCACCCTTTTTTCCAACACCCTGAGGATTCTAAAGGTACCCAGGGTTTGTGGATGCCCCTGGAGGGGACCCAGAAATTAGCCAAAAGACAGCTAAATTTTGGATTTTTAAAAAAAAAATGGGAAAGAAGGGCTGCAGAAGAAAGCATCTGGTTTTTTCCCTCCAAATGTCATCAACAAAGGGTTTGTGGTGCTGAAATCAGCATCTTCTCAGCTTTCAGGGACAGGCATACTTTTATCAGAAAACCAAAATTTTCTACACAGTTTTGGCATTTTACTGGGACATAGCCTATTTTTGCAATTTTTTGTGCTTTCAACCTCCTTCCAGTTAGTGGTAGGAATAGTTTTGAAAGCAATAATGGATCCCAGAAAGCTATACATTTCTGAAAAGAAAATTCTGAATTCAGCAAGGGGTCATTTGTGTAGATCCTTCAAGGTTTTTTTTATAGAAAAAACAGTTGAAAATAAAAAATATTGAAATTGAGTTGAAAGAAAACAGCCATTTGTGCCAACGTTTTCACCTGTAACTTCTTCTAAGTATGACAGATTTTTTAAAGCAATATACTGTTACATCCGCAGGACCCTTCTGGTTGTGGGGATACATAGGACTTGTAGGTTCACCAAGAACCCGAGGAACCCAGAGCCAATAACTGAGCTGCGTCTTGCAATGGTTTTTCATTGTGTACCGGGTATATAGCAATTCATTTGGTAAAATATAAAGAGTGAAAAATAGGTACCAAGGAAACCTATATGTTCCTGAAATGGGAACACAATATAGAGTTTAGAAGCAGTGGTTATTTGAACATGTCCAAAATTGTGGGTACAAGCATGTGAATTAGAGGATATTTTTTAAAATGACTTCTTTTTTTTTTTTACAAATTGTCTTACATTTGGAAGGCAGAAATGCAAAGAACGTCAATTGGTAATAACACTTGTTCTACTATTCTGTATTCCCTATAGTATCCCGATAAAAATGCTACCTCACTTGTGAGGGTAGGCCTAGTGCCCGCGACAGGAAACGGCCCAAAATGAAACATGGACACATTTTTCCAGTGAAAACGGACCCTTTTTTTGCTATGTGCCTAGCTGTGAATTTTGAACCCTAGCTCAGCCAGCACCTAGGGAAACCTAGCAAACCTATACATTTTTGAAAACTATACACCCAGGGGAATCCAGGATAGGGTGACATGTGTGGATCTCACCAGATTCTAATACCCAGAATCCCTTGCAAACCTCACACTTCGTCAAAAAAACTAATTTTCCTCACATTTCTCTGATGGAAAGTTCTGGAATCTGTGTGGATCCACAAACTTCCCCCCACCCAGCATTCCTCAAAGTCTCCCAATAAAAATGGTACTTCACTTGTGTGGGTAGGCCTAGTGCCCACGACAAAAAAACCTCACATTTCTGTGATGGAAAGTTCTGGAATCTGCATGGCAGGATAGGGTGACTTGTGTGGCTCTCACTAGGTTCTGTTACCCAGAGTCCCTTGCAAACCTCAAACTTCATTAAAAAAAAACACATTTACCTCACATTTCTGTGATGGAAAGTTCTGGAATCAGCGTGGATCCACAAACTTCCACCCACCCAGCATTCCCCAAAGTCTCCTGATAAAAATGGTACCGCAGTTGTGCGAGTAGGCCTAGTGACGCGATAAGAAACGGCCCAAAACGCAACGTGGACAAATCACATTTTTACAGTGAAAACTGGTGCTTTTTTTTGCAAAGTGCCTAGTTGTGGATTTTGAACCCTAGCTCAGCCGGCACCTAGGGAAACCTAGCAAACCTATACATTTTTTAAAACTAGACACCCAGGGGAATCCTGGATGGGGTGACTTGTGTGGCTCTCACCAGGCTCTGATACCCAGAATCCCTTGCAAACCTCAAACTTTGTAAAAAGAAACATTTTCCTCACATTTCTGTGATGGAAAGTTCTGGATTCTGTGTGGATCTACAAACTTCCACCCACCCAGCATTCCCCAAAGTCTCCCGAAAAAAATGGTACCTCACTTGTGTGGTTAGGCCTAGTGCCCGCGACAGGAAACAGCCCAAAATGCAACATGGACACATCACATTTTTCCAGTGCAAACTGACCCTTTTTTAGAAATGTTCCTAGCTCTGGATTTTGAACCCTACTCAGCCGGCACCTAGGGAAACCTAGCAAACCTATACATTTTTTAAAACTAGACTCCCAGGGAAATCTAGGATGGGGTGACTTGTGTGGCTCTCACCAGCTTCTGTTACACAGAATCCCTTGCAAACCTCAAACTTTGTAAAAAACACATTTTCCGCATATTTCTGTGGTGGAAAGTTCTGCAATGTGCGTGGATCCACAAACTTCCACCCACTCGCATTCCCCCACGTCTCCCAATAAAAATGATACCTCACTTGTGTGGGTAGGCCTAGTGCCCGCGACAGGAAACAGCCCAAAACGCAACGTGGACACATCACATTTTTCCAGTGAAAACTGACAATTTTTTTGCAATGTGCCTAGCTGTTGATTTTGGATCCATGCAAGCCGTACCTCCCTGGACTCCCTCGGGTGTCTAGTTTTCAGAAATGTCTGGGTTTGGTAGGTTTCCCTGGATGGCCGCCGAGCCTGGGGCCATAAACCCAGGTGACCCCACCTTGCAAAACCAGGTCGTGTTGTGATAGGTAATTTTGATGTCTCCACAATATGTTTTGGGCCCTTGACTGTCGCGGGCACTTGGCCCACCCACACAAGTGAGGTAAAAATGTTATCCGGGGAACGCTGGGTGGTGGGAAATTTGTCTCAAGCTGGTGATCCCACAACTTTCCCACACAGAAATGTGAGAAGAATGTGACTTTTTTCAGCTAAATTTGAGGTTTGCAGGGGAATCTGGGTAGAAAAACGTTGAGGGGTCCATGCAGGCCATACCTCCGTGGACTCCCCCGGGTGTCTAGTTTTCAGAAATTTCTGGGTTCGGTAGGTTTCCCTAGATGGCCGCCGAGCCTGGGGCCAGTAACCCAGGTGACTCCCGCCCCTTTGCAAAACCAGGTCATTTTGTGATAGTTAATTTTGATGTCTCCACAATACGTTTTGGGCCTGTGCCTGTCGCGAGTACATGGCCCTCCCACACAAGTGAGGTACCATTTTTATCGGGAGACCTGGGGTAACGCTGGGTGGTAGGACATTTCTGTCAGCCCAATGATCCCACATTTGTCCCACACAAACGTGAGAAAAATGTGTTTTTTTCAGCTAAATTTTAAGTTTACAGTGGATTCTGGGCAGGAAAACATTGGGGGACCCACGTAAGCCATACCTCCCTAGACTCGCTCGGGTGTCTAGTTTTAAGAAATGTATGGGTTTGGTAGGTTTCGCTAGTTGGCCGCCAAGTCCGAGGCCAAAAACCCATGTGACCTCCCTTGCAAAACCAGGTTGTTTTGTGGTAGGTAATTTTGATGTCTCCACAATACGTTTTGTGCCCTTGCCTGTCACGGGTACATAGGCCACTCACACAAGTGAGGTACCAATTTTTTTCGGGAGACCTGGGGGAACGCTGGGTGGTAAGAAAATTCTGGTTTTTCTGATACGAGAAGATTATGACACAGTAATGCAAGGAAAATGTGTGACTATAGTCACATTTTGAAGTTTGCATAGCATTGTGAGTAAAAAAGGTTGTTGGGATCCATGAGAGGCACACCACCCAGTACTCCCCATTTTTTTTAGTTTACAAAAATATCTAAACTTGGTAGATTTTCCCTAGAGACAAACAACACCTTAGCACAGAAAGACATACAAGATACATATGACTGCCTATCCATCTGTTCCTCAAGTACATACACATACTGGTTGAATTTGGCACGAGGGTGAGTGAGAGGTTCAAAATGTATATTTTATTAACAAGAGATTTCACAAAAAGGAAATGCACTGTTAATAATTAAAAAGTTAAAAACCTGAACCAATGACTCACAGCTCGTGAGCTGTAAAGCCACGGCAAGGCACCAACCCTTTTTACAGGCAATTCACACACCTTTCATACTTGACACACACGTTCACATCACCAGCTGCGGGCCCAGCACATTACAACACTCACATCAATAGACAATGTAGAGACAATGTACACCCTGGCAGAGAAAGACAGATATTTCTTCAAAGCTAACTATTCCTTAAGTACACACACATACTGGTTGGATTTGGCACGAGAGTGAGTGAAGGTTCAGAGCGTTAAATTTTATTAACAAGAGATTTCACAAAAAGGAAATGCACTGTTAATTATTAAAAGGTTAAAAACCGAACCAATGACTCACAGCTCTTGAGCTGTACAGCCACGGCAAGGCACCAACCTCTTTACAGGCCATTCACACACATTTCATACGTGACACACACAAGACCATTCACACCGCCAGCCGCGGGTCCCGCACATTACAACACACACATCAACAGACAGCACCATTCAAGGGCCCATCACTTTCATACACCCACATGACTGACACAGCAATTACACCGGCTGGCGGTTGACGTAGTGTGTGCAGTGGCGTTTGGCTAGCATTATGTGTAATGAACAGCAGCAAGTCACTATTCACATTCCACCAGCCAAGCGCCAGCCCACGCACACTGCCAGTCAAGCGACAGACAACGCACACCGCCAGCCTAATGCCAGTTCACGCACCGCCAGCCAAGCGCCAGCCCATGCACACGACCAGTCAAGTGCCAGTCCACGCACACCGCTAGCCAAATGCCATCCACGCACACCGCCAGCCAAGCGCCAGTCCACGCACACGCCAGCCAAGCGCCAGTCCACGCACACCGCCAGCCAAGCGCCAGTTCACGCACACCGCCAGCCAAGCACCAGTACATGTACACCGCCATTCCAAACGCCAGTTCATGCACACCGTCATCAAATTTTTTTTAACAAGAAAGAAAACACAAACCAATTGGAACTAGATAGAAAACTATAACTACAAACACAACAGTGGTTACTAAATACATCATTCCAATGCCAACCATGAAACAGAACTACAAATATAAAACAATACAGATCAGGCAGTTCACTATTAGACTCACGATTACTCCCAAAAACTCTTTTGAGTGTGATACAATCTGAAACATGTGGGCACACACAGCCCAGGATTAGAAGGACAATCAGCTCAGTGCATACGGCTCTCCTTCCGCATACCTCTTCGCAAACAGACTCTATATCTCTCACAGGGATTGTTTTTTTGGGCGTGGGAGGAATTAAATCGGGAAAGTGGCGATCTTTCAATCTAGTCACATCCTCCACCACTCCAACTCTAGGAACACGTGCCTGTTCCACTACAACTAGGCTGCCTATCACAGACTCCTGAAACTGAACAAAAGTCATCCTTGATGCTGGAGAACACTCCTTGAACCCAACAAAAGCATTAAAAGATGCTAATTTGAAGAGATGAATGGTCAACTTCTTATACCAAATGTAAGACTTACGAACAGAAGTGTAGGGTTCCAACCTCTGATCTACTCTATCTACACCACCCATGTGCTTATTGTAGTCTACAATCCACACAGGTTTGCGCACTTCAGCATCCTGACCCCAAACAGTCACAGGTGAAGTACTTTCATCATGGATGGTAGTCAGCGTGTAGACATCCCTCCTGTCCACAAATTTCACAGCTAGCAGTTCATCACTACGCAAGACACTGCACTGTCCCCTCTGGACCTTTTTGCAAACAAGCTCTTTTGGGTAACCTTAACGGTTATAGCAGATTGTGCCACAAGCAAGAGCGTCCACTTTGAACAATTTCTTTAAACAATTGCACAGCAGTGTAGAAGTAATCTAGGTACAAATGGGGACCTTTGGTAAAAACTCCTCTAGCAAGTTCCCACACAATTTTCTCTGAAACTCCTAAAGTGGATGGACAACCAGGGGGGTCAATAGTGGAATCCCTACCAGTATACACCCGGTAATTATAGACATATCCTGTCCTACTCTCAGACAACATATACATCTTAATTCCAATACGTGCCCTCTTGCTTGGAATGTACTGCCAAAAAACCAAACGGCCCTTGAACAGGACCAAAGACTCATCAACAGCTATTTCTTTCCCTGGAGTATAGATCTCTGAAAATCGATCTACAAAGTGATCAAGGACAGGCCGAACCTTAAAAAGGCGGTCACAGTCAGGGTGATCTTGTGGCAACGCCGAAGCATTATCAACAAAATGCAGCATCCGAAGCAAAAGTAAATACCGATCACGACTCACAATTGCAGGAAATATGGCTGTTGCCATCAAGGGACTGGTAGACCAATATGAAGCCAGGGACAGCTTCCTTATCAAGCCTATCAAAAAAGTTAAACCCAAAAACTTCTTCATCTCATCCAGATTTGTGGGAGTCCACCGGCTAGCTCTAGAGCGGGGTCTAAGTCTGGCACTGTTATCCCTCAAATACTGTTCAGCATACAAATTAGTCGGCTGACCAATCTCAGCCAAAAATACATCATCCATAAACAACTGAAAAACTGTATAGGCAAAATGAAATTCAAAATTCACCCTACACCCTGCATCACCACTAAAGGCAGGCAACACCAGCTGCACCATGTTTGGATCAACCCAGAGTCCAGCACTTCCCATGGGAAGCCTTGCAGCCCCAGGCTGCAATCCAGATGCCTCTTGCTGCACCATCGACACATCAGTGACCTCCTCTAAAACAGGCACTTCATCCACATTGAGAGTAGCTTCATCCTCACTGAGAGTAGCTTCATCATCAGATGATTTCTCGTGGACAGAAAACTCACTGCCAGAATCTTGCACTTCCTCCTTGCCTCAGACGAAAGTATGACATTACAACGCAAACTATTAGAACGCATACCTTTACAACACGGTCAATACAATGCAGCTTCCATTACAACGCATGCCACTACAACGCAAGCCATTACAACGCATATTCCATTACAACAAAAATTACTATTCTAACACCGCCAGGTGCTTACCTCAGGGAAGGTGCTGGTCAGTCAGGGACATGCGTTGTAATGGCATGCGATGTTATGGATCCTGCGTTGTATTGACCGCGTTGTAAAGGCATTGCGTTGTAATGCCTGTGTTGTAATGGATGTTTCCCCCCTCAGACACACTGTCAGGCTCATAATCATGGTCAGAGGAAGATTCAAAAAGCATACCAACCACCTGCTGAGCAGTAATTCTACGGCTAGCCATAATCTTTACTAATAAAGGTAACTTGTCAAACAAGTCAACAACAACAAAAACGTTGTAAAATAAGTAATAAACAAAATGTGGCTTTATCACAAAGACCTATATACTCCAAAACTATACCACTCACTTGCCAGAAACAGCTAGACTCACCACCACCTACTCTGCACAGACACAGCAAGGACCAACAATATCCCACTAAAAAAGAAAAGAAAATTACACATAAGACAATGCAATACACATTGTACACAAATACAAAAAGAATTTCACGCTCAATCATAAACTAAATATGCTGATATTATGACACCACTTACAAAAAAATCATTCATGCATGACAATAATACTCATTTGGAGTAAACACAACAAAAATGTTTTTCTTACCAAATACATGGAACTACGCAAACTGCAGATCAACCACTGCCAAAACCGCAAACAAGAATCAAAAGCTTTGCACTAGAATAAAAAGGAGAAATACAACATTACAATCAATTCAATTCAGCTTTATTCGGTTAAAAAAATACAACCATAAAAGCATTTTGAAAATAGTCTCCTCATAATAGATCAAATAACCAATACCGTAAAACACATAAAACATAATATGAATTTTAAAAATATTCTAAAAATGAGTCAACATGATACGTCAATTATACAGTACATGGGATGATTTACACATAGATATCTTACAGTAGTTTCAATAAGAAACAAATATCACAATAACATGCAAATAATGCACCAGTCCACACACAATCCACCAGCCAAGCTGGGGGGCAGGTGGGCCTTAAAGCATAAGGCCGACCTGCCCCCAAGGAGGGCAGAAACAGCCAAAATAATCACCCCCTAAAGGCGAACGACCCTTGCCCAAGGGGCAGCTCCCCCAATCGCAGAAATAGATTTTGACACAAGCCCTGGTGTCTAGTGGCTTCTGTTCCTCTTGGGGGCAGATGGGCCAAAAAATATAAGGCCAATCTGCCCCCAAGGGAGGCAAAAACAGCCAAAATATTCACCCCTTTAAAAGGGGAGCGACCCTTGCCTAAGGTGCCCCTCCCCAACAACAACATTTAAAAAACCCTGGTGTCCAGTGGCTTATGCCCCCCTTGGGGACAGATGGGCCTAAAAACATATGGCCGATTTGCCCCCAAAGGGTGCAGAAACAGCCACAATGATCAACCCATAAAGAGGAGCGACCCTTGCCCAAAGGGCCGCTCCCCAACAACAAGATCAAAAAAATCCCTGGTGTCTAATGGCTTGCCTAAAAACATATGGCCGATCTGCCCTCAAAGGTGGCAGAAACTGCCACAATGATCACCCCATAAAGGGGAGAGACCCTTGCCCAAGGGGCCGCTCCCCAACAACAACATAAAAAAAATCCCTGGTCTCTAATGGCTTCTGCCCCCGGGGCATATGGGCCTAAAAACATAAGGCCGATCTGCCACCAAGGGGGTAGGAACAGCCAAAATAATCACCCCCATAAAGGGGAGCTCCCCGACATCAAAAATAAAAATAAAAATAAAACCCTGGTGGCCTAGTGGGGCACACAAAATTAAAAATAATCTGCCGATCTGCCCCCCAGGGGGCAGAAACGGCCAAAATAATTGCTCCTCTAAGGGGAGCAACCCTTGCCCAAGGGGCCGCTCCCCGCAAACACAAAACTGAATTAACAAATCCCTGGTGGCCTAGTGGGGCACACAAAATAATCAGGCGATCTGCCCACCAGGTGGGTAGAAACAGTGAAAATAATTGCTCCCCAAGGGGGAGCTACCCTTGCTCAAGGGGCCGCTCCCCGAAAACATGAAATTGATTAAAAAAAAATCCCTGGTGTCTAGTGGGCATTCCTGCTGCACGATCGCACCCCATGTGCGATCGTGCAGCAGGAATGCTCAAAGAGACATCGGAGGAAAGGAAAAGCCTTCCTTTCCTCCGATGCCTCTTTGTTTAAAACCCTTCCACCCTTCCCAGGGAGAAACTTACCTGTTTCTCCTGGAGGCGCTAGACGCAAATGGCTTCCAGCGTGCCTTGGTGCCTCTAATGACGTCGGCGAGCAGTGCGCGCTGACGTCATTAGAGACGTAGAGGGAGGGTGCAGGGGAAGCAAAAGGGCTTCCGCTGCCATCCTTGGTGGGGGCCCGTTGATGGGCGGCCCATGGGGGGAGCACCTTCCTTGTGGGTGGGTGCTAGGAAGGCCGGGAGCCGTCCAATGCACATGCCCACCGTGACGTCAGACGGCTCCCGTCCGTCCGACGCACGCAGCGGGTTAAAGGCCCACGTATTACATTGTCCTCAGTGTATTCCAATGTTGATGACGACATTCTTGGAGCCTCCACCGGATGCTTCAGCCCCTGTTGGAACGGACAGCGGCTCTGCAACAAGCACGCAGGTATCGAGTGTTTCCTCAGCGGCTGCTGCGGGAACTGAAGATGAGCACCTTTGCTCCATTGCCCTGATACAAGAGGTGTTACAGTGACCGTCATCTGCGGATGCAAGCAACGGTGATGTTGCGTCTTCCACACGGGGCACATAAACATTTGCCTCTCCGTGTGATGGGAACAATTCAGCCTTTTTCCAAAACAACCAAATTGGAAGGCTAAACATCGCTTTGTTTTCTCTTTTTCTTCCGCTCTCTCTGAGCACCATGGCTTTCGGAGTGCTCAGTCAGTCTGATCATATATTGACTTTTTTTAATAGACCTGTAGAGCTTTTTGAATTTTAATAGCATTGTTTTTACATATACCATGTTTTTAGATGTTTTTAAACACTGATTTTTCTGAAAATGTTTTTATTCTTTTATCAGGCATATTTAAGCATTAGTTGACCTTATCGACCTTCAGATGGAGAGTAGGTGTTATGTAATCCAATGTACCCCAATATAGGCCCAGGTAGCTACATGACCTTTTACCTACATTTGTCCTACCTTATTCTGCATAACGGTTCTAGCACTGACCTTTTACCCAGTTATGTGCTGAATAAATGTCGATCACTTTCTTGGAAACTAGCCTCATTTATTATGCATGAGGATTCTTAGAAAAGTCCCCTGCACATGACGTACATCACAGCATGAACACACTCTGCGTAAAAGTCATGGTCATCTTCATCCTAGGGCAAAAGAACTACTTTGCATAATTGCAGGTATTGATTTAGGCTCATTTGCATAATCGTACTCACAACACACCGATTGTGTAAGGAACCCTGAGGCTATCTTTATGGTATAAAAGACCCATACCAACACTAGATAGGAAGAGGGGATACTTCCACGCTGACACAAGACACTGGGGTCCCGGCCTGCAGAAGCTCTAGCACACAGTGGTCTGACATCCCTTGCGGGGTGTCCAACTTGAAACCAAGACGTGGTCCTTCGTTCTTTCCCATCAGGTAATGGGGTTGGCTTTTTCCTAGGGAATTCTTAGCTCTACACCCACATAAATGCTAGGTACACTTAGGTACACTTGGTAGGGTTTGCATTGTAGGAGTACACTTGATTACTGCTATGTATCTATATGCCTACATATATTCACTGTTTTAGCACCATTGTAGAATTCTACCTTTTATTTACTCTGTTGGTGCTTGTAATCTTATACATCTGTTTCTTTCTAATGATTGTCGTAGCAAACATGTTTTATACTAGAATGACGCTGGTTGAATAAATGCTTATTGAAAACGTCCTCATTGTTTATTCTGTGTATCTCGTTGAGACCAAGTGAGCACGAGTGACTGAGCGAAAAGTACTGTACTGTTTCCACGATCCCTGAAGGATCAAGGGTTGTCATGTTCGATAGCTGCCATAAACATTTCGCTCCTTGGTAAGGTTAGGGGGCTTATGGTAGCACTGTGAGCTAGCTGGTCTAAAGGCTAACATATCCTTTGGGGGTGTCTGGAATCAGTCTGGACACCAATCCCTTAGTTTATGTTGTCTAAAGAAGCAGATCCTAAGTATTATTAGGAACTACATGACAGTTAGACATCTCGTAATTGACTAGATGTCCACTATATGTATAACCAGGCTGACCGCACTTACAAAGCAGAGAGAATCGACTCCTGGGTTTGTAGGGGGTGCCCTGCTCATGCAGAGCACCCTCACACGTATAACCAAGCACCCTGCTTGGTTAGTATAAGACCCGATTGAAAGGTCTGTCTTAGGGTTGACTTATAGGTTTTAAGTGCAGTGACCTCAGATATAAGGAAACATATCTGTTGTGAGTGGTGCTAGCACCAGCTCACACAGGCTGCAATGGCAGGCCTATGGTCACAGTTTGAGTGGTCTCTTGTGGGTGGAATAATACATGGTACAGCCAATGGGAGTCCTCTGGGGTACCTTAGTACCATATACTAGGGACTTAGAAGGGTACACCAGTAGCCAATTACGAAGGTACCAAAGTACTTGCCATAGTCCAATTTAGGGAGAGAGCACAGTAACTGGGGTCCTGATTAGCAAGATCCCAGTCAGACTAGTCAGGAAACAGATTGACACCAGCAAAAAGTGGGGGCGAACCATGAAAGCAGATCCTACTTTCCTACAAGGACCATATCCCAATGCATTAAAATTTGTTATGCTTTCACGAAGAAACAGCCTCTTGAAGCCCTCAGAGCTCATTCAACCACAGCTAAGGTAGCCCCAACGGCTCTTCAGTGTGGTGTCCCGGCTGCTACATGGGCATCCCTGCACACGTTTGCCAAGCATTATTGCCTGGCTAATCAGGTGCGTAGGGAAGGCCTCTTCGGCCGCTTGGTACTATAGGACTTTCTGGTTTAAAACTTTTCTGCAGTCCCTCCTCTGGGGATGGTATTGCTTGGGTAACTGTTCTAAGGTAAGGAATCTGCAGCTTGATGTCTCTATCAGATGGACAAGTTACTTACCTTCTGTAACGCCTTATCTGGTAGAGACATGATCTAGCCGCAGATTTCTTACCGACCCACCCATTCTCCCAGCACTGTGGATAAGTTCTTCATGTCAGGGCAGTTCCCTTTCAGGGCCCTAGTTGTTTTAACACACCGCTGTCAGTTAACTCCGTGATTCCACGCTTCTGGCGTGGAAAGTCGTGAAAAGTAGTGACGTCAGCGCGCTGAGGTGGAGCCTATATAGACGACACGGATGTCACAATAATGAGCTTGACGCCTATGACGTCACGCGGAGTCAACCAACGCTACCTACCGTCGTGCAGGTGTACTGCTAAGAAAAATCTTCTGGATCCAGCCTGACGCCTGGAAGTTCTAAGGTTAAGGAATCTGTGGCTAGATCATGTCTCTGCCAGATAAGGCGTTACCGAAGGTAAGAAACTTGTCCGGCACAACTCATGGTGCAGTTCACTCTGATTTTCAGCACTGCTCGCGGTACCAGCGCTAAATTGCAGTGCGAGGAGCGCAAGCTGCATATTTTTTTGCCATTGGAGGAATTCCACAGAATCTCGCAAGTTTTTCTGTAACTCTGCAGAATTCCGCAAAGTGAAACTCCATGAGTTCTGCCCACCCCCTATTCTTTGGGCTATCCTTGATCTGAAACGCACCTTGGAAGCAAAGATAAACAGGGTGTGAATTAATGTCGACCATCTTCATGTGGGTCACAAAAAATTAGTTGAAAGTGTTGAAAACAATAACTTTGTGCTCACAGCCATACACCCAACAGTGAAGGAAGTACAAACCAAGTTGCAGAATCTAAAGGCAGAAGTGAAGGAGCTTAAACTGAGGGCAGAAGATATGGAAGGGCTCTTTAAGCGCAACAATATGAGGGTCATTGGCATGCCAGAGCATTCCAAGTGTCCGAATATGGATCTGTTGAAGGAATGGTTAGTGGACACAGTTCTCACCGCAAGGGTTCAAAAGTTCTTTTCAATTCAGTGGGCACACAGGATGCCAGGCTGTCTGCCACCAGCAGGGGCAGCGCCACATTCGATATTGGCCATGTTGCTCAGCCATAGAGACAGAGACTTAATTCTTCAAGTATCCAGAGCAAAAGGCCTTTGGACCCTGAACTATAATACAATCAGCATTTAACCTGATTATATATCTGAAGTACAGAAGAAACTTTGATATTTTATTAATATTAAACAACAGTTGCACTAAATGGGTCTGAAACATACCTTCCCATACCCAGTGAAACTCAACGTAGTGGAGAGCAGTGAACCATTTACTTCCAATTTTAAAATGAGGCCATGAACTGGCTCCAGTTGAAAGGAGTACCTATCCCACCAGAGAAAGGCACCTCTGACCACAGTAGGGACAGTGGTGCCCCAGAAGGAGTCGCATCGGGAGAGCATGGGGGCGGCCCATGGATGTACAGGCATCCGCTGAGAGCACAAGCAGTGGCGGATATTCTGTTGGAAAGAATCACCCGAAATGATGCACTGACACCTGAATACGCAGCAGAGTGGGGTCTGGGACATACTAACTTGAGTAATTCAGACATATAGTTGAACGACAGTCCCAATTTGACAACTAGAATCACTGAAGCTCTTATCTAATGTGCCACATGCTTCTTGACTGTTGTAGTGGATGGGATCACTGGAACCAAATTGCTGTGTATTCGATTTTTCCTTAAGTGGGGTCCACTGCTAACATTGGTGGGAACATTAGGGGGAACATAGCAGAAGATTAAAATGCATGGGTCAGGCCCCTAGTATCCATCAAAGGCACAAATACCTATATTTATGTCTGGTTATTGTTGCAAATTACTTTTTCATTATGGCAAACAACGTGTTCCACTCTTAGCCTGGGCGTGGGTGTTTTGGTCAATCAATCAATCAATCAACCAATCAACTTTATTCGGTTTCAGCATATAAAACCATAAAAGTTATCAATACATAAAACAAATTCATACAATAATAACACATTTCATCATACAATTAACTAGATTCCACCAGGGTCTAAAATAATTTGAAGCCAGAGGTACAAAATTAGACACATGTTTCCTAGACCCTCGAATAAGAACTCGAGCAATTAAAAGGGTGGGTCTCAAAGCCTTGTCTAATATATATATATCGTCAGAGTAAAAATAAACCCTGACCAGTACTAGCATTTAATCAAGGCAAGCCCTGGCCTTCACCGCAGATTTCAGGAAGCTAAGAACAAAAAGAATACATTCTTCATACAACAGTTGCAAATGGATAAGAGCTGGACGGGCCTGCTTAAAATTCAACCTCTTTAAAATAGGGACGATAAAAGTTTTCCGGGGGACCTCTTAAAATTTGCAAAATAATATGAAGTGTAGCAGATCCTGTGGAGACTAATCGTCGCAGCCACAGGGTGCGAACAACTGTCCTCTTCTACTCCCCCTCGGCATAGCCAACAAAAAATGAAAAAAGTCCAGGCGAAACCGGGTCAATAAGAAACGTTCATATGTACTAAAAGACCCCAGGAGATATGGCTCGGATGATAGTGTTGTTTTCAACATTAAAAATTTACGGACACTAGGTTTTCTCAGTTTCATCTCTTCCCTCTCTAGTTTCCTTAAAGTGCTAAAAGACTCCCTTATCATCCCCACATCCTTTTTAGTTACAGATTCGGGATTGATGTACAATTCAGCCCTTCCTCAGTTTTCAAAGCTGCTCTTAATATATCTGAGCCGAGGTATGTGGAGGGCATGATCTATGGTCATGCACTCTTTCAATATCAGTTGACTCAATGATGATCCTTCGCTCAGCCAGATTTTCATCCAGAGAGTTAGAGGGCGGAGGGCCAATATGTCACTTAGGTAAGGCACCCCCAATTCTTCGTGTACCACTATATTGGACGTACCACGAGGGACGCCTAATAAAGCGCTTCAGGAATGCATTCTCAGCTACTTGTAGGTCATCTATGGTAACATGCCCCCATATTCCGCTACCATAAGAGACCATCGCGACACTCTTGGCCTGATAGATCTTTAAAAGCGTTGCGATCGGTCTCTTAACTAGTTTCGATGCAAAATTAAAAATAGCCGCATTCACACGCACCAGGTCTCCCCTTTTTCTCTGTTTAAGAGGGCCCCATTTCATCTGCTCGTCCATTATGACCCCCAGGTACGAGAAAACATCGGTGCGGGGAACCTGAGCAGATCCTACCCTGAATTGAAAAGACTTTTTTGGGCAAAAACCCACCTGCATGACATATGATTTAGAGTCATTTATAGATAGGTCCCGATCCGACATAAAGGCGGAGAAAGCATCAAGAAGAGTTTGTAGCCCCCTGGCGGTCCTAGATATAAGAACCGCATCATCCGCGTATAATAGAACTGGCAGACCGCGACGACCTACCTGCGGATAATCTACCCCTGTCTTCAATAGGGCTTTATCCAGATCGTTAATGTATAGGTTAAACAAGAAGGGGGCTAGGATACACCCTTGGCGTACTCCTCTCCTTATGTGGAAATTTACGCGAGATTCTTAACTCCTGCGAAAATCTAACATGGGCCTTAGTTGCACGGTGAAGATCTTCTAAAAAGTCCTGGTCCTGGTTCTGAGTTAACGGCTACCCCTCCTATTGGTTCAAGGCGTTTGAGGTCAGATAGACCCTTTTCGATCGAGGTCAAAGGTTGGATTAACAGACCCAGTCCAACAAAGTCTTCATAGAGTCTTGAAAAGATTCCAAAAATCCCATCAAGTCTGCCTTGGTCAGTGCTTGAGCAGTAGGTGGCTCTTGGGGTGTCAGGTTAAGTCTTGATCTTTTCGCCTTACCCCCCGTTGTCTGGGTCTTTCTTTTTGTGCCTGTCCCTAGACTGAGAGGCTCAGCCACTGTTGATCTCCTTCGCGTAGTAAAACCGGCAGCTTTTAAATTACCCGGATGCTCGCTAGAGGTGACTGCCGCATGCCCTTGGCTTAAAGGTGCTTTACCAGCCCTCTGATTGTTGATCATGATGGCAGGAGAAAGGGGTAACTGTTGGGCTATTGGTTGACTATTTAACCCGATCAGATCCTGCACAGCCTCTTGTAACCCAGGGTTATTTAAAGAATCCTCAGCGCTGGCCAAAGACGATTGTGTATCTGCGAGCATAAGGGACGGAGCAATAACAGGGGACCTAGAAAGGCGTCGGTTCACCAACTCAATCTCCTTATCCAGCACTGCTGCGGCTCACTGCAGAAACGAGTCCATGGTTACCACCTAGGCTGTAGTACCTAGTGGGACCCTCCCACGGGCTAAGGTCACCTTGCACTTCCCCATGTTGTACCCAGATCAGCGTGCTAAAGTCCCAACAAGCAGGCAAAATCTATAGCTGATTGCCTCCTTATACTGAGGAATGTAACCAAGATGGTCAAAGTACAGGGTCCCTCAGCTTACAAACACCCTACAAACACCATACACGATGCCAATGTCAATAAGTTTGGAATGAGGCAAACTGCCTTCCTACCTGTTCCTCTGCCTTAATCACTGTAGGTGGGACTGTAGGAAGCTCGATTTTGCTATATCAGGACACCAAGACGTTATCCTAGATGTAATGAAAGGTGAACATCCAAAATTCAAGAACAGCCAAGAGGGTAGGCCCAGCCCAGCCTCCTCCGGTCTCGGACGGGCTGCGGGAGCCCTGGCCTGGCTTTAAACGCCTCCTGGCACGTAGGGTGTAAGTTGGCGGCGTGCTCGCCGCATGGCAGCCTGGGGATTGTGGTCCCTACTCCCCCCGGTCACACTGGCATGTAGGCAGCAAAGCAGAAGAAAGTACGGGCTGTTTGGGTCATTGCTATTGTTATCGTCGTTGTTGGGCCAAAGTTACATATAGCATTATAGTGGATCGACCAATATAAATAGACTGACGTGCCTGGGTCCAGCGCAGATGTACGTTTTAAAGAAATTGAGTGACAAACATGATGGATTCCAGCAAAGGAATATCCACTAGATAACATACTGACAACGAACATAAGGTGGATAGCCGCGCCCATGAAGAGATATAGAATCCATATATACCTCAGGCGCAGACACACACATATAGCATGTTTACAAGAAACACTTATTAAGGGCGGAACTCCAAAAGCTGACTGTAGGAGGCTGGCTTAGTATATGGTGCACACTTATTCCAATGGTGCAGCCTGCACTAATCCAGGAAACCCTTATGGTGGTTTTAGAGGTCTTTGATAACCATAGAAAGCTCTCAAAGTGGTAGCTGTGGAGAGCAGCCTTCAGGATTATCTTGAAAGAGTGTTAAGCAGCTTGTTTTACCAGTTTAACCTTAAGTTGTAAGTTAAATGAAAAAGACCCACACAGTGTGCATATAAAAATACTTGTATTTATTACACAACACTCACTATCACATTGGTGTATCTCCTACCTGGAGATATCAACACAATGCACAAAGTACTTCAAATGCAATCAGGTAAATAAGCACAAAAACAGTGGCCTCCAGGGGGAGACCAAAACCATATACTAAACAAGCATTTTCCAATGCAATAGGTCTCGCATTTGTGAAAGTTTGAGCTATTGGCATTGTAAATGAGAATTCCTTTTATTTGTGTGTTTTGAAAACCTGCAAGCGGTGCGTAAACACGCACTTTGTACTTATAGTCGTTGCTTACGAGAAGCTAGGCTGGCAGTAACTGCACCTTTTTTACTGCCAGCCTTGCTTCTCGTAAGCAAGGGCTATAAGTACAAAGTGCGTGTTTACACACTGCTTGCAGGTTTTTAAAACATATGAATAAAAAGCATTGCTATTTATAATGCCAATAGCTTAAACTCTTGCAAATGTGAGACCTATTGCATTGCAAGTGTTTGTTATATTTACTGATCCAAGTTTGCGTATGCTACTTGAATTGGTTAAAAAAAAAAAAGGGAAAATACACTTGCGCAAAAACACTTGTAATGAGGAAAGGCCCAGTGACAAATGGCAGCTGCCAAGATCTCCCAACAGAAAACAAAATGACCATTTTATTTAATTGTACCTCTAAGTGTGGGAGAGCAACAAAAAAGACGGTGGGAAGAGGGTCGGGTGGAAAATATACTTGCTTTGACCGAGAACAGGCCTTATTTTTATAAACTCTGGATTACAGGGTAATGGGAATGGTAAGAGGCAATAACGGAGAGCATGCTTGAGCCTCGTGGTGGGAATCATTTCAGTGGCATGAAAGGACAGGGCAATTTGTGAGTGGTTGTGTCCGTGCGGGCACCCTGTATATGTCTTTTTCGTAAGTTCCACATCACCATATCTTAAATGTTGAGTTATGTTTTAAAAAAAAAAAAAAGATATTGTCAGCAAGTCTTGTGTTATATTTTTTCAGTAGACTGCTTCTTCTGCTGCGAAAATTATTTATTTCTTTACTTCAACTGTATGTGTTGTTCTCCTCAAAATAGCAGTACTAAAAGAAACGTAAGTAGATTTGTTAATTTTTTTATCTACTGTATTTTTAGGGTTTTAAATTGAGGGTAGGAAAAGACACTATTCAACTTCACTTTTCGCTACGGCTAAATAGTTCACATATTATTTAGTACACAAACGAATACTAAAAGACACTGTCTGGTGCCCCTACAAAAAAAGGAAGATACATTTGCGCAAAAACATTCTTGTAATGTGGAAATGCCCAGTGGCAAATGGCAGCTGCTAAGACCTCCCAACAGAACATTTTATTTAATGTGCCACTAGGTGTGGGAGAGCAACACAGGAAATGGTGGGGGGAACAATGGGTAGTTGGCGGGGTAAGGAAGCAACCAAGGTGCTTGAGACTGACCAGCTGCACGAAGAGGATGAAACTGGTAGCAGAACTATAAACACTGTAACATGGTACCTGTAACACGGTCCCTGGAAGATGTACTTAGAACAAAGAATACTTGTGAACGTGCTCGGATTAAGTTTTATTTAAGTGAACTTTAGGTGAGGAAACGCCAACCTCTGTTTTGATTAACCTTTCGGCGAAGTTACTGAACTTCTACCAGAGTATATCATAAGGATCGCTCGGGATTCCGTAAATCCTGGCAGGAGTACTCGGAAATGCAGGGCACTTCCTCAGAGCTGGATGAGGTGCAAGAGCTAGCGAACAGCGCACAGTAGAGAGGGTGTTGGGTTGGATGTGGTGGTTAATATAGGAAGTACTCAGGGCCTCGGACACTGTGTACCTCTCACATGTATCCAAGCTGAAACTGATTTTTCAAGAAGCAAGGAAAGGCGTCATATACGCGTAACACGCAATAAAGGTGTAGCGGAGAAGGCAGGGAGGGCGGAATATAGTGGTGATATATAAAAGCTGGCATGAATCGTTGTCTCACTTAGCCGAAACAATGTGATTTTTACACCTATGTTATGTTGCATAAGGTTAACGCTCTGCCTAGCTAGGCATTTCAAGTATTCTGTGTACACAAGTCATTATTCTGCAAAGTTTAGTTGATGTCGGATGCCAAATGATTTAATGCATCAGTGTCAAAATTTGTAAACTTGCTTATGTTGTCTGATTCAATACCTGAAATTTAAAAAAAATTCAATAAACAAATTTAAACAAAAAAATAAGGATCTCTCGGGGACCCAGTGGCCGAAGGAATGCAGTGCAGTTATCAAGACCGTTCAGGTACAGAAACCAAATAAATATTAATGCACAGGAAGTAATATAAAACAAGATGCGATTCGGGAGAGGGTTTGTACGTTCACATAACTTTTGTTTTAGAATAAAAATATCATAAGAAGGATCGCACCGGCACCCAGTGGGCAAAGGAATGCGGTGCAGTCATCAAGACCGACCGGGTATGCAAAGCACACAAAAAAATGCACAGGAAGGAACATGAATAAAAAAGCTGTGATCCAGGAGGTGATTATGCGCTGGTGCGTTCACGCAACGGATGCGATTGTAATAATGAAACAAAACACATGTTCCAATGGTTCCGATCTGGGGTGAAGGGCATCAGAAGAAAGAGTTCCCCCAAGGAACAGATGAACAGTGAAGGCGTAATGAAACTGTACTTGACCGGTGCTCCTTAGCCTTCAATAGAAGTAATGTGTTGCCTATTGGAACCAGTTAGGAGTCAGAAAAGCGACACAGTGATCAATGAATGGTAAGCAGCAGGTGGAAATAAAGTGGTTTTTTGAATATAGCAGGTCTAGCAGACAGCGCATGCGCGCTGTTGCTCGACCTAAAAAGAGGGATGTGACTGCAACTAGGAATGGGATTTGGACCAGGAGACTCAGAGGAGCTGGAGACACAAGGACCCACCCAAGGGAAGTACCCAGGAACCCCACGGAGGCTGCTTGCAGTGTGGAAACAACCGAGTGCCAATGAAAGTCAACGGGGAAGTCGCAGTTGCAGTTTTCAAGAAGAAGGACCCTTCCCAGAAGACCTCCAAGAATTCCAACGGAAGGTTGGAGAGCCACCCCACCCGTGGATGCCCCGGGAACCAGGTTACCTACTCCAGGGAAACCAGGTGCATAGGGGTGAAGAAATGTCAGACACCTCCGTAGACGTCACTGAAAGACGTAGAAGAAGATGCCTCTGGAGAAGACAGTGAAGGAGTACGGTAGAACCCAATTGTGGATTCGAGAAGTGAAGCGCCTGCAAGCAGAGAGGACAGAGTCTATGCCACTCAGAGGTGACCGGGGGCACAGAGACACAATGCCAACCGATGTCATGCGGTTCTAAAGAGTCAACAGTGATCTTTTTGCTACAGCTGTGAGGACCAGGCAACACTGAAGAAGCCCAGGAGCCGTGCATGAGCTCTCCCACGTTGAATTTCGGTGACTAGAGGTTCGGTGCCCGGTGGGAGCACCAACAAGCCTTGGTAGCTGCAACTGGATTGGAAAGCGAAGAAGGAGCAACATTGGGACCATCAAAGTCCAAGGGACCCACCAACAGCAGCAGAGGCAGAGCAGGCCCCAAGCAAGCAGGGGGGCCCACGGAAGAAGCAGTAGAAGACCCTCAGGAGGACCTATAGGCCAAAGTCAAAGGAGTTGCAAGAGGACCTCGAGCAGCTCACCCAAGACGAAGACTCACGGTGCAGAGGATGGTCTTGGAGGGAAGAGATGCTGGAGGCTGGAGCTTCTTGTAGCCCGAAGATCTCTGGAATGCAGAGCCAACAAGCCTTGGCAACGGCAAGCCGACGCTGTGCACAGGAGTTTGGTCCCAGCGGTTTGGAAGGGATACTGGCCTCATTATTGTAGAGAGGACAGCTCAGGCCTCGTGAGAGTTGTAGAAACTCCACCTGTGTTACTGGGCCTCGGGAAGTCCGTAGGAGGACAGGAGCAGCAGACCGGTCGGCTTGGTTCCGGTGCGTGCAGATGCAGGGGAGTGACTCCTTCACTCCAAGGGAGATTTCTTTGGGTGTCCTTGATGCTCACAGATCTGTTGAAGAACATGGCAGAAGCACAGACACAGATGATGAAGAGGACTTGCAGAACAGCGAGACCAGGAGCAGCAGGAGTTTCAGTTCCAGGCCAGTCCAACAAAGTCAAAGTGGCAAGACGATCGTTGTTTCAGGATTGAGGCTTGTCCCATGATGAATCTGAGGACCCTCCCACAGGTAAGCCCTTCTATACCCTAAGGAAAGGGTTTGGACGACTCTGGGTTCCCTACCAGAGGAGGAGCTGGACAGACGGGAGGATACTCTCATGTCCTTTGTGCAGTTTGATGCCAGAGCTGGAACTAAGGGCTCCCTGAACTGGCTCAAACTGGAGTATGAAAGGAGGTCACCAAATGTGTCCTTCAAAGCAGTCTGGTGGCGCTGGCAAGCACCCCCACCCCAGCCCAATTCACTAAGTCCTCTCTGGGAGGTGGTCACACCTCCCAGTGACAGGAAACCTATTCTACCTTCGCCTGCTTGAGCTTGGCTCAGCAGCAGGAGGGCAGAATCGAGTCTGTGGTCGGCAGCAGCACTAGCTTGCTGTCAGACCCTAAAAGGATGTTACTGGGAGTACAGGGGGAGTGCCCCAAGAAGCCCCTCAGTACATGGGATCATACTCCCATCACTGGAATGAGTGTTGGGGTATCATTCCAACATGTTTGATACCAAACATGACAGGGTTCGGTGTAGCCACTATATAGTTAGACATCTCGTAATGACTGATGTCCACTATATGTATCAAAATGTCTCACTTACAAAGCCTGAAGAATCGACTCTGGGGTTTGTAGGGGTGTCCTTCTCATGCAGGGGCACCCTCACACTTGTAACCAGGCATACTGCCCTCAGAACTGAAGCGTCTGCCATAGTGATGACCTATAGGTTTTAAGTGCAGTGATCTCAGATATAAGAAAATGTTTATCTGTTGTGAGAGGTGCTAGCATCAACTCACACAGGCTGCAATGGCAGGCCTGTAGTCGCAGGTTACATGGACCCCCATGGGTGGCACAGTACATGCTGCAGCCGAATCACTGACAAAATATCGACCTCACAAATATCGAGGTACAAAAATATCGTGACAAAAATATCGAAGTCAAGAATATCGACATCCTATCTACATCATGGCAAGTACAAAAATATCGGAAAAAATATATCGTTTTTTTAAAATGTAAAAAAAAAATGTAAAATAAAGTAAATAATACATATAATTAAAAGAAACAGTTAAAATTATTTAAAAATGTTTAAAAATAAAAACTGATACATATAATGTTAAAAAAATTAAACATATACATATAAAATATGATATACATACTTAATAATATTCATAAATAATTATTTTAATAACTTATAAATTGTTAAAACTATTTTATAAATTATAAATACAGACATACACATACAAAAATAATATTATTAAAAATTTTAAAAATATATTTAACAAATTAAAAAAATTACAATATTGTTAATTGTTGTAAAATAAATTATACACAACATTAAATAAAACAATACAGAAATATATTGGATAGAGGAGGGAAAACAATTACTATTCCCACTCCAAAAAGTGCAAAAGTAGGGAAAGTGTTGGATAGCGTAGGGGTAAAAATTACTATTCCCACTCCAAAGAGTGCAACAGTAGGGAAAGTGTTGGATAGCGAAAATATTAAAATGACTATTTCCACTCCAGTGAGTGCAACAGTAGGGAAAGTGTTGGATAGCGTAAGGGTAAAAAATACTATTCCCACTCCAGTGAGTGCAACAGTAGGGAAAGTGTTGGATAGCGTAGGGGAAAAAATTACTATTCCCACTCCAGTGAGTGCAACAGTAGGGAAAGTGTTGGATAGCGTACAGGTAAAAATTACTATTCCCACTCCAGAGAGTGCAACAGTAGGGAAAGTGTTGGATAGCGTAGGGGTAAAAATTACTATTCCCACTCCAGAGAGTGCAACAGTAGGGAAAGTGTTGGATAGCGTAGGGGTTAAAAATAACATACTTATCAATTAAATAATTGTTTTATTAAATAATGATTTATTAATAAATTAACAATAAATTAATTATAAATACCAATAAATAAAAATTTATAATTACATTAATAACATTAAATTACTTCCCACCCTATTCCCTAATAAACACAAACCCCACTGCACATAAAATTTAACACAATTAATATAATTATCAATTAATCAATTAATAAAAATGTATTAACAATTAATAATTAATTAACAATAAAATAATTATCAATACCAATAAATAATTAATAAAAATTAATTACCAATTAATAATTAATTAACAATAAATTGATTATCAATACCAAAAAATATTAATAAATAATTACTTAGTTATAATAAATTACTTCCCACCCTATTCCCCTATAACCACACAACCCGCTCCTAAACTAAATTAACACAATTAATATAGTTATCAATTAATTAATTAATAAAGATTAATTACCAATTAATAATTAATAAACAATAAATTAATTATCAATACCAAAAAAGAAAAATTATTATTTACTTTATTATAATTATTTTACTTCCCACCCTATTGCCCTATAAACCCACAACCCGCTCCAATAAAAAATGTATACAATTAATATAATTATCAATTAATCAATTAATAAAAATTACAAATTAATAATTAATTAACAATAAATTAAGTATCAATAACAATAACTAAAAATGTATAATTACTTAATTACAATTAAATTACTTCCCACCCTATTCCCCTATAAACCCACAACCCGCTACAGAACTAAAATGCAAAATTTAATTAAAAATAATTAATAATTTCTAAAAATTATGAATTCATTTACTATAATTAAATTACTTCCCACCCTATTCCCCTAGAAACCCACAACCCGCTACAGTACTAAAACACAAAAGGGCCGATTCCGATTCGGGCCGGAAAACGTACCGACCGACTCGGAGCCGGAATTTATTCCGACCGACACGTACCGGTGCAGCACGACCCAAAAAGTACGATGAAATGCGTGCAAAATCCGACCGACTCGTACGGAACACAATACGAACGACCGAACCGCGCGGAAAACAGCTATCCGGCCGGAAAAGCACGCGAATCGAACCGACCGACACGCACCAGGAAGAATCCCGAACGAAACGTACCCGCGAAATCCGCCCCGCCAAGTACGATGCAACGCGTGGAAAACACGACCGAGTCGCACGGAGCCCAAGCCGTACGACCGACACGCATACAAAACTGCGAGCCGAAGCAAACCAATACACCGCGACCGACGCGTACGCAGCACAGAAAACAGCACAAACACAGCGTGAACGAATCGGAGAAGCTCGCACGAGACAACTGCAGGGTCCGACTCGGTCAGAAGAACGTCTCCTACATGCACAAAAAGTACAAAGGGAAAAACACACAAAAAAAGGCCAAACAAGCAATTACAAAGCCAATAAATACTGGGGGGGGGAACAGGGAACAAAGACACACCCACAACTCCACCCATATAAAGGACACAAATCCCTACCATGATCCTTTGCAAATCCTAATTGCCTGCCAGCACTCAACAGACAGCAACCACACACCCACCCACAGCTCATCCATCACACAAGCCACACACCATCAGCACCTCAACAAATAGCACCCTCACATACACCCAGCAAAACACACACTCACACACCCTCACTTGCACACCAACACACACATCACTCACCACCACCACCCATCACCATGCCCCCGAGGAAGAATCCAAAGTTCCTAGATAGTGAATTGGAAGTCCTGGTAGATGAGATCCTCCGGGTAGAGCCACAGCTGTTTGGTACACTGGTCCAACAGACCCCCATGTCGCAGAAAACGAAGATGTGGGAGAGGATCGTCGACAGGGTGAACGCACAATCACCATGTTTGCGCACAAAGGAAGACATCCAGAACAGGTGGTATGACGTGCGCAGGAGGGTCAGGGACCGGCTTAAGAAGGACTACCTCTTGAGCCAACACACCGGCAGTGGCCCTCCTGCCAAACTAGTATACCTCAGGCCCTGGGAGGAGAAGGTGCGGGCCATCCTACCACCAGTCAGCGTATATGGACTAGAAGACATCCCAGAGCCTGGTGAGTACACAACAAATGTACACAATATTGTGCGACAATACACACACATCACTGTCAAGGGGAGAGTCAAACCATGCACCCTCAGCAAATACACACCAACCACAAGATAATCATCCCAAGATGTGTATGTCAGTCAGATAAACACAATACATGCCATTTCATAGTGATATGTAACTGTGTCATGACATGTACAAACCCAACAACAAACAGAGCTAGGCAGTGGCACAAATCTAACCAACAAACACAGTCAGATATGTAGCCACCACTACAACACCACCTCACAGGGAAGCTCACTGAAAGGAAGGAATTCTGTGTATGCTGATCAAGTCAGTATAGCCAATAGCATGATGGGAGTTGTAGTCACAGATATTGCCCACCCTCACAATACGCCCATCAACACCACTATGAACCATGCTCACATCACAGGGAGTGGAAAACAACTGACAAGATGGCTGACACTGGCTACTGCTGTGGGGAGCACAAGGCCCTGCTGGCAACTGTGCACCAACCAACAGCAGGACACCACTGACTGACATCCTGAAAGACAACTTCCACTCACTGCAATGCAAGCACGTTCTTTGGAGGGATAACTGGCTGGGTGGGAAAGAGGGCCGGATGTCAACCAAATACAACCAATGCAGACCATGTCCACAACCCAACATTCACATAGAAATGCCCAAATAATGCAGGACAATGTGCTACACCAATATCAACCCCTGACTGTGACAACTTAGGACAATGCAATGTACAGGCCCGCATCCAGAGGCACAGTCACAACTGTCAGGTGTGTCAACCATTGATGCCTGCAGAAACATAACATACATTGTCTGTGTCTCCCAAAAACAGGTGATGACGGGGACACAGCAGCTGAGGAGTCCCAGTCCCAGGCTCAAGAGGATACGGTGCTCACTGGCGTTGAACAGCCTCTGCCCTCCTCGGATGAAGATGACCAACCTGGCACCTCCGGTGGAGGTCATCATGCAGCACCAGCAGGACCACCAGCTGCACCCCCTGCACCCACCGCTCCAACAACTGTCACCACACATACCATCCCTGCCGACACGGACAGAACAAGGAGCACCACCACCACCAGCACAGGGACCCTGGACCAACAAGGGGCCATGGACACCACCACCACCATCAACCCCCAAGGGGGACCAGGGTCACCTGTGCGTGCCACCGCAGGCACTGCACGTGTCGGCAGGGGTGGTGGGAGGGGTGGGAGACAGAGGTCGCTGCCTGCAGAGGTGTCTGGTGTGCATGATGACCCACAACTGGCACGCATAGCTGATGCGTACCAGTCCAGCACCGCAGATTTCAGCCAGGTAGTGGGGCTCTTCACGGACATCAAACAGCAGCAGGCTGCCCATCATGCCCGCTTGGACTTAAACATGTCCCGCGTGGAGTCCAAGTGGGACACACTGCAAGAGATGACGGCGGTGCATCGGGACATATTACAATGCCTCCGCCAGATGACCAGCAACCAGTCAACACCTCCCTGTGTGCCAACAACATCTGGTGCTGAAACAACTGTCACTGCCACAGGGAGGGAGGATGACTCTGGCGGAGAGTCCCCTGCATCGCAGCAGCCTGCACTTGAGGGGCCCCCCCCAAAGAAGAGGGGTCGTCCGAGGAGGGGCAAGTGAGAGGTCGATGGCCATGTGCAACCCCCAGGAAGCCTGAACCTGTTCCGGATAATCAGCCTTTGTGCGCAAACTGTTCACCCTGTTGACTGCAACACTACTCCCACACGACATGGGGAGTACAAGTTGGACCAATGTCTCAGACAACTGTGGCCCCGATACAGGGGATTTTGGCTACCAGGACTTTCAATTCACCTAGGAACTTCTGATTGCAATCTAAATGTACAGCACTCACCATCCCGAGCACTATTCACACAAATGTATCACAATAAACACACTAATACACCATACTTGCCTCTGTTGTGATTCCAACGTGGTTACTGTCATGGGGATGATGATCTGCTAAATTACACTGTGTATGCGAACTGCTTCAGCAAGTACAACACAGGCATGTGAGTCATGGCAACATGACACATATCAGGGCTACACACCACCAGGGCTACTCAACACATACACACCTAGGCCATCTGACTCATTGCCTACACTTATGTTGCCAGGAAAGACTGTGCAATGCACAGACACCACACCTATTCACAGTCTTAGTCAAGTAGTCCACTGGTGCAGTAGGCAAATGTCAATCAAATGTGTGACCACAGACAACGCACAGCACAAAGTGAAGCACAGGTTTATTACACATTTGCAATATGTCGTAACCACTACAGATGCAAGGTAATCCCACCTGGCAGCGGCCACACAGTCAACAACTGTAGAAGGAAGGAAGTCCATGGGTGTGGCGCACATCACCTGTAGGGACACGCCAGCTACCAGCCTGGAAGTAGAATCACGTTGTCGGGGGTCACAGTTGACCTAACGAGTTGGAAAGTACCCTGTGAAGGACAGAAATGACACACAGTCAAAAGCAATGAAGAACAGGACAGAACTGCTATACACATGCCCAACACATGTCACAAGATACCCACCCAGGACCAAGTCAGCATGTCAACACTGTTGGGGAGTACAGACTACCTGTAGGCACACATCGCTACACGCATACAGTCATGTAGCCCATGGACACACTCTAACAGCACCACCAACCCATATCATGCAAACTCACATCATTGACATGACACCTCAGGATACTCACATTCAGCTGAAGAAGTTGGTGATGAGCTGTGTGCGGACATCACCATCACCACCATCATCATCATCATCATCATCACTGGCATCGTGGTCCAGGCCAGGATCCTCCACAGGTGGCGGATGTTGGTCATCGTCATCCTGGATGAGAGGCAACTCCTTCCGCACCGCCAGGTTGTGTAGCATGCAGCAGACGATGACAATATTGCACACCTTTGCTGGGGTATATGGGAGGGCCCCTCCTGTCTTGTCCAGGCAGCGGAAGCGGCTCTTCAGGAGACCAAAAGTCCGCTCAATAACTCTCCTGGTCCGACCATGTGCCTCATTGTAGCGCATCTGGGCTGGTGTCACAGGGTTCCTGAGGGGTGTCAGTAACCACGGCATGTTGGGGTATCCAGAGTCACCTATGGACAGACAAGTGCACATTAGCTGATTTGGACAAGTGGGCAGAATACTACAGATCAGAACACACACAATGGTACAAAGTCAGTACACACCGACAAGCCAGGCACGCTGGTTCTGCATCCGTGCCATCATCCTGGGGATGCGACTACTCCTCATCACAAAGGCATCGTGTGCTGAACCAGGGAAACGGGCACACACGTGTGAGATGCTCATATCGGCAAGACAGACCACCAGTGCATTGACCGAGTGGTAGTGTTTGCGGTTCCTGTAGGCCTGTTCATGTGCCTGTGGTGGTAGCAAAGCCACATGTGTCCCATCAATGGAGCCAATGACATGCGGCATCCTCCCCAGGGCATAGAAGTCACTCTTCACGTCAGTGAGTCGTTGGAGTCTAGGGAAATAGATGTAACGGTCCAGGTATATCAACATAGCCTCCAAAACATCACGGAGCACACGGCTGAACATGGTCTGTGACATCCCACCAGCATTCCCCACTGTGTTTTGAAAGGTACCAGTGGCAAAGAAGTGTAGGGCTGCCATCACCTTCACCTTGGGGGTCAGCGCTGTAGGATACGGCCGGCCAGGCTGCAAATGGGGGTCCAACCGCACTGCCAAATCATCAATCAGCTGCCTGGTGAAGCGGTACCGTCGGATGCTGTCACGTTCCAACATTGTTGCCAGGTCGGGGAATGGTCTATGGACAGCAGGAGCCCTGCAGTGCAGAGGTGAAGAAAGAAAGATTGTCAGTCATCCCACATATGTGCCGTTCATCATACTCAATATCACATGAGACATCATTATGATGCACAAGTACATGATGTGTGCAGTTCCGTTAGGACATGTATGGTACATACATAGCCAACATCTGACATCACAGTTCAACAAGTGGCATCAAGAAGTCCCAGCTTGGGACATTGGATATCATGAGGCCGTGTCACAGTTCACATCTCCTGCTGCCACGTTACAAACACCCCCCACAGTGACATGTGAGGACAGAGTTGCCCCAGGCATCACAGCTCAACGACAGGCACATTCCCAGGGACCCTGTATTGCCACATGGACACTAGCATGACATGGTGTATCATGTATACACCACAGCAAAACAACCATGACCCCCACAGGTAGTGGTTCCACTTGCCTCTGCAGGACAGACATGGACGTCTGTGACACACACACGCACAACATCAAAGTCCATACACAAACAACGTGGATGTTGCGACTGTCTCCCATTGTGCACATGAAATCAGAGACATTGTAAACAGTACATGCACACAGACTGTGGAGGACCATCACCATTGTGCCACTGGGTCACCCTGGGTTAAACATACCGTCACACATGGGACTCAGGGGGTATGTGACATGACATACACATACACCACCGTCAAATGTGACCATGGCACATGCACAGATATGAACAGTTGCACATCACAGTGGTCATGTACACCAAACACCAAGGATTCTGTCCCCTTGAACACGTGCCCAGCCTGAGGGTGGCTGCCCCCATGTGACACCCACAGAACAACATGTACACCACCATACATTGAATAGGAAATGCAGCCTTACATGCCTTAGGATACAGTTTGGACAGGCTGTGGTGTTGTAGGTGTGCCCCTCACTCCCTGGGGGGTACATGTGGCTGGCATATGTTCATCTGTGACAGGCATGGTGACATATGCCACTCACTTGTACTGGGATGCGTTGAATGTCACTGGGCCGATCGGTGTGCCCGGCCGGCCCATTGCATTCAATGTGTGCGGGCACGCGTTGTACGCGTTGAATGTCAATGGGCCGATCGGTGTGCCCGGCCGGCCCATTGCATTCAATTTGTGCGGGCACGCGTTGTACGTGTTGAATGTCAATGGGCTGATCGGTGTGCCTGGCCGGCCCATTGCATTCAATGTGTGCGGGCACGCGTTGTACGCGTTGAATGTCAATGGGCCGATCGGTGTGCCCGGCCGGCCCATTGCATTCAATGTGTGCGGGTACGCGTTGTACGCGTTGAATGACAATGGGCCGATCGGTGTGCCCGGCCGGCCCATTGCATTCAATGTGTGCGGGCACGCGTTGTACGCGTTGAATGTCAATGGGCCGATCGGTGTGCCCGGCCGGCCCATTGCATTCAATGTGTGCGGGTACGCGTTGTACGCGTTGAATGACAATGGGCTGATCAGTGTGCCCGGCCGGCCCATTGCATTCAATGTGTGCGGGCACGCGCTGTACGGCGTTGAATGTCAATGGGCGATCGGTGTGCCCGGCCGGCCCATTGCATTCAATGTGTGCGAGCGCAGCGTTATGCGTGTTGAATGTCAATGGGCCGATCGGTGTGCCCGGCCGGCCCATTGCATTCAATGTGTGCGGATACGCGTTATGCGCGTTGAATGACAATGGGCGATCGGTGTGCCCGGCCGGCCCATTGCATTCAATGTGTGCGGGCACGCGTTATGCAGCGTTGAATGTCAATGGGCCGATCGGTGTGCACGGCCGGCCCATTGCATTCAATGTGTGCGGGTACGCGTTGTACGCGTTGAATGACAAAGGGCCGATCGGTGTGCCCGGCCGGCCCATTGCATTCAATGTGTGCGGGCACGCGTTGTACTGCGTTGAATGTCAATGGGCCGATCGGTGTGCCCGGCCGGCCCATTGCATTCAATGTGTGCGGGCGCAGCGTTATGCAGCGTTGAATGTCAATGGGCCGATCGGTGTGCCCGGCCGGCCCATTGCATTCAATGTGTGCGGGTACGCGTTGAATGACAATGGGCCGATCGGTGTGCCCGGCCGGCCCATTGCATTCAATGTGTGCGGGCACGCGTTGTACGCGTTGAATGTCAATGGGCCGATCGGTGTGCCCGGCCGGCCCATTGCATTCAATGTGTGCGGATGCAGCGTTATGCGCGTTGAATGACAATGGGCCGATCGGTGTGCCCGGCCGGCCCATTGCATTCAATGTGTGCGGGCACGCGTTGTACGCGTTGAATGTCAATGGGCCGATCGGTGTGCCCGGCCGGCCCATTGCATTCAATGTGTGCGGGTACGCGTTGTACGCGTTGAATGACAATGGGCCGATCGGTGCGCACCCATTGTCTATGGCCTTGCCTGGCAACGGACGCGATTTTCAAATTTCGAACGAGTCCGTTGCTGTAAATTCAGTTGGTCACCCACAACAATGTTGCAAAATCATGTGTGTCATGAAGTTGAACATTTGAAGGATGCTGTGGGCGTGTGTAAGTGGTGCTATCCCATGGATTGGCCAGATTCAGAAGATGCAAACGACTTGGACCTATCACTTTGGACACATGGGACAGTATCTGCCTCTGCAGCACCCATATAATGCTGCCTGTTCCCCTGAGAGCTCACTTGCCTGCACTACATGCTCCAGGACGACATCTGCCACTACACTGCTGCTGTCTCTGCTTCACTCTGGACCCTGCAATGGCACGTACTGTGGAGAGCGCCCCAGCCTTCAGTCTTGAGGAGAACCAGGCCCTGCTGGACAGCCTACTTCCACAGTACAGCAAGCTGTATGGGACACCAGGGGAGCAGGTGAGTGTCCTGTGCACTATCTTCCTAAATGTGCATGTTGTCTGACTAGCAAGGCTAAAAGTCTGCACGCCACTGGCTAGCAGGCTCACTAAGTAGTTGTCACCCCCCATAGTGTGTAGTGACATGCACTGTACAGGTATGGTGCAGTGACAGTGCATTTAAACAAGGTTTTACTTCCCAGGCAATGATACCATGTAGTAACTGCTGGCATACTGTCCATGGCCATCGTTGCTCTGCCTGTGTGCATCATGTGCCCCTGTGATTGAGACATGTACATCCAACTGTGTGATGCACGGATATGTTGCATGTGTAGTAATGGCATTCTCACTTTGTCATCCTCACAGGTTGATGCCCACCAGAAGCAACAGATATGGCTGGCCATCGTCCGGGCAGTGAGATCCGTGGGGGTCTACAAGCGCCGGATCCGCAACTGCCAAAAGAGGTGGCAGGACCTTCGGGGCTGGACCCGGCGGATCGCGAGGGTCCAGCTGAAGTTGTTGCCTCCTCGCAGGAGGGGCGGACACCGGACCCTGACCCCCCACATGCACAGGATCCTGGTGGTGGTCTTCCCTGATCTGGATGGGCAGCTGAAGGCCAGAGAGCAGCAAGGAGGGGGTGAGTCCATGACTGCATTGTGAACTATGTCTGCCATGCTATGTGCCCCCCTCTGGCCTGGTTAAACCTCCACAGTACATCAGTCATGTTGTCCAGGAGCCATGTCTCTCTATTGTGCACTGCCCACTCCTCATCTGATACCCAGGTGTGGCCCTTACAGTCAGAGAATTGTGTCACTTGGGTACTGTGTCCTTGCAGTTTGCTTGACTCAAGGTGGGGGACAGCATCTGTTTCCCTAACTCTGTGGTGGGCATCATGGGTGGGTCTGTTGTTTACACAATGCCTGTGTTCTGACATGTAATCTGCGTGTTGCTTTGATATGTGGTCCACTTGCTGAGCTGCTCCACCACATGTGCCTGGGGTATCTGGCACACACCCATGCTGCGGGTGGGTACAATGTTTGGGCCCCAGGAGCGTGCATTTTACGTGTGTCACACATACATAGCCAGCTGCCTACTGTCCAGGGCTCTTCCCTCATTCATGTGGGGCAGGACAGTAATGCCTACTCCAGCCCATACAATAGACTCGGTACTCCCACTCCCGTGTATCAGCTGACACGTTGTGCGCAGTGATTTGTCCCCTCAGGTGTCTGCCTCTGTGTCAGTGTGCATTGGCTTTGTTGCCAGGTCTTGTGGGGTGTTTCTCGGTTGGGGCTCAGCATGCCACTGGAGATGTGAGAAGTGTGGCTCAATGGTTAGAGCGGCAGACCCTGATGCAGAGATCTGGCCCAGGACCAGGGTTCAATTCCCGCCTCGGCGGGTCTTGGGCTCAATTTCCTCGGACCTGATAATTCTCGCCTCGGTGCCTATTCTAATCATGGGTCCCACTCTGCAACTCTGGGCAATAGCTTGCTTAATCTCCACAACGGCCCCAACAGCGCTGGGATGCCTGGCTTCACCCTGGGGGTGCCCAGGAGTGGACATTTCACAGGGAAAAGCCAGGCAGGGTTCCACAGCGGTATGCGTACAGCGCCTGGACACCCCTTTGGGGGTATGGGTGCGCTTTACAAGTACAAATTTCATTTCATTTCATAGGAGACGATACTTGTGTGACACATAGGTGTTTGATCAGCTGACCATGCAGACTGGGGCATGCGTATGTGAAGTTCAGGCAGCTGTTTCCCATTCACAGCAGATTGTGAGGTGCTCAGGTTCAGAGGGTAGTGTGACAGGTCTCCCATATGTCCAATCGGTATGACCTGGACAGATGAGGGTTCAGATGATGTGGCGTGTGGTGGATGTACATGTGCACTTGTTCAGCTCCAGGACTTGCATTCCCCATGACCTACTATTGTGACACAGTGCAGAGTGTTGTTGTCTGGCTGCCCTGCCCATGTGACTGGAGACAGTTATGTATGACTTAGCAGGCATGCCTGTGCCATGGCATGTGTCTTCTTATTAGTGATCCTGCAGGGGATTGACATGTGCTACATGCACACCATTGTGGCAATGGCTATCAGGACATGGGTGCATCACGGTGTCTGTCGCTGGTATGCATCACATGCAGTTCCTATTTGACTCTGGGCATCCCTTTCATCCTGATACCTGTACTGACTCAGTGGCAGGAGTTGTGATGAGTGCATGTTCACATGCTTCACCGTGCCCTCTGCACTGTCCAACTACTGTGTAGGTGGTGCATGTGTCCACACTGGGGTATTGCCATCCAACAGACACCAGACAGATGGGTGCAAGGCCATGTGGGATGTGAGTGCCATGGTTGGCCATCAGACTGAGAATTGGCTTCTCCTGTTCAGTTCGGGCATTTTTAGCAATGTTCAACTAATGATGCCAGGGCTTGCCCTGTAATGTGCTGTACTTACTGTGGTGTGTGCGTTCGGTGCAGGTGACTGATGTCTGTCTGTTTCCCCATTTATTGCAGATACATCCACGGCCACAGGAGGGGACAGCTCCACGGACCAGGAGGAGCCAGGGAGCCGGACTGGGTCAGCAGCCGAGGAGTGGTCGGAGGGACCCAGTGGCACGGAGGGCGAGGGGAGCCACACCGAGCAGTCCTCAGCAGCATCCACCTCAGCTGAGGACCACAGCAGCTCAGAGGATGACTCCCTTAAGGAGGCGGGTGTCAGCAGCCACCACACCCCAGCTAGTGTTGCTGTCCCCGCCACCACCAGCACCACCACCGCCCTCCCATCGGCTCCCATTCCCACGGTCCGTGGAGGCTCCCATGTTCGGGAGCATGTCTCCTTTGGGCCAGGCACCGCACCCCCTGCCCCTGTGTCCGCTGCTGCCCTGAGTGAGGAGTCTGTGTACCTCCTTCGCCAGCTCCATGTAGGGCAGACAGCGATGCTGAGTGTCCTCCATGCACACACCGCTCTGTTGACTCAGCTGGTGTCGTTCATGGAGGGCATCACATCGGGCTTGTCTGACCTACAGAGGGGCAATAGGTCCATGGACTCCTCCCTGACGGCAGCAGTGTCCCTCCTCAGACAGTCCCTCACCCCTCCTGCCTCTGCTCCATCCACACTCCCCAGCACCTTACCCGTCCCAAGCACACACACACCGGCACAGGCACACACCAGCACAGACACGCCCGCACACAGACACACAAGCCACAAACAAGACGCACACGCACGCACAGTCAGGGGACTGAAACCATACTCACAGGGGATGGGGAACTGGTACACACACACACATCCACAAGCACTGCGCAGTCCTCAGTTGCCTCTCCCTCCAAAGCCCCCTCCCTTGCCTCACCTGCAACCCCAAAGTCACAGCAGCTCTTCCTCTGTGACCTCGGCCTCTTCCCCTCCGATCCAGCTGATCCAGCATTCAGGGGGGAGAGGAAGCCCACCCACACGGAGCAGAGTGCCCCTCATCCCCGGACACCCTCCCCCAGGCGCAGACAGACTGACGCCCCCACCCGCAAGTCCCCCCGGAGTCGTAAGAGCAAGACCCCGCCGCCGCCCTGCAGCTCAGGCACCAAGTCTCCTTCCTCCATCCCTCAGGCCCCCACTCCACAGGTGCCCCCACCACACCCTGCCCCAGGTTCCCACACCCACAAATACACCATCCCCAAAATGATCAGGCCTTCTCCCCCTGCCACTTGCTCTCCCGGCACCACCACCCCCGCTGCGCTTGTCTGTGCCACTGGTGTGGTGAGGGTGTCCTCCCCCTCTGTCCTGCCCACCTTGCCTGATCCCCAATCTCCTCCCCTGGAGGTAGGCACTGCTGTGGAGTCCACTACCACCCTGTCTGACTTGGGCACTGTAGTGGCGAACCTGTCCACTCCATCTGCACGGTCCACTGCAGTCGTGCCGGCACACACACCATCTGAGTCATGCCCCCCAGTTGTGCCGGCACACACCATGTCAGACACCTCCACTGCAGTTGTCAGTGGCTCTCCAGCACCCACCAGCCCTTCCCTGCCTCCTCCTGGTGAGCCCTGATCCTGCGCCTGCGGTGCCTGGCCTGCCCCCCCGGTTGCCCCTCCTAGTGGATTGTCCCTGGTTGTCATCAGTGCAGGCATGCGTAGGGTGACATCTGCCACTGTCACCCTGTTGGACTTTCATGATGGACTGGCCATTGGCCTTTGTTTTTGTTTACATGACTTCAACTTTTGAACCCACATATGCTGAATAAAGCAACTTTCTGTTCTCTAGTGCTTTTACTTCTGATGTACATGATGTTGATGATGCTAACCATGCCCTTGCTGCAGTGATGGTGATATTTGGTCTCATGAAAATGAGGTGTTACTGCGCAGGAACCCATGTGGTCAGGGGGACTGTGTCCTATCCTGTGGTGTATCCATGTCATCCTTAACAGCATCTGAGGGTGTCATGTTTTCAATATTTGGCAATGGGATTTCCTACTTACATTAGCAATTTCACATCTGTGGCTTCCACCCCTGCACATCTGTTGTGCTTGCCATTGTTCAATTAGTCTACTTCCCTGACCGTGTGGCCATCTCCACTGGACATGCAGATTTGGGCATCAATGGGGAAGGACTCATCTGTGTTGTCAGTGCAACTTGCTATACATGTGTGTTGGATCTGTGCTGATGATTTAGTTGACCCTCCCATGACCAGGCTGATGTGATGGGAGCCTTGATTTGGTGCTAATTGTTGACTGTGTGACCAAGTGTTCTGCTGACATGATGGAGCCCTACTGATGCGACATATTGCACAGCTTTCCTCACACAGGAGTGGAGTCCCCTCATGGCAGTGTGTACTCCTGTGACATCGCCTGTGCCCAAGGTGTGTGTTGTATGAGCATGTCTGTGTGTTCACTTCCATTTTGCTGTGCAGGCTGGGATCCCTAGTGATGTTCCTGTTTGTGATGCTTGCTGAGTTGACCTATGTTCCCCCAAAGTCTTCTCCCCGGGTTCTCTGTGATGTGGGTGCATGGCACATTACTGGTCATCAGGGTGTCACCCATAGGTGTGTTTGCTGTCAGGGCTGAGTTTGTGGGCAGGCGCTGATGGGTCACAGTCAGGATTCCCCTTGGCACTTGTTGTTTACTCCTGTAATGTGAATTCCGGTTTGTGTTAGCTTTCATTGGTTGTGACACGTTGTGTGTGTGACTGCTGCCACTCCTCAGGGTCAGGGCTGCGATGTTGGTAGTTGTCTATGTGTGTTCTTTGTGGGTGACCTTGGCTTCTTCATTGGTGTGTGACTGTGGCTGGGATCCCATTTGTTGGTGTGGTGTTGACGTCATGTCCATGTACAGTGTAGTGTGCAGTGTGTCTGACATTCAGGAGTCTTGTTGAGTGGCCATGTGTGCTGTGTTTCTGCACCTTGCTTCACTTACACCCCCTGGGATTGTCATGGGTGCATGTGCAATGTCACCAGTGCATGTGAGCTTCACTGCTGCACATTGTTGGAGGTCGAGGTGTGTGGTGTTGAGTGTGTGCAGATGAGAGTTGTTGCCCGGCAAGACCCCTGCCTCCATGTTGGCCTTGGCTTACTGGCCGTGCTGATTGATTTGTGCTTGTGTAGGTGTGATGGTAGTTTGTTGCTCAGGATACATGTCTGTGGTTCACAGTGTGAACGACATCTAGCTTTGTCATCACAGTGGGATTGTAATGCAGCCCAGGGTCACCACATTGTGGGGGCCCTGGGGGTAGTGCTGTGGTGTCTCGGTGTCTTGCTGTGTCAGTTGCTGTTCCTACATGCTTGTGTGACGTGTGATTTGTGCTCCCTCTCAATTGACAATGCCTGATTGCCCACATCGGGGATCTGGGTCCATGAGTTACCTTTGTGTGGCACTGTATGCACATCTGTGTAATTGGTATTCAGGCCTCCTCATGTGTTGTGTGGTTGCCTGGGGACACTGGTACACCCCCCCCCTCACCTGTTGTGTTTGATGTGCAGTGTGTGTCTGCCTGTTTGTGTTTGTGCATCTGCACCACTGCATTGGCATATCTTTAGTGTTCCATTGGCTGTATGTTGTTTGTTGTGTTTCCCCTGCTGTCCCTGGGACTCCTAGTTCATCAGTCAGCACAATGATCATTGTTTGTGTGTCCCATTGCTGCCATGGTATGGTATCTGTTCACCTGACATCTACAGTCTCCACAGGGTATCTGCATTTGTGTGTCCATTGTTGCAAATATGTGGGTCTGCATTCTGATGGTCACTTCTGTCATTGTGTCATTGATGAATGTTGACAGTGTCAGCCCCCATGGGTGATGTTTGTCTGCAGATGGGCAAAGGAATGTCTTATTTGCACTGCACTGTTTGCCTCCCCAAATGTATGTTGCAATGGGACACATGCACTACTTTGCCACTGATGTGTTTGTTGTTCTGTGACCAGGAATCATCCATGCAGTTTGCCAGTATCTGCTTTTTCCTTGTTCACACTTACATTTTGGTCACTGTGATGATGGGGGTTTGGACCCCATTGCCACAATGTTCGAAATGTGCTTCAGCTATGGCCCCACACTTACATTTTGGTCACTGTGATGATGGGGGTTTGGACCCCATTGCCACAATGTTCGAAATGTGCTTCAGCTATGGCCCCACACTTACATTTTGGTCACTGTGATGATGGGGGTTTGGACCCCATTGCCACAATGTTCGAAATGTGCTTCAGCTATGGACCCCACACTTACATTTTGGTCACTGTGATGATGGGGGTTTGGACCCCATTGCCACAATGTTCGAAATGTGCTTCAGCTATGGACCCCACACTTACATTTTGGTCACTGTGATGATGGGGATTTGGACCCCATTGCCACAATGGTCATGGCCTGCTTGCATTGTGGGGGCCACACACATTTATGTGTGGCACATGTGATAGGGGGTCACATTGTATGTTCAAAGTCATGTTCTGTGTTGTAGGCATTTGACACAGTCTACACACGCTTGTCATGGTGTTGGGGGGTCTTAATGTTGCATTCTTTATGTTGGTGTGTGCTTGTTGCAACATGTATTAGCCATCCTGAGGGTGGGAGTGTTGGTGGTGGTAGGCCTCAAGCCCCCCCTGGGTTGAGGTGGTAGTAGTGGTAGGCATCCAGCCCCCCCTGGGTTGAGATGGTAGTAGTGGTAGGCATCCAGCCCCCCCTGGGTAAGGGTGGTAGTAGTGGTAGGCCTCAAGCCCCCCCCTGGGTTGAGATGGTAGTAGTGGTAGGCATCCAGCCCCCCTGGGTAAGGGTGGTAGTAGTGGTAGGCATCCAGCCCCCCCTGGGTTGAGATGGTAGTAGTGGTAGGCATCCAGCCTCCCTGGGTGAGGGTGGTAGTAGTGGTAGGCCTCAAGCCCCCCTGGGTTGAGATGGTAGTAGTGGTAGGCATCCAGCCCCCCGGGTGAGGGTGGTAGTAGTGGTAGGCCTCAAGCCCCCCCTGGGTGAGGGTGGTAGTAGTGGTAGGCATCCAGACCCCCCTGGGTTGAGATGGTAGTAGTGGTAGGCATCCAGCCCCCCCTGGGTTGAGATGGTAGTAGTGGTAGGCATCCAGCCCCCCCTGGGTAAGGGTGGTGGTGGTGGTAGGCATCCAGCCCCCCCTGGGTGAGGGTGGTAGTAGTGGTAGGCCTCAAGCCCCCCCCTGGGTTGAGATGGTAGTAGTGGTAGGCATCCAGCCCCCCCTGGGTAAGGGTGGTAGTAGTGGTAGGCCTCAAGCCCCCCCTGGGTGAGGGTGGTAGTAGTGGTAGGCCTCAAGCCCCCCCCTGGGTGAGGGTGGTAGTAGTGGTAGGCATCCAGACCCCCCTGGGTTGAGATGGTAGTAGTGGTAGGCATCCAGGCCCCCTGGGTTGAGATGGTAGTAGTGGTAGGCATCCAGCCCCCTGGGTAAGGGTGGTGGTAGGCATCCAGCCCCCCTGGGTGAGGGTGGTAGTAGTGGTAGGCCTCAAGCCCCCCTGGGTTGAGATGGTAGTAGTGGTAGGCATCCAGCCCCCTGGGTAAGGGTGGTAGTAGTGGTAGGCCTCAAGCCCCCTGGGTGAGGGTGGTAGTAGTGGTAGGCCTCAAGCCCCCTGGGTTGAGATGGTAGTAGTGGTAGGCATCCAGCCCCCTGGGTAAGGGTGGTAGTAGTGGTAGGCATCCAGCCCCCCCTGGGTTGAGATGGTAGTAGTGGTAGGCATCCAGCCCCCCCTGGGTTGAGATGGTAGTAGTGGTAGGCATCCAGCCCCCCCTGGGTAAGGGTGGTAGTAGTGGTAGGCCTCAAGCCCCCCCCTGGGTTGAGATGGTAGTAGTGGTAGGCATCCAGCCCCCTGGGTAAGGGTGGTAGTGGTGGTAGGCCTCAAGCCCCCTGGGTAGAGATGGTAGTAGTGGTAGGCATCCAGCCCCCCCTGGGTAAGGGTGGTAGTAGTGGTAGGCCTCAAGCCCCCCCCTGGGTTGAGATGGTAGTAGTGGTAGGCATCCAGCCCCCCCTGGGTAAGGGTGGTAGTGGTGGTAGGCCTCAATCCCCACCTGGGTAGAGGTGGTAGTAGTGGTAGGAAGCCAGCCCCCCCTGGGTTGAGATGGTAGTAGTGGTAGTCATCCAGCCCCCCCTGGGTAAGGGTGGTAGTAGTGGTAGGCATCCAGCCCCCCCTGGGTTGAGATGGTAGTAGTGGTAGGCATCCAGCCCCCCCTGGGTTGAGATGGTAGTAGTGGTAGGCATCCAGCCCCCCCCTGGGTGAGGGTGGTAGTAGTGGTAGGCATCCAGCCCCCCCTGGGTAAGGGTGGTAGTAGTGGTAGGCATCTGGGCCCCTATGTGTATATGTGGCATTGGTGATGGGCATCCCGCCCCTCTGGTGCTGCTGTAGCTGGTGTAAGTGAATTCTGCATCCTTCTGTGTGTGTGTGATATGTCGTGTCCATGTTGTTTGTTTTTGTGGTTGGTGTGTGACTTACCTTCTGCGCCGTACGCGTCCGTGCCTGTTCCGGTAGAAGATGTAGAATATTGGTAGGATCAGAACGAAGGGATTCATAGTTGGTTCGTCGCGTTCGTCTTTCTCGTTGCTTCGCCTCGTCCTCGTCGCTGGCGTGTTCGTCTCGTTGCCGTGGATCGTGTTGTGGCGCGGATCGGAGCTTATGTGCTTGTCTCCCGGAAGCTTTGACGTGCCGGATGTAGCGACGGTTTCGGCGCGTACGGGAAGCGCATCGTACTAATCCGGCCGGACGGGGCTGCATTTTGACTTCCGTACGAGTCGATTCTGCTGTTCCGGATCCGGCTCGGTCGGGGAACGCGACCAGGATTGGGTGAGTACGGCAGGGTCGGAATCTATGCTGGTGTGCGCATCGTACTTGCTCGTTCGGAATCATGAGCGGGTCGGTCGGGAAACAGGCATTCGTATGGCTTTTTTCCCGACCGAACGCTATTGGGTGCGCCTCCGACCGAGATCGGAATCGACCCCTATGTCTCTCCAGATAGGCTGCGGGGATCAGTAAGTAAGTAATCTTTATTGTATAAAGTTAATTAAAACTAATACAAAAAATGGAAGTAAAAAAACATGATTCACGAGAATAGCTAAAACAAGTCATTAAAACAGATAAAAGAACGTTTGCTGATAAAAAGCTGTGGCAAGAGTTGCCAGGGCCATTAAGCCTAATGACCTCAAGTCCTTTGACTGTTTACTCTGAAAGCACTTGCAGATAGTTTGCCATCCTGTGTGAGCAGAAATACGCGTGGATTCCAGAGCGCCTGTATGCATACCTGTTAAGCGGGCCATCCATGCACTGTCCTGTGATTTTTTTCCTGCGATTGACATTTTTTTTGTCTATCAACTCTAGAAATTTTACTAACTAGCAGTTCATTTGCGGGTCTTCTGGATTAAAACAGGCTATCACAGCTTGTCTCTGTGTTCGAATCCCACGCTGGTTGAATTGATGTTTAAGCAGGCGAGATCTTTCCCCTGTCAGGCTGGAGCAAGAGCATATCAGGTGAACCATGTCCTCAACTCTGTAATTGCACAGTCGGCAGTGTGGGAGCATTTGACCCCTCAGCCATGGTGGTAGATGCTGAATGACTGGCAGTTTTCCTAGTCAATGTTTCAGGAACTTCTCCTTGATGGTTCGGGAGTATCCTGCACTGAAGTCATGTTGTGAGCTGATAAATGTGTAGCCATTAATTGTCATCCAGGCATGTTTTCACGACGCAAAGGTGGCTTTGTCTTCTACTAGTGACATACCCCTTATTGACTTCCGCACTATTTTCTTAAAGCCCGCGTGTGTGGTCGGAACTTCCCAAGCCTGGCTGAGGCCGGTGTTTGAGAGACAGTAATATAGGCGTTTTCTTGCCGGTGCCTCTATTCCTTGTTGAAGCTCTATCCAGAGTAGGTGGCTTAAACTGTTTAAGGGGGCGTTCTTGATTTTGTGCCAACAGGTTATGTACGCTCCCTGTCTTGCTAGCTGCTGTTTTACGAGGCCAAATTGCAGCCGGATTTGAGCTGCGGATGCATATGTGGAGATGTTAAACATAATTCTGTAGGTCCTGATTAGGGTGCTGTCCAGGATTTGTGCATCTCTACCTCTTAAAGCTTCACTGCCGTATGTAATCGTGGGCATGATTTTGGCTTGCGCAATCTGGAGAAGAGGATAGAGCCTCGGACCTGTGAGCTGAGATTTTATTTGCCTCAAATTTATTGCAAGGGCCATTCCTTTCCTTTTTATCATCTCCAGCTGGCTGAGAAATTGGCCCCCGTTATCAAGGATTACCCCTAAGTATTTGTAGCTTGTTATCGTGGGGTTTTTCTCCACGTCTTTTTATAGACATTGTCTTAGTTTTTTCCATGTTTACTTCCAGGAAGTTATCTTGTGAGTATTTGTGTACAGTGTTTAAAAGGCGTTGCATTCCCACGTGCGTGTGGCTGATTAGCACTACATTTTCAGCGTAAAGGATGCTAGATAGGGCCTTACCGTCTATCCTTGGGGCATGTGCTTTGCATAAGTCAAGGTTCTACGTCAGGGTGGCCATATAGAGATTAAACAGGGTTGGGGCGAGCACACAGCCCTGGTTGAGCCCTTTGGTGGTTGGAATACGCCTTGACAAGCATGTGTCATCACCCAATTTAACCTGCACCCAGGTGTCTGTTTGTAGGGCTATTAGAGCGCTTAACAGCGCTTGCGGGTTTTCCCAGCGTGCCAGCTTTTTCCAGAGGTTAGCTTTCTCTATGTTGTCAAAGGCAGCCTTGAAGTCTATAAAGCAAAGATGAAGCAACTGTTTAGATGATTTTGCCTTGTCCATAAGCAGTGACAGTGTTAGGATGTTGGTTAAAGTCCCAGTGTTTTTGGAGAAGCCGGTTTGGTTGGGTGGTATGATTTCCCGCTTCGGCTGCCCATGTCTGAAGTTTTTCTAGTATGGTGCTCGCAAAATATTTGGCTTCATTGTCTAGCAGCGCCACTAGGTGATAATTTTTTGAGCGGACTTCTCACCACTTTTGTAAATGGGCGCAATGATGGAACCTTTCCAAGAGGCCGGTAGGTGGCTCAGATGTCTGCCTTCCCGGAATAGTGGGTCCAAGTCCGCTGCCCAGTAATCAGAGTTCTGCTTAAAGAGGGCGGGAGGAATCCCGTTTGGACCTGGTGCTCTATCTCTCCTACCTTTGGCAATCTGGCATTTAACTATTGCCATGTCAGGCGGTGCTTTTGTTTCATTGTAGTAGATGTCAGTTTTGATACTGACATTTGTCTATGGCTCTTCTTTGATGTTGGGGACTGTATTGCTTGGCACAGCCTGCTCTCACCTTGGTGGTTGAAGTGGGTTGTCAGAAACTCCGATCATGTCTCTTCTGTAATGTGAGAAGTTAAGCCTCAGTGTGATGGACGCATTATTTTATTCACCGTGGCCCAGAAGCGTGCGCTATTTTGGGATTTGAAGTCGTGTAAGAGTTTCGCCCAGAGCTCCTCTTCCCTGAATCTTATGTTCCCATTTCAGCTTCTTGAGGGTTTTCCTCTGTTTTTGTAGAGCGGATTTGAGATTGGAATCTTTCGGTTTGACCCTCAACAGTCTCAGCATTTTATTTATTCCTTTTTTAAATTCCTTTAGTTGCCTTCGTTGGGCTCCAGAGAGCCAGCCTGTTTTAATTGGGTTGGTTGGCGGCCTATATTTGGCTGCTGTTGAAAAGGTACTTGATAGGCTTATGGTAGATTTTTCCCATTTGCTTCCGGGCTGGATTTATGATATCTTTCGTCCTGTAGTAGGGCTTTTGTGACCTGAAGCACCTCCCCAGTATTTACTAGGGTGGATTTGATTCTTTTAAGTCTGATTGTGTGGTTAGAAAGGGGGCCCCCTGATAGGGGCTCAAGTATTGGTAGTATACCCAGGAGGGTGATTTCCTATGGTCGGTGGTCGATATACACCTTGTTGCCGAGCCGGAAAGTGACTATACTATGGAAAATGAGAGGGAAATCAGAGTATAGTCCAAGTTTGAGGATGCTTTTTTGGAGTAAAAAGAAGCTGCGGGTGGCGAGTCATCGGGAAATCTGCCATTGAGTGCCCTGAGGTTGATGTGCTCCAGATCTTGCATCAAACGTTTGGCTACTAAGCTCACTCTGCGGACCAAGCACCAAAACAAAAGTAGCCCTCATTAGTGAATTATAAAAATGTGGCGCATGTGTGCAAATTGTGACCGTTTTGAACGGTACAGTTTTTTGCAAGGTATGGAAGACTGCATGGATTTCAACTTGCTGCAGCAATGTTTGTTTAGATATCAATAGTAAAAACCAACCCAACAGACCATAAAACAGGCCAACAAACTGCTAAAGAAGCCAGCTCATCATACACTGACATGTATAGGCTAGACCGACTGGGGAGCTCCGCATTTAAAAAGTTAGGCCTGTCCTATCTTTTTATTTGCAGAGTTCTCTAGCCCGACTACGGAATCTCTGCAATCGTAAATGTGTTTAGCTTTGTCAGTCATACCATAGTGAATTGTAACATCAAGTGAGCATAGCATGTCCTTCAGAGCTGTGGAGGGGTCCCTTACTGTTCTCCGGTTCTCTATAATATACGAGTTATTGTACACCACTGAGCATATCTTTCGAGGTGGCATCAGCATCATCCATGTATTGATATTTGAGTTGTTCCACTTTTTGTTCATTGCGTTAATGTGGGTTTTGATGTGGTTCATGGCACCTGTTGTGAGCCACCTGGCCTCTAGACCCTGACCCCCAACCCGGATGTAGTTCACTTCACCCTCTGGCCGGGTGCGACTGGAGGATATAAATAAAGGGACATTAGACCGCTAGTGGTCCTTGCCCGTAACCATCCTCCAGTGTGTGCTGTGCCTATTATTTGCAGGTCCGCACTGAGCATAGGCCTCCCTGTGGTCAAATGCAGATTAGTGACAAGGACTCACCTGGCACCTGCAGCCACCTCGATCCTGCCGCGTTAGCTGTTGCTCTCCGCGGCACCGCCTTCGCAGCCCCGCCCGCGCACCAATCCTGAACTTGTTTGCTGCTGCACCTCATTGGCCATGCTACGGCCCTGCACATCAGACCTATGTCAGCGTTTTGTTGGGAGGTCCATCGGCAGCCCAGCTGTTGTTGGGGCCTAGGTACACACCCTCCTGGCAGATCTGCACCAAGCTCCTGTGTTGGCTCCTACCTTGTCTCTCTACATGGTCAGTTGAGGGCTCGCTACCAGTTGGATCATTGGAGGTGAGGGAACCTGTCTGAGGTGCAGGCCTGCTTCTCTCCTTATGGACATCATAGAATTCAGGGAGTCCACCAGCAACGCCAGTGACTTTTCAAGGGGTGACGTGCCAGTTTCCTCCTTACTGTGCCGAGCACACGATCCCTGCACCATGGCTGATAATGCCAATGCCACCCGTGACAAGGCACCACCCTTACAGCACCTCCACAGCACAACTCGAAGAGGGCCCCCTCCACAGCACAACTCGATGAAGACCCTTCAACCCTTTAGTGAGCTAGTGGATCCTGCCATTGCTGCACCTAAATGGAAGACTGAGATGGGTCGGCTGAATAATTACTTTGGAGCCACTTGTGAAGCTGATGACGCAGTCAAGCGTTCCATTCAACTTCATTATGTGGTAAGGAGAAAAACAAACAGTTTGAACACCTCCCCAACACTGGTGTAGAGGATGACTACAACTGTGAGGACACTTAACGCTCATTTCGACCCCCAGCTGAACCCCGATTTTGAGCATTTTAAGTTATGCCAAGCCCACCAGCGTGAAGGGGAGTCGATTGATAACTTCTACGCATGTCTCCACAAATTGTCCAGCACCTGTCCTGCTGATGACTATCCAAAAGACATTCATGCACAAATCATTCGGGGTGCCGATCGAAGACACTCCGGGTTTGATACTGAGGCAACCCAACATTAGTCTCAATGACCCCCTCATCCTGTCAAGGTCACACGAACTATCAGAAGCAGGGGCCACAGTGATGGACATGGCCTTGATGCATGACTCCAGCAAGCTGCCGGTGGTGAAGGTGAAATCCGTGGATGCAGTGTCCATCAGAGCGGCCCCAATGCACCCGTGCCGTTGCAGTTGGTCGCACGGTGCAGGAACTGTGGACGAGAAGCACATTCCCTGGAAAACTGTCTGGCCCAAGGGAAGATATGCTTCAACTTTTGCAAGCCCAATCACTTTGTCAAGATATGCTGAAGAGGCCCAAGGGCGATGGGGCATGCTGAAGAATGCCGGCTATCGAGGTGATTTGTCAGCTTTCCCTGACTGACCACACACACCAGAGCCCATCCCAGCATGAAGGTCTGTGACACTCAAGACAATGCACCCTCAGAGGATGAAGAAGTCTTCCTCATCTCATTCACCAAGCACCTTAAACGACACAGGAGACCTCTACCCACCTGTATGGTCGAAGTAGCTGGCATGCCCATCAAGACCCTCATTGACACGGGGCATCCATCAATGTGATGGGTTTCCATCAGCATCGACTCCTCTGCCCTAGACCATTTCTCTCACCATCTGCAGCCAGGATCTGTGCATATGGGGGGCATATGCCCCTCCCATTAAAAGGGACAATGAATAACGTGTCGGGTCCAGTAGTCGGGTGATTCCGGCTATGTTCCACGTCATCTACAAAGACGCTGACACCCTCCTCGGGTGCCACAGTGGAGGACCTGTGCTTAGTATCTTTTGCAAGGAATGTACAGGCGTTCCAAATTGTTGAGCCAGTTTCCTGGCCTTTTCCAGGGCTGGGGTACCTCCAAGCTCCCCCGGTCTGGCTTCACACAGACAAGACAATCATGCCAGTGGCACCATGGCATTGGTGTGTACCCTTTCAACTGTGGCCACTGGTCGAACGGGAGCTGGACAACTTGGAGAAGTTGGGAGTAATTGAGAAGGTCTCCGGGCCAATGCCATGGGTATCGCCGATGGTCGTTGGTGAAAAACCAAAACAGCCCGGCATAATACGCTTGTGCATTGACATGCACCTTCGAAACAAAGGCCATTAAACGGGATAGACACATTACTCCCATGATGGATGATATCATTGCAGATCTTAGCAGGGCCTGGTGGTTTTCATAGCTTGGCTGAAATGCTGGGTACCAGCAGCTAGAGTTGGATAAGGGAAGCACATATATCCCTGCATTCTCTACAGACCTATGCTTGCAGAGATACAAGTGCCTGAGCTTTGGAATATCATCCGCAGCTGAAGTGTTCCAAAATGCGATCAGGTAGGTTCTTTCCATAATGCAAGTGGTCATGAACATCAGCGATAACGTTCTATTATACTCCGCGACGGCGGAGGAACATCATCAGCGGCTAAGAGCTACTTTGAAGTGCCTGTATGAGCTTGGCATCACTCTCCACTGGGAGAAGTGCTCCTTCTCCCAGACCAGCATCGAGTTATTCAGCTATGTTTTCACCCAGGATGGCATCCAGTTTGATTCAAGGAAGTCGCAAGTGATTCGACAGGCTCCAGCGCCGTGCAACGCCATAGACGTTCACAGTTTTTAGGGGATGCCCAGTTATTATGACCGGTTCATCCCCAATCTAGTGACCATACTAGAACCACTCAGGGCACTGACAAATGCTGATGCCAGGCGGGCCTGGGGCCCCCGAGAAGAGGATGCATTCCAACGGGTCAAGTTGGCGCTCCTCAGCAAAGCAACAAAAGCCTACATTGACTCCAAGAAAAGGATCAAGCTAATTGTGGATGCAAGCCTTGTGGGACCTGAAGCGGTGCTCACACACGATCAAACCCGGTAGGTGGGCGCCTCTGGCTTTTGCATGCCAGGCCTTTTCCCCGATGGAAGCAAGATACGCCTAGATTGAGAGGCAAGCTTCGCCATTGAATGGAACTGTGGACATTTCCACCTGTACCTGAGTGGACCATCGTTCTGTGTAATCACTAACCATCAGCCGCTGGACCCACTCTTCAAGGGCATGTCGCCTCATCCTCCATCCCGGATCGAACGTTGGGCGATACAGTGGCAGCACTACCCGTTCGAGGGGATATGCTAGCTGAATGGAGGAGTACGTAAGGTTGGTGAGCCCAAGGGCTCTGACTCGTCTTCCTGGGATCTGCCGAGCGACTGCTGAGGACATGATTCTGATGAGGGTCATGGCAACATTGCACAAGGGGTCATGGAACATGTTCCTGCAGGACGTAAACCACTGGGGTGGCCCCGACAGAGAACAACTGACACAACTGTGGAGAGTCTGGCATGAATTCAGCTCTACTGTGGTCAGTCTCGTACTAAGAGGGCTCCGCATAGTCATCCATGAAAGTCTGACATGGCGGGTGGCAGAGTTTGCACATCAGGGGCACCAAGGAACCACGAAAAGAATAACCCTGCTGTGAAGGGAAAGTGTGGTTCCCTGGGTTGGAGGCCTTAGTGGATGGCTTTGGACGGCAGTGTGAAGTATGCCAAGTCACCAGTTGTCCGGAAGCCCCAGCATAGATCATAGTGGAAGAATCCTGCGACACTCCATGGAAAAAGGCCGCCTTGATTTTGGCAGCTTCCCAGATGGGTGGACCACCATTGTACTAGTGGACAGCCATTCCAAGTACTCCATTGTGGAGCTCATTGAATCGACTGCATTCTCCAATGTCGTCCCAGCACTAAAGAAGGCTTTGGCCCTGTGCGGCCTCCTAGAAGAAATCAGGACTGATAATGGCTCGCCATTTCAAGATTTCTAACTCCAGGGTTTGCTCCACCACCTGGGTATACATAACCATAGAATCACCCCGCAGTGGCCGCAGGCTAATGGCGATGTTGATCGCTTTATGCGTACATTAAACAAGGCTCTGAGAATCACTGTGCATGAGGGAGCAGGGCACGAGTCGGGGTACCACGCGGGTGGACGGCGTCCCCCCACTTATTTTACAGGGTGGACGCCGTCCACCCTTCTTATCAAAACGCCGTCCACCCTTCCGTGCTCATCCAAAGCGTGATAAAGCGCGCACCAACCTAACCACGCGAGAGAGGGCGCCTTCTAAGAGGAATCTGCGCAGACCTGGGTTTAAACCTAGCCAACTATGGTGTGAAAGGTCACACCAACGCCCTACGGATTCCTAACAGCTGTGTATTATCTGGCTAATCCCAGCTGCTCCTTCATCGCGGTTATCTCTCATTGACAGCTGCTGCAGGAGTCTCTCGTCCGATTGATAGTTTTCCCGCCCAGTGGTTTGCAATGAGACAGGCCGGACTCGCTCAAGTGGAGGGAGGTTTGTGCCCGCGGCCTCGTGAGTGCCAGCTGCGCCCTGGCGCGGACAGTTTATGGGTGTACCTCTGGGATGAGGGGAGGGTCGGCTAAGCCTCGCTACATCCTCGAAGCGCTAGGAGAGAAACGTCAGCAATAGTACGATGCTAGGGCAAGGTTAAGGAAGCGACCTCTGTTATAGAGCAGGATGGACATGTTCAGGTACAAAAAACAGGTCTTGGTTCAAGATACTTCCGTTCATATCATATGCATTTATTCCAAGCACAGAATTGCATACGTCACAAGACACAACACCCAACGCACACGCAGACGTTTAATGCATATACATGCACTGACCATGCAACACTCACTTACCCTCACCATATGCCATACAGGATACCACACGTACATTCACCGCAAACTCGTGGATAGTGCTGTTTATCACACTCAGCTAATTCAGAACTTCTGGGTATCGGATTTCAATGATTGCAGAAAAGGGCATTTTATTTGCAGTTTTTCAATACAAGCAATCAAACAACCGGAAAAGAGTGCACGCCATCTCTTCGTGTTACAGCTTTGGAATGTGGGTCTCGCATTATCATGGACACCTATGGTCTCCATACACCCAGGGATGGAGAAAGTGCATCATGTACACCTTATGAAGAGATATCCGATTCTGTGCCATTACCAGGGCCACTGGCAGAGGACAACCAAATTATGCGGCAAGAAAAGGCAAATTATTCGACCTAATGCAGCACTTTATGTGATACTATTTCTTAATTCTTTTGTAACTTTTTTACATGTTGACTGCCTGGGCAAAGGTTTTAATCCAAATACAGTAATAAGCAACAGAAAGCCGAACGATCAGCCTTTGCATAGGGCATTCCACTGAGCGGCAACACAGGTCAATTTCAGTTATTTTGGTCAGTTTGAGCTAAAAAAATTTGTTGTTGTTAAATTCTGTGTTCTATGCGGTAGATGATGGATTATGTGGCAAATGCAGATTGCATATAATAATGTGTAGAATTATGTCACAGAATCGGTTTAATGGCTTAATTCCAGTGGCTCTAAGTATAATGCACAGAAACCTGAAGTAGGGCTCCCGGTTTTATGGTATTTATTTTTTTAACATTTCCGTCTGTATTTACCCATATTTATCTTCTGGCCATTTTATCTGTATTTATCCATATTTATTTTGTGCCTTGCGTATACATGAGGTTGTCAAACTGTACATTCATAATCACTATTGTAGTTTCTAGCATGTGGTTTTCTTTGGTTTTTTTCAACACACAAACTCTGCTTTTGTTCATGGTGCCATGTTTTAGTATGCCTCGCTTACAGCACTTAATGGCTTGACTAATGTAGTTGTACGCCAAACTTCATCCACATTTGGGCTGTTAATTCCTCCATACAGGGACCTTAAGTCACAGGCTTAAGTACTGAGCAGCTTCAATTGTTAAATCTTGCAATATGTGCAAATGATAGATCTGCTGCACATGTGATGTCACTTTCCGCCGTGATGTCACTTCCTGTTGTGATGACACGTCGTGATGTCACTTCCTGCCGTGATGTTACTTCCTGCCGTGATGTCACTTCCTGTGACACCACCTAACTTGGAGAGTCCCCCCACTTCTTTTTTTAGGACTTGTGCCCTGTGAGGGAGTGAACTCAAAGACCAGCTTATACCGGTTCCTGCAGGAATATCGAGGGACCATGCATTGCACAACCCAGTGCCCTCCTCGGGCTCTCATGCTATAGGTTTACTGGTGCGAATCAATTTTGGTACACTCGGAGTGGGCCCCACCTGAGTATGATCCAGATGGTACCCAGAACAGGCGGTGCAGAACAACAAAAGGGCAAGCCTTAAAAGGAGAGCGACCCATCACAGTCTGGGAGTGGGAGATCATGTGCTCCTGAAGGACTGCTGGCCGGGGTGGAAGTTCCATACACCGTACGAACCTGGAGTGTGGAGGGCATGATGGTAACTGCCCATAGAGGTTTGGAGACGGTAACTGAGAACATATCCCCGTTTAGGCCGGGGATAATGAGGTTGCAGAAGGGGACCAAGTTGAGGAAGACCTCACCGCAGCAGACAGGCCCCACGATCACCAACAGGAGGGAAACCAGTCTCGAGATCAGGTCAGGCATGAGAGTCGAACAACAGACCCCCAAGTGAAGTGAGCCAAGAGGAACCACATAACACGTCCCTGAGACGGCACTACAACCTCTGTCCAAATCCTCAACCGAGTCAGAGACTTAATGACTGTGTGCTGAATTAAGTAAAGTGAGTAAGGGAGGTAGCGAGCCACCCGGCTGCTAGATCCTGACCCCCAACCCGGATGTAGTGCACCTCACCCTTTGTCTTTGCCTCCCTGTGTGCGACATGTACGGCACCCTTCAGGGATTTATAAAACATAGTGCTGCACTCTATCTGGAAGCACAGGTTGGCTGGTTACAGCATTTGGTTTCGCTATATCATTTGACGTGATAAGATTTTAAACCTCTATAAAGACCTGCATCGCCTCCTGCACCGCTATTGTGTAATCCAAATAGATGGAGAACTCTACACCCTGATAAAGCAAGCATCCTTTTTCCCTTGAATGGTGCAAGGCAGTGCCACGTGCATGATAGTTCAAGAGTTTTGCAATAAAGAGTGTGGCTGGCGGGGGTCTAGGCCCCAGCAATCTGTGGGCTCTCTCAACTATAAAGCATAGAGTATAGTTCTCCAGCCACTGTTTGACGAAGACCTCAGTCTTACCCACATTCGTGGATAAAGCTAAGCTGATTATGAGCTGATTGCTGCACTTAGAGCATGATGTAAAGTCCTTGTTCTTAGTTGTTACTCTGAGGACCTCCACCGTTGGGTTAGTGACCTTGCTCTCAGTTCCACTGAATCATCTTCAGTCATTGAGACTCTGCAATCTGTCAAGTCAAATTATTCGGCATGTTTATCTGTTTACATCTTCTGATGGTTGAGGCGTGTGGTGAGGTTATCTAGCTTGCCATCAATTTGCTGCAGGTGGGTACACATTGAGAGGAACAAACCTCTTGTGCAAGCTCCTCATCCTCCCCTGGTGCCTCCACAGTGTGCTCAGCACCAGTGCCAGTGTGGGATTTAGACCCTCAGCGTGTGTCTAATGTTAATCTGGATCATTTTGAGGGCTATTTTCTCCATCTAGAGAGCTATGATTTGGTATTATCAAGGAATAATCCACTCTCAGGTGCGGGTGGCAACAATTCCCCTCCGGGGTTGATGTGGAGGAGAAGTCATGTAGTCCACTATGTGTTATAAAGGCCAAAGATCATTTAAAGGCAGTGATGACATTTAAAAGTTATTGCGTATATGGAGGAATGGTTTTATCGTCTGCATAACCATCAGATCATCATGCAGCATGTATGACAGAGCTCCTGCCCTGCTCCCCCAGGCAGCAAGAGTAACGCTGTAAGGCAGGAGGAAAGCAGGGAGTGTTCATTCAATTATGTGCTTAGAGCAGCAGTGTGCGCTCACCAGGCAGGCCCAGACCAAGCCGCCTTGTTGTCTTGTGGCGTCCCCTCCTGCGGTCTGCAGTGCAGCATGGTATACAGACAAAATATCGAGTTGGAAATGTCGACCTACACAAATATCGAATTGTAAATATCGTGAAACAGAAATATCAACAGCAAGCATATCGTGATCAAGAATATCAACTTTAAGGTAAGAAATATCGTTTTTAAAAATATCGACGTCATTAATATTGTTTGAAAAAATATAGTTATTTAAAATATCGATTTAAAAAAAAATTCTTGTTATGTATTTTAGTATGTATTTTAAATGTATGTGATGTATTTGTTTTGTATAAGTATTGTTTTTTTTTTTAATATATGTGTTACATTTTTAGTAGTTATCAATTTTATTTTAATTACATTTTGCGTTTTTTAGTTCCGTATTGGATTGTGGGTTTATAGGGGAATAGGGTGGGAAGTAATTTAATTATAATAAATTAATGATTATTTTTATTTATTAATATTTAATTTAGAATGTAGTGTTAATTGCGTGAAGTAATGTATTATTATTTATTAATTGGTTGATAATTAATATTAATTAATTGGTAATTGTGTCAATTGTTTAGGAGAGGGTTGTGCGGTTTATCAAGGTGAAGGGACGGAAGCAATTTATTTTTAACTAATAATTAGTTAATTAATGCTGATTAAGTAATTAAAACTTAAATATGGCAATTGTGTAATTAATTTTAGATGTGGGTTGTGGGGTTTATAGTGGTAAAGCGTGAGAGGTAATTTATTTTTAATTAATTAATAAGTAGTTGTTAATTGATATTTATTAATTTAAAATTAATTATGGAAATTGTTTAATTTTAGGTGTGGGTTGTGGGATTTATAGGGGTAAAGGGTGGGAAGTAATTTATGTTTAATTAATTAATTAATAATTAGTTGTTAATTAATATTAACTAATGAATTGAAAATTAAATATGGAAATTGTGTAAATAATTTTATGTGTGGGCTGTGGGGTTTTTAGAGGTAAAGGGTGGGAAGTAATTTATGTTTAATTAATAATTAGTTGATCATTATTATTGATTCCTCAATTGATAATTAATTAGGGTAATTACTTGTTTTGTGTGTGGGTTTTGGTTTTATAGGGGTCAAGGGTGGGGAGTTAAATACATTTTATTTACTTTATAAGTAGTTGTTGAATACTATTCTTTTTTTAGTTGAAAATACATTTTAATTGTGTAATTAATTTTTTTATAGTTTAATTTTAGCTGTGGGTCGCGGGGATTATAGGGGTTAAGTGTGGAAGTTAATTAATTTTGATGTGTTTTAATTTGTTTTTTAATTAATATTTCCATAATTGATAATTCATTATGTTAATTATGGAAGTACATTTTTATTTACATTTAGATGTGGGTTGTAAATTGTGTGGGTAGGAAATAAAAAACTAAATTTATGTAATAATGGTTTTGTTTAAATAATTTCTAATCAAAGATATTTATTTGTTTGAAAAATATTTTTTATTTTATTTAATATAATATTTCTAGGTATTTGTCATTTGTATTTAACATTGTTTCTTTCTTTTTTAATTTTTAATATTAAATATATTTGTATTTTAATTTTTAAATATATTTATATATTTTTTATTTATTTTGTTTTTAAAATATTTTTGTTGTTGATATTTTGTTTGTTTTTAATTTTGAACTGACTGGAGTGGGAATGTTAATTTGTACCCCTCCACAATCCAACACTTTCCCTACTGTTGCACTGACTGGAGTGGGAATAATACATTTCATCCCTCCACTATCAACAGTTTCCCTACTGTTGCACTCACTGGAGTGGGAATAGTAATTTTTACCCTCCGCTATCCAACACTTTCCCTAATGTTGCACTCATTGCAGTGGGAATAGTAATTTTTACCCCTCTGCTATCCAACACTTTCCCTACTGTTACAGTCACTGGAGTGGGAATACTAATTTTTACCCCTCCGCTATCCAACACTTTCCCTATTGTTGCACTAACTGGAGTGGGAATTGAAATTTTTACCTCCCCGCTATCCAACACTTTCCCTACTGTTGCACTCATTGAAGTGGGAATAGTAATTTTTACCCCTCCGCTATCCAACACTTTACCTACTGTTGCACTGACTGGAGTGGAAAATTTAGGTTTAAAGACTTTTAAATAGTTTAATGTTTTAATTTATAATAGAATGTTTTTTAATTAGATTTTATGTTATTGGTGTGTGTGTATGTGTGTATATATATATATATATATATATATATATATTATCCACTGGCGGTCGCCAGTAGATAGTTATAGTTAGGACCTATTTTCCATAGGAAATCTGCGACATTCTATTTGAAATAACTCTCTTGCCGGTTGACGAATCTTCGCGAAATTTTCAAACTTTATGGCCCGCTCCGGTCCGCTCCTACCCTGAAAGTCTCGGGGTGATTCGTCAAGCGGGGGCCGAGAAAAATGGGGGGTCCCAAAACGTGTTTTCCCCATTCATTTTCCCATAGGAAACTTTAGACACGGCTACAGCCCGAACTGCTGAACAGAATTACACCAAATTTGGCAAAGAGGTAGTTCTTGGTTCAGAAAGAACTCTTTTTGTTAAATGGTGTAAATCTGTTCAGTAGTTGCTGAGAAAATCAAAAGTAAAAACACATATATATCTGGGCGGAGCCTAACCACACATGTCATCGTGAGATCTGATTGGCTGTCAGCACTTCATCCTGGAATTGCTGGCAGCCATCTTGGGACCAATATAAATGATAGTACCCTATTGAAATGCATTGTAGTGAATCGAAGATTTTGAGGGTTACCAAAAGGAGAACTATAAAGGGTGATAACAGACTTTAGTTACATTAGAATTCATTTGTTGATGATACCATACTAATTTCAGGAATTGTGGTGTGTTCTAAGGTGATTTTACTCTGTGAAAAACCTTCTGCTGGGATATCATGAATCATGTTTGAGAGAAAACTATTTCCACATGCTTGTCCCATACAGTTTTGGAAGGTGCTCCAGAAGCTAAAATGAGAGCATATTTTCTGTAAATTCACATTATCTTTCTCAGTCATGTGAGAATGAAGTCTGACATTCTCAGTAAAACATGTACATCCAACAATGGCAGAGACTGTCAGTTGATTCCTTTGTGTTCTACTGCAGCTTCCCAGAGTGTTCTAAAGAACAACTAGAGTGCTAACAGCCTTACTTATGACAAAAGTATGGCACACCTGAAGCCATCTTGATTGGAATAAACTGGTAACACTTAAAACATTTAATTTAAAAAGGAACAAAATGATGGGGTTCATTTTGTCATAGAAATTATGGTTAGTGCTGTAGAAAGAAAAATTAGGACATGTTTCAAGTGTGATCTCAAATATCTTCCTGTTATATTTCAACAGGAGCAGCCTGCCAGTTGATGGCTTTGTGTTCTACTGCAGCTTCCCAGAGTGTTCTAAAGAACAACTAGAGTGCTAACAGCCTTACTTATGACAAAAGTATGGCACACCTGAAGCAATCTTGATTGGAATAAACCGGTAACACTTAAAACATTTAATTTAAAAAGGAACAAAATGAGGGGTTCTTTTTGAAATAGAAATTATGGTTAGTGCTGCAGAAAGAAAAATTAGGGCATGTTTTAAGTGAGATCTCAAATCCTCTTCTATTTCATTAGAAAATTCTGACATGCAGACTGAAACAATCACTTTCAATACCAGCAGCAGACTACCAGTTAACTCCCTGGTGAGCAGTAGCTTTACTACAGTGATCTAATGAGCAACTAGAGTGCTAACATTCTGAATTTATGGCAAATGTGAGACACATCTGAATGCCTTCTTGATGGAATCAAAGTAAAAACTGAAAGCATTTCCAACTGAGGAGACTGCAGTAAATGAGGAAATTAGGAAACTTCATAACAAAGAAGTCTTCCAAGATGGCCACCAGTGAAAAAAGAGCCCAAATGTAGCACAAATATTACCCAGATGTAGCCCACATATAGCCCAATGACAAAAGTGTACAAAACACTTTTTATTTTTAGTTTTTTTGCAGTTTTATGTAGTGCAGACTGGTCAGGTATTGGAGCATTGCATCTTAAAACATGACCCCCTACACTACAAAAACACCACTACTACCCTAAACCCTAAAACGCTACCCCAAGCACGACCCCCTACACTACACAAGCACCACTGCACTATCCTAAACCCTAAAACACTACCCCCAGCATGACCCCCTACACTACACAAACACCACTGCACTACCCTAAACCCTAAAACACTACCTCCAGCACGACCCCCTACACTACCCAAACACCACTGCACTAACCTAAATCCTAAAACACTACCCCCAGCACGACCCCCTACACTACTCAAACACCACTGCACTACCCTAAAACATGACCCACTACACAAACACCACTGCACTACCCTAAACCCTAAAACACTACCCCCAGCACGACCCCCTACACTACACAAGCACCACTGCACTACCCTAAACCCTAAAACACTACCCCCAGCACGACCCCCTACATACACAAACACCACTGCACTACCCTAAACCCTAAAACACTACCCCCAGCATGACCCCCTACACTACCCAAACACCACTGCACTAACCTAAATCCTAAAACACTACCCCTACACTACCCAAACACCACTGCACTACCCTAAAACATGACCCCCTACACTACACAAACACCACTGCACTACCCTAAACCCTAAAACACTACCCCCAGCATGACCCCCTACACTACACAAGCACCACTGCACTACCCTAAACCCTAAAACACTACCCCCAGCACGACCCCCTACACTGCCCGAACACCACTGCACTGCCCTAAACCCTGAAACACCAGCCCCTGCATGACCCCCTACACTGCCCGAACACCACGGCACTGCCCCAAACCCTGAAACACCACCCCCTTCATGGCCCCCTACACTGCCCGAACACCACTGCACTACCCTAAACCCTAAAACACTACCCCCAGCACGACCCCCTACACTACACAAGCACCACTGCACTACCCTAAACCCTAAAACACTACCCCCAGCACGACCCCCTACACTGCCTGAACACCACTGCACTGCCCTAAACCCTGAAACACCAGCCCCTGCATGACCCCCTACACTGCCCGAACACCACTGCACTGCCCTAAACCCTGAAACACCAGCCCCTTCACGACCCCCTACACTGCCCGAACACCACTGCACTGCCCTAAACCCTGAAACACCACCCCCAGCATGACCCCCTACACTGCCCGAACACCACTGCACTGCCCTAAACCCTGAAACACTACCCCCAGCAAGACCCCCTACACTGCCCGAACACCACTGCACTGCCCTAAACCCTGAAACATCACCCCCAGCAAGACCCCCTACACTGCCCGAACACCACTGCCCTAAACCCTGAAACACCACCCCCAGCACGACCCCCTACACTGCCCGAACACCACTGCACTGCCCTAAACCCTGAAACACTACCCCCAGCATGACCCCCTACACTGCCCGAACACCACTGCTCTGCCCAAAACCCTGAAACACCAGCCCCAGCACGACCCCCTACACTGCCCGAACACCACTGCACTGCCCTAAACCTTGAAACACCAGCCCCTGCACGACCCCCTACACTGCCCGAACACCACTGCACTACCCTAAACCCTGAAACATCACCCCCAGCACGACCCCCTACACTGCCCGAGCACCACTGCACTGCCCTAAACCCTGAAACACCAGCCCCAGCACGACCCCCTACACTGCCCGAACACCACTGCACTGCCCTAAACCCTCAAACACCAGCCCCAGCAAGACCGCCTACACTGCCCGAACACAACTGCACTGCCCTAAACCCTGAAACACCAGCCCCAGCACGACCCCCTACACTGCCCGAACACCACTGCACTGCCCTGAACCCTGAAACATCAGCCCCAGCACGACACCCTACACTGCCCGAACACCACTGCACTTCCCTAAACCCTGAAACACCACCCCGTGCATGACCCCCTACACTGCCCGAACACCACTGCACTGCCCTAAACCCTGAAACACCACCCCCAGCGTGACCCCCTACACTGCCCGAACAGCACTGCACTGCCCTAAACCCTGAAACACCACCCCCTGCACAACCCCCTACACTGCTCGAACACTACTGCACTGCCCTAAACCCAGAAACACCATCCCCAGCACGACCCCCTACACTGCACGAACACCACTGCACTGCCCTAAACCCTGAAACACTACCCCCAGCAAGACCCCCTACACTGCCCGAACACCACTGCACTGCCCTAAACCCTGAAACATCACCCCCAGCAAGACCCCCTACCCTGCCCGAACACCACTGCCCTAAACCCTGAAACACCACCCCCAGCAAGACCCCCTACACTGCCCGAACACAACTGCACTGCCCTAAACCCTGAAACACCAGCCCCAGCACGACCCCCTACACTGCCCGAACACCACTGCACTGCCCTTAACCCTGAAACACCACCCCCTGCACGACCCCCTACACTGCCCGAACACCACTGTACTGCCCTAAACCCTGAAACCCCACCCCTAGCAAGACCCCCTACACTGCCAGAACACCACTGCACTGCCCTAAACCCTGAAACACTACCCCCTGCACGACCCGCTACACTGCCCGAACACTACTGCACTGCCCTAAACCCTGAAACACCACCTCCAGCACGACCCCCTACACTGCACGAACACCACTGCACTGCCCTAAACCCTGAAACACTACCCCCAGCAAGACCCCCTACACTGCCCGAACACCACTGCACTGCCCTAAACCCCGAAACATCACCCCCAGCAAGTCCCCCTACACTGCCCGAACACCACTGCCCTAAACCCTGAAACACCACCCCCAGCAAGACCCCCTACACTGCCCGAACACCACTGCACTGCCCTAAACCCTGAAACACCACCCCCAGCAAGACCCCCTACACTGCCCGAACACCACTGCACTGCCCTAAACCCTGAAACACTACCCCCAGCACGACCCACTACACTGCCCGAACACCACTGCTCTGCCCAAAACCCTGAAACACCAGCCCCAGCACGACCCCTACACTGCCCGAACACCACTGCACTGCCCTAAACCCTGAAACACCAGCCCCAGCACGACCCCCTACACTGCCCGAACACCACTGCACTGCCCTAAACTCTGAAACACCACCCCCAGCACGACCCCCTACACTGCAAAAACACCACTGCACTGCCCTAAACCCTGAAACACCAGCCCCAGCACAACCCCGTACACTGCACGGACACCACTGCACTGCCCTAAACCCTGAAACACCAGCCCCAGCACAACCCCGTACACTGCCCGAACACCACTGCACTGCCCTAAACCCTGAAACACCAGCCCCAGCACGACCGCCTACACTGCCAGAAAACTACTGCACTGCCCTAAACCCTGAAACACCAGCCCCAGCACGGCCCCCTACACTGCCCGAACACCACTGCACTGCCCTAAACCCTCAAACACCATCTCCAGCACGACCCCCTACACTGCACAAACACCACTGCACTGCCCTAAACCCTGAAACTCCACCCCCAGCAAGACCACCTACACTGGCCGAACACCACTGCACTAAACCCTGAAACACCACCCCCAGCAAGACCACCTACACTGGCCGAACACCACTGCACTGCACTAAACCCTGAAACACCACCCCCTGCACGACCCCCTACACTGCCCAAACACTACTGCACTGCCCTAAACCCTGAAACACCACCCCTCAGCACGACACCCTACACTGCCCGAACACCACTGCACTGCCCTAAACCCTGAAACACCACCCCAGCACGACCCCCTACACTGCCCGAACACCACTGCACTGCCCTAAACCCTGAAACACCACCCCCTGCACGACCCCCTACACTGCCGGAACACCACTGCACTGCCCTAAACCCTGAAACACCACCCCCAGCACGACCCCCTACACTGCCCTAACACCACTGCACTGCCCTAAAGCCTGAAACACCACCCCCAGCACGACCCCCTACACTGCCCGAACACCACTGCACTGCCCTAAACCCTGAAACACCAGCCTCAGCAAGACCCCCTACACTGCCCGAACACCACTGCACTGCCCTAAACTCTGAAACACCAGCCCCAGCAAGACCCCCTACACTGCCCGAACACCACTGCACTGCCCTAAACCCTGAAACACCAGCCCCAGCATGACCCCCTACACTGCCCAAACACCACTGCACTGCCCTAAACCCTGAAACACCAGCCCCAGCACGACCACCTACACTGCCCGAACACCACTGCACTGCCCTAAACCCTGAAACACCAGCCCCAGCATGACCACCTACACTGCCCGAACACCACTGCACTGCCCTAAACCCTGAAACACCAGCCCCAGCACGACCCCCTACACTGCCCGAACACCACTGCACTGCCCTAAACCCTGAAACACCAGCCCCAGCACGACCCCCTACACTGCCCGAACACAACTGTACTGCCCTAAACCCTGAAACACCAGCCCCAGCACGACCCCCTACACTGCCCAAACACCACTGCACTGCCCTAAACCCTGAAACACCACCCCCTGCACGACCCCCTACACTGCCCGAACACCACTGCACTGCCGTAAACCCTGAAACACCACCCCTGCACCACCCCCTACACTGCCCGAACACCACTGCACTGCCCTAAACCCTGAAACACCAGCCCCAGCACGACCACCTACACTGCCCGAACACCACTGCACTGCCCTAAACCCTGAAACACCACCCCCAGCACGACCCCCTTTACTGCTCGAACACCACTGCACTGCCCCAAACCCTGAAACACCACCCCCAGCATGACCCCCTACACTGCCCGAACACCACTGCCCTAAACCCTGAAACACCACCCCTGCACGACCCCTACACTGCCCGAACACCACTGCACTGCCCTAAACCCTGAAACACCACCCCTGCACGACCCCTACACTGCCCAAACACCACTGCACTGCCCTAAACCCTAAAACACCACCCCCAGCACGACCCCCTACACTGCCCAAACACCACTGCACTGCCCTAAACCCTAGAACACTACCCCCAGCACGACCCCCTACACTACCCGAACACCACTGCACTACCCTAAACCCTAAAATACTCCCCCAGCACGACCCCCTACACTACCCGAACACGACTGCACTGCCCTAAACCCTAAAACACTCCCCCCAGCACGACCCCCTACACTACCCGAACACCACTGCACTGCCCTAAACCCTAAAACACTCCCCCAGCACGACCCCTACACTACCTAAACACCACTGCACTGCCCTAAACCCTAAAACACTACCCCCACATGACCCCTTCACTACCCAAACACCAATGCATGACCCTAATCCCTAAAACACCACCCCCCGCACAACCCCCTCCTCTACCCAAAGACCACTGCACTACCCTAAACTCTAAAACAATACCCCCCACACGACTCCCTACACTACCCAAAGACCACTGCACTACCCTAAACCCTAAAACACGACCTCCTACACTACACAAACACCACTGCACTACCCTAAACCCTAAAAACTACCCCCAGCACGAACCCCTACACTACCCAAACACCACTGCACTACCCTAAACCCTAAAACACTACCCCCAGCAGTACCCCCTACGCTACCCAAACACCACTGCACTACCCTAAACCCTAAAACACTACCCCCAGCAGTACCCCTACACTACCCAACACCATTGCACTACCCTAAACCCTAAAACAGTACCCCCAGCAGTATCCCCTACACTACCCAAACACCACTGCACTACCCTAAATCACTACCCCCAGCATGACCCCCTACACTACCCAAACACCACTGCACTACCCTAAACCACTACCCCCAGCACGACCCCCTACACTACCCAAACACCACTGTACTACCCTAAACCCTAAAACACTCCCCCAGCACGACTCCCTACACTACCCAAACACCACTGCACTACCCTAAACCCTAAATCTACCCCCAGCATGACCCCCTACACTACACAAACACCACTGCACTACCCTAAACCCTAAAACACTACCCCCAGCACGACCCTCTTCACTACCTAAACACAACTGCACAATTTGTTACAGGCGTTGCAACGCAGGCCTGTGGTGCTTACTGGAAGTACCTGGTGGGCTAGTTGGGCCCCAGGGACCCTCAGGATTCAAGGTGACCTAATCCCCCAACTTAAAACGCGCCACGGGGCGCATTTGCACAGTGGTGAAGGGAGGGGCGGGGCCTCAGGTGACATGTGCGCAAACACGCCCTGTGGTGCGTTTTAAGTTGGGGAATTAATTCCCTTTGAATCCTGGGGCCAACTAGCCCACCAGGTACCTTCAGTAAGCACAACAGAGTTGCGTTGCAGAGAGGTGAAAAGGTGCGTGGCCTCGGAACGCCTCTCTGCAACTCAGCTCTGTGGTCCTAACTGTAGGTACCTGGGGGGCTAGTTGGGCCCCAGGGACCCTCAGGAATCAAGGGGACTTAATCTCGCAACTTAAAACGCGCCACGGGGCGCGCTTGCACACATGTCACCTCAGGCCCCCTCCCTTCACCACTGTGCAAACGCGCCTTGTAGCGCGTTTTAAGAGGTAGTTTTAATCCCCCTGCCCTATTATGTACTAGGGACTTGCAGAGGAGGTCATGCTAATCACAGGGGTACCCCAACGCATAGTGTTCCCTAGTGTATGTAGGTGTTTTCACTGTATTCTAAGTGTCTTTTAGCATAGCACTGGCTCTGGTTAGTCAGAGTCAGTTACCACCAGTACCTGTCTGAAAAAGTTGTGGGCACAGGATGATTTTGCAACAAGGCCTCTTTCTGCTCCTCTGTTGGTTCTTTCTGCACATCTTTTGCTTCTTTCTGTGCGTTTTTTCTTCTTTCTTCACATGTCCTACCTCTGTTGGCATAGTTAGAAACTAGCATTTAAAAACCTTTGAAATTCACTTAAAAATCATAGGTTTCAGGCACGTTAAAGTTAGAAATTAGCATTTAAAAACCTTTGAAATTCACTGAAAAAACCATAGGTTTCAGACACGTTATAGTTAGAAATTAGCATTTAAAAACCTTTGAAATTCACTGAAAAAAACATAGGTTTTAGGGACAGTTATAGTTAGTTGGACATTTCACTCGTACAAAACCATAGAAATTCCCCCTTTATAGTTAGTTCAGCTAACTATAACTCGCGCCCCCGCAATGCACTGCTGATGACGTCACATATTACATCACTCATGACATGGTCAGTGACATCACTGATGACATCACTGATGACATCTCAAATGACATCACTGATGACATCATCCATGTGAGATTTTAATGCATCTTCTCACACCCTAATATAAGTTTTGAAACACCCACTCTAAATTACAGACTGCCATTCTAAAAACCATACACACTCCAATACCAATAAGTACATACCCACTCACTGATTCTTAGGTCTACACACACACATCTACTCACTCACCCATACAGTCACTCATACTTACAGTCACTCAGTACAGGACTATCATATGCACTCATACACCTATATAAACACTCACACAATGCAACTCATCCATAGAGGTACTCTCACACCTAGTCAGTCATGCAAATAATTAAACACACTGCCATTTACTCACCTATACAATTATACACACACCAGCTCACTTACTCATACAAATACTAGCACATTCTTACGCTCTTATACAATCACTGATACAAGCACACACTCATCCATACAGTCACTCTCACAATCACACACTCTCGCTTATAGCTATTTATATACTCTAACACACATATATACTGCCTTTTACATATGTAGTTACTCACACATGTACCACTGGGACATACATTCACTCACTAACACACTCTTACACACACTTACCCACCCATACAGTCTATCACAGATGCACTCTTGAAACCATGCACCCAGTGAATCACCCACTCACACATCTATGCACAGAGTCGCACACACCCCACCCACACAAACACTCAGGCACCCATACAGATACTCAGACAACCAATCAATAACTCATATAGACACTCATGTAGCTATTCACAAACCTATGCGGCCACTTACACAGCAACAGACAGACCAGATACAGACATTCACACAGTTTAGTCACTAACCCATGCATTCAGTAAGATACGTTTAATCACTCACTTATAGAGTTAGTCACGCACCTAGTAAGTCATCCATTCAGACACTTATACACCCACTCATTCTTCAATACACCTTTCCCTATATATATTAAAAATATTTAAACTTTACAGAAACACACAGTCACTGGATGATGTCATCAGTGATGTCATTTGAGATGTCATCAGTGATGTCATCAGTGATGTCACTGACCATGTCATGAGTGATGTAATATGTGACGTCATCAGCAGTGCATTGCGGGGCGCGAGTTATAGTTAGCTGAACTAACTATAACAGGGAATTTCTATGGTTTTGTACGAGTGAAATGTCCAACTAACTATAACTGTCCCTAAAACCTATGTTTTTTTCAGTGAATATATATATATATATATATATAAATATATATATATATATATATATATATATTTGTAAATTTTTATAATTATAAAATTATTAAACAATTTAAAATTAATAGTTTGTTTTAAAGTAAATATATATACATTTGTTTGTGTGTTGAAATTTTGTAAACTAAATGTATTTGTTATGTTTGTTAAAATTTATATTAAATCTATTTTTAAAAAAATTAATTGTATTAATATATTAAATATTCTTATATATATCTTAAAATTGATATGTTGTACAACTATATTTTTTACATTATTTTTTCTCACAATATTTTTGTCCTTACCATTATAAATATAGAATGTTGATATTTTTGACATCGATATTTATAACTAGATATTGTGGTATGGGGATATTTTGGGCGTCGATATTCTATCGGTGAACCATGCAGCATACCTTATAGGCCTCCTCAGGCACAACCAAACCACCAAGCCGCTCTCACTGGACTCCACGTCGGCCACTTCTAATTGGGGATTTGGCGCCGCTGGGGTAAGTCTGTCACAAGCCAGGATTAGTCAAACACCAGTTTTCTCTACTGCGGGGCACCGAAGGGCGTCTGGCACTTCTAATGTAGTCACTTGCTCAGCCTGCACCCCAGATATCACTTTGTTCTGCCTCCTCCTGGCCTGGTAAGGTTTCAATTGTGACTCCTTGGTGCCCTAGCCAACTTGGCTCACGTTCATTGGTGACTTGGGCAGACTGAGCTGGATTTCGTATGCCAGGAAGAGGAGTTCCTATTTTAGGTGGCCATTTAATTCACGGTTGGCCACAGTCATAGGATACCAGTCAAGATGAGGAGGCTGAAATTAATTAATTCAGATATAAGCCGGGAATTGAAGTGAGCACTTTAGTTATGGAAGGTGATACTTCAATAATTTGGACACAGTGTGCGTTACCAAGAAAATGGTATTGTTTGTTTTATGATCTCAGTTAGAACCGGGGTCACCGATTCCGACACGGTAGCTTGGCGCAAGGCAGGAAGGCACCCGAAGGCAATGTGTTAAGCAGTTGTGCAGCACACACTCACACTGACTCAGTAATGCGCACGCAATGAAGAGACACCACACCAGGCCCGTCCGCGCCTGGACCGCGCCCAGCTCCAGGACCCCTGGACCCCGCGAACGCCACGACGCCCGACACCGCTACGATGCCAGAACCCTCCACGCACTCAACACCGGACGATCAGACACCTGATTCCTGGTCGGCCCGAAGCGCACCCACGGAGCTTTCACCTGCCGGAACTGCAGCTTCACAAGCATCCGCCCCACCATGCTGCCGAACAGGAAAGAACCCAACCACCTCAGATGCATCCTTCTCAACACCCGCTCCGCCCGCAAACACGCCATTGAACTCTGGGACCTACTCGACTCAACCTCCCCAGACGTCGCCTTCCTGACGGAGACCTGGCTGAACCCCGCCTCAGCACCCGACATAGCCATAGCCGTCCCGGAAGGCTACAAGATCACCCGCAGGGACCGCACCAACAGAGCAGGAGGAGGAATCGCCATCGTCCACAGAAACACTCTCAGAGTCTCGACCAACACCGACGACACCCTCAGCACCGCAGAACACCTGCACTTCCAGATCCACACCGACCCCAACACCACCCTCAGAGGAACCCTCATCTACAGACCCCCCGGACCCTGACCACAGTTCAGCGACTCCATCGCCGACTTCGTCAGCACACACGCCCTTGCCTCCACGGACTACATCCTCCTCTGGGACCTGAACTTCCACCTCGAGAACAACAACGACACCAACTCCACCACCCTGATCGACAACCTAGCCAACCTCGGACTCAGACAACTCATCACAACACCCACCCACTCCGCCGGTCACACGCTTGACCCCATCTTCTCCGCAAGCCCCCACGTCTCCTTCAACCACACCACCGAACTCCACTGGGCCGACCATCGCTGCATCCACTTCACCTTCAAGAAACCCACCACGCACCCCCGCACCCAACAGATGCCTCGCCGCTGCTGGAGCAAAGTCACCAAAGACCAGCTAACCACCACCCTCGCCCAGAGCCCACCCGCCGACTCCACCGACCCCGACACCGCCGCCCGCAACCTCAGACAGTGGATCAACGACTGCGCCAACACCCTCGCCCCGATCAAGAAACCCTCCAACAGTCACACCAACAAGAAAGCCAGCTGGTTCACTGAAGACCTCCGGGCCTCCAAGCAAACCTGCCGAAAGCTGGAGAAGATCTGGCTCTGTGAACGAACACCGGACAGCCACGCAGCCCACAAGAACGCCACCCGCAGACACCATCACCTCATCAGATCCGCCAAAAGGGCCTCCTTCAAAGACCGCCTAGACAACAACGCGCACAACAGCAAAGAGCGCTTCAACATCGTGAAGGAACTCTCCAACCACAGCTCCAACGACGTCCCACCCTCGCAAGACCTGTGCGACTCGCTGGCCACCTTCTTCCACCGCAAGATCGCAGACATCCACGACAGCTTCAACGCCACGACCGCCCCGACAACCACTGAGACCTCCGCCCCCACGACCACCATCCGCACCAACCGCCTGCTCTCCTGGACCAACATCAACGACGACGACACCATCAAGATCATGAACACCATCCACTCCGGATCTCCGTCAGACCCATGCCCACACCACATCTTCAACAAAGCCAGCACAGCCATCGCACCCCATCTCCGGAAAGTCATCAACACCTCCTTCGAGACAGCAACCTTCCCGGAGAGCTGGAAGCATGCCGAGATCAACGCCTTACTCAAGAAACCCAAGGCGGACCCCAAGGACCTTAAGAACTTCCGGCCCATCTCCCTGCTCCCGTTCCCGGCAAAGGTCATCGAGAAGACCGTCAACGAACAACTAACCCGCTACCTCGAGGAGAACAACATCCTGGACCCTTCCCAGTCCGGGTTCCGCAGCAACCACAGCACCGAGACTGACCTCATCGCCGCCACCGATGACATCAAGTCCCTGCTGGACAACGGAGAAACGGCGGCCCTCATCCTCTTGGACCTGTCAGCCGCCTTCGACACGGTCTGCCACCACACACTACGAACACGCCTCCACAACGCCGGGATCCAAGAGAAGGCCCTGGACTGGACCACCTCCTTCCTCTCCGGCAGAACACAGAGCGTCCGCCTTCCCCCTTCCGCTCCGAAGCCACCGAGATCATCTGCGGCGTACCCCAGGGCTCTTCCCTCAGCCCAACTCTGTTTAACATCTACATGGCACCACTCGCCCACGTCGCCCGTCGGCACGACCTCAACATCATCTCCTACGCCGATGACACCCAGCTGATCCTCTCCCTCACCAAGGACCCCCACACCGCCAAAACCAACCTTCACGAAGGAATGAAGGCCGTCGCTGAATGGATGAGGAACAGCCGACTGAAGCTGAACTCGGACAAGACGGAGGTCCTCATCCTCGGATCCACCCCTTCGGCCTGGGATGACTCCTGGTGGCCGACCGCACTGGGAACCGCCCCAACACCCACCGACCACGCACGCAACCTAGGGGTCATCCTCGACTCCACCCTCTCCATGACTAAACAGGTCAACGCCGTCTCCTCCGCCTGCTTTAACACCCTCCGCATGCTCCGCAGGATCTACAAGTGGATCCCCACTGAAACGAGAAGAACGGTCACCCAGGCCCTCGTCAGCAGCAGGTTGGACTACGGAAACGCCCTCTACGCAGGAGCCTCGGCCAAACTCCTAAGACGGCTCCAACGCATCCAGAACGCCTCTGCACGCCTGATCCTCGACATCCCTCGCCGCAGCCACATCACACCCCACCTGAGAGACCTGTATTGGCTCCCGGTCAACAAGAGGATAACCTTCAAGCTCCTCACCCACGCACACAAGGCACTCCACAACACTGGACCAACGTACCTCAACAGACGACTCAGCTTCTACACCCCCACCCGCCAGCTCCGCTCCGCCGACCTCGCCCTCGCCACAGTCCCCCGCTTCCGAAGAGCGACCTCCGGTGGCAGATCGTTCTCTCACCTCGCCGCCAAGACCTAGAACACCCTCCCCATCCACCTACGGCAGACCCAAGACCTTCTGACCTTCAGAAAACTCCTGAAGACCTGGTTTTTCGAGCAGTAGCAGCACTCCCCACCCCAGCGCCTTGAGACCCTCACGGGTGAGTAGTGCGCTTTACAAATGATATGATTGATTGATTGATTGATATGTAAAATAAGACTCTTTATCTGGTTCAAGTTAGAGCAATAGATAGGGCAGATAATCTCAGGGCAACAGTAAATTCATTTCACTTTAAAACATGCATAAATTCATCCAAATGCGTCCGACCATGAGACCCTCATGCAGGTAAAAAGGCAGTAGCAATAACCTTTCCTAATAGTACATATCACTGTAGGTAATAGATTGCAAGCTAAACACATAGGCTCAAGTGTATTCAGGGTCATTTCATTAACTAGGATCTCAATGCAGGTAGGCAACCAACATTAGTACATTTCTCAATCACTTTCAGTAATGTGACATCCCTTGTGTGGGTATTCAACACCAAGAACATCTAGGATGCATGAATTCTCTTTTAGGCAATACTTCTTGGGCAATACCGGACATACAGAGTCCTCAGCTAAGCAGCCCGAAGAATAACCAGCAGGCAGGGATGCAATTGGTAACCAGGCCAGAGCTAGATCTAATTCAGGGCTCGGCCTCATTCATTTAATCAAAGAGGGAGCAGTCAGAGGAAGTACATTGTGGCATCTGCTCCTCGACAATGACACTCAGGGCAATGTAAGGGGAAGCGCCGCTGGAGTTAGGCCTCCGTGACTCACCACACTGTCCCGGTACACTCTTGTAGGCACCCGTAGCGCCGGACGCCTCCTCCCCGGTCAGCCCGCTCCTCTTCGCACATGGGGCTTTGGCCGGGGGAGGCGGATCAGCGCGCAGAGGGCGACGATGAAATTGAGGGGCTCCCTTCAAGAGGAGGGGGCGGCAAGACACTACTTGACCCACCCGGAGCCCCGCAGATGCAGCCGGCGACGGCCCCGGGCCTCCGTAGGCCTCGAGACCCGGGAGCCAATCGCAGCGCGGCTTGAGGGGGGCGCGGCCGATGATGCAACCGGCGCCCTCGGTGCCAGGTGACGCCTTCTTCACGCGGCAGGCCTAGCGCGGCCTGGATCCAGTCGCTGCTTCAATTTTACGCGGCGCCCGGGCTGCGGCGGTGATCCTGGGCACAGCGCCTCTTCCTGACAGCGCGGGGGCGCGGCGGTGATTACAGGCCTCCGCTTCTTCTCCAGCAATCCCGAGGTCGCGGCAGTGAGTTTTTGGCACAGCGCTTTCACACTTTACAGCGCAGAGGCTGCGGCGGTGATACCGGTCACAGCGCTTCTTCCACCTCACGGCGCAGAGGCTGCGGCGGTGACTTCTGGACACAGCAGGAGCGCGCTGCACAGCGCTCAACAGCACAGCTAGTTTCCTTTGGGCCAGCGCCTCGTGGGCAGCAGATTCCTGATAATGCAGCGCTAGGGGAGCGCACAGTGTTGTTGGCAGGACGCAGGCTATGGGGGCCCAGCGCTTAGAAGCACAGCGCTTTACCTGGTGATCCTCCAGTGACAGCAGCCCTCACAGGGTCCTCAGCGCTTCAGTCCCAGCGCAGGTGGTTGGAATATCCTGGTTGCAGTTACTTAGCTGCTGTAGTTGCTTGGTTGCAGTAACTTGGGGGAAAGGATAGGGGGTTGAGTTGGCAGGCACAAGAGGCAGGATGGTTCCCTGCAGGCACACTTAAGGTGGTTCCCTGGGTCCCCTCACATTGGGCAAGGTCAGCAGGTGGAAGGTGTTCCTCATCTATCTTGGTACAGCAGCGCCTAGGCCCAGTCAGTGCCAGTAGTGTAGGTCTCCCCCCTAGGCCCAACAGCCTTTACTCCGACAGAGGTTCCCCCAGGTCCAGTGGTGCCCCAACTAACTAGCTAGGTTTCCCTCCAAACCTCTTATACCCCTAGGTCAGGTGACCCTCTTGAAAGGCGGCAAAGCATAACTCCTCCCTGGGCTGGAAGGTTCTAGAAGCTTCCATCATGTCCGTCTATGAGGCCCAGAGGCGGAACGGCATGGATACAGTAACATTATGTCCCAGCCTGATCCTGACTACTGGTAGGTGTGTGTGCAAAGGCCACTCCGCAGTAGCAGGGGCCTGTGGCAGCCATTTTGTTAGGAGAGAGCACCTGCACCTCAGCACTGTTTGGCAGTGGTAAGGCGCTCAGAGACCTAGGTCCAACAAAAAGGTAGTGGCAAAAATGAGGCTCAAAGAGAAAAAAACGGGGTAAGACCACCCTAGGGCTGACAGGTCTAACATGCGTCCCCCCCAGCCGAAAGTGGGGAGAGCTACCCAACCTCTAGGGAGTTCTCATCGCTAAGGCGGAAAAACCGAGAGAGACCGTCAGCGTTGGCGTGGTCTACTCCGGGTCGATGTTCCACCCGAAAGTCCATCCCCTGGAGGGAAATGGACCACCTCAACAATTTGGGGTTTTCGCCTCTCATCTGCATGAGCCAGCGAAGGGGTCGGTGGTCGGTTTGAATAAGGAAGTGAGAGCCAAAGAGGTATGGCCTCAGCTTCTTCAAAGCCCAAACCACGGCGAAGGCTTCACATTCTATAGTACTCCACCGCTGTTCCCGGGGGAGTAGCCTTCGAGAAATAAAGGCCACTGGCTGGTCTTGGCCGTCATCATTAAGTTGGGAGAGCACAGCTCCAATGCCATGCTCAGAGGCGTCTGTCTGCACGATTAATTCTTTTCCAAAGTCCGGAGTCCTGAGCACCGGAGCGGTGCACATCGCGTGCTTGAGGGTGTCAAAAGTTTCTTGACAGGCAGCCGTCCAGATGACTTTACGTGGCTGCTTCTTGGATGTCAGTTCCGTCAGGGGGGCCACGATGGTTCCATAGCACTTGACAAACCGGCGGTAGTAACCCGTGAGGCCAAGGAAAGCCCGGACCTCCGTTTGGGTTTTGGGGGCTCCCAGGCCAAGATGGTCTCGATTTTGGCCTGGAGGGGTTGCACCTTACCCCCGCACACCAGGTGTCCCAGGTAGACGACAGATCCCTGTCCAATCTGGCACTTGCTGGCCTTGATGGTTAGGCCAGCCCACTGTAGGGCCTGCAGCACCTCCTGGAGATGCTCCAGATGGTCCTCCCAGCCGCTGCTGAAGACAGCTATGTCATCCAGGTAGGCAGCAGAGAAGGCCTCTAGGCCACACAGTACCTGGTTAACCAACCGCTGGAAAGTGGCCGGAGCATTTTTCAGCCCGAAGGGCATCACCCGAAATTGAAAGTGGCCCTCGGGGGTGGAGAACGCAGTCTTCTCCCTCGCTCCGTCCGCCATGGCAATCTGCCAATATCCTGACGTCAGGTCGATTGTACTTAAATACCGAGCTGCTCCCAGCTGGTCAATGAGCTCATCCGCCCGAGGGATCGGGTGAGCATCCGTCTTGGTCACGGAATTCAGACCACGGTAGTCCACACAGAACCGAAGTTCTGGTGTGGTGCCCGGTGGGGCCGCTTTCAGCACCAACACCACCGGATTAGCCCAAGGGCTGCTGGAAGGCTCAATCACCCCCAGCTCCAACATCTTGGCTACCTCACTCTGGATGCTGGTCTTGACTTTGTCGGACAGCCGGTAAGACTTGGTTTTTACTGGAGGGCTGTCCCCTGTGTCCACATCATGGGTACACAGGTGCGTGATCCCAGGAGTGAGGGAGAACAACGAGGAGTACTGCTCCAATAACTGGCGGCAGTCCCTCTGTTGCTCCGAGGTCAAGGATGGGGAGAGGACCACTCCCTCCACCGATCCATCCTTCTCTTGGGCCGCCAGAAGGTCCGGAAGAGGCTCGCTCTCCTCCTCTTCGCTCCCATCCGTCACCATCAGGAGAGTAAGTTCTGACCGCTCCTGGTGTGGCTTCAGGCGGTTGACGTGGAGCACCCTGTGGGGTTGACGGGGGGTCTTGAGGTCTACTACATAAGTGGTCTGGCCTCTTCTCTCCAAAATTTCATACAGTCCAGTCCACCGGTCCTGGAGGGCACTAAGCTCTCCTGGCTCCATGACCCACACCTTCTGTCCAGCGTCCAACTCCACCGTCCGAGCATTCCGGTCGTACCACTCCTTCATGACGGCTTGACTAGCCTCCAGATTGTCTGAGGCTTCCTTCCACAGCTTGGCCATCTGGCTGCGGAATGCCAGCATGTAGCTGACCACATCACGGGGAAGCTTCTGTGAAGACGTCTCCCACCCCTCCTTCACCAGACTGAGGGGCCCTCTAACGGGGTGTCCATAGAGCAGCTCAAAGGGGCTGAAACCGACCCCCTTCTGCGGCACCTCTCGGTAGGAGAAGAGCAGACAGGGTAAGAGGACGTCCCACTTCCTTCTCAAGTCCTCGGGTAGGCTCCCGATCATCCCCTTCAGGGTCTTATTGAAGCGCTCCACGAGCCCGTTAGTCTGGGGGTGGTAAGGAGTGGAGAACCTGTAGGTCACTCCGCACTCCTTCCACATGGCCTGCATGTAGGCCGACATGAAATTCGTGCCCCTATCTGACACCACGACCTTGGGGAATCCCACACGGGTAAAAATCCCCATCAAGGCCCGCGCCACCGCAGGTGCAGTGATGGTCCTCAGAGGGATTGCCTCCGGGTACCGGGTGGCGTGGTCCACCAACACCAAGATGAACCTGTGTCCCGAAGAAGTCGGCGGGTCCATTGGCCCGACAATGTCAATTCCTACCCGCTCAAAGGGGTACCGACAACCGGGAGTGGTTCCAAGGGGACCTTCAACTTAGTCCCAGTCTTGCCACTCGCCTGGCAAGTCGTATAGGTCTTGCAAAAGGTGTCAGAGGCAACTCGCATTCTGGGCCAGTAAAAGTGAGGGACCAAACGAGCAAATGTCTTGTCCTGGCCCAGGTGTCCTGCCAGTGGTATCTCATGTGCCAATTCCAGCAGGAAGGCTCGGTAGCATTGGGGGACCACTAAGGCCCTTGATGACCCATGCACCGGAGCCTTAGGCTCACTGTAGAGGAGACCATCCTCCCAGTAGACATGGTAGTTACCGGTCTCTGTACCAGTTGCTTGGGCTTCGGCCTGCTGCCGCATGCCTTCAAGCGTTGGGCACTCTCTTTGCGCCCGACAGAATTCCTCCCGGGTAGGCCCTCCTTCCACCTGCCACTCTGCAGGGGTCGGCAAGTCCCCCACGGGAACAGCATCCACCTCAGCGGACTCCGGGGTCACCTCCGCGGGCTCCCCATCCATCTCGCCGGGTGCATCCTCAGAGATGTCCTCTTGTCCAGCAGTGGGCTGGGCCATTGTTTCAGGCTCCAACCCGGGTTGAGTTCCTTGCCGGGCAGCCATGGACCGCGTGACCACGCAAGTCCACCCTGGTAATCCCAGCATCTCAGCGTGGGCGTTGAACTCCACCTCCTTCCAGGCAGTATGTTCTTAATCGTTTCCGAGCAGACAGTCAACTGGCATGGCAGGGCTCACCGCAACTCTCAACAGGCCTGAGACTCCTCCCCACTCAAAGGGAACTTGGGCCACGGGGTCATGACCCAGGCTATTATCAGCCATGACAACCGGGTGGAATACTTCAGGAATCACCTGCTCTGGGGACACCAGTTGACGCCTTACCATCGTCATGCTGGCACCCGTGTCCCTCACAGCCTCCACCTCCTCCCCGTTCACCAGGACCCTCTGCCGGTACTTGGCAGTGTTCGAGGGTACCTGAACCCGTGGGATCATCTCTCTATCCCCCAGGGAAACTAAGGTCAAGCCTGTCCACTCACCCCCCCTACCTAGGGACAACTCCTCCCCAAGCGCTACACTGGCCACCCCGGGGCTCTTACCTCCTGTGGGGGCTGGGGTCCTCTTGCGACACTGGGGATCCCCCTTGTAGTGTCCAACCTCCCCGCACTCGTAGCACCGGACAGTTCTGGGCTGCAGACTCTTGTCAGGGTAAGTGGGTTTCTGGAATCCAGATTGGGGTGGGGAACCTACCCCCTTCCCTTGCGGTCTATTTTGGGGGCCTTTAAAGAACTCCTTCTTTTTATCTCCCCCCTCTCTCTTCTGGGGAAAACCCTGTCCACCTTTCGGGGGGTCTCCCCGGATCCCTTGTGAGACACCCGAGTGCTAACCCAGGTATCCGCCTCCTCCGCAAGTTCCCGAGGATCGGTCAGCTTGCGGTCCACCAGGTGTTGGCGCAGCTCTGGAAAACATTTATCAAGAAGGTGCTCCCTTAAAAACAGATTGTACAGCCCTTCATAGTCACTTACTTCGCTGCCACGCACCCAACCCTCCAATGCCTTACGGGCATAATCAAAAAAATCCACCCAGTTCTGTGTGGGAAGCTTGTGGCTGTTGCGGAACTTCTGGCGATACTTTTCTGGGGTGAGGCCAAACTTTTTAAGCAGTGCCTCTTTCATGACAGGGTAATTTGTCTGATCGCCTTTATCTAAAGTCAAGAGTGTGTCCCTTGCCACCGGAGGTATGTACTTATAGAGGTCTCCCCCCCCCCAGTAACTCTCAGGCACCCCATGGGCCACCAAAGACACCTCATACGCCGCCAACCACTTATCAATGTCATCCCCTACACTGAAACTGGCCATCACCTCCTTAGGTAGGTAAAACTTAGGCTCTCGTGGAGCCTCAGCGGGTACGCTGCCACCATTCAAGTTGCCCTGCGCCCCTATCTGCAATGCTCGGAGCTCTAATTCTTTCAGACTAAGCTCATGCACAAGCTTCCTCTCCTCCATGGCTAGCCTCGCCTCTTCTCGCTCCTTGTCCATCCTAGCAAGCTCTAGCCTCAATTGCCTCTCCTCCCTCCTGTCCTCATACTCCTCCACAGACACACTCCTTGCTGACACACTACTGCCTGCCCTGGAACGTCTTCCTGGCAACACATTCTCACTGGTGTCTATTCGCAGTAGGTCTAGCTCTCCTGGAGCGTCCGGCTCCCCCTGTTCCTCGACCACTCTCCCTCCATGGTGGGCCATTACCCATGCCCTCAAGGCTTTCTGAAGCTCCTCTCTTTTGGTGCCTCGCTTGACGGACACCCCCATCCCCTGGCAGAACTCCTTCAGCTGCGCCACCGTATACATTTCAAGGTTGGCCAGCTCGAACTCCATCCTGACAGGTGGGGCCCCAGACACTTAAGGGAAAAGACTCTAGGACGTAGGCAACAGGTTAACACAGGAGCCTGTACAGTCAGGCAATGAAGGGCGAATTGCTAGGCTTGCGTCTCACTAGGTGTTCCAATTGCAGCGCACACTGAATCCCTGTAGGGTGCTGCACAAGCACAAGTCCTTATCCCACCGCTGAACACCAATGTTAGAACCGGGGTCACCGATTCCGACACGGTAGCTTGGCGCGAGGCAGGAAGGCAATGTGTTAAGCAGTTGTGCAGCACACACTCACACTGACTCAGTAATGCGCACGCAATGAAGAGACACCACACCAGGCTGATATGTAAAATAAGACTCTTTATCTGGTTCAAGTTAGAGCAATAGATAGGGCAGATAATCTCAGGGCAACAGTAAATTCATTTCACTTTAAAACATGCATAAATTCATCCAAATGCGTCCGACCATGAGACCCTCATGCAGGTAAAAAGGCAGTAGCAATAACCTTTCCTAATAGTACATATCACTGTAGGTAATAGATTGCAAGCTAAACACATAGGCTCAAGTGTATTCAGGGTCATTTCATTAACTAGGATCTCAATGCAGGTAGGCAACCAACATTAGTACATTTCTCAATCACTTTCAGTAATGTGACATCCCTTGTGTGGGTATTCAACACCAAGAACATCTAGGATGCATGAATTCTCTTTTAGGCAATACTTCTTGGGCAATACCGGACATACAGAGTCCTCAGCTAAGCAGCCCGAAGAATAACCAGCAGGCAGGGATGCAATTGGTAACCAGGCTAGAGCTAGATCTAATTCAGGGCTCAGCCTCATTCATTTAATCAAAGAGGGAGCAGTCAGAGGAAGTATATTGTGGCATCTGCTCCTCGACAATGACAGGTATAGAAAAACAATGGTCCTAGACTTATATTCAATCTTAGTTGTCTGAAGCAATCATAAACAGCATAAGGTACATATATAGTCTAATTCAACAATGTACCATTTACTTATTTAAAAAAACATTCAAATATATCCTCAAAATCCAAAAAAGGCACACACTATTGCTTTATAGGTGACTCGTATTTTATTCGGTCACTTTTCATAACATATTACCATATTCAATGTTCAAGATAGAAGATGTGAAGAAAGAAAGTGCTCGTGAAGTAAGATAGAATATACAAGAGGGGGATCCAATCAAAAGAAACAATGATTCATCATTATTTACATTACAATCGCATTAGCAAAACTGGTCGTGATTCATGATAGCACCAGTTCTACAATGGGGCCTGTCCAATAGTTAATTCATGGTTTATTCATTTTGTTCATTTCTCATAAGTTAGCAAACAACGTTTGTCTGTAAGCAAGTAGGACTGGGATAATATCAAGTACAGGCCCCGAGCAGGGGAGAATGTCGACGTTTCGACCCTAGTGCAATGAGGGCAGTTTTAATCCTCTGCAGGCGGGTCTTCCTCAGGACAGAAGGGAGGGATGGAGGGAGCAACCTAAAAAGGTAAGTGAATTGCCTAGTTAGGAAAAACTCAAAACAGGAGTTTACAAATTACAATGGAATAATAATGCGCCTACTCACTGATCATGGGTGATGCACAGTTAAAGTGCCACCCCTAGATATGGATATAAAGGTCTGTAAAAAAGGAGGATATATAAACTGTGTATTAATACTTATACCATATATGTATAGTATGCATAATAATCAGTCAGTGGACTGTTCTCCACTTACCCGCAATAGAATTGCGGCTTGATAACAGCAGTTAGTCTTCAATCAATGGGTGAGAAAAATCGCCCACGGTGTCTAAAAACATGAAAGTGAACGACAATTAAAGTCTCACTGTGGCACGGAAAGCCAAAAGAACTCAGGCTAAATCTACTTGACAGGGGAGGTTACCTTAATGAATCATCTTCGCACAGCCCGGGGGGAATCCAGCTGGTCTGCTCGAGTAGAGAGCTGCGAGTGACTTAGCGTTCTAAAAATAGGCTTTGGAAAGCGTGCACGTAGTCAGACGTGCATTGTCAGAGAGACAGATGGCCACGTAGAAGCTACTGATGTGACCGGCATGAAAAACAGACTGTTCCTTAAGTCAACATCAAGTATTGCACACACATTGCAAATGCGAAAATAAAACTGGTAAAACAATCGCTGGTAATTGTAAAGCCAGAATTAAATTAATTTAAATAGGTCACATTTCGCCGAAAATAAACATGCCAAGTAAATATGATACCATCGTGCAACTGAGACTAGTTAGCACACATTAAAGGAAAGAAAAACAACATATATACACCAATTAAAACTTATGACAATGAAACATTCCAGGAACAAAGTTAATATACACAAAGTAACAAAAGAAAAATATATATACAGTGTTGTAGGCTAGGAAATGTCCTGTTGATATAATACACTGTGTAAGCTACTGAGAATGCTAGAAATTCATAATGTAGGCAGAGATTACATACAGTACGTAAAATGGTCATATTCTTCGGTGATAAAATATTCGGAGGCTACAGAAACAATGTATTGGTGGCTGTTGGTATACAACAACAAGTGAACATATATACAGTGTTGTAGTCACCCACAGTAAAATACAGGGTCTAGCCATTATTCAGGGTTGCCACTTGCCTGGTAATCTCCTCATACTCGTTCAAAACCCTTGTAACAGTGTCAAAAATATGTATCCATTTACACTCACGGATACTTAGTGTATTCGCAAAATTACCTCCCCTTGGGTTAGGTTTAACCTGTTCAATGACCCACCACCTAAGGCTCTCAGCCGAGTGTCCGAAAGTGGCGAAATGTTCCACAAGGGGGGCTCCCTGCGTCCTACAGCGTATCCTGCTGCAATGCTGCAGTATCCGTGCCTTTACTCTCTGTATGGTTTGACCTATATACCAGAACTCACAAGGGCATGCTATAGCATAAATGACTCCCTTGGAGTTACAGTTGGTAAGGTTCTGCATAATGTGTGTATGGTTGTTGTAAGTACACTGTTGCTGTTCTCTGGTCATGGCACAGGCTTTACATTGCCCGCACTTGTGATGTCCTTTTACTGGAGGCATATTCCAAAGGGTCTGCTGGTTATCCCTTGATTTTATAGGTAATAGTGATTGGACCACATAGTGTTGTATACTTCATAGGGTGTCCGTAAACGGGCTTTCTAGAATCATGTCCTTATATAGGCACAATCCAACCTGCCCTTATATAGGCATAAAAACCCAGACCTTATTTAGGCATAAACCATGCACACCAAATACAGGCATGGCTTCCGACATCCGTCCACCCTAGCGTCTCAACGAGTCCATGAAAAAACAGACCCTCAGGCTGCAGGAGTTTCCCTTGCCCAGGACTATTGATTTCTTCAAGGACTCATACATTATGCATGAACCTCTTATTCCCTAAGGGATTCATTCATGACGTCTTTCGCTGCCCAACTCACGTCAATGCTACCATTTTCAGGTATAAATATACCTTCCCAAACCCCTGTAAATCAGAGGAGACCTCGACTTCCAGAGGAGCCCGATTCCCGGCCAGACGCACTGAGAAAACGCTGCCATCCCTGCACGCAGAGAGTCCAGCTTCCAGTGATCTAACTTCCCTTGCGGGGTGTTGGAGTTCGAGTCCGGAAAAGAGATTCCTACCTCTCTCATTCTTCAGGTATGGAGCAGACTAGAACCTAGAGGGACTCTTGGCTTAACTAGACTCTTGGCATACATACTAGGCTTAACATACTCTTAGTATATCGTAGTCAGGAATACAGCACCTACTTCTACTCTCCCTACACTTAGGACAGGTTAGGCACACTGGGGTAGAACTAGGATAGCAACGCATCGTATGAGTACTCGCATTTTTAGGCTGTGTCATTTTATGTAAATGCATAGATGCTGAAAAGATAATGCTAACGCAGTATTATTTATTTCTACTGCTCACTCTGTACATTATTTATCTCGCATACTGTCTTGTGATCGTAACAGCACATCTAACTTACACCAGAAACAAGACTGTTCAATAAAACCTTTTATTGAAACGCCCGTCTGTTATTTCTGTGTAACTCTGAGTACAACTGAAACATGCACGACTGAGCTGAGTGAAATAGTTATCTATTGTTTCTACGACTCTGGGACACATCCTGATTCTGTAAGGGAAACACAGTGGTCATGTTTTGCGGCTGCCAGAAACTACTCCCTTCTTGTTGTCAAGGAGTTTCTAGTGGCCTCTGAGCTAGCTGGCACAGGTAATTAAGTTTAATATACTCGATAAGGGACATACCGACCTTAGTCCTATGTCAAACCTATAGGTTATATTATTCCAATGCGCAGAGCCTATTAGGGAAATAGGAGCTACACTACATGGCGCCCAACGGTTTGGTTTGGCAGTAATTCAACGTTAGATACTGAGTAACTCAGCTGTGCACTTTTATTTGTTTCTCAGAGACCCCTACCCCATATACTCCAAAAGACGTCTGGAGTGGGCAGGGTTAGTATCCGCCACGGCTACTTAGGGAAGACCCCTATATATTAGCTGTTTGGTTTGCTCAATGTTGAAGGATACACTGTTCCACAATATTGTGCATCTTATCTTTGTTTCCTTGAAACTTGTTCTACATTTTTCAAAAAACAAAATGAATGTGGACACCGGAAACGGTGAAGCTGCGGCTGATCCAGCCCAAGCAGCACTTTTTAACAACACAGGTTTAAATGAAGCCGAGGAGGGTGTCATAGACATTCCTCCAAACTTAAGAAGAGCCATTACTCTAAAACTTATAAAACATGGCCTATCTCCAAGAGGAGGTAGAGCAGTTTTCGTGATTGAGGCACATGAATCCTTTCAGACAGAGGTATTCTATTCATGGGTAATATTTCCTGAATCCAATCCAGTAACACACTTGTTCAACTTCTACAAAGAAGATGATCAACCAGAGGAATACATTCCTTTCGAGGATATAGAGATTCCATTAACATACCAGGAGCATCAGCTCTGGTTTAAAGGCGCCCTAAAACATCACAGAAATATAACCAGGCTCGGTCCACTAGGTAGACCAGGAGCAACGTGGCCGATTCTAGCCGGCTATACACCACATCCAGACATCGAAATAATGTCAGATGAGGAACTACTTAATCAACTCACAGAGTTAATAAAAATCTACAGACAATTAGTACAATATGTCATGCGGACTTTCACAGTCCAACAACCATTGACACTTCCAAATCAAGCTCCTCACCAGGGGAGTACTCTAAAAATTACACCACAGACTCTATACGCAGTCATGGGTAAAATGCCCACTAAGCGGGAGCAAATTCCGTTTTGGATAGCTCAAAAAATTACTCAAATCGAAGCAGTATTTCCAAATACTAGCCCACATGAGAAACACAGAATCCTAACCATCAGTTTACCGATGGGGATTACACCACAACTGGAAGACTGCACCACTTGGGGCTCAGTCTTTGCTGCCATCTACACAAAAACACACGGCATTCCGTCAATTGCGGTAATACCAGATGTCCTAAAACAAATTCAAAACGAATACAGGGCAGAGCCTGCTTTAAATTTAGGTATGAAATTACTGAAAAATTTCGACCAGGTTTCAACAATAATATTATCTAATATTAAAGGTGAGGCAGCAGCAGTGGCGATCCGACAAAAATTAAGGGAATTTGATGTTACAGAACATCAAACAGAGCTACCCAGAATTGTAGAGCAATCTTATGCAGAATTAGGCAGAGATAGTTTGGGTGGGAAACCAGTTAAACCAAAACTATCTGAAAGTCCTGAGAAGGACTCAATTAAACAAACTCCTACATCTTCTAAAAAGAAGTGGGAGACTAATAAACAAAATTCAAACGAGAAAGGTTCTCAATCCCGAGGTAGGTCTCCTCAAAAGGAGCCCTCTGAAAGGAGGTATAACCTCAGGAATAGGGATAATTTGAGAAAACCTGATAGGTATCACGATACTGATACACGTTCCTCTCGTCCCTTTCAGGTCTCAACACAGACTACGGAAAGAAGAGGACAAACAGAACATAGAGAAGAACGCGTGAAATCGAAAGACGACAAGCACGCAACAAAACCTAAAACAAAACCTCAATTCTCCAAAAAGAAGGTAGCAGGTCTGAAGATCAGACATGCCGAGAATACTGAGAAGTCAACTCAACAACGGGGAATGGGCTCAGACAATGCTGGACAGTGCAGCAGAAGTCACAATAGCTCGCCAGAACCTGATGGAACTTCTGGAGATAGTGGACTTGAATGAGTATATTACAGTAGAGACTGTAGATACCAGGGTTAGCGCTCCACAAAGGTTATATGAAATAACACTCCGGATGGAGGGAGACAAACCTAGACAGGTTAAAGCAATTTTTTGGGAAAAACTATCAAAGGGTTATGATATACTTCTAGCAGAACAAGACTGGCCACCACAATTTGTCAGGGAGTGCCCACATGGCGAGGACATTATTATGCCTGCCTTCTCCAATCATATACCAATTCATGTAAAATATACATATGCCAGAAAATGGGCAGTGGCCCAGGCTCCAGCATTACATAAAAATCATGTAGGATGGGATGAGGACTCACCTCATCATAAAATACATCTCAAACAGGATCCTACTGCTCAGAGGCAGTATCCTATTAAGCAAGAAGCTAAAAAACAGGTCAGGGAGATCTTAGATCAACTTGAATACCAAGGGGTGATTGAAACTTGCACCTCGTCTATGAACAATCCTTTGTTTCCTGTCTCCAAACCAGACAATACATATCGTCTAGTTTTGGACTACAGACATTTAAACACTTGTTCTAAAACTTTTGCAGTGCAAAATGCACATAGCACAGCATTAATGAATAACATTGTGCGTAAAAAATACAAAACCACATTGGATATCTCAAACGGTTTCTTTTGTCAAAACGTAGCACCTGAAAGTAGGTACTTAACGGCATTCTCCATAATGGGGACCCAGCGTCACTTTTGTCGAATCCCACAAGAGTTCAAGAACAGCCCAGGTTTATTCTCAGCGAGAGTAACGGAGTTACTACAAATTTATGACAACGAGGCATTGTCCTATGTCGATGATATTTATCTGACAGACGATGACTTAGAAAGACACTTGAACAGGGTGAGCACCATTATACTGGGATTCGCCTCTGAGGGTTACAAGTTCAACTTTAAAAAGTCCAGAATTGCCCATCTCAATGTCCTATTCTTAGGATATGAGCTTTCAAGTGAAGGCAAGAGCTTGGCAGCTAACTTTCTAGAGAAATGTGCGCTGATCCAACCTCCAAAGACGCTAAAAAACTTACAATCCATACTGGGATTCCTAAATTTTGGAAGAACATACATTCTAAACTACGCAGAAAGGGTTAAACCTCTCTACGCATTAATCAGACCAGATTTTTCAATCAAAAACTGGACATAGGAACACACAGAAATTTTGCGTTCACTTCAAGCTAACATGTTAGCAACAAATCACTTACAAACACGTGTGAGTCAAAGAAATTTGGTGATTCGAATAATTTCGGGTCAATGTGGATTCACCTACTTAACCTTCAATGAGGGTGAGAAGATACCAATAGCATACAAATCACATTTGTACACACAAGCAGAAATGCGTTTCAGTTCAACTGAAAAAATTCTGACAGCAGTTCAAACAGCTGTAGCAAAAGAAAGAGCCTTAGCCCAAGGGAAACGCATAATTGTCGTAACCCCGGTACCAGCTTTAGAAGCGGTCACCAAAGCAAGCATTCCAAATGCTAAAGCACTACATCCGAGATGGATACAATGGGTTAATTCTCTTGCTGCAACTGATGTTGAATATGTTTTTGATCCAGATTTAAAAACACAGGCATTTCTCCAATATGAACAAGAATGTCCTCTGCCCACAGAGATTCTGCCTCTTGATCAGTACGAATTTATAATTTACACTGACGGATCCGCACAACCCGCAACAGGGAGTAAGCAAGCTTACAGTGCAGCGTGTGCTATCGTTAAAGGTCGCATGCGAAATGACATCTTCAGACCTATGGTCACAAAAACTCAGTCACTAGGTGATTGTACAGCTCAGCGAGCTGAACTACAGGCATTCAAACTGGCACTTGAAAGTACGGATCGAGAATTCCTCACACTAATCGTGTGCAATTCCTTTTACTGTGTTCAGTCGTATAATGGTTATATACGAACCTGGCTTGAAAATGGTTTTAAAGATGCAAAAGGTGGCACAATCAAGCACAAACTGCTTTGGGAACAAGTAGTTCTGTTGAAAAACGAACTACCAAAGGCTCACGTGATTCACACACTGAGTCATCAGCGTGATGGCGTTCACGTTGCAGGGAATTCATTGGCTGACGAAGCCGCGAATGGGGCTGTTCAGACGGCTTCCGTAGCTGCGATCACTCGTTCAAAAACAAAAATAGACGGTGAGATAATGTTAGCTGTCAATGCTTCAAGCAAAGGCAGCAGTGCAGCGTTACCAAAAAAGTTTCCACTCAAGTACTCTTATGTAATTGATGCAAATAACGTTCCTTTTGCTCGAGTCCCTGGAGTGGGGGATAGGGTAATTCCAAACATGGAACGAAGAGCAGCCTTGATTTATGAAACACATTTGGGGGAGGGTCTGTCACATCAAGGGATTTCAAAAACAATTTTGACATTAAAAGAAATGTACTGGTGGCCTGGAATGAGTACACACATTCACATATTTATTAACAACTGCTTAGACTGTAAATTACAGCGAGAGAGCCACCAGACACCATGCTGCGAATGCGGCAGCACAGTACAGACACCACTGTTAGACAGCATTAGGCTATCAACTCGCCTGCGTCCCACTGGACAAGGGCATTCCCGCAAATACTGAATCTAGGTTCCTATGGTTATGGCCTCAGCGCTCAGCTGACGCTCAAACTGTTATAAAAGATTTGCGAGTCTTTATCGGCACATACGCAATAGGCACGTTTCATTCTGACCAGGGTCCTGCGTTTAGCTCTCGAGCTTACAAAGAAACCATGGCCAGTCTGGGCGTTGCATTGTGGTACTCCTCTCCATTCCATCCTGAGGGAAACTCTGTTGTGGAAAGGAAAAACCGGGACATAAAGCAGTCTATAACAGCTAGGGTATTAGGTTCGAGTGATGGGTGGGTCAAACACCTCAATAGCGTTCAACGCTCTCTTAACAATCTGCCAAGAAGTTCTCTAGGGGGAGTCACTCCATATGAGGTCCTATTTGGGACAAGAATGTGGGTTCCAGACTTAGAACACGTAGGCACAGTGGTGGACATTAAGCCCTTTGATATCAAAGATCGTTTGGCTGTTTTACAGGATCTAAACAAGTTAAGAACGAAACAAAGCAACATATCCCTACAGCCAACCACCACTGGGGAAAAATCGGCGGTCCCAGCAAGGCCTGTCTGGATTCCAAAAGTTGGGGATCTAGTCAGAGAAAAAATCGCGGACAAGAAGGAATTTGGACCTTCTTACAGACAACCGGTACCTGTTCTAGCTGTTCAAGGAACAAGGACAGTACTTCTGCCGCCCCTTGCTGGAAGAAAGGAGAAAAGATTTGTGTCCATCGACCTCATCAAACCACAACATGTGGCCAATACTAAGCAGTAGGCCTCGTGGACTCCGACCTAGTAGCAGATGCACTCCTCTCGCTATTATCCAAGAGGTTCAGACTGAAAGACTGATCACGATCGAGAATTCAGCTGTAACAAATGAAGGACTAAGCAACCAAGCTATGGAACTCATCCCTCTTGACAACCAAGTAACAGTTCGTCCAAATTCACCTGTCTACACCAACGTGACACGTGAAGAACTGGTTCCTGTGATTTCAACGAATCCTGATGCAATTCCAACAATTGACAGAACTGCTTCTGGCTATTTCATTGACTTTGATACGTTCTCAGAGGATCCAAGCGAACCTGAAACGACGCCAGCAACATCCAAACTAAAGCAGCAAGTACAAGACTTTATTCACCTTATGAAAAAGACTTATCTGGTTTCTCCATGGATTGAACTCTGGATTACATCTGGACTTTTTGTTTTCCTGCTCTGGCTAGCTTTGGTAACAACTGTAAGGGTGCTTATCAGTGGCAAATACATCCATGTGAACATTGAAGGAAAAGACGTGAACGTACTTTTGAAACCACATAAATCTTCCCATCGTGAAGCAAGAGACTTGTCATCAGTGAACATCACAGCCGTTCCTATACAGGATGGTATAGTGTGGGACACAACGGATTATGATATTTTCGGCCCAAGTGAACAATTGAACATTCCACATTTGTTTAAAATTTCATTAAGCGATTTAATAACGTCCAGTACCTATTCAGATGATTGGGACTTAGAGACTGTTCAAGATATAATGTTTGATCTAGAAAAATCTGCTGCATTTTCTAAAAATGAATATTTAGAGGGTACAACTGATTATGAAGACATGTATTGTTACAACCACTATGGTCATCATTATTTGCACAAAACTGCATATCCAAGAAATGTGTTTATGTTTAACCAATGGGAACATTGTCCTACACCACCACAAGGTAGTTCGAAAACATTTGCTAGTAAATTTCCATATTTTTCAGGATATAATACATCTGATCCAGAAATGTTTTACTATAAAAATGTAAACAAGACAGGACTGAAAATTATGTTGACAAATACAAAACAGATTTACTCTGAAGCATTTATTGCCCAACTGTCTACACAGGGTTTCGACTTATGGAAAGACACAATTGAGACAAAAACTGTCTGGGGTAGTAAAGATTGGCAAGTCAAGGGCATAGAAAGCACTATTTAGAGCCTGTATAATCCCTGAACAAATACTGTTTTTGAATGACACCGTCCAACAGACATCTTGTCTTGGATTAGCCAAGATAAAAGAGATGAATACACCTTCTGTGCCAACACCTGCCAGTGATAATAATACAAAGGCAGTGGTGACAGTTGACAATATACTACAAATCAACAGAACTCATCCAAATTGGAAAAAATGGTTGATCTGGCCCACAGACACGAATAACTGTCAGGAAAGGTTCTTGAACAAAACTCAGGGCTTTACTATTCATAGGCCAGATCCAAGATATGTCCAAAGACAACATCCGGGGGTAGTAACAACATACAGTGTAGGAAAATGATGCCTCGATTGGCTGCATAAATCTACACTACAGGATGTGAAGCAACACTTAACCTTACTTGCACATGGCGCAGATCTTAGGGAATTCTTGCTTGGACCAAGAAAACCGCGTCAAAAACGTTTCATATATGCCGGCATCTATGCTGCTTATAACGAAGCATGGAAAGTATCACAGATAGAGGCCGCAGAACGAATACGTGAACTTGATCGTATTAATTTAGAGAAAACACTCTCTGTAGTCGACAATGGGTTAACAACTTTGTCCTCCAGAATTTATTCATTGGATGGCATTGTATCCTCTGCTATCGACATTCTAGAACAAGATTTGGCTATGTTACAACAAGGTCAGTCTCAATTACGTTCTATTGTGTTATTTTGACATGGACGCTGCAATCATTGCGAGCGGGCTATGTGCCTTGTCGTTTCATCAACACGTCGTCTCTGTTTTCAGAATACAATCTAACTGATAAACAGATCGAATTGGCACAAGGAGGAGCAAAGTATACAGTGCTAAGCATTGAAAAAATTGAGAAATTACCATTTACAGTGGCAGAAAAACCAGCTACAGAATGGCTAATTCATGGCAAAATAACATTGCCTGTGACTACTTTTCAGTTTCAGTTTTGCCTCAGATAGATGTAAGCAGGCAAATATGAAAGGTTGGGTAAGGAATACATTAAGACATCTTGGAATTTAACGTATACACATAAATGTTGGAGTGGGGATCGTGAAGTGTTTCTTAGCGGTACTAACTGTAAACATGCACTGACCGGTTCACTCATATGTCAGGACATTATTTTACATGGAGCTTGTAATGGTTCTGTGGCAAACTTGTCTTGTCATCAGCAGGGTTCACCGGCTGCTGTGATTAATCCAACGTTTGGACAACTTTCGAATGGGAGTTACCTCATGTTGAATGATCAGAGCTGCTGTGGAATGTTGCCAGGCATCCCATATCTAGTAACGGTCAACTCCAGGGTCACTTGCTGTATGCAAGTATTGTTTCCCCCAATAGACACAGTCAGGGAGTCGCCCGTGTGGCCTTCGCTGAACGTCTCTTTTATAAGATTTGATACATTAAGCAGAATGAAAGCCATGCTTTTACAGCAAACAGTGCCTTTGACCTCGGCCAAAGAAACCTATGATCTACAAGTTGCAAGGACTTCGGCTGAGATACAGACTTTAATACGTACAAACTGCCCTATACATTTCGTAGAAATGTTATCACGTATCTTCAACATGTCTGATACAACAGGAATTGTACATGTATTTAAGAGCATATGCACCTGTCTCTTAGCACCGTTCCAGGCAATACTTGGAATCATTCCGAACTTTGCACATTCAGTGTTTGGTGGCATACCATTAATTCTAGCACTTGTTGCAGGAATTTTATTCCTCTGTCTGCTATTGCGCTATGGCCAGCCTCTTCGCAGAAATGACTCAGAGCGAAATGGAGAAAGCTCTCCTTGAAAGAAAGTGCCGTGAGCGAATAGTACAGCTATTGGGCATGACTCGTCTACGGGACCTTAATACCACGTGGTTCCTGACATTCCGACCAATCTGGCAAGATTGCATCTTACCTGTTCTACGCTGCCTGCTATGCGGTGAAGAATGCGTGTTGGACGCTTGTCTAACATATCCATCAGCTGCGCCAAAGGACGTCGATACTTTGCTTGTCCCGATAACGGTCCATGCTTCGTGTTGTCCCCAGAGGCTCCCAATACTGATGTCAGCATTCATTGAGATCTCACAGACGCCTCCTGCTGCTGCTGAGGTACGAGAAACAACTCCAGGCACACAAGTAACAACGGACGCGAACATTGCTGCAGCAACCTATGCTGAGGGCGATGCTTCCCATCTTTGTGCGGTCAATCTCTTACATGAGGTGTTCCAACTTACACCTACGTCAGTGGATGATGTTTTGTCTATTGAAATAGATGATCTAATGTTTACACCAGCCCCGTAAACTGACTCTGATTCGGCATACTATGTTCCAGTGCTACAGCAACAATTTGGCCTTCATTTTTCAAAGACTTGGAACTTTACCAAATTTGAACTTTTGTCCCATTTTTCGAACGAAAATGGCACTTCAATCTGCTTAAAGTAGAACTAGTCATATAATACAGACTTGGCAGTACTTCCAGGGACACTTAGTCATCTAGTGTGTCTAGAACTTTCATTTAATTTTCGTGACAGGAAATGACTTTGATTTTGAGCATACTTATCGAGCATTTTCGTCATATGTAAATATTGCTTTCATGTCATTCCGATTGCATTTATTTCATACTTTATGCAGGAAATGAAAAGCATTGATTCATGATGTACAGAAAACATTTGCATTTTTAATATGTTTTTTAATGCTTTTAGAAAATATTTTAATATGCGGTACTCCATTTTAATGTTTAGCATTTTAAATGTTTAGCATTTTAGTATTGTCGTTCATACGAAAGAGGAGTGGGTGTTGTATACTTCATAGGGTGTCCGTAAACGGGCTTTCTAGAATCATGTCCTTATATAGGCACAATCCAACCTTCCCTTATATAGGCATAAAAACCCAGACCTTATTTAGGCATAAACCATGCACACCAAATACAGGCATGGCTTCCGACATCCGTCCACCCTAGCGTCTCAACGAGTCCATGAAAAAACAGACCCTCAGGCTGCGGGAGTTTCCCTTGCCCAGGACTATTGATTTCTTCAAGGACTCATACATTATGCATGAACCTCTTATTCCCTAAGGGATTCATTCATGACGTCTTTCGCTGCCCAACTCACGTCAATGCTACCATTTTCAGGTATAAATATACCTTCCCAAACCCCTGTAAATCAGAGGAGACCTCGACTTCCAGAGGAGCCCGATTCCCGGCCAGACGCACTGAGAAAACGCTGCCATCCCTGCACGCAGAGAGTCCAGCTTCCAGTGATCTAACTTCCCTTGCGGGGTGTTGGAGTTCGAGTCCGGAAAAGAGATTCCTACCTCTCTCATTCTTCAGGTATGGAGCAGACTAGAACCTAGAGGGACTCTTGGCTTAACTGAGACTCTTGGCATACATACTAGGCTTAACATACTCTTAGTATATCATAGTCAGGAATACAGCACCTACTTCTACTCTCCCTACACTTAGGACAGGTTAGGCACACTGGGGTAGAACTAGGATAGCAACGCATCGTATGAGTACTCGCATTTTTAGGCTGTGTCATTTTATGTAAATGCATAGATGCTGAAAAGATAATGCTAACGCAGTATTATTTATTTCTACTGCTCACTCTGTACATTATTTATCTCGCATACTGTCTTGTGATCGTAACAGCACATCTAACTTACACCAGAAACAAGACTGTTCAATAAAACCTTTTATTGAAACGCCCGTCTGTTATTTCTGTGTAACTCTGAGTACAACTGAAACATGCACGACTGAGCTGAGTGAAATAGTTATCTATTGTTTCTACGACTCTGGGACACATCCTGATTCTGTAAGGGAAACACAGTGGTCATGTTTTGCGGCTGCCAGAAACTACTCCCTTCTTGTTGTCAAGGAGTTTCTAGTGGCCTCTGAGCTAGCTGGCACAGGTAATTAAGTTTAATATACTCGATAAGGGACATACCGACCTTAGTCCTATGTCAAACCTATAGGTTATATTATTCCAATGCGCAGAGCCTATTAGGGAAATAGGAGCTACACTACAATAGTCCCTCACATTCTTGCCTTTCTTGAAGGCAGGCATCGGTGGTTCAATAATCCCAATCTCATCTGCCACTAGATGCCAATGTTTATTTACAATCTTCTTTATCTGGTTACTCTTGGTGCAGAATGTAGTAGCACATACAAGGCGTTCGTGTCCCTGAGTTTCCTTAGATTTTGGTTCCAAAAGGTACTCCCTATGACAAAACCAGGCCCTTTTTCTGGCTTTTCTTAAAAGGTTCTTAGGGTACCCTCTTTCAAGGAGGCGTGTTATAAGGTCATCCGATTCCCTAAAATAGTCATCCTTCCGGGTACAATTCCTACGCAGCCGCAGGAATTGACCGAAAGGCAGATTGTCCCTGAGGTTGCGTGGGTGATGACTGGAGTAACGTAACAGGGTGTTCCTTTCACTGTCCTTCCTATACAAGGTGGTATGTAATACCCCTTCATCCTCCCTAATGGAGATATCTAGGAAGTTGATCACTTTCTTGTTGAACTCAAGGGAGAATTGGATGTCATGTGACTGGGCATTAAGCCAAAGATGGAATTCCACGAGTTGTTGTTCGTTCCCGTTCCATATCATCATGACATCATCTATGTAACGTCTCCAAAGTTCAATGCAACCCCTATAAGGGTTCCGGTCATGGAGAACATGTGTGTGTTCATACTGGTCCATATAGATTATGGCCAGGTCCGGAGCAAAGCTGGCACCCATCGCCACGCCCTTAGTCTGAGCATAGAAATCGCCCTGAAAATAGAAAAAATTCTTGGTCATGGCGACTTCTAGAAGGTTAATTAGAAATTCAGTGGGGACCTGTACCGGTCTGGGGCGTCTCTCCAGTACTCTCCTGATGGTGTCTAATGCGTCCTGCGGAGGGATGTTAGTGTATAGGGACGTTATTGCCATAGTCACCAGAATTTTTTATCCATGTCAAACAGACGATTGTCCACCAATTTTATCGTCTGCATAGTATCCCTCAAGTATGTCATTGTATCTTCTGCAATAGGTTTGAGGAAGACATCTATATATTTACAAAGTGGCTCTAAAATGGATCCACACCCCGAAATAATCGGTCTCCCTGGGGGGTCAGTAAGACGTTTGTGTACTTTGGGTAGGGTGTATATGGTGGGCATCCTTGGTTGTCTATTATTCAGATATTCATATTCGTGTTTGGAAAGAAATCCTTCATTCAACCCCTTCTCTGTGATCTGTCTGATTTTACCTGCTATTTCATTTGTGGGGTCAGATCGTAGTTTAATGTAGTTACCTTCCACACCCAATTGTGTGACAATTTCCTTCTTGTAGTCTTCCACCCCCTGAATCACAATAGCACCCCCCTTGTCTGCAGGTTTTATCACTATTTCTTGGTTGTTCTTTAGTGATTCTAGTGCTAAACGTTCCTGTCTGGATGTATTGTATTTGATATATTGTCTCTTAGATAGAGTATTGTTGATGTCCCTCATGACCACTTGTTCATAGGCCAGAATCTTATGTGACATAGAATGAGGGGGCGGGGTGAAAGTGGAAGGTGGTCGTAGGCCTGTGCTTGAAAATGTGGGGTTATAAGGAACCTTGTTGAAATAGTGCTTGAGGCGTATCTTTCTAAAAAACTGATGTAGTTCAATTTTCAGGTTGAAGGAGTTGGGCAGAGAGGTAGGAACGAAAGAAGGGCCTTTCTCAAGTATCATTCTTTCCTCGGGTTTCAGGACGTAATTAGATAAATTGATGAGAGGGTTATCAATATCAACAGGACATTTCCTAGCCTACAACACTGTATATATATTTTTCTTTTGTTACTTTGTGTATATTAACTTTGTTCCTGGAATGTTTCATTGTCATAAGTTTTAATTGGTGTATATATGTTGTTTTTCTTTCCTTTAATGTGTGCTAACTAGTCTCAGTTGCACGATGGTATCATATTTACTTGGCATGTTTATTTTAGGCGAAATGTGACCTATTTAAATTAATTTAATTCTGGCTTTACAATTACCAGCGATTGTTTTACCAGTTTTATTTTCGCATTTGCAATGTGTGTGCAATACTTGATGTTGACTTAAGGAACAGTCTGTTTTTCATGCCGGTCACATCAGTAGCTTCTACGTGGCCATCTGCCTCTCTGACAATGCACGTCTGACTACGTGCACGCTTTCCAAAGCCTATTTTTAGAACGCTGAGTCACTCGCAGCTCTCTACTCGAGCAGACCAGCTGGATTCCCCCCGGGCTGTGCGAAGATGATTCATTAAGGTAACCTCCCCTGTCAAGTAGATTTAGCCTGAGTTCTTTTGGCTTTCCGTGCCACAGTGAGACTTTAATTGTCGTTCACTTTCATGTTTTTAGACGCCGTGGGCGATTTTTCTCACCCATTGATTGAAGACTAACTGCTGTTATCAAGCCACAATTCTATTGCGGGTAAGTGGAGAACAGTCCACTGACTGATTATTATGAATACTATACATATATGGTATAAGTATTAATACACAGTTTATATATCCTCCTTTTTTACAGACCTTTATATCCATATCTAGGGGCGGCACTTTAACTGTGCATCACCCATGATCAGTGAGTAGGCGCATTATTATTCCATTGTAATTTGTAAACTCCTGTTTTGAGTTTTTCCTAACTAGGCAATTCACTTACCTTTTTAGGTTGCTCCCTCCATCCCTCCCTTGTGTCCTGAGGAAGACCCGCCTGCAGAGGATTAAAACTGCCCTCATTGCACTAGGGTCGAAACGTCGACATTCTCCCCTGCTCGGGGCCTGTACTTGATATTATCCCAGTCCTACTTGCTTACAGACAAACGTTGTTTGCTAACTTATGAGAAATGAACAAAATGAATAAACCATGAATTAACTATTGGACAGGCCCCATTGTAGAACTGGTGCTATCATGAATCACGACCAGTTTTGCTAATGCGATTGTAATGTAAATAATGATGAATCATTGTTTCTTTTGATTGGATCCCCCTCTTGTATATTCTATCTTACTTCACGAGCACTTTCTTTCTTCACATTTTCCCTTGGAGCAACCACCCTTCTATCTTGAACATTGAATATGGTAATATGTTATGAAAAGTGACCGAATAAAATACAAGTCACCTATAAAGCAATAGTGTGTGCCTTTTTTGGATTTTGAGGATATATTTGAATGTTTTTTAAATAAGTAAATGGTACATTGTTGAATTAGACTATATATGTACCTTATGCTGTTTATGATTGCTTCAGACAACTAAGATTGAATATAAGTCTAGGACCATTGTTTTTCTATACCAATCAGTACCCAGGTCCATTGACTTCTATGGGTTACCCCATTATATCTTAATGGGCCTCGACAATGACACTCAGGGCAATGTAAGGGGAAGCGCCGCTGGAGTTAGGCCTCCGTGACTCACCACACTGTCCCGGTACACTCTTGTAGGCACCCGTAGCGCCGGACGCCTCCTCCCTGGTCAGCCCGCTCCTCTTCGCACATGGGGCTTCGGCCGGGGGAGGCGGATCAGCGCGCAGAGGGCGACGATGAAATTGAGGGGCTCCCTTCAAGAGGAGGGGGCGGCAAGACACTCCTTGACCCACCCGGAGCCCCGCAGATGCAGCCGGCGACGGCCTTGGGCCTCCGTAAGCCTCGAGACCCGGGAGCCAATCGCAGCGCGGCTTGAGGGGGGCGCGGCCGATGACGCGGCCGGCGCCCTCGTTGCCAGGTGACGCCTTCTTCACGCGGCAGGCCTAGCGCGGCCTGGATCCAGTCGCGGCTTCAATTTTACGTGGCGCCCGGGCTGCGGCGGTGATCCTGGGCACAGCGCCTCTTCCTGACAGCGCGGGGGGTCGCGGTGGTGATTACAGGCCTCCGCTTCTTCTCCAGCAATCCCGAGGTCGCGGCGGTGAATTCTTGGCACAGCGCTTTCACACTTTACAGCGCAGAGGCTGCGGCGGTGATACCAGTCACAGCGCTTCTTCCACCTCACGGCGCAGGGGCTGCGGCGGTGACTTCTGGACACGGCAGGAACGCGCTGCACAGCGCTCAACAGCACAGCTAGTTTCCTTTGGGCCAGCGCCTCGTGGGCAGCAGATTCCTGATAATGCAGCGCTAGGGGAGCGCACAGTGTTGGTGGCAGGACGCAGGCTATGGGGGCCCAGCGCTTAGAAGCACAGCACTTTACCTGGTGATCCTCCAGTGACAGCAGCGCTCACAGTGTCCTCAGCGCTTCAGTCCCAGCGCAGGTGGTTGGAATATCCTGGTTGCAGTTACTTAGCTGCTGTAGTTGCTTGGTTGCAGTAACTTGGAGGAAAGGATAGGGGGTTGAGTTGGCAGGCACAAGAGGCAGGATGGTTCCCTGCAGGCACACTGAAGGTGGTTCCCTGGGTCCCCTCACATTGGGCAAGGTCAGCAGGTGGAAGGTGTTCCTCATCTATCTTGGTACAGCAGCGCCTAGGCCCAGTCAGTGCCAATAGTGTAGGTCTCCCCCCTAGGCCCAACAGCCTTTACTCCGACAGAGGTTCCCCCAGGTCCAGTGGTGCCCCAACTAACTAGCTAGGTTTCCCTCCAAACCTCTTATACCCCTAGGTCAGGTGACTCTCTTGAAAGGCGGCAAAGCATAACTCCTCCCTGGGCTGGAAGGTTCTAGAAGCTTCCATCATGTCTGTCTATGAGGCCCAGAGGCGGGACGGCATGGATACAGTAACATTATGTCCCAGCCTGATCCTGACTACTGGTAGGTGTGTGTGCAAAGGCCACTCCGCAGTAGCAGGGGCCTGTGGAAGCCATCTTGTTAGGAGAGAGCACCTGCACCTCAGCACTGTTTGGCAGTGGAAAGGCGCCCAGAGACCTAGGTCCAACAAAAAGGTAGTGGCAAAAGTGAGGCGCAAAGAGAAGAAAACAGGGTAAGACCACCCTAGGGCTGACAGGTCTAACAATCTCGATCAGTGCTTCTTAACCTTTTGACTTCTGTGGACCCCCCACTTAATCATTACTGGAATCTGGACACCGCACTGAATCATTATTGGAATCCAGAAACCCCCAGTGAGTCATTATTGAAATCCAGGAACACCGGTCTAAGCAATTAGTGATTTGAGCTGCAAAATAATACATAAAATTACATAAACAAACATTCACCAAACAAATACAGAAATGGTAAAATATTTAGTTACACTCAAAAAGAAATACATTGTTCCCATGAATCAGTCTGAATGAATGACATACTACCCGGAGCATCCTGGCACTAAGATATGACTCTTATGATTAAAGAGAAGGCACGCTGCCATATTCTGCACTACCTGAAGGAGCTGAAGGAGGGGGAGAGGCAGACCCAAGCAGAAGACATTAAATTAATTTTAAGCCTCCTATTTCAAATTCCTTCATGTTTACAATTTTCAGTTATACATTGTGCTTCTTTATTTATGTACACTTTATTAATTTATTAATATTATTTCATTTTCTAAGCAGTCGCGGACCCTCTGAGTAAATGAAATGAATTTGTACTTGTAAAGCGCACTGCTACCCTGAGGCATCCTGGCGCTGAACGCATACTGCTGTGGAACCCTTCTTGGCTTTTCCCTGTGAAATGTCCACTCATGGGCACCCCCAGGGTGAAGCCAGGCATCCCAGCGCTGTTGGGGCCGTTGTGGAGATTAAGCAAGCTATTGCCCAGAGTTGCAGAGTGGGACCCATGATTAGAATAGGCACCGAGGCGAGAATTATCAGGTCCGATGAAGTTGAGCCCAAGACCCGCCGAGGCGGGAATTGAACCCTGGTCCCAGGCCAGATCTCTGCATCAGGGTCTGCCGCTCTAACCATTGGGCCACACTTCTCCACTGTGGACCCCCAATGATCCTTGGACCACAGGTTAAGAACCACTGATGTAGATAGCATGGCATTACAGGTCCTAATGAGGTTATGTATTCAAAAAGCTGTTATGACGAGAAATAATTGATTAACTGCAAATGGAATGTTACTGTTAGAAATTGGGTTCCTGGTTGACTAGGGTATAAGTCCTGGGTAAGCAGTAACCACAGTCCTAGTCGAGATAAGGCACAAGCAAACCCTAAAATATCCTGTGTTCACCCTCTGGTGCAGTCAGGCTTAATTTAGAGGCAATGTGTAAAGTATGTGTGCAACACTTCAAACAGGGAAAAAACCACACAAAAAGATTCCACAGCAAGTTAAATCAATAGAGCTTAATTTAATCAATAAAACAGGGCCAGAACGACAAAAAAGAAAGTAGAACTGTAGTTATGATTTTTTAAAGAATAAACTGTAAAATAACACTTAGAAACAGGAAGCGCCAACATGGAATATCTAGTCGTGCTGGACCAGGACAAAGACACAAGTTCAGGCCAACCGCGGTGGAGCGCAGGCCCGTTTAGCCAAAGTACCTTAAATCCTGGTTACGGAGCATTTGCATGCATCCACGTCAAAGATGCATTGCGCAGCAGAGGCACTGTGTCGGTTCCGAGATGTGACGAGGCTGCGGTGCGAGGTCTTGGTGTGTCAACATTGAGGACCCTGTCGATGGGGCTTACGATGTGAAGGCCTGTGTCGAGGATTCGAGGCGCAGAGGAGACGATGCATCAGTTCCAATGAGCGATGAAGCTGCGATGCAGTGGTACAGCATAGTCATCGAGGCTGCCGTTGCCTTGGGATGCATAGAGCTTGCGCTGGGAAAGCGTTGTGCAGAGGCAGTTCCGAAGAAGATGCGTCGTCCCAAGATGCGGGGTGCAGCAGCGATGCAAGTCTTTTGCGATGGGTCCAATCCACGCAACAGTGGTAATGAGTCAGTTCTGCTCGAAGATGCGCCTCTGAGCTGAGGAGATGCATCGCTTCTGCTCAGGGATGCATCGCTCAGCAGAGGATGCTTCAGTTCCGTTGGAGAAACACCTTAGGCCCACTTCCAAGGCTCTAGGACGAGGGTGAAACGACTTGACAGGGCAAACTCGCAGATGGCAGAGTCCAGCTGCAGAAGCAGGTTGGTTGGAATTCATTTATGTCCACTAGACTTCAGATCAGGAGGACAGCTAGCTAGCCCTTAGAGTCACTCTGGGTTCAAGTGATGCAGGTCCAGTCCTTCTCACCCAGACAAGAGGGCAGCAGGCAGCTGATCTGCACAGAAAAGCAGGAGTTCAGCAAAGCAGCAGTCCAGCAGAGTGGCCGTCCTTTCAGCAGCACAGCAGTCATTCTTCTTGGTAGAGTCTCCACAGGTCCAAAGTATACTGAAGAGGTGGTATCAGAGGTCCAGTACTTACACCCAGTTGGGCCTTTGAAGTGTGGGAGACTTCAAAGACAGGCCTTTGAATTAAACGGAGGGCCGTCACTCCTGCCCCGGCTCCAGTCTCACTAAAAGGGCGCATGAAGCCCTTTGTGTGGGGACAGGAGGTGTAAGTGAGGCTGGGTCCAGCTCCTCCCACAGCCATGTGTGTGGCTGTGTAGGGGGAATACACAAGGCCCAGCTGTCACCCACCCCAGACATGTGATCAAAGACAGGCAGCAGGCACCAAATGGCTAAAGTAAGAAAATGCCAACTTTCTGAAAGTGGCATTTTTAGCCACTGTAATTTAAAATCAAACTTCACCATAAGTTAGGATTTTAAATTACGATTCTAGAGACACCAGACTGGGAGGTTTATCTCTTCCTGATTTGAAATTACACTTGTAAAGTGTAATAAGGTAATCCCAATGTTATCCTATGGGAGAGATAGGCCTTGCTCTAGTGAAAAGCAACTTTGAGAGTCTTTCACTACCAGGAGATGTAAAACTTAAAAGTCCATGTCCTGCTGTTTAAATACATTGCTCCCTACCCTCTGGGTTGTCCAGTACCTCCCTCAGGGGGGAATTATATATATAGAAAGGGAAGGTTTGGGCCTGGCAAAAGGTTTATTTTGTCGGGTCAGCATGGCAGTGTAAACTGTACCCACAGGCTCTGTCTGCAGTGGCAGGCCTGAGATATGGTTAAAGGGTTACTTAAGTGGATGGCACAGTCAGTGCTGCAGGCCCACTAGTAGCATTTAATTTACAGGCCCTGGGTACATGGAGTACCACTTTACTAGGGACTTATAAGTAAATTAAATATGCCAATTGGGGATGAAGCAATATTACCATGTTTAGGGAAGAGAGGACAAGCATGTTAGCACTGGTTAGAAGTGGTAAAATTCACAGAGTCTAAATACCAGAAAGAACGAGGTCAGAAAAGTGGAGGAGGCAGGCAAAAAGTTGGGGGGAAGACCACCCTAAGGCTGTCGGGTCTAATACCAGTTCTGATACCATGGAAATATGGTTAATGGCTATGAAAAAGTAATCTTAACTGCAAGAATAGACTTGACTTCTTTATTGGAATTTGGGAAAGGTTTTTCCTCTTTTATAACTTTGGGTATTAGTGACTAATAGTCTACAAACCACATTTTTTAAGTTTTTACTAAGTAGGTTATATTGCTTGATAGTTACAAATAACCTACATTGAACTTGATGCATGCCAAGTTCATGCCCAACAAGTTCAATATAGCTATTATATGTAATGTAGCCTCCATAATATGAAAAGTTTTAACCCCTTCGCTGCTAGGCCTTGTCCCCCCCTGTGCTAAGCCTTTTTTTGGCTATTTGGGGTACTTCGAGCTTAGGCCCCTGTAACTTTTTGACCACATAAGGTATCCACGCCAAATTTGCGTCCTTTTTTTCCAACATCATGGGGATTCTAAAGGTACCCAGGGTTTGTGGATTCCACTGGAGGAGACCCAGAAATTAGCCAAAATACAGGTACATTTTGTTTTGTTTTGGAAAAATGGGAAAAAAGGGCTACAGATGAAAGCGTCTGGTTATTTCCCTTCAAATGGTATCAAAAAAGGGGTTGTAGAGCTGAAATCACCATCTTCCCAGCTTTCAGGGACAAGCAGACTTTTGTCAGAAAACCAACATTTTTTAAACAGTTTTGGCATTTTTCTGGGACATAGCCTATTTTTGCTATTTTTTGTGCTTTCAACCTCTTTCCAGTTAATGGTAGAAATGGGTATGAAAGCAATAATGGATCCTGGAAAGCTATACATTTTAGAAAAGTAGACAAAATTCTGAATTCAGCAAGGGGTCACTTGTGTAGATCCTTCAAGGTTTCTTTATAGAAACTAACCGTTGAATATAGGAAAAATTGAAAATTAGTTGAAAAAAACAGCCATTTGTGTCAACGTTTTCACCTGTAACTTCTTCTACTTATGACAGCTGTTTGAAAGCAATATACCGTTAAATCCGCTGGACCTTTCTGGTTGTGGGGATATATAGGACTTGTAGGTTCACCAAGAACCCGACGAACCCAGAGCCAATAGCAGCGTCTTACAATGGTTTTTTTATTATGTACCGGGTATATAGCAATTAATTTGGGAAAATATATACATGGAAAAAATCGGTATGAAAGACACCTATGTATTTCTGAAATTGGAACAAAATATAGAGTTTAGAAAGTGGTAGATATTTGCACATTTCCGAAATTGTGAGTACCCATACTAGCATGAGAATTATAGGTAATTTTTCAAAATGACTTCTTTTTTATACATTGTCTTTCATTTGGAAGGCAGAAATGCATCGAAAGTCAATAGGTAATAACAGTTACTCTACAATTCTGTGTTACCATAAGTCTCCCGATAAAAATGGTACCTCACTTGTGTGGGTAGGCCTAGTGCCCGCGACAGGAAACGGCTCAAAACGCAACGTGGACACACTTTATTTTTACAGTGAAAACTGACCCTTTTTTTGTAAAGTGCCTAGCTGTAGATTTTGAACCCTAGCTCTGCCGGCACCTAGGGAAACCTAGCAAACCTATACATTTTTGAAACCTAGACACCCAGGGGGATCAAGGATGGGGTGACTTGTCTGGCTCCCACCAGGTTCTATTACCCAGAATCCCTTGCAAACCTAAAGATTTGTTAAAAACACATTTTCCTCACATTTCTGTGGTGGAAAGTTCTGGAATCTGCGTGATTCCACAAAATTCCCCCCACCCCACGTTCCCCAAAGTCTTCCGAGAAAAATGGTACCTCACTTGTGTGGGAGGCCTAGTGCCCGCGACAAGAAACGGCCCAAAACGCAATGTGGACACACCACATTTTCACAGTGAAAACGGACTCTTTTTTTGCAAAGTGCCTATCTGTAGATTTTGAACCCTAGCTCTGCCGGCACCTAGGGAAACCTAGCAAACCTATACATTTTTGAAAACTAGACACCCAGGGGAATCAAGAATGGGGTGACTTGTCTGGCTCCCACCAGGTTCTATTACCCAGAATCCCTTGCAAACCTAAAGATTTGTTAAAAACACATTTTCCTCACATTTCTGTGGTGGAAAGTTCTGGAATCTGCGTGGTTCCACAAAATTCCCCCCACCCCGCGTTCCCCAAAGTTTTCCGAGAAAAATGGTACCTCACTTGTGTGGGTAGGCCTAGTGCCCACGACAGGAAACGGCCCAAAACGTAATGTGGACACACCACATTTTCACAGTGAAACCGGACTCTTTTTTTGCAAAGTGCCTAGCTGTAGATTTTGAACCCTAACTCTGCCTTCACCTAGGGAAACCTAGCAAACCTATACATTTTTGAAAACTAGACACCCAGGGGAATCCAGGATGGGGTGACTTGACTGGCTCTCACCAGGTTCTGTTACCCAGAATCCCTTGCAAACCTAAAAATGTGTCCAAAAAAACATATTTTCCTCACATTTCTGTGGTAGAAAGTTCTGGAATCTGCGTAGATCCACAAAATTCCACCCACCCAGCGTTCCTCAAAGTTTTACGAGAACAATGGTACCTCACTTGTGTGGGTAGGCCTAGTGCCAGCGACCGGAAACGACCCAAAACGCAACGTGGACACACCACATTTTCACAGTGAAAATGGACCCTTTTTTTGCATAGTGCCTAGCTGTAGATTTTGAACCCTAGCTCTGCCGACACATAGGGAAACCTAGCAAACCTATACATTTTTGAAAACTAGACACCCAGGGGAATCTAAGATGGGGTGACTTGACTGGCTCTCACCAGGTTCTGTTACCCAGAATCCCTTGCAAACCTAAAAATGTGTCCAAAAAAACATATTTTCCTCACATTTCTGTGGTGGAAAGTTCTGGAAACTGCTTGGATCCACAAAATTCCACCCACCCCGCGTTCCCCAAAGTCTTCAGAGAAAAATGGTACCTCACTTGTGTGGGTAGGTCTTGTGCCCACGACGGGAAACGGCCCAAAACGCAATGTGGACACACCACATTTTCACAGTGAAAACTGACCCTTTTTTTTGCAAAGTGCCTAGCTGTAGATTTTGAACCCTAGCTCTGCCGGCACCTAGGGAAACCTAGTAAACCTATACATTTTTGAAAACTAGACACCCAGGGGAATCCAGGATGGGGTGACTTGTCTGGCTCACCCTAGGTTCTGTTACCCAGAATCCCTTGCAAACCTCACAATTTGTCAAAACAAAACACATTTTCCTCACATTTCTGTGGTGGAAAGTTCTGGAATCTGCGTGGATCCACAAAATTCCACCCACCCCACATTCCCCAAAGTCTTACGAGACAAATGGTACCTCACTTGTGTGGGTAGGCCTCGTGCCTGCGACAGGAAACGGCCCAAAACGCAACGTGGACACTACACATTTTCACGGATGAAAACAGACCCTTTTTTTGCAAAGTGCCTAGCTGTAGATTTTGAACCCTAGCTCTGCCGGCACCTAGGGAAACCTAGCAAACCTATACATTTTTGAAAACTAGACACCCAGGGGAATCCAGGATGGGGTAACTTGTCTGGCTCTCACTAGGTTCTGTTACCCAGAATCCTTTGCAAACCTCAAAAGTTGTTTAAAAAAACACATTTTCCTCACATTTCTGTGGTGGAAAGTTCTGGAATCTGCGTGGACCCACAAAATTCCACCCAGCCCGCATTCCCCAAAGACTTCCGAGAAAAATGGTACCTCACTTGTGTGGGTGGGTCAAGTACCCGCGACAGGCAAGGGCCCAAAACCTATTGAGGCGACATCAAAATTACCTATCACAAAACAACCTGGTTTTGCAAGGGGGGGTCGCATGAGTTTTTGGCCCCGGGCTCGGCGTCCATTTAGGGAAACCTACCAAACCCACACATTTCTGAAAACTAGACACCCTGGGGAGTCCAGCAAGGTATGGCTTGCGTGGGTCCCCCAACATTTCCCTACCGAGAATCCCCTGCAAACCTCAAATATAGCTGAAAAAATCACTTTTTTCTCAACTTTCTGTGTGGGAACGTTCTGGAATCTGCGTGGATCCACAAATTTCATTCTACACAGCATTCCCCCAGATCTCCCGATAAAATTGGTACCTCACTTGCGTGGGTGGGTCAAGTACCCGCGACAGGCAAGGGCCCAAAACCTATTGAGGCGACATCAAAATTACCTATCACAAAACAACCTGGTTTTGCAAGGGGGGTCCCATGAGTTTTTGGCCCCGGGCTCGGTGGCCACCTAGGGAAACCTACCAAACCCACACATTTCTAAAAACTAGACACCCGGGGGAGTCCAGCAAGGTATGGCTTGCGTGGGTCCCCCAACATTTCCCTACCCAGAATCCCCTGTAAACCTCAAATTTTGTTGTAAAAATCTATTTTTTCTCACATTTCTGTGTGGGAAAGTGGTAGGATCACCGGGCCAGCGTTCCCCCAGGTCTCCCGATAAAAATGGTACCTCACTTGTGTGTGTAGGCATAGTGGCTGCAACAGGAAGTGGCCCAAATCGTACTGTGGAGACTTCAAAATTACCTATAACAAAACTACCTGGTTTTTGGGGGGGGGGGCGCCTGGGGTTTTGGCCCCGGGCTCGCCGCCATCTAGGGAAACCTACCAAACCCACAAATTTCTGAAAACTAGACACCCTGGGAAGTCCAGCGAGGTATGGCTTTCGTGGATCCCCCAACGTTTCCCTACCCAGAATCCACTGCAAACCTCAAATTTAGCTGGAAAAAACAAATTTTCCACATATTTTTGCGTGGAATTACCGTGGCGGCACAAATGTCCTACCCCACAGCTTTCTCCTTAGTGTCCCAAGTAAAATGATACCTCACTTGTGTGGGTGTCCAATGCAGAATTGGCTAAAAACGTATTTTAAAAAAAATGTAGCGCTTAGAAGTCTCGGTGCTGCACCCTTATTCCCTATGTTTTGGGCTCTTTCCAGTCACAGGCCCTTGCCCCACCCACAAAAGTGAGGTATCATTTTACTCTGGAGACTGAGGGGAACGCTGTGGGGTAGGACATTTGTGCCGGCACGGTGATTACACCCCAAAATATGTGGAAAATGTGGTTTTTTCCAGCTAAATTTGAGGTTTGCAGGGCATTTTAGGTAGGAAAACGTTGGGGGATCCACGCAAGCCATACCTCGCTGGACTCCCCCGGGTCTCTAGTTTTCAGAAATGTGTGGGTTTGTTAGGTTTCCCAAGAAGGCCGCCGAGTGCGGGGCCAAAAACCCAGGTGACCCCTCTTGCAGAACCAGGTTGTTTTGTGATAGGTCATTTTGATGTCTCCTCAATACATTTTGGGCCCTTGCCTGTCGCGGGTACTTGACCCACCCACACGAGTGAGGTATCATTTTTATTGGGAGACCTGGGGGAACACTGGGTGGTAGGAAATTTGTGGATCCACGTGGATTCCAGAACTTTCCCACACAGAAATGTGTGAAAAAAGTGATTTTTTTTCCAGCTAAATTTGAGGTTTGCAGGGCATTCTGGGTAGGAAACCATTGGGGGACCCTCGCAAGCCATACCTCGCTTGACTCCCCCGGGTGTCTAGTTTTCAGAAGTGTGTGGGTTTGGTAGGTTTCCCTAGGTGGCCATCGAGCCTGGGGCCAAAAACCCAGGTGACTCCCCTTGCAAAACCAGGTTGTTTTGTGATAGGTCATTTTGAAGTCGCCTCAATAGGTTTTGGGCCCTTCCCTGTCGCGGGTACTTGACCCACCCACACAAGTGAGGTACCATTTTTCTTGGGAGACCTGGGGGAATGCTGTTTAGAAGGAAATTTTGGGATCCACGCAGATTCCAGTACTTTCCCACACAGAATTTTTTGAAAAAGTGATTTTTTCAGCTAAATTTGAGGTTTGCAGGGGATTCTCGGTAGGGAAATGTTAGGGAACCCACGCAAGCCATACCTTGCTGGACTCCCGAGGGTGTCTAGTTTTCAGAAATGTGTGGGTTTGGTAGGTTTCCCTAAATGGCCGCCGAGCCAGAGGCCAAAAACTCATGGGACCCCCTCTTGCGAAACCAGGCTGTGATAGGTAATTTTGAAGTCGCCTCAATAGGTTTTGGGCCCTTGCCTGTCGCGGGTGCTTGACCCACCCACACACACACAAGTGACGTACCATTTTTCTCGGAAGACTTTGGGGAATGCGGGGTGGGTGGAATTTTGTGGATCCACGCAGATTCCAGAACTTTCCACCACAGAAATTTGAGGAAAATGTGTTTTTTTTTACACGTTTTGAGGTTTGCAAGGGATTCTGGGTAACAGAACCTTGTGAGAGCCAGTCAAGTCACCCCATCCTGGATTCCCCTGGGTGTCTAGTTTTCAAAAATGTATAGGTTTGCTAGGTTTCCCTAGGTGCCGGCAGAGCTAGGGTTCAAAATCTACAGCTAGGCACTTTGCAAAAACAGGGTCAGTTTTCACTGTGAAAATGTGGTGTGTCCACGTTGCGTTTTGGGCCGTTTCCTGTCGCGGGCACTAGGCCTACCCACACAAGCGAGGTACCATTTTTCTCAGAAGACTTTGGGGAATGCGGGGTGGGTGGAATTTTGTGGATCCACGCAGATCCCAGAACTTTCCATCACAGAAATGTGAGGAAAATGTGTGGTTTTTTTTAACCAAGTTTGAGGTTTGCAAGGGATTCTGGGTAACAGAAACTGGTGAGAGGCACACAAGTCACCCCATCCTGGATTCCGCTTGGTGTCTTGTTTAAAAAAATATACAGGTTTGCTAGGTTTCCCGATGTGCCGGCTGCGCTAGGGCCCAAAATCCACAGGTAGGCACATTGCTAAAAACAATTCTGTGCCTAGTGGGCTTTCTGCCGCCCTGGGGGGCATTCGGGGGGGCAGAAAGACTGTGGCTATGTTTTTGGGGGTGGAGGCATTGGTATGCCCATTCTGGGCAGCCCCCACCCCCACGCATAAAAAAAGCCAGCGTAATTGCTGGCGCCTAGTGGGCTTTCTGCCCCCCCCGGGGGCAGATCAGGGGCCACTGCCCCCATCCGCCCCTCGGGGTTGGGGGTCAGAAAGACTGTGGCATTTTTGGGGGGATGTGTGGGCATTGGCGTGCCCATTCTGGGCTGACCCCAATCCTGAATAAAAAATAAAAAAAATCCTGAGGCCTAGAGGGCTTTCTACCCCACCCGGGGGGCAGATAAGGGGCTATTGCCCCAATATGCCTCCGGGGAGGGGCAGAAAGACTGTAGTAATTGTTTTTGGGGTGGGGGCATTATCATGCCCATTCTGGGCAGCCCCCACCCCTACATTATAAAAAAAAAAAAATCCCTGGTGCCTAGTGGGCTTTCTGCCCCCCCCCCCCGGGGGCAGATCAGGGGCTATTGCCCCCATCTGCCCCTGGGGGGTGCAGAAAGACTGTTGCATTTTTTTTGGGGGGTGGGTGGGGTTGGGGCATTGCCATGCCCTTTTTAAGCAGCCCCCGCCCCAACGTCAATAAAAAAAAAAATCCCTGGTTTCTGGGGCAGAAAGACTGACATTTCTCGGGGGGGAGGGGGCATTGCCAAGCCCTTTTGGGCAGCCCCCACCCCAACGTCAATAAAAAAAATAATCCCTGGTTTCTAGTGGGCTTTCCGCCCCCGGGGGGGGCAGAAAGTCTGACATTTCTCGGGGGGTGAGGGTATTGCCATGCCCTTTTTGGGCAGCCCCCACCCCCACGTCAATAAAAATAAATAAATCCCTGGTTTCTTGTGGGCTTTCTGCCCCCCGGGGGGGCAGAAAGACTTACATTTCTCTGGGGGGGTCGGGGCATTGCCATGCCCTTTTTGGACAGCCCCCACCCCAACAAAAAAAATAATCCCTGGTTTCTAGTGCGCTTCCCCCCCCCCCCAGGAGGGCAGATTGGGGGGGCAGAAAGTCTGACATTTCTCTGGGGGGGTGGGGGCATTGCCGTGCCCTTTTGGGCAGCCCCCACCCCAACGTCAATAAAAAAAATAATCCCTGGTTTCTAGTGGGCTTTCCGCCCCCGGGGGCAGAAAGACTGTTGCCAACAAACAAATATGGGGGGAGCAAAGGCCCTTGCCCAAGGGTCCGCTCCCCCCCTCCCTGGTGCTAGTGGGTGGATCCCTGCTTGGGGATCGCCCTCCTGGGGTGATCCCCAAGCTGGGATCCACTAGGGAAGGGTACCATTGAAAAGGGGAGATTCTCCCCTTTCAAAACAATACCTCTCCCTTCTTTTTCGGTGCTCGGGGGGCTGAGATAGCCCCACAAGCACCAAAACTGAGAAACAAACTAAGTTTCAGTTTCGGTTTTGTTGCAATGACGATAGCGCGCCATACGCGCGATCGTCATTGCAATAAAAATCAAAAATAGGCCTGGGGAGGTTGGGGAAGCTCTTCCCCGCCTCCCCAGGCAAAAAAAAAAAAGGGAAATCCCTCTGCTGTCTGCAGCAGAGGGATTTCCTGAGCATGTGCTCATGACGGAATGGTTCCCTCATGAGCACACTAGAACTTGTGCTCATGACGGAACCATTCCGTCATGTGCATACAAGGGGTTAATGAAGACAATAATAATGAAAAAGAAAATATTTCTGTTTCTTAGATTTTTATTTAATTTCTTCATATGACATTTAAATTGCACATTGTTATGGTGTGGTATTATATTGTAATATGTTTTAATTGGCCCAAACTAAACCGAGTAAGATACATTTTTTTGCTAAAAATCAGTTAAAAACAATTAGAACATTGGAATGTTGGGAGCTCCATTGAAGACAATGGAGTAGCTCTGGGCTTATAATGGCTGGTATAAGCCCAGCACTCCAACGTTCCAAAGTTTGTCTTTTTGTTTCTCCATTTTTAATTTAGAACATTCTACCCTTAGTGGGTGGAATGTTCTAATTGCCTTATAGCCCTTCTGCCTCAGGCTATACCAGTTGTTAAAGGCCCTCTTCCTCGTTATAGGCCCTCGCTTGCGGCTCGGGCCTATAACTCGGGATCAGGGCCTTTAACAGTTGGTATAGCCCTCGGCAGCTGGCTATAAGGCTATATTCAAGCCAGTTGATCTATGTAAGACATTATAATTAGTTCATTAACTTAGCAGCTTATGACTTTTTCCATTTTGACAGTAATATTGTTCTGTCCGGAGTTGGTGCTGCTATCTGCCAGTCGCTATTGTGGCATTTTCTTCTCCACCTGTCTCAAAAAAATTTCCAGGCGACAGTTCAGCTGCGTGTCCTCGGGTGCAAAGCACGCCAGCACTGCTTGCCTCCGTGTGTGGATGCCTCTATGATTAAAAAGTGGCTTTAAAAGCTGTTTCCGTTCTTGTCAGTTCTTTACAGACGCAGAGAAGGTGCAGCATATCTTCCTGCACTGTGCCGAACAAGCGGCAGGTGGAGTCGAATTGGTTTTTCAGCCAGTGCGGAAAGTGCTTTGTGCATGGTAGCAGGCCAAGTCGGTGCTTTAGGAATTGGATTTTAGTGGTTCTAGCAAACCCCAAGGCTAGATATTTTTGGGCAGCGGGGGAGGAGTAGGTGCTCAAAGTCATCCAGCCGTGCGACCTCTTGGATAGGGCTGCTTTGTCCTCAGTCCAGGATACACGCTTTACTGTTTTCTTTGCAATTTATTTGAAAAGACAGTGACTGATAGGTGTTTCCCAGAGCTCAATGAGCCCCAGGGTGGTCAGACTTGTTAGTCAATATTTTGCAGCAGGTGATGGTTTTTTATGTTGTAGTTCTAACCACAAGTACCAATTTAGAGTGCCTGGTTTTGATTTTCGTACTTTGTCCCAAAAGATGATTATCGCGCCTTGTCTTGCAAGGGTCTGTTTCTGGACACCAAACTTGAGCCTGATCTGTGCTGGAGAGACTCTTGTTGGTAGGCCGAAGATTATTCTGTACACTTTTGCAACCACACCATCTAGGAGCTGAGAATCCCTGCCACGCTGTGCCTCGCTCCCATAAGTTATTGTGGGTAGGAGTTGTGCCCGTATTACTTCGGCTAGTGGGGCAAGTGAGGGGCCGTTCAGCCTAGAGTTAAGATTTCTTATCGAGACTGCCAGGGCTGTTCCCTTCCTTTTGATTGAGTCCCTTTGGGCTGTGAAATGCTCACCTTTATCGATGATCACTCCTAGATATTTGTATTCAATTGCTGGGTCTATGCGGGTCTGACCCCAAAACCAGACAGATGTTTTCTTAAAATTCTTTTTGATTGTCATGGTTTTGGTTTTCTCCAAGTTGATATTCAGGTTATTTGCCTTGGAGTAGTCGAATGTGGTATTAAGAAGATGCTGTAAACCCACCTTCGTTTGACTAATTAAAACTAGGTCATCAGCATAAAGTAGACATGGTAGTACTAGGTTCCCTAACCTTGGAGAGTGTGAGTTGCTGGCATTTAATAACGGGATAAGGTCTGCAAGAAACAGGTTAAATAGGGTCGGGGCCAGCACACAGTCTTGCTTGAGACCTTTCGTTGCTGGTATCAGTCTTGATAGAGTTGACCCGTCCCCCAGTTTTACTTGAACCCAGGTCTCTGTGTGCAGATTGATTAGCAGATTGAGCAATGCCTGGGGTATGCCCCAGCTGGCCAGTTTTGTCCAAAGTCTGTTATGGTTTACATGATCAAAAGCAGCCCGGTAGTCGATGAAGCACAAATATAATGGCATTTTTGTAGTCTCAGCCTTGTCGATGAGCAGAGCCATGGTTGTTATATTTGTTACCGTTCCAACAGATTTGGAGAAGCCTGTCTGATTCAGAGGGATGATCGAGTTGTCTTCGGCCCATTGTTGTAATTCGTCCAAAAGTGTACCCGCAAAAAAATTTGCCTCGTTGTCCAGAAGAGCAACTAAGCGATTATTCTTTGGCAGAAACTTGTCTCCTGACTTGAAGATTGGCGAGATTATTGAAGCCCGCCAGGACGGAGGAAGTAGGCCTGTCTGCCTTATTTCAGTGAAAAGAGGGCTGAGTGCTTTTGCCCAGTAATCTATGTCTTGTTTGTAGAGCACAGGCAGTATTCCATTGGGGCCCGGTGCCCCTTCTCGTCTTCCCTTCTTTATATGGCGTTTAATTGCTTTGAGGTGATCGCTTGGGAGTGTAACTCTCTGCAATTCTCCTTCGTCTCCTTCCTGTGCTGTTGCATTTTCCTCACTGGGTTGGTACATGATAGTGGAAGTCCTCAGACTTGTATCTATCCTAGTTCCTGTATACGATGAGATTTCTTCTTGATGGAAATGATTTCCAGGGTAGGTTGCCCAGTCCTCCTCGGATATATTAGAAGACAGTCCCTCGTGTGTGGGGCGAATAAATCAGTTTATAGTCTCCCTAAACCTTGCACTGTCATTCCGCTTAGTATCGGCTTGCAATTTCGCCCATAACGAGTCCTCAGAGTCTCTCCTGGCCTCCCATAATACTTGCTTCAGCTGAGTTTTCTGCTGTCGTAGTGTTGCTAGTTTTATGGTATCAGTTGGTTCCCGCCGCAGCTGCCGCAGTGTATGATTAATTCTATTTTTTATAGATCTTATCTTATTCTTTTGCATCCTAGTGAAGTTGAAGTTACCACTATAACTCTGCTGTATCCTTGATTTAATTGGGACGGCAAAGGATTTTGCCAATGCTTTCGTGTAGTTCACCCATTTCTCTGTTTCATTGCCCCCTTCCCGTGTTTCGAATAAAAGTGTTGCAGTTTGCTGGAAGTTCCCTTGCGTTGCTTGCCCAAATTTTATTTTCCTGTAATTGATTGTAGTGGTCTTTCCTGGTTGGCCATTCCATTTCGTAAGCTTTGGTATATTTGTGCAAAATGTGAGCTCCTGGGGCCGGTGATCACTGTCCGCTTTGTCGCCCATGCTGAATGTGAAAATTTCGTTGAAAAGGGTTAGGGACACAAAGGTATAGTCCAGCGTTGAATTTTTTGTTGATGAGTAGTGAGTGAATGCCGGGGGGGTATCGCCTGTACTTCTGGCGTTCGCAGCTCTGAGATCGAGGTGTTCAAGTTCCTCTATGAGGCGCTGGCTAGTTTTTGTGGGCAGTTCTGATGAACTCTTACCCTGTGGCGGGATGTTCCATAACGATTGTGTATAGTTACTTCCTCCGCCGTCGATGAGCCAATTAGATGTAAGTTAAAATCCCCTGTGAGTATCATATCTGGTGTATTGACCTCACTCATGCATAGCTCTACAAAATTGGTCAATTGTTTTGCATCCTTTGCATCCTTGATTTTCCTATTTGGATGTATGTAAGTGTTTATTATTACAATGTCCTTGTGCCCGTTCCCTGGTATCCCACTTGAAGTAGATATTTTTATAGCGAAGGATTCCGGTGTTAAGCCAACTGGGTGAGCTGAAGTTGTGCATGTGTTGTTCACATAGATTGCCAGGCCTCCCTGCAAGTGTCCGTATCTTGCCCCTTTGAGTGCTGGTGCAAAGAAACGTAAGTATCCTTGAAAGTGTGGTGGATCGATCAGCCAAGCCTCCTGTAATGCAATGATATGGAATGACCTTTGATAATTGATGAAATCCTGGTCTGCCATCTTACTGTTCAGCCCGTTGATGTTCCATGAACATATCCGCAGCAGGTTGGTTTCACCTGCTGGTGAATGTTGCCTGCTGTTCTGTCAATTATTTCTTGTTTGATTGATAACTGTCCTCGTGGCCCATCTTAGATCGTCAAGGCAAGTTCCTTGTTGTGTAGGATCTGGGAAATTTGTCTGTGTTTCCCGGGACTACCTCTTAGCGGGCGGCGAGTGCCCTCTTGCCCCTCTCAGTACAGACCTTGAGGTGTTGTTCCGGGCTGTTGATGTTCTATCTGCGTGCAGCTGGACTAGCGGAGCAGGATAGCCAGGTGTACTGATGGGTTTTATCTCTATGCCTCAGTTTTTGAAGATCGGGCTTTCCAGCAATATTTTTTGTGCAATACTTGCCTGTCTCCAGGTGGTCCGTGTGACCTCACCCCCCTGGGGGTCACCATGGTTGACAAACTCTACTGAGTCCAAGTCTGTAGTGGTTACCTCCGATAACGATGGTATATGCGACAGTAGGCAGAGAATATTCCCTCGATTTAGTAAGTCGTGTGCCCCTCTTGATCTATATACTGGTGTAAACTCCAGTATTTTCCCGTTCTTGTTAGGGTTATCCACTTGGTTGGCTAATTGATGACTGTTAATGGGCTGGTAGTTATTGGTTCCTGGTTTGACTGATGTTAGTAATCCTTCGACCCTGCTCTGATTGCTATGAGTTTTATTTACGGCTAGCCCAGTGCAGAGCAGGTGCTCCATGTCTTCCGCAGGGGCGGCCTTAGTGCTTAAACAGCCATGTTTTAAATCTATAAAGTTTACTGATAGTTCGTCCCCTGTGGTGGCGGAAACTGTGTTGGACGGGCATTGAAGGTCCCTTTCTGATTGGTATTTGGGCTGGGTAGTGGAGATGGCCCAGGCAGTCTGGAGAAGCTTAGCACATTTGTCAGCGGGTAATGCTGTTATTGGAGTGGGAGGGCGGCAATGTGATGTGATTGCTTCCGACTTCATGCTGCGTGGCAGTTGTTGACATGCACCTGCCTCCCTTCCCAATTTGTCATATTTGGGGGAGTGATTTTCTTCGTCTTCTTCCTGTGTTGATTGCCATGAAGAGCCTATGGTGGTAGGTTGTTGGTTGGGATTGGGGGCCGCCCCTTTTTCAACAGACGTAGGAGTTGTGTGACTTGTGAACATTTCCACTGGAGATGGTTGATTTGGAAAATCTGACATTTCCGGTGGTGTCAATCTAAAGAGGCGGGCAAAATCTTCCTTTTGAGAAATGAGCTTTTGATTCCGGCCCTTTCTCCTTTGGGCACGTCGTTGTTTAGCATTCAGTTTGATATTGTTCCTTGGTCAGCCGACTCTGACACTGACCTCCGGGTTTTAGGGTGGGAGGCCTATGAGCCAAACTTTCCGCACCATGTGCACATGTTCCTTTTTGATCCTCAATAGAGGGAATTCCTTTTGGCTTGAGGTCGGTGGAGTTCCGTGCTGAATCTTTTATTTGTGCACACAAGTTGCTCAGTATTGAGGGGAGGGAGGCTAGTTTGTCAACTACTGGGCCACATCCACAGTTTAACTCCCTGCCTTGTAGTTTTCCATGCGAGTTCTGGAAAAGAGCGTTTAAGGCTCCAAGTTTCCCATCAATTGCCACCACGAACACTGCCAGCGTGTTTAGTAAGGTCAACTGAGTATCCATTTTTTCTGATTGATACTGGAGGGCTTCCACCAGGAGTTGCACTGTTTTGAGTAAACTGGCCAGGCACTTTCTGAATCCAATTTTTGCTGATGCTCGGTTGGATTTTCCAAGTCAGACCTTGGTGACAGGGCCTCCATTCCCTGGTTCCTGTCCGACTCCTGGTGCTTCAGTATGGAGATATTTCGAGATTCCGTCATGGGCTTCACTGGTGATTGTTGTGTGTGAGTTGTCAATAGTTCCTCCCATTCCCCAGCATCAATGTTGGAGAACTGCTCCGAGTCTCCATTCTCTTGTCCTGATGCTGGATCTATCCTAGGTGGCGTTGATGTTAGCGGCAAACGAGGATCAGGCGTTCGGTTCGATTTGGGCTTTGCTTCATTGATGACAATAGGTGATGCGCCTAGCTCTATTATAGACCAGTCCTTGTCTGTAGTGCAGTTGTTCCTCATTTTCCCATTTCGGCCCCCTTCATTTTGTAGCTCTGTGTATCCTCTTCCAACTCGTCCAGGAGGCTTTGCCAGCTTCATTATGGTTTCTAATTCATTGGGTATTTTTGCTTTTTTTGTTCCTACTTCAGCGAGACACTGGGGGCCTTGTAACGGAGATTTGGCGTCGCTTTGTGAATCTTATGTTAAAGCAATCGCATTGAGTGATGAAGGTGGGGAGGGCAGTAAAGCGTCATGCCCAGGGTCAGTTTTACTGCCGGGTGTTGCGCATTGGTCAGTGGCCTGACTACTGCCGTTCCCACAATCTAGCGACTTAAGAGGTGTAAGCGGTGTGCTTAGACCTTGTACAGCAATTGAGCTCGATAAAAGAGCATCCCCCGCGTTTTTTAGAAACTGAAATTTTGTATAGATCTTGGGCTGTGTCAGTTTGTGGCAGCTCTGGGTGGGTCTTACCTCGTGTTGTTTGTCCCCCATGGCGGGGCCCATGCCAGGAGAGATGTCGCCTGCTCTGGTTTTTGGGTGGGGCTCAACCATGCAACCCTTTGGCGACAGGAACCCTCTTTTGCGTTTGTTTGTTTGTTTTTGTCCTGGGCAGGCACCCTCTGACCCTTCCCGATCTCATTTCCTCTTGGCCGAAGATCCCCTGTTAGCTGCCTCTTACTTCTGTTACTCCTGGTCCTTCCTTGTGTGTTGCGGGTTCCTCCTACTGTTGTATTCCTCTTAGGGTGTACATAAACGGGCTTTCCAGTATCATGTCCTTATATAGGCACAATTCGCCCTGCCCTTATATAGGCATAAAATCCCAGCCCTTATTTAGGCATTAAACCGTGCACTCCAAATACAGGCATGGTCTCTGACATCCGTCCACCCTAACGTCACAACGAGTTCATGAAGAACAGACCCTTAGGCTGCGGGAGTTTCCCTAGCACAGGACTATTGATTTCTTCAAGGACTCATATATTATTCTTGAACCATTATTCCTTAGGGGTTCATTCATGACGTCTTCCTCTGTCCGACTCACGTCAATGCTAACATTCTTAGGTACCTCTCGGGTATAAATATACCTTCCCTAGCCCCTGTAAACTAGAGGAGACCTCTACTTCAGAGGAGCCAGTTACCCGGCCTGACGCACTGAGAAGACGCTGTCATCCCTGCACGCAGAGAGTCCAGCTTCCAGTGATCTGACTTCCCTTGCGGGGTGTTGGAGTTCGAGTCTGGCAAGAGATTCCCACCTCTCTCATTCTTCAGGTATGGAGCTGACTAGAACCTAGAGGGACTCTTGGCATACTAGGCATACTAGGCTTAACATACTCTTAGTATACCATAGTAAGGAATACTACACCTACTTCATACCTCTCCCTCTACCTCTCCCTCTACCTAGGTTAGGTTAGGTACATTGGGGTAGAACTAGGTTAGAAACGCATCGTATGAGTACTCGCATTTTTAGTCTGTTATTTATGTAAATGCATACATGCTAAAAAGATAATGCTATCGCAGTATTATTTATTTCTACTGCACACACTGTACATTATTTATCTCGCATACGGTCTTGTGATTGTAACAGCACATTTTTCTTACACCAGAAACAAGACTGTTCAATAAATCTTTTATTGAACGCCCGTCTGTTCTTTCTGTGTAACTTTGAGGAAAACTAAGCATGCACGATTGAGCTGAGTGAAATAGTTATCTATTGTTTCCACGACAGGGACACGTTCTGATTCTAAAGGGAAACAAAGTGGTCATGTTTTGCGGCTGCCAGAAACTACTCCCTTCTTGTCGTCAAGGAGTTTCTAGTGGCCTCTGAGCTAGCTGGCACAAGTAATTAAGTTTAATATACTCGATAGGGACATACTGACCTTAGTCCTATGTCAAACCTATAGGATATATTATTCCAATGCGCAGAGCCTATTAGGGAAATAGGAGCTACACTACATGGCGCCCAAAGTTTGGTAAGGCGGTAATTCAACGTTAGATACTGAGTAACTCAGCCGTGCTTTTTTTCTCTCAGAGACCCCTACCCATATACTCCAAAAGACGTCTGGAGTGGGCAGGGTTAAGTATCCACCAAGGCTACATAGGGCAGTACCCTATATATTAGCTGTTTGGTTTGCTCAACGTTGAAGGATACAGTGTTCCAAAATATTGTGCACCTTATCTTTGTTTCCTTGAAACTTGTTCTACTTTTTACAAACAACAAAATGCCTGGCTCCGACACTGAAACCGGAAATGGTGGAGCTGCGGCTGATCCAGCCCAGGCAGCAGTTTTTACCATTACAGGTTTAAATGAAACCGAGGAGGGTGTTATAGACATCCATCCAAACTTAAGAGCCATCACTCTAAAAGTCATAAAACATGGCCTACCACCAAGAGGCGGTAGAGCAGTTTTCGTGATAGAGGCACACGAATCCTTTCAGACAGAGGTATTCTATTCATGGGTAATATTTCCTGAATCCAATCCAGTAACACACATGTTTCACTTCTACAAAGAAGATGATCCACCAGAGGAATACATTCCTTTCGAGGATATAGAAATTCCATTAGAATACCAGGAGCATCAGCTCTGGTGTAAAGGCGCCCTAAAACATCACAGAAACATTACCAGGCTCGGTCCACTAGGTAGACCAGGAGAAACGTGGCCGATTCTAGCCGGCTACACACCTCATCCCGACATTGAGGAAATGTCAGACGAGGAACTACTTACTCAACTCAGAGTTAATAAAAATCTACAGACAATTCGTCCAATATGTCATGCGGACTTTCACAGTCCAACCACCATTAACAATTCCAAATCAAACTCCTCACCAGGGGAATACACTAAAAATTACACCACAGACTCTATACGCAGTCATGGGTAAAATGTAACCCTGGGCATAATACTTTGCTACGCTCACGAAGCATGCAAAGTTTGTGCTACTACGCACTACGCAAATTGCACGTAGCAGAGTGAATAACTGTACTAATAAACGTAGCGTAGCAGGAGTATAATAAACTCCTTCAAATGCTTTGATAAAGCAATTTTTTATGCTAAAAAGCATATAACCAATTCACAAAAATGAATGTTGACAATAAAATATCAAGCAATGAGAGAGGTGATGATTTTGGAGTCCCCCTAACCTAGGGGGAGGACCAAGCAGATGCCTTGAACACAAAAAGCATATCATGTGAACGATTCAATGGTGGTCCCTTCCTCCTAGGACCACCCCAAGCACAGTTATGGGCAAAAATACAATCCCAACCAAAGGCCCTGCAAAGCATTATGGGACGAGATTAGCAGTGGGCAGTGAATATTATAGTGTCCAATATCAAAATAATTCTACAAAGAGCTGCAGTTCAACTAGTCGTCACTGGGTGTCGTCCCTCAAGAGTGAAATGCAAAAGTATTGAAAACCTTTCATGAAGCTTTTGCATTTGACTCGTGAGGGACGACACCCAGTGACGACTAGTTGAACTGCAGCTCTTTGTAGAATTATTTTGATATTGGACACTATAATATTCACTGCCCACTGCTAATCTCGTCCCATAATGCTTTGCAGGGCCTTTGGTTGGGATTGTATTTTGCCCATAACTGTGCTTGGGGTGGTCCTAAGAGGATGGGACCACCACCTAATCATTCAATAAGATGTGCTTTTTGTTTTCAAGACATCTGCTTGGTTCTCTCCCTAAGTTAGCGAGGATACCAAAATCATCACCTCTCTCACTGCTTTTTGTTTTCACTTTAGTGAAATGACTATATGCAATTTTAGCATATAAAGACAGAGATATTTATTTTATCTTAACTTGCACTGTACAAGTTTGCTTTTGGTAATTATTGTACAGTGCAGTGAGTCAAGCACACAGCTAGCACTACGCCCAGGCTTAATAATAATAACAAACTCCTTCAAATGCTTTGATAAAGCAATTTTTTATGCTAAAAAGCATATAACCAATTCACAAAAATGAATTTTGACATATCAAGCAATGAGAGAGGTGATGATTTTGGAGTCCCCCTAACCTAGGGGGAGGACCAAGCAGATGCCTTGAACACAAAAAGCATATCATGTGAACGATTCAATGGTGGTCCCTTCCTCCTAGGACCACCCCAAGCACAGTTATGGGCAAAAATACAATCCCAACCAAAGGCCCTGCAAAGCATTATGGGACGAGATTAGCAGTGGGCAGTGAATATTATAGTGTCCAATATCAAAATAATTCTACAAGAGTTGCAGTTCAACTAGTCGTCACTGGGTGTCGTCCCTCACGAGTCAAATGCAAAAGCTTCATGAAAGGTTTTCAATACTTTTGCATTTCACTCTTGAGGGACGACACCCAGTGACGACTAGTTGAACTGCAGCTCTTGTAGAATTATTTTGATATTGGACACTATAATATTCACTGCCCACTGCTAATCTCGTCCCATAATGCTTGCAGGGCCTTTGGTTGGGATTGTATTTTTGCCCATAACTATGCTTGGGGTGGTCCTAGGAGGAATCGTTCAATAAGATGTGCTTTTTGTTTTCAAGACATCTGCTTGGTTGTTGGTTCTCTCCTAAGTTAGTGAGGATACCAAAATCATCACCTCTCTCACTGCTTGTTAACTTTTTGTTTTCACTTTAGTGAAATGACTATATGCATTTTTAGCATATAAAGACAGAGATATTTATTTTATCTTAACTTGCACTGTACAAGTTTGCTTTTGGTAATTATTGTACAGTGCAGTCAAGCACACAGCTACGCACTACGCAATTTGCATAGCTACGTGTAGTTGAAGCTGTACTTCACGTAGCTACGTGAAGTGCTACTACGCAAACTACGCCCGGGCTTAGTAAAATGCCCACAAAACGTGAGCAAATTCCATTCTGGATAGCTCAAACAATTACTCAAATCGAAGCAGTATTTCCAAATACTAGCCCATATGAGAAACACAGAATACTGACAATCAGTTTACTGATGGGGATCACACCACAACTGGAAGACTGCACCACTTGGGGCTCAGTCTTTGCTGCCATCTATACTAAAACACATGGCATTCCGTCAATTGCGGTAATACCAGATGTCGTGAAACAAATTCAAAACGAATACGGGGCAGAGCCTGCTCTGAATTTAGGTATGAAATTACTGAAATATTTCGACCAGGTCTCAACAATAATATTATCTAATATTAAAGGGGAGGCAGCAGCAGTGGCGATCCGCCAAAAGTTAAGGAATTCGATGTTACAGAACATCAAACAGAGCTACGCAGAATTATAGAACAATCTTATGCAGAATTAGGCAGAGATAGTTTGGGTGGAAGACCTGTGAAGCCGAAACTATCTGAAAGTCCTGAGAAGGACTCTATTAAACAAACTCCTACATCTTCTAAAAAGAAGTGGGAGACTAATAAACAAAATTAAAACGAGAAACGTTCTCAATCCCGGGGTAGGTCTCCTCAAAGGAGCCCTCTGAAAGGAGGTATAACCTCAGGAATAGGGATAATTTGAGAAAACCTGATAGGTATCAAGATACTGATACACGTTCCTCTCGTCCCTTTCAGATCTCATCACAGACTTCGGAAAGAAGAGGACGATCGGAACATAGAGAAGAACGCGTGAAATCGAAAGACGAAATACACGCTCCAAAAACTAAAGCAAAACCTCAATTCTCCAAAAAGAAAGTAGCAGGTCTAAAGATCAGACATGCCGAGAATACTGAGAACACAACTCAAGAACGGAGAATGGGCTCAGACAATGCTGGACAGTGCAGCAGAAGTCACAATAGCTCGCCTGAACCTGAAGGAACTTCTGGAGATAGTGGACTTGAATGAGTACATCACAGTTGAGACTGTAGACACCAGGGTTAGTACTCCACAAAAGTTATATGAAATAACACTCCGGATGGAAGGAGATAAACCTAGACAGGTGAAAGCACTTTTTGGGGAAAGACTATCAAAGGGCTATGACATACTTCTAGCAGAAAAGGACTGGCCACCACAATTTGTCAGGGAGTGCCCACACAGCGAGGACATTATTATGCCTGCCTTCTCCAACCATATACCAATGCACCTAAGATATACATATGCCAGGAAATGGGCAGTGGCCCAGGCCCCAGCATTATATAAAAATCATGTAGGATGGGATGAGGACTCGCCTCACCATAAAATACATCTGAAACATGAACCAACTGCACAAAGGCAGTATCCAATAAAGCAAGAAGCTAAAAAACAAGTCAGGGAGATCTTAGATCAACTTGAATACCAAGGGGTGATTGAAACATGCACCTCCTCAATGAACAATCCTTTGTTTCCTGTCTCCAAACCAGACAATACATATCGTCTAGTTTTGGATTACAGACACTTAAACACTTGTTCAAAAACTTTTGCAGTGCATAAGTACATAGCACAGCATTAATGAATAACATTGTGCGTAAAAAATACAAAACATTAGACATCTCAAATGGTTTCTTTTGTCAAAACATAGCACCTGAAAGCAGGTACTTAACAGCATTCTCCATAATGGGGACCCAGCGTCACTTTTGTCGACTCCCACAAGGGTTCAAGAACAGCCCAGGTTTATTCTCAGCGAGGGTAACGGAGTTACTACAAATTTATGACAATGAGGCATTGTCCTATGTCGATGACCGCTATCTGACAGACGATGACCTGGACAAACACTTGAACAGGGTGAGCACCATTATACTGGGTTTCGCCTCTGAGGGCTACAAGTTCAACTTTAAAAAGTCCCGAATTGCCCATCTCAATGTCCTATTTTTGGGATATGAACTTTCAAGTGAAGGCAAGAGCTTGGCAGCTAACTTTCTAGAGAAGTGTGCGCTGCTCCAACCTCCAAAAACGCAAAAAAACTTACAATCCATCCTGGGTTTCCTAAACTTTGGCAGAACATACATTCTAAATTACGCAGAAAGGGTTAAACCTCTCTACGCATTAATCAAACCTGATTTTTCAATCAAAAATTGGACAAACGAACACACAGAAATCTTGCGTTCACTACAGGCTAACATGTTAGCAACAAATCACTTACAGACACGCGTAAGTCAAAGAAATTTGGTGATCCGAATAATTTCGGGTCAATGCGGATTCACCTACTTAACCTTCAATGAGGGTGAGAAAATACCAATTGCATACAAATCGCATTTGTACACACAAGCGGAAATGCGCTTCAGCTCAACAGAAAAAATTCTGACAGCAGTTCAAACCGCTGTAGCAAAAGAAAGAGCCTTAGCCCAAGGGAAACGCATTATTGTCGTAACCCCAGTACCAGCTTTAGAAGCGGTCACAAAAGCAAGCATTCCAAATGCTAAAGCATTACATCCAAGATGGATACAATGGGTTAATTCTCTTGCTGCAACAGATGTTGAATATGTTTTTGATCCAGATTTAAAAACACAAGCATTCCTGCAATATGAACAAGAATGTCCTCTGCCTAATGAAATTCTGTTTCTCGATCAGTACGAATTCATAATTTACACTGACTGATCCGCACAGCCCGCAACAGGGAGTAAGCAAGCTTACAGTGCAGCGTGTGCAATCGTTAAAGGTCGCATGTGCAATGGCATCTTCAGACCTATGGTCACAAAAACCCAGTCTCTAGGAGATTGTACAGCTCAGCGAGCTGAACTACATGCATTCAAACTGGCACTTGAAAGTACAGATCGAGAATTCCCCACACTAATAGTGTGCGATTCCTTTTACTGTGTTCAGTCGTATAATGACTATATACGAAACTGGCTTGAAAATGGTTTCAAAGATGCGAAAGGTGGCACAATAAAGCATAAAATGCTTTGGGAACAAGTAGTTCAGTTGAAAAACGAACTACCAAAGGCCCACGTGATCCACACACTGAGTCATCAACGTGATGGCGTTCACGTTGCAGGGAATTCATTGGCTGACGAAGCCACAAAGGGGGCTGTTCAGACGGCTTCCGTAGCTGCGATCACTCGTTCAAAAACAAAAATAGACGGTGAGATAATGTTGGCTGTCAATGCTTCAAGCAAGGGCAGCAGTGCAGCGTTACCAAAAAAGTTTTCACTCAAGTACTCTTATGTAATTGATGCGAACAACATTCCTTTTGCTCGAATCCCTGGAGTGGGGGATAGGGTAATTCCAAACATGGAACGTAGAGCAGCCTTGATTTATGAAACACATTTGGGGGAGGGTCTGTCACATCAAGGGATCTCTAAAACAATTTTGACGTTAAAAGAGATGTACTGGTGGCCTTGAATGAATACAGAAATAAACATATTTATCAACAACTGCTTAGACTGTAAATTACAGCAAGATAGCCATCAGACACCATGCTGCGAATGCGGCAACCCAGTGCAGACACCACTGTTAGACAGCATTAGACTATCTACGTGCCTACGTCCTACTGGACAAGGGCAATCCCACAAATACTGAATCTAGGTTCCTATGGATATGGCCTCAGTGCTCGGCTGACGCTCAAACTGTTATAAAAGATTTGCGTGTCTTTATCGGCACATACGCAATAGGCACGCTACATTCTGACCAGGGTCCTGCGTTTAGCTCTCGGGCTTACAAAGAAGCCATGGCCAGTCTGGGCGTTGCATTGCGGTACTCCTCTCCATTCCATCCTGAGGGAAATTCGGTTGTGGAAAGGAAAAACCGGGACATAAAGCAGTCTATAACAGCTAGGGTATTAGGTTCGGGTGACGGGTGGGTCAAACACCTTAATGGGGTCCAACGCTCATTGAATAATCTGCCAAGAAGTTCTCTAGGGGGAGTCGCTCCATATGAGGTCCTATTTGGGACAAGAATGTGGGTACCAGACCTTGAACACATAGGCACAGTGGTGGAAAATAAACCGTTTGATATCAAAGATCGTTTGGCTGTTTTACAGGAACTGAATGAGTTAAGAACGAAACAAAGCAACGTATTCCTACAGCCAACCACCACTGGGGAAAAACCAGCGGTCCCAGCAAGGCCTGTCTGGATTCCAAAAGTTGGGGATCTAGTCAGAGAAAAAATTGCGGACAAGAAGGAATTTGGACCTTCTTACAGACAACCAGTACCTGTCCTAGCAGTTCAAGGAACAAGAACAGTACTTCTGCCGCCCCTTGCTGGAAGAAAGGAGAAAAGATTTGTGTCCATCGACCTGATCAAACCACAGTATGTGGACAATACTAAATAGTAGGCCTCGTGGACTCCGACCTAGTAGCAGACGCACTCCTCTTGCTACTATCCAAGAGGTTCAGCCTGAAAGACTGATAACTATCGAATTCAGCTGTAACTGATGAAGGACTAAGCAACAACGCTCTGGAACTCCTCCCTCTTGACAATCAAGTAACAGTTCGTCCAAATACACCTGTCTACACCAACGTGGCAAGTGATCAACTGGTTCCAGTGATTTCTACAAATCCTGATGCAATTCCAACAATTGATAGAACTGCTTCTGGCTATTTCATTAACTTTGATACGTTCTCAGAAGATCCGAGTGAACCTGAAACGACGCCAGCATCATTGAAATTCAAGCAGCAAGTACAAGACTTTCTTCACTTTATGAAAAAGACTTATCTGGTTTCTCCATGGATTGAACTCTGGATTACATCTGGACTTTTTGTTTTTCTGCTCTGGCTAGCTTTGGTTACAACTGTGAGTGTGCTTATAAGTGGCAGATACATCCATGTGAACACTGAAGGAAAAGACGTGAACGTACTTTTGAAACCTCAAATCTTCCCATTGTGAAGCAAGAGACTTGTCATCAGTGAACATCACAGCTGTTCCTATACAGGATGGTATAGTGTGGGACAAAACAGATTATGAAATCTTAGGTCCAAGTGAACAATTGAACATTCCACATTTGTTTAAAATTTCACTAAGTGATCTAATTTCGTCCAGTACCTATTCTGATGATTGGGACTTTGAGACTGTTAACGACATAATGTTTGACCTAGAAAAATCTGCTGCATTTTCTAAAAATGAATATTTAGAGGGTTCATCAGACTATGAACAAATGTATTGTTACAACCACTATGGTCATCATTATTTGCATAAATCTGCATATCCAAGAAATGTGTTTATGTTTATCCAATGGGAACATTGTCCTACACCACCTAAAGGTAGTTCAAAAACATTTGCTAGTAAGTTTCCATATTTTTCAGGTTACAATACATCTGACCCAGAAACGTTTTACTATAAAAATGTAAACAAAACAGGACTGAAAATTATGTTAACCAATACAAAACAGATTTACTCTGCACCATTTATTGCCCAACTGTCTAGACAGGGTTTCGACTTATGGAAAGACACAGTAGACACAAAAACTGTGTGGGGTACTAAAGATTGGCAAGTGCAGGGGATAGAAGCTTTATTTAGAGCCTGTATCATCTCTGAACAAATACTGTTTTTGAATGAAATCGTCCAACAAACATCTTGTCTTAGATTAGCCAAGATCAGAGAGATGAAAACACTTTCTGTACCAACACCTGCCAGTGATAATAATACAAAGGCAGTGGTGACAGTTGACAATATACTACAACTCAACAGATCTAATCCTGATTGGAAAAAATGGTTGATCTGGCCCACAGACACGAATAACTGTCAGGAAAGATTCCTGAATAAAACTCAGGACTTTACTATTCATAGGCCAGACCCAAGATACGTCCAAAGACAGCATCCGGGGGTAGTAACAACATACAGTGTAGGAAAATTATGCCTCGATTGGCTGCATAAGTCTACACTACAGGATGTGAAACAACACTTACCCTTACTTAAAGACGACGCAGACCTTAGGGAATTCTTGCTTGGACCAAGAAAACCGCGTCAAAAACGTTTCATATATGGTGCCTACAATGAAGCATGGAAAGTATCACAGATGGAGGCCGCAGAACGAATACGTGAACTTGATCGTATTAATTTAGAGAAAACACTCTCTGTGGTCGACAATGGGTTAACAACTTTGTCCTCCAGAATATATTCATTGGATGGCATTGTATCCTCTGCTATCGACATACTAGAACAAGATTTGGCGATGTTACAACACGGTCAGTCTCAATTACGTTCTATTGTGTTATTAAGCTGGACGCTGCAATCTTTGCGAGCGGGCTATGTGCCTTGGCATTTTATCAACACGTCAGCTCTGTTTGCAGAATACAATCTCACTGATAAACAGATCGAACTAGGACAAAGAGGAGCAAAGTATACAGTGCTGAGCATTGAAAAACTGGAAAAGTTACCATTCACAGTGGTAGAAAAACCAGCTACAGAATGGCTTATTCATGGCAAAATCACATTACCTGTGACTACTTTTCAGTTTCAGTATTGCCTCAGACAAATGCAAGCAGGCAAATATGAAAGGTTGGGTAAGGAATACATTAAGACATCTTGGGATTTACCGTATACATATAGATGTTGGAGTGGGGATCGTGAAGTGTTTTTGAGCGGTACACACTGTAAACGTGCACTGAGCGGTTCACTTTTATGTCAGAACATTTCTTTACACGGGGCATGTAATGGTTCTGTGGCAAATTTGTCTTGCCATCAGCAGGGTACACCAGCTGCTGTGATTAATCCAACGTTTGGACAACTTTCTAATGGGAGTTACCTCATGTTGAATGATCAGAGTTGCTGCGGCATGCTGCCAGGCATCCCATAACTAGTAACAGTCAACTCCAGGGTCACTTGCTGTATGCAAGTATTGTTTGCCCCAATAGACACAGTCAGTGAGTCGCCTCTATGGCCTTCGCTGAATGTCTCTTTTATAAGATTTGATACTTTGAGCAGAATGAAAGCCATGCTTTTACAGCAAACAGTGCCTTTGACCTCGGCCAAAGAAACCTATGATCTACAAGTAGCAAGGACTTCGGCTGAGATACAGACTTTAATACGTACAAACTGCCCTATACATTTCGTAGAAATGATAACACGTATCTTTAACATGTCTGATACAACAGGAATTGTACATGTATTTAAGAGCATCTGCTCCGGTCTGTTAGCACCTTTCCAGGCAATACTGGAATCATCCCGAACTTTGCACATTCGGTGTTTGGTGGCATACCATTAATTCTAGCACTTGTTGCCGGAATTCTATTTCTCTTCCTGCTATTGCGCTATGGCCGGCCTATTCGCAGACATCACTCCGAGCGAAATGGAGAAAGCTCTCCTTGAAAGAAAGTGCCGTGAGCGAATAGTACAGCTATTGGGCATGACTCGTCTACGGGACCTGAATACCACGTGGTTCCTGTCATTCAGACCAATCTGGCAAGATTGCATCTTACCTGTTCTACGATGCCTGCTATGCGGTGTAGAATGCTTGTTGGACACCTGTCTAACATTTCCATCAGCTACGCCAACGGATGTCGATACTCTGCTGGTCCCGATAACGGCCCATGCTCTGTGTTGTCCCCAGAGGCTACCAATCCTGATGTCAGCATTCATTGAGATCTCACAGACGCTTCCGGCTGCTGCTGAGGTACGAGAAAGATCTACAGGCACACAGGTAACAACGGACGCGAACATTGCTACGGCAACCTATGCTGGAAGCGATGCTTCTCATCTCTGTGCAATTAATCTACTACACGAGGTGTTCCAACTGACACCGACTTCAGTGGATGATGTTTTGTCTACAGAAATAGATGATCTCATGTTTACACCAGAGCCGTGAACTGACTCTGATTCAGCATAACAATTTGGCCTTCATTTTCAAAAACTTGGAACTCTACCAAAATTGAACTTTTGTCCCATTTTTCAACGAAAATGGCACTTCAATCTGCTTAAAGTAGAACTAGCCTTATAGTACAGACTTCACGGTACTTCCGCAGACACTTAGTCATCTTGTGTGTCTAACACAGTTCGTTAATTTTCATAACATGAAATGGCTTTGATTTTTGAACAACTTATCGATCATTTACTGTCACATGTAAATATTGCTGATTATTTTCATTCCAATTGCATTTATTTTTGACCTTTATGCCTGAAATGAAAAGCATTTGCTTCAGATGTACAGTTCCTTTTGCATTTTTACTATGTTTTTTAATGCTTTTAAGAAATATTTTTTAAATATGCGGTACTCCATTTAATGTTTAGCATTTTAAATGTTTAGCATTTTAGTATTATCGTACACACGAAAGTGGAGTGGGTGTTGTATTCCTCTTAGGGTGTCCATAAACGGGCATTCCAGTATCATGTCCTTATATAGGCACAATTCGCCCTGCCCTTATATAGGCATAAAATCCCAGCCCTTATTTAGGCATTAAACCGTGCACTCCAAATACAGGCATGGTCTCTGACATCCGTCCACCCTAACGTCACAACGAGTTCATGAAGAACAGACCCTTAGGCTGCAGGAGTTTCCCTAGCACAGGACTATTGATTTCTTCAAGGACTCCTATATTATGCATGAACCATTATTCCTTAGGGGTTCATTCATGACGTCTTCCGCTGTCCGACTCACGTCAATGCTAACATTCTTAGGTACCTCTCAGGTATAAATATACCTTCCCTAGCCCCTGTAAACTAGAGGAGACCTCGACTTCAGAGGAGCCCGTTTCCCGGCCTGACGCACTGAGAAGACGCTGTCATCCCTGCACGCAGAGAGTCCAGCTTCCAGTGATCTGACTTCCCTTGCGGGGTGTTGGAGTTCGAGTCTGGCAAGAGATTCCTACCTCTCTCATTCTTCAGGTATGGAGCTGACTAGAACCTAGAGGGACTCTTGGCATACTAGGCATACTAGGCTTAACATACTCTTAGTATACCATAGTAAGGAATACTACACCTACTTCATACCTCTCCCTCTACCTAGGTTAGGTTAGGTACATTGGGGTAGAACTAGGTTAGAAACGCATCGTATGAGTACTCGCATTTTTAGTCTATGTTATTTATGTAAATGCATACATGCTAAAAAGATAATGCTAGCGCAGTATTATTTATTTCTACTGCACACACTGTACATTATTTATCTCGCATACTGTCTTGTGATCGTAACAGCACATTTTTCTTACACCAGAAACAAGACTGTTCAATAAATCTTTTATTGAAATGCCCGTCTGTTCTTTCTGTGTAACTTTAAGGAAAACTAAGCATGCACGATTGAGCTGAGTGAAATAGTTATCTATTGTTTCCATGACTCTGGGACACGTTCTGATTCTAAAGGGAAACAAAGTGGTCATGTTTTGCGGCTGCCAGAAACTACTCCATTCTTGTCGTCAAGGAGTTTCTAGTGGCCTCTGAGCTAGCTGGCACAAGTAATTAAGTTTAATATACTCGATAGGGACATACTGACCTTAGTCCTATGTCAAACCTATAGGATATATTATTCCAATGCGCAGAGCCTATTGGGGAAATAGGAGCTACACTACACTACTCCTCTGAGTCCTTCACTCTCTGTGCGCCTCCCTGCTCCGAACTTTGATAGCGTGTTGCGCACTCTGATGTTTAGGTGCCCTTGTTAGTCCAGCTCCCTATGGGTTCAGGTGCCCCTATTGCCTTTGTGAGCCTATTGCCTTTGTGAGCCTCAGAGCCCCAAATGCAGTTGTCCTCTGTCCTGTGTCCTATGTCCTGTATCCTGTGTCCCTCCTTCTGTTGCTTCCTTATGCTTTCTTGAGCTGTTCGGGCTGCTCGGATGACAGTGCGTAGTAGATATAAACTCGGTGCAGGTTAGGAGCAGCTTGAAGTGCAGATTAAGATTAAGGGGTTCTAACAAGCAGTTGGTATTGTGTGGATGGCCTCATCTGCTGTTAAAGGCGGCCTCAGAGGTGGTGTTTAGAAATGGTGGCAGGGAGGCTCAAAGCGCAGGGCGAGAGGCACAGGGTGGCCCCTCCTCTATGCCGCCACGGCCCACCGTACATGTCGAGAAGTCACTGCCTCCTGCTGCTGCTGCTGCCCTGAGCTGTGGACTTTAGTGCTGAAAGAGCGGGGAATTGTAGACAAGATTTACAACAAGTCAGGCGGGTGGACTTACTGAGGAGGACAAGATGCAGGCTGCAGGCAAAGTGCAGGCAAAGTGCAGGCAAGGTGCAGGCAATGGGGGTGCTGGTAGTATGAGAGATGGCGAGCAGGGCACACTGGCGGACCGCAAGCTGCATCCAACCTAGTTGGGCAGCTTCCGTGGGCTCACCGGGCTCGCACTCCATGACCGCGCCTAATGGCGGCCACGCTCGCTTCACTCTGCACACCTGTTAAATTGAAAGATTGTCTCGTAGACAGGTCACGTAGAAACAAGTTGTAGGTTTATTCATAAAGTAACAGCTTCAGATAAAGCTAACTAGAAGGTGGTAAAGTCCATGTAATGCCCCACCAGGAGCAGCTTCCTTGCTGCTCAGCCCATCTCTTCCAACTGACATCTCCTCAAGTCCCACACTCTCAACATTCCAAATGACATCATTATTGGCTGAGCAGCAAGGGACAGAACAAGAATAAGGAAGATGCACCAACTAACAACAATTAGGTTATAGCACATCTCCCTTCCTTAGGGAAACAAAACACAAATAATGCCAGAAAATAGCGAAGAGATATAAATGCATTAAGGCACAAAAATTACATTGCTTACGTAAACAAAAAGAAACATCTTGAAAGAATTAGTAAGAAAATACATTAAGTAATTGAATGTACATAAGGCAATCAGAAAATACTCGAATCCAGAAAATACATTAAATAAATGAATGCATGAAAATACCATAAGCAAATGCATGAAAATAGAGTAAGCAAATGAATGCAAGAAAAATATCTTAAGCAAATGAATGAATGCCCCATCCCCCTCCCTTAGGGAAACTCATTAGTTAGGTACACACCACCCACAAACTCCCAGTAATAGGGGAAAAACACCTCCCTATGGGGGAATACACTTCCCAATGACACACTGAACATTGTAATAGGGGAAACACACCTCCCTATGAAACTCAAAACACCGTAATAGGGGAAAAACACCTCCCTATAGGGGAATACACCTCCCAATGACACACTGAATACTGTAAAAGGGGAAAAACACCTTCCTATATGGGAAACACCTCCCTGAAGAAACACCGTAATAGGGAACACAACTCCCTGTGAACTGAACAAGCACACTGTAATAGGGGAAAACACCTCCCTATAGGGGAAACACCTCCCTGAAGAAACACCGTAATAGGGAACACAACTCCCTGTGAACTGAACAAACACACTGTAATAGGGAAAACACCTCCCTATAGGGAAACACCTCCCTAAAGAAACACCGTAATAGGGAACACAACTCCCTGTGAACTGAACAAACACACTGTAATAGGGGAAAACACATCCCTATAGGGGAAACACCTCCCTGAAGAAACACCGTAATAGGGAACACAACTCCCTGTGAACTGAACAAGCACACTGTAATAGGGAAAACACCTCCCTATAGGGGAAACACCTCCCTAAAGAAACACCGTAATAGGGAACACAACTCCCTGTGAACTGAACAACTCCCTGTGAACTGAACAAGCACACTGTAATAGGGGAAACACACCTCCCTATTGGGAAATTCACCTCCCAATGGCACACTGAGCATTGTAATAGGAGGAAATACCTCCCTGTAGGGGAACACACCTCCCTAAGAAACTAAGTAAGTCCAAAAATGAGATACTAATACTAAAACCGTAAAACATTTAAACTGTGCACTCGCCGGTGGGCGACCTCTCACCCGAGTAGAATATCCTCGATGGTTAAGTGGAACTCCCATACGCCAGAAGTCAAAGTCACCAGGATGCATAATCATGTAAACAAGTCCATAGTCAAAGTTCTAAGTGTTCCAATGCAAGTGAAGAACTAGTAGCAGCTCCCCAACTGTGCACTGCATACTTCCATGCACAAAGATTAAAAGAAAGTACCTGAGATGATGCGCTGTATTTTAAAAAATATTTGTGGTTGAAAATACCTAAACGTGAGGCAAATAAATTCACAGGCTTTCGAGCGCAGCTATTGAACCTTTGCACGCTGTACATACTTTGAAGTAGGAGAATGGCCAATTGAAGCTTCCACACGCTCAATGCCAGGAATATAGGCTGAAAGAGGATACAGCGTCAAGGAACATTCTTGCTCCACAACGACGATGACGTTTCCATTATCTTTATTGAAACTGACAAAATAAAAAAAAAACGTGGTTGGCAGCTGGAAACTGCATGAAAGCATGTTCCAATCTTAGAATGGTGGCACGTCATCAGCGTCACGCCGAGTGGCTCACGGCAGGTTAATGCTTGACACATCTATGAACGCCGTAGAAACAGCTAAGCTCCGTCAGAATGGCCACGGAGCTGCTCCTCGCGAAAGTCGAAGCAGGTAAGGATTAAGCACATTAGCCGGCTCGCGCACTGTTTTTGAAAAACAAAAGCAACAGTTAAACTGCCAAATTTCATGCACGGCGGAAAGAAACAATGAAAGTCAATATCCAATACACAGTACCTCAGTAGACGTGACAAGTGATGACATAAGGGCAGCAATACTCGTGGTAATAGTTCCACAATGGTCACCCAAAGATCCTCCTGGCACACGAAGTGGGAGAAAGTCTACTGTACTGCAAGTCACCCAACACTTCGGTTTTCCCCAGAACACAGTTCACTGTTGCCAATTCCCCAGCACACGTCGCAGCTGCTAATTCCTTTGAAATGTCAGTCAAAGTCAATTCAGTGCCCTCTGCAAACAACCCAGCAGCCTCACCGATGACTATAGCAAGGACACATAACACCAATACAAACGTGCCACAAGCAGCGTTAACAGGGCACTCAGACCTGTTGATGCTCAGGTAAAAGCAACACTTCTAAGGCAGAAAGATGGCAGCAAACCCCGCAGTAATTGTTCCAATGCAGTAAGGTAGAAAAAGGAAAGTGCAACAGGAACTGGCACTTACGTGGTAGGGCGACCGATGGAGTGGTCACTGGTGGGGCAAAGGGGTGCCAGTTTCCTCAAATACAGGCTTGTAAGTTCTCTTGAAGTTCCTTTTTCTTGAAAATCCTTTAAGCTTCATAAACCATTAACCATTGAAGTAGCACACACGTAGGTTCTTTCAAATCGTCACCAGTGTTAAAATGAAAGATTGTCTCGTAGACAGGTCACGTAGAAACAAGTTGTAGGCTTATTCATAAAGAAACAGCTTCAGATAAAGCTAACTGGAAAGTGGTAAAGTCCATGTAATGGTCCACCAGGAGCAGCTTCCTTGCTGCTCAGCCCATCTCTTCCAACTGACATCGCCTCAACTCCCACACACTCAACATTCCAAAAGACATCACAATTGGCTGAGCAGCAAGGGACAGAACAAGAATAAGGAAGATGCACCAACTAACAACAATTAGGTTATAGCAGCACCCCTGTCATGTTGGTGTTGGTGTTACTTTGCCTGGGGAGCTTGGGGGAGCTTTCACTATGGCAGGCTGCCTTCCCTTGTTCTGCTGCTTCCCAGCGGATTCCCAGCACGCAACACACCGCTGCCCACCTTTGTCTGCGTTTTACTGCAGACTGGCTAACTGGTTGCGGGGTCTGGTTACTGGCTGCTGGCTGCCGGCTCCCGCGGTGGTGGAGGCGCAGTGATGGTGGCAGACTGCTCGCATACATAGCCTTACGCTTACCGCTGCTGCTACCCGCTCACTCCGTTGGGCATTTCCTGCTACTCCGATGCTCCGCTTCGCTCAGCTGTGACTCAGCTGCTCAGCTCGGCTCGGCTGCTCTTACCCTGCTCGCTTCCGCTTCTCCAGTGGGGAACTCCTTACACAGGGGTGCACTCAATGCACTATTTCCTATTCCCAACATATAGGTCACAGTTTGTGACCATTATTTTTGTGACCACTAAATAATTTTCCAAACAGATCTATGTACAAATACGTCGGTTCTTAAAATTCAGATTCAGAGTGGGTCTCCATGCAACCTTCCTCAGTAATATTCATGAGGTAGGTAGGAAATTGTGACTTATTCCAATTGGTGGCCATCACTGTCAAAGTGGCCTGCTGGAGTCAGCAGACCACCATGTCTGTGATTGCCTTTCAATAAAGTAAATGTTTTTTAATGCAGTATGTTTTCCTTAAAGGAAACAAAACTTTAAAAAAAAAAAAAAAAAAAGTCTACTTTTTAAAGTTTGAGAGTTGAGCCACTGTATACTCTTTAACAAACTGTTTGTTAACATTCACAAAAGGGAAGGGTTCCTGAGGGAACTAAATTCCCTTTGGGAATAGTTCACTACCCAACTTAGCCGGTCAATAACTTTTCAATGGTTTATAACTGCCATTTCGGTCATAAATCATTGATACATAAGGATAAGAATCTCTAGTCAGAAGGAAAACCTACAACACACCCCTTCCAAATAGCGATTCCTTATACATTCGTAAACCTATGTTAGGGGTCGAAAAAAGTCCTAAAATGCGCTTAGTACATTGCAAAAAGCTCTTTTGCTGCCCCAAACTCTGAATCAGAGCATTTGTAATCACACAAATGCTTTGTACATTTTGGTTAAGTCTCATGTAAGAGTCTTGAAAAATACCTAGCTAACCACAGTGCAGATGTTTCTTTAAGATTCATATGACTTTTTCTACATAGTTCACTGAACCATCTCTGGGAATCATATAGGCATAGTAACATAATCAGACGCTCATTCCTGGACGAGTAGATTGCAGACAAAATGACTGTACACAAAGTGATGGCAACAGGTAGACTATAAAGCAGACTATAAAAGACTTTAAAATCCAGACCTCTGTCATGCAGATCAGCCAATCCGCTCTCATTATACTCAGTAACCCAACACTGCTTTGAGGAACTCTGCCGGACGAAGAGCAAAGCTGCGGTGATCGGCCCTCCCTGCCCCCCACTGGCGCCCGGCGGACTCCCGGTGTGGGCTGGACGGCGGGGGCATCCTCTGGCAGAATACATTGATACCGAGGATCCCCTGGGGCGGCTTGTTGCTTGATACGGCCACGAGACCAGTGTAAACAGGGAGGCATGCGGGCAACCAATTTACGGGCGGAGTCACGCCCTACTCCAGCCTCCAGCGGAGAGGGGGCCGCGCAGCGGCGAGAAGCAGGCCTCCCATGGTGCTGTGATAGGCGAGACCCGCGATAAGGCCTTGTACGCGGCCCGAGCGGCTGCGCAACACCGGCGCCTGAGTACAGGCCTCCAGTGTGGAGGGCAGCGCTCCCGATGCAGGGGCCCCAGAGAGATGCACGGAGTGCAGCCTCAGGAGCGGCAACCTCACCGGTGTTGTGAAGGTGAGGTGTGGGACCCTGGGAGGGACAGGAGAGGCTGACTGGCCCCAGCGCTGATGAGGATGGGCCCCAGACCTGGAGCCTGAGAAAACACCCAGCCACATGCCTCCATGGGCCTGTGGGGTGACCTGTCACCTGATTGGGGCTGGTGCCTCAGAAACAGAAGTGGAACCGGCCCCCCTGAAGACCGTCCCCCGAAACACTGCCACACGCTGAGCTGTCTGCACACGGGGGTCCAGGGACTGAGCGCTGGCAGGTCTAGCAGACTCCCAGTGGTGAATGCGGTGCTACTGTTTGGTGGGAGTTACATGCCCGGAGGTGCAGCCACTTGCTATGACCGAGTGACATCTCCTGGCCGAGCCTAGGAGGGGGATCCCTGGGCTTGCCATTTGGAGCCTTGACCCACGAGCGGGTGAGTGACCCCATTGGGGGTGCCATTGAATGAATGAATGAATGAATGAGATTATTTATAAAGCGCAACGTTCACTCCAAGGAGTATCTTGGCGCTAGCAGAAACAGCTCAAAAGAAAACACAGGAAAAGAGCAAGAGAATATTCATAGAGAGATACATTCATAACAAGTATCAAATAAGGGAGGACACAATGTTGTCAGGAGCAGCAAAAATCCATGTTTTCAACAATTTTCTAAAGAGACGTTCTGATTGGGCCAGTCTCAGTTGGAGCGGCAAAATGTTCCAGGCTCTTGTTCCTAAGACAGCTATGGTTTTGCCTCCTTTTGTTTTCAAACGATAGCTGGGAACTGTTAGAAAGTTACCCGAAGATGACCGCAGAATACGTTGAGTTGTATAAGGACGTATTCTTGACCTAAGATATAATGGCCCTACTACTTTTGTTGCTTTATAGGTGATAGTTAGAACTTTAAACAGGATCCTTTTATGGATTGGTAGCCAATGCAGTTGTTGGAGTGCTGCCACTGAAGAAGATCCTCTAGGCAGCCTGAGCACCAGCCTAGCCGCTGCATTCTGGACCACCTGTAGCTTTTTTAAAACAGCCTTACTAACTCCTGCATACAGACTGTTGGAGCTGGAGGACGGAGACAGCTGCAGTCTGGAGCAGTGGTGACATATCTGGCCTAGGCGTCCTGTGAACCCCGAAGCGGCCTACCTGAGGACGGGGGGGCACTGGCGAACTGGACAACAGTGGGCTGCGAACTTCGTACATGTAGAGCTCAACGATTGGCCAGGTTAAAGATGGCGTCGGCCCGTTCAAAGAAAGACTCCTCCTTAAAGGACCTCTTAAATAAAGCAAGCACAAAAAGAGGTGAGACACGCTCTGACTCCCCACTGTGGATTCCAACTGGAACCTTGCTCCTAGTAGCAGAAGATGCCGGGCAAGAGGATCCGGTTAACCGCACCTTCTTAGAGCAAGTATTCAGCTTGCTGAGAGAAGACTTTGGGGCCCTGCGGCGGGACGTGGCCACCGACATTAAGAATAATAAATCTGTCTTGTCTGACCTGGGAGACAGAGTGGACTCACTCGAAAAGGCCGGAGACCGCCGCGAAGAGGAGCTTCATGATCACGAGCAGGAACTGTTAGACCTAAGAAATACGAATGAGGAGCTGTACTACCGTCTGGAAGACTTGGAAAACAGACCCGGACGATCAAACAATCGCATCAAAGGTGTTCCTCTGCAGGTGGATGCAGGGAAGCTGGAGGACCTGGTTGTGCACCTCTTCAGTCATGTAACCCCGGCTCTGTGGGAGAAGGACATGCAAATGGACCTCACGCACAGAGCTGGGCGGCCTGCTGCAGGCCTTGGCCGACCACAGGACATCTTAATTTGCCTCCACTCATACGCACAGAAGGAAATGATCATGTCGGTCATATCCTTCGAGTGCATGAAGGTCGGGATATACCAAGACCTCTCCCCAATCACTCTACAGAGACGGAAAACGTTGCGACCGGCCACAACATTTTTGAGGGAGCAAGGAGTTCAATACAGATGGGGGCATCCCTTCTGGCTAATTTATATTTGGAACAAAGAAACCCACATGGTCCGCACGTTGGAGGAAGCACAGTCGATATTGGGCCTTGCAACGGATGGGTACACTGACAACAATCAAAGTGTCCCAACACCACATCTCGGGAACAAGTCCTGGCGATGCCGTTGGAATGGGAAGGACCCTCTACTGAAACCTACGGATGCTGAATGCCTCAGAGAAAGAGAGGCTCTCTGCGCCAGCTCTAACAGAATGAGGAGTCCTCGGAAGCCGCTGGCTCATAGCCCAACGTTCGAATAGAGGTGTCTCAGTGTGTCCTTGCCCCACCGGGATGGCGGTAGGGAGGTCCCCTTGATGGTGCCTTGTCTGGCGGACCTCCACTCTCCATCCTGTTCCTGAACTGCAGAGATGGCTGATCGCCAGGCAGACGGACCCTCCTTAAGTGGTGACATTTCTTCCCATTTACAGGATCCTTTACATGTTCTAGTTTTACTTGATCATGTTGTTTTCTCTGGGTTTTCTTTCCTCCCCTTGCTCAACTTCCCTGGGAAGATTTTTAATGCATGTTTTAGGAGACTAATTGGGCGATACCCTTCTGAATACTGCCCATGCCCCGCTATTGTTGACAGGTGCCCAGCATAGTAAAGGATGCTTTATTGATTCCCTTTGGCCCACTACACCTTGCAATGGGGTCCAGAGACACGGATCCCTTGATACTACAATTGCGGCATGATCTCGGTGCCATGCGTGCTTTCCGTACCAGGGGGAACTCCCTCCCTTCATCCTCGACAGCTCCCCCCTCACTATCCACTGGGTACGCCACCCCGCTCAGCTGTGACCCCACCTTTGGTGAGATATGGACCATTAGTCACACTCACTGTAGTGATCCGACACCCCTCCCATGCGACCCATTAAAATAGTTAGTCTCAAAGTTCGGGGACTTAATTCCCCAGCGAAGCGACGGGCGCTGCTTGCGTTCCTTAGGGAGTATGGCTGCAAGATCTGCCTATTATAAGAAACACACTTAATCTGCACTGACTGGAAACGCCTCTGGTCCCGGTAGTTGGACCACCAGTACTTCTCCTCACTGGCCGGGAAGAGTGCGGGGGTCGCTATCCTGTTGCCAACACACTTTCAGGGGAAGATTTTCTCAACCCAGGCTGAAATCCCAGGCAGACTGCTGTCTTTACGGGTGGGACTTGGGAACTGCACCTGTACAATTGCATCTGCATATGCCCCCAATGACTCTCCAGAATCGTTTATTAGGAATGCACTAGGGTTAGTCTTGAAGTCCATGGACGAGGATATAATAGTAGGAGGGGACTTCAATATAGTGCAGGCCCCCAAACGGTTAGGTCGATAGAGAGGGCCGGGAAGTCTGGAGCACTCTCGGGCACTACGTGAATATGGCTAGACGAGGTGGAACTGGTAGATATATGGTGCCAGCGAAACCCTGACATAAGGGAATTCACCTTCCAATCGGCCGCACATCAGACATACGTTAGAATTGACCTCACCACCCGTGCATGACCCGGGCCACCGTTGAGGCCGAAATAGGGGTGGTTGCACTGTCAGACCACTCCCCTATCACTATCTCGGTGACACTTCAAAAAGGTCCCCTCCCAACAAGACGTGGCGGCTGAACCATAGTTTACTTTCATATGAACCCAATGTACTAGCAATACGCAAGTCCATACAGGACTACCTAGACCTCAACGATGATGGCTGTACATCTATTGCACTGCTGTGGGACACATTAAAGGCAGTACTCCGGGGGCAATTCATCGCTATTGCGGCAGAACTTAACGTGGACAGGAAAAGCAAGAGGGTACAACTGGAGGACAGGATTAGGGAGTTGAAGGGGGTTCATCGACGCACGGGCTCTATTCAGGTGAGACAACCGCTCACTATAGAACACAAACAGTTGAAGGTCTTGGATATGGACAGGGCAGAATATGCGTTCCTGCGCACTAGGCAGAAGTATTATGAAGGGGGAGACAAGGCGTGTAAAATATTGGCTTATAAGCTGCGTGCTCAAACGACCCAACGCAGAGTTCAGGAGCTGGTAGGTCCGGAAGAGGAGGAATTGAGGTTGGATGATCAGATAAGAGGCGAATTTGAACGCTTTTATATGGCACTCTATTCCGCAGAGAAGCTTGACGATGCAGCAGCGGCAGACTATGCTGCACAATACCCGGTCACCCCACTCCCCGAAGCTGAAGCTGCTAACCTAGACACTGACATATGCTCCGAGGAAGTGATCTGCACCATCCAGTGGCTCCCCCTGGGTAAGGCACCTGGGGAAGATGGTTTTCCATCAGATTTTTATATAATATTTGCATTTACCCTTTCCCCCCTACTTGCTCGCCTCTACAATTAGTTTAGCACTACCGGGGGCCTTGCCCCTTCTATGCTAACTGCAGTAATTGTGGTCTTGCCAAAGCCAGGGAAGGACCAGAAGAATTGTGTCATACCTACTTATTTACTTGTTAAACGTAGATCTGAAAATCTTTACTAGCGTCCTGGCAGCCCGCCTAGCTCCTTGCATGCAGGGCCTCGTCAACCCAGACCAATCTGGGTTTATTCCCAAAAGAAGTTGTAGTGATGGCACCCGGCGGCTATGTCGCCTCCTTGACATGTCACAACGTTCTCAGTTACCGGCCCTACTCCTGTCAATAGATGCAGAGAAAGCTTTTGACAGGGTACATTGGCCCTACCTGCAAGCGGCACTGGCTAAATTTGGGCTGAGACAGAGGCTCATGAGGTGGATGCAATGCAATTACACCTCCCCAGTGACGAAGGTCCGGGAGAACAGTACATCATCCGTTCGGGGCAGTGTCTGGCTTTAAAGCTAATCTCCAGAAGACAAAAGCTCTTAGCCTGATGATTTCTAACGAGGATAAAACATGGCTGGCAACCCTGTTTCCCTTCGCCTGGGTGCCCGAGGGAGTGTCTTACCTGTGACTGCGGATCTTCCCCACGCCTGAGCGTACGTCCCGGGAGAAGTACGCCACCTTGCTCGCCATCGCGAAATCGGAACTTGCGGCCTGGAAGAAACACACACTGTCCTGGCTGGGCAGACTGACGGCAGTAAAGATGACACTACTTCCTCGGTTCTTGTATATTATGCAGACACTACCATTGCAACCCCCCATCGATCCTTACTAAATTGCAGCACCTCATCAGAGACTTTGTGTGGTCAGGCAAAAGACCCCGCATGGCCCGGCAACAGACATATCTCAAACAGAAGGATGGACGGCTGGGAGTCCCCCATCTGGAAACGTACTACCAGGCAGCCCAACTGCGCTACATGGTAGAATGGTATCGCACGGAGTCTGAAAAGCGCTGGTGCTTTATCGATCGTGCAGTGGCAGGGATCCATATTTGGAAAGTCCCCTGGCTGCCGAAGAAACACCGACCGGCAGGAGTGTATATCTCTCCAGTAGCAAGGGCCACAGTAAGGGTGTGTGACAGGGTGCAGGTTGCATGTCGCCTCTCTACGACAACGTCGCCATTGACTCCATTCATCGGCCACCCGGAGTTCCCTCCGGCGGTGAGGGATTCATTAAATGGCAAGAAGCCAACTGTAAGCGGATGGGGGGACCTCTTTGACGAGTCGGGGGTAATGGAATTTTTTCCAGCTCCGGGCTGGATAAGGCATACCTTAGACAGTTTAGTGGCAATACCTTGCCCTCCCACACTGGGTCACACAACCCCAGGTGTATCCACATGCTAGTCGATCCCTGACAGACTTTGAGAAATAGTTTATCACTCGCCATTCGGATAAACGCTTACTCTCAGACATATACTCGTTCCTCACCACACCACTTCAACACACAAAAACTCCAGCGCAGCTAGGTGGGAATCTGAGTCTGAGCGTGATTTCTCTCTCAAGGAGTGGCAGGATATTGTCCATAGAGCAAGGGCCTCCTCATGTAGCACGGCAGGCAAAGAGATGTTCCTTAAAATTGCTCATTATTGGTATTGCACCCCAGACTTAGTGGCTCGATGGAAGGCGAGCGGTGACCCGCGATGCTGGCGGACGAGAGGACACCCTGACTCACTTACTGTGGGACTGCCCTAAAATCTAGCAGTTCTGGATAGCGGTCCTGTTGAGATCAACACCATCTATGAGACAGATCTACCCAGATTTCCAAGTTACATACTACTGGGGCTGCCTAATGTCTTGACCTATCCCCATAGATCCTGCCGTGGGAGAGCTATCGCCTTGAGGCTGGGCGCAGCTAAACAGCTTCTTTGATCCCGTTGGGGCACTGACGCATTCCTGACCCGACTATATTGGCTAAATAAAATATGGGACCTTGTGGGCATGGAGAAACTCACCGCCAGCGCTACACACACCCTATCACGTTTTGACAAACCTTGGGGCTCCACAATAACATTTTTAGCGACCAAATTTGTTGAACTAACATGTCCGAAATACTTACGGGTGCTGCACCTCACTAGGGCACTACAAATGGCAGAGTAATTTGAATGTGAATGAATGAATGAATTAATGAAGCAACATTTATAGAGTGCATAGCTACCCGTAGGCATCCCAGCGTTGGCGGATAACTGAAGCTTCAGGGAATCACTTAGGGAAAAGCCATGTTTTCAGCAGCTTGCGGAAGACAAGGTGATTAGGTTCCCTACGTAGCTGAAGAGGAAGGGAGTTCCAAAGTTTGGCAGCATTATGTGAGAATAGCCGACCACCACTTCTGACTCTCTGAATTCGGAGGACGACTGCCAGGTGTTGCTCATCTGAGCATAGTCGCCTATTGGCTCGATAGGGCTTGACCATAGAGGAGATAATCTCTGGTCCTTTCCCTCCTGTCAGTTTGTGGGTAATGCATAAGGCCTTAAAGTAGACTCTCTCCTGGATGGGGAGCCAGTGGAGAGCCTTCATGTCCGGTTTTGCCGACTGCCGGTTCTGAGTCCCCATGAGGATCCTTGCGGCGCAGTTATGTACTGTTTGCAGTTTGACGAAAACCGAACTCGGAGCTCCGAGGTATAAGGTGTTGCCGTAGTCCAGGCGTGAAAGAATAAGCGCCTGGACCATGAGCTTTCTTGCCTGAAAGGGGAGCAGGGGGAGCACTTTACGAAGCATCCTTATGATGCCAAAGCAAGAGGCCACCACCTTTCTGGCCTGGACTTTAAAGCGGAGGTCAGAGTCCAGCCAAAAGCCCAGGCTTTTTATCTCTGACTTGGGGACAGGTGCCGCGCCCATCGAGGCTGGCCACATGGTGTCTGCCTTGAAAAGAGGGAGGTTGCCAAGGAGCATAAGCTCGGTTTTATCGCCATTCAATTTCAGATAAGAGTGTTTCATCCACTTGGCTACTTCTTCAAGGCAGGTACATAGGGAGGTTGAGGCCCTTTCTGAGTGGTTAAGTGCAACAACCAGTTGGGTGTCATCGGCATAGGTCACAATATGCACCCCATAGGGAAGGACAATTTCCTCTAGGGCGGCCATGTAGGCATTAAAACGTGTGGGACTCAGGGAAGATCCCAGAGGAACTCCGCAGTGGAGGGGCCAGGATTTAGAAGTGGCCTCACCCTCGAACACCTGAAAAGATCTTCCCTCCAGGAAGGATTGCAGCCACGTTAAGGCTACTCCGGACACACCCAGGTTTCTGAGTCGTTGAACCAAAATAAGGTGGTTGACCGTGTCAAAGGCCGCGCTGAGATCTAAAAGGATCACAGCAGAGGAGCCTCCTGCATCGAGAATCTTTCTGGATTCTTCCACGACTGCTAATAGAGTGGTTTCTGTGCCTTGGCGGGGGCGAAAGCCAGTCTGAGAGGGATGAAGAAGACTATTAGATTCAAGATGAGCCGAGAGCGCCGAATTGACATGTTTCTCCAGTATTTTGCTAATTCCTGGGAGGAGCGAGATAGGTCGATAGTTGCCCAGACAGTCTGGGTCCAAGCTAGGTTTCTTCAGAAGGGACCTGACCATGGCTTTTTTCCATAGGGGGGGACCACCCCTGCAGCTATGGAAGAGTTCATCAAATCCAGAATGACTGGAGCAACAGATTCTGCCACCTGGTTCAGAATCTTAGGTGGAGCAGGGTCTCTGGGCGACCCGCTCTTAACGAGTGCAGAGGTGGTCTGAAGTGATTCACAGTTCATTAAGGGGAAGGTCTTTAGAGAGTGTTCCTTACTCCCTGTATGTGGGTCCTCTGGGTGGGGGATAGTGTGGCTATCGGGTGGGGCGAAGGATTCATAGATAGATAGAATTTTGTTATAAAAATATTCCGCAAGTTCGTTGCAACGTTGGTCCGTGGCTAAGGGAGTATCGGGGAGAGAAGGAGCTCTTAGTAATTTCTTTGCAATTCTAAATGTTTCACGGGGGGAGTTGGCTGCTAAAGAAATTTTTTCCTCGAAGTAAGAGGCCTGAGCTTTTTTAATTTCAAGCTTGTAGGTTTTGATAGCCTCCCTGTATTCCTTCTGTTTGGTCGGGGAAAAGTCCTTTCTCCAAACTCTTTCAATTTTTTTACAAGTTTGTTTTAATTCTCGGAGTTTGGGGTTATACCAGGCCGATCTATTGGGCCCTTTGTGCGACTGATTGATTGTTTTTGGAAGGACCTGGTCTAGCGTCCCCTCAATCCAATTGTTGAATCTCTCATTAGCTACCACCGGATCGGTGTCAGGGAAAGGCTTGGAGTTTTCCAGTGCTGTTATATGTGCATGTTATATGGCCACTGGTCTAACACACCCTTCAACAGGACCTTTCTTTCTCGGCTGTCGAATGCTTTCTTCCCAATCTTTCTCTACACCTCTTCCTCTTCTATCCCTGTTTTGGTTTTCACTTTCGAAATGGTTGCTATTCCCCACTGGCCTTCGGATGTAGGTGGCAGCTGTTGTTATTATGATATAAAACGCAATAAAAAGATTTGAATCATAAACTATTTTATTAATTCTGTGCCCCCTTCTCTCATTCCGTTCTCTCTCCTTTTCACAGATCTTTTTATATATTTGTGCTTTTGAACTCATTCATTCTCTGGTGTTTTTCTTTTATTCTCTTGGTTTCCTTTCCTTCTCCATGTCTCTCTAGTTTCTCGTTGTATTTGTTACAACTTTTTGTGGTGTTTCTTTCCCTGAGTGCCCCTTATTTAGGTTGAGCCTAGCGTTGCAGCGCATGCGCTGTCGCTTTGCGAGGCATGCTGTATTCAATATAGTGTGGAAGCTTCGTGGAAGCTCCGCTCACTCTCTGCCCATCTTTTTCATTGGCTTCGGTCCTAAATGCTGCCTTCCGATTGGTTTTAGGCTTGTTAGTCCTTCCTCATGACAGCCATGTCCTCATATGCATCCTTCCATGGCTACTGGCCCCTTTACTCCGAACACTATTTTCTTCCTTGTCTCCCCTGCCTCCTCCCGCAGTCCGTGACTTCTCGCCCCCCCCCCGCCCGCCCCCTCCTGTTCGTGCCTTCTTGCCCGCCCGCACTCCGGTTTCCAATGCAATAGGTCTTGCGTAAATGCGAGTCCTATTGCATTGCAAATGCTTGTTTTTTTAATGGGCGTTGCAGTCGGAGGCCAACCCCTAAGTAAATCGATAAATAAATTAGCTTTAAGTAAAATGGTGCTTTTTAAAACAGCGCCGTTAAAACATATTTTCCTAACATCCTAAAATAACAAAAAAACGCACGCAGAAAAAAACCAACATCCAACGGTTTTGATACTGAAAGCAGGGTTCTGCACACAATAATACAAACAAGTGTTTTTTGCTTTTGAAAGTCAATCCCCCCCCACCCCACCCCCCGAAAGGCAGCCCCTTCTCGCTAAAAATAGACATGCATCTCGCAGGCAGCCAAAGTGGTCACCCCTTTCCGTCGTCTTGCCTGTCCCCGTCGTATATAATCCCTCATTAATTCAACGAAGGCGGAAAGAAGAGTCCCGCTCTGCCTACTGCTCTCTTTTTCAGAAAGCGACACTGAGGATGGGGGTGTTCTCTGGCAGAGAGCTCGGAAATAAGGCAACGGGAGGAAGGCAAGATTTATTTTTCGTGAACTGGGTTTGAAATACTCCATGGGAGCCTTAACGAGGGCGCCTTCACTGACGCAGGCTTTACTCTAGCAATCAAAGGGAGCCGGGAACTCCTTTGCAAGCCCAGACTGCAGGGTTGTCATTTAGCACTCATTCAGAGACACTTTTGTGTAGAGCAGGGGGATTCTACGTTTTGTTGTTTCCCCTCAGCGTTGTGTTCTAGTGTGTTTGGCCTGTGTCACGGTGTATTTTCATGTCCGGATTGCTAGGGCAGAATTTTGGCAATTTTGTGGCCTGCTTAACAGGAGCGTCGGGGATGACCTATATATGGGGTAGTGCAGGAAGCCATCTTTTTGATTCCAAGGCAAAACGTGATAGGTCTTTGGGAAAAAGGGACTTATTGTGGAGGGGACCTGAGAAGAGTGTTTTCCAGTCGCTTTCAGTTCCCATGGAGCGAGCAAGGTCGCCGCCAACATTCTTCCTGTCTTAGTAAAGCAACAGCAGATTTGCAATTTCCGAAACAACTTTCAAGCTTGTGGGTTCAGTTTTATCTCATAGGGAAGAAGTGGTGTACCCGGAGATAATAACACCGTTTTAGTAGGATAGGTGGTCAGAACTTACACTGCTGTTTATAGATCACCGTTGCCCACCCAGAGTGCTTAGGTATCCTGATTCATGAAACCGCCTGCCTTTGTCTCCCAATGCTTTATAAGATAATGGGATTTGTACCCTGGTGCGTCGTAGAATATTTGCCAGGAAGTTCAACACGTGACTGGATACCTATGGAACGCGGGGAGGATGTGGCGAAACGGGCAGAGCTGCAGACTTGCAAAAAAAAAAAAACAATAGCATAAATGCCTATGTCTCCCAACACAATATATAGGTACCCTGCTGCAGGATAAAATAACTGCCTATGAATATCACACTCAAAAAGAACACTTCATGAACAGAATGTTGAACAATGTAAGACATTGACACCAATACAGAGATCGAAGTCCATTGTTCTTTTGCTCACCATGCCATTCCAGTTTGAACCCAGCCATATGCAAATCAGTCTTGACCCTGTGCCTCATGGGAACAGTTCAGCCCGAACTGCCAGGCCAGGTCCTCCCTGGACCGGAAACAAGCATCCTAGGACCGGTTTCGGGGTTTCAGCCCTCATCAGCCAGGATAGCTTGACTCCAGTGGCATGGAGAGCACGGGACCCACGTCTGGGCATACCCGTCCCACTCGGGGTGAGAAATGCAAAAACAACAGTTGATGGACAGAATGCAGAACAATGTCATACATTCACCCAAGTACATGACATAACAGTCTATGTACAATACACAAGGATACAATAACTCCTTATGTACATTAACACAGAATAACATAAACTGCCAACGTTCGATAATGCAGGATACGATAACTGAATATGTACACTAGTGCATCATAGAATAACTGCCTACGTACCCTTCCATGCGCACAATAGAGTAACTGTTTATGTACAATAATGCATGCTAGAATAACTGAATATTTACACTAATGCATCATACAATAAATGGCTACCTACCCCTTCATGCAAAGGCTAGAGTAGCTGCCTAGGTACAAAAATGCAAAACTGAATATGTACAATAATGAACGATAGAGTAACTGAATATGTACACTAGCGCATCTAGAATAATTGCCTATGTACGTACCTCTTCTTGCACACACTACAGTAACTGCCTATGTACAATAATGCATGATAGAAGAACAACATATTCACCAGCATGCCATTAAATAACTGCTTATGTACCCCTCCATGCACAGGATAGAGTAACTGCCTATGTACAATAATGCATGATATTCACCAGCATGCCATTAAATAACTGCTTATGTACCCCTCCATGCACGGGATAGAGTAACTGCCTATGTACAATAATGCATGATATTCACCAGCATGCCATTAAATAACTGCTTATGTACCCCTCCATGCACGGGATAGAGTAACTGCCTATGTACAATAATGCATGATATTCACCAGCATGCCATTAAATAACTGCTTATGTACCCCTCCATGCACGGGATAGAGTAACTGCCTATGTACAATAATGCATGATATTCACCAGCATGCCATTAAATAACTGCTTATGTACCCCTCCATGCACAGGATAGAGTAACTGCCTATGTACAATAATGCATGATATTCACCAGCATGCCATTACATAACTGCTTATGTACCCCTCCATGCACAGGATAGAGTAACTGCCTATGTACAATAATGCATGATATTCACCAGCATGCCATTAAATAACTGCTTATGTACCCCTCCATGCACAGGATAGAGTAACTGCCTATGTACAATAATGCATGATATTCACCAGCATGCCATTAAATAACTGCTTATGTACCCCTCCATGCACAGGATAGAGTAACTGCCTATGTACAATAATGCATGATATTCACCAGCATGCCATTAAATAACTGCTTATGTACCCCTCCATGCACAGGATAGAGTAACTGCCTATGTACAATAATGCATGATATTCACCAGCATGCCATTAAATAACTGCTTATGTACCCCTCCATGCACAGGATAGAGTAACTGCCTATGTACAATAATGCATGATATTCACCAGCATGCCATTAAATAACTGCTTATGTACCCCTCCATGCACAGGATAGAGTAACTGCCTATGTACAATAATGCATGATATTCACCAGCATGCCATTAAATAACTGCTTATGTACCCCTCCATGCACAGGATAGAGTAACTGCCTATGTACAATAATGCAGGACATTCCCCAGCATGCCATTAAATAACTGCTTATGTACCCCTCCATGCACAGGATAGAGTAACTGCCTATGTACAATAATGCATGATATTCACCAGCATGCCATTAAATAACTGCTTATGTACCCCTCCATGCACAGGATAGAGTAACTGCCTATGTACAATAATGCATGATATTCACCAGCATGCCATTAAATAACTGCTTATGTACCCCTCCATGCACAGGATAGAGTAACTGCCTATGTACAATAATGCAGGACATTCCCCAGCATGCCATTAAATAACTGCTTATGTACCCCTCCATGCACAGGATAGAGTAACTGCCTATGTACAATAATGCATGATATTCACCAGCATGCCATTAAATAACTGCTTATGTACCCCTCCATGCACGGGATAGAGTAACTGCTTATGTACACTAGCGCATCTAGAATAATTGCCTATGTACGTACCTCTTCTTGCACACATTACAGTAACTGCCTATGTACAATAATGCATGATATTCACCAGCATGCCATTAAATAACTGCTTATGTACCCCTCCATGCACAGGATAGAGTAACTGCCTATGTACAATAATGCATGATATTCACCAGCATGCCATTAAATAACTGCTTATGTACCCCTCCATGCACAGGATAGAGTAACTGCCTATGTACAATAATGCATGATATTCACCAGCATGCCATTAAATAACTGCTTATGTACCCCTCCATGCACGGGATAGAGTAACTGCCTATGTACAATAATGCATGATATTCACCAGCATGCCATTAAATAACTGCTTATGTACCCCTCCATGCACAGGATAGAGTAACTGCCTATGTACAATAATGCATGATATTCACCAGCATGCCATTAAATAACTGCTTATGTACCCCTCCATGCACGGGATAGAGTAACTGCCTATGTACAATAATGCATGATATTCACCAGCATGCCATTAAATAACTGCTTATGTACCCCTCCATGCACGGGATAGAGTAACTGCCTATGTACAATAATGCATGATATTCACCAGCATGCCATTAAATAACTGCTTATGTACCCCTCCATGCACAGGATAGAGTAACTGCCTATGTACAATAATGCATGATATTCACCAGCATGCCATTAAATAACTGCTTATGTACCCCTCCATGCACAGGATAGAGTAACTGCCTATGTACAATAATGCCGCTACACAAGAGTCATCACTTCTTGAATTTCACAAGAAGCTGAAAACCTGGCTTTTCAAGTCGCCCCACTAGGCCGTAGGTGTGACTAGACTCACACCTGCTCAGGGCCGGGATACCCTCCCGGGTAATAGTGCACTCTGCAAATCGACATAACATAACAATGCATGATAGAGTTCAGACTGCACAAGGCTTGGATATGTTCACCTGTGGCTTGAAGGAGAGCTACCTGGCATAGAGTTTAACGGGGTCTGTTTGTTGCCTGCCAGGCTCTCGTGGGTGCAGGTGTCAGGCGAGCACCTGGGAGGGCTGCTGGCTGATTGTCGACTGCAATCTGCGCAGAAAACGTTGTTTTAACTTGCTTGCAGTGCGATAAGTTTGTTTTTGTAACTTTGGTTAACAGTGCCTTCGATGCACATGAATCTAGCGCGGAAATGGATTTTAATGGTATCCAGCCATTGATGTGGCGACCAGATGTGCTTCCGATCATCTATTATTAAAACAAGTTCTTAATGCTTTGCAATCCATGTGCGGGGGGCGGTGGTGTGAATGGGAGACGGCGTGGGGCTGATCCACTCCAGTGCTGAGCCTGCAGCTTTTGTTCCGTTGTCCTGGGTACCGCTGACCGTCTGTGTAGTGCTACTGGAAGACAGACTCCCGGCTGCTGCTGACGCTCTGTGTGAATTTATGCAAAACATGTTTGAATCGAAACATTGTATGTCTCATTTAAGAAAATTGCTTTGACAGCCTACAGAATGTATTCTAAAGGGTCGCTCCTTCAAGCCACAGGAGGCGGATTTCAGTTAGAATCGGTATAAACAAAACAGAAATACAGTGCCTGCATCAGACTTGTTCAAACGCTGCTTGTGCCATTTTAAAACACAGATCGTGAGAACCTCTTTGTGAATTGCACAGATATCTACAGATAAGTGAAATGAGCGCCGTGTCAATATCTGTTATTGATCGAACTATACGATTTACAAGGTAAGTTTATTTTCAGGAGAATAACGCATAGTCAACTAAGCCAATCTATCCGTGTGTATCTAATTCGGAACCCAACCTCCAATGGCCAAAGCATCTGGAGATTCCAGAATCAGACACAAGTGAATTAACTTGATACAAAGATGCAACACCACTATGCCTGAAGTTAGAAACTGCTGCTGTGACATCTTGTAGAAAAGTCAGGCACTGTCATCCTGTAAATTGAGTCAGGACCTGAATCAGTGTTGCTCTGAGAGCAGAGTCCGATCATTGATACCTGGTGTTCTGAATAATAGCCATACCGTGACATAGACTGAACAACGCTAGGATTGCATGAATGACCAGAGTCAGATCCAGGTAACACCTTCTGCTCTGTGCCAGGCAATGGTGCACGACTCATTAAAACTGTAAACAATGGCAGCAGTGACACGGTGTGACCAGGTCAGGCAGTTCACCCGTGACATTGATAAAAAAGGCATTTCAAAGCGTGGGATGGTTACAAGTGTTTGACTCTGATCTCAGTGCTTCACTGCTGTCAGTGCCTTACTCTGGCGTGCCACAAATGTCTGATACAACATTGTAACCAGAGTCAGAAGCTGTGCCACTTTATAGCCATATGCAAGGCACCGGAAGCTGGTACGCTGTGTATCCAGAAGTAAGGCACTGGAAGTTGTGACTAAAATCAAAATTTTTGGCAGTGCCCCTTGTAAACGGAGTCGGGGGATGAAGAAGTGACCTTGATGACCTTACAGTGGTCATCAATTGATTAGAGTCCCATATCAAAGATCTACTGTAACCAGAAGCCAGACACTGCCTGCAGGGGTACCCTGTAAAGAGGCTTGTGACCAGAGGCAGCAACCACTAGCAAGCAGATGCTATGACTAGTGAGAGTCACGCACTGACTTCGATACCGCTGGAACAATTTTCAAACTGGGGTGCAGCCATCAATGATAAGTCACTAAAGTCTTGTGGATAGTGAAAAATCCAACTGTTACACAAATAACAGGTGAAGAAAATCAGCAAGGCCCATTCTACTGGAGCTGTGCGGGAGCAGTATGTGCCCAGTGGTCATTTTGGAACCCATTGTCCCGAATATCTTACTACAGTTTGGTGTGGTAGGACACCACCATTTACAAAGAGCACTTTTCCATTGAAATGGCTTCCTGCAATGACTCCTAAATTTGTTTCATGCAGGCTTTACTGCTAAACGTGGATGGCGCACAGGCAATGTGTGTGGAAAAGGGTTTCAGCATATATTTATCCTTTGTGTAGTGTCTTGGTTTGTTTTGATCCTATTGAAATCTTTGTTTCCCTCACACTTCAGGATTAAAAAACAACATGTTTCATTTGTAAGTTCATGGTTGAGGATGTATTTTGAAATATGTGTGCAATTCATTACAACTATGTTACTGTGGGTTATAAAATAGCTGACATCCTGCAGCCTTTTCTTTCATGCTCACTGTACCCCACAAGATTGTCTCTTGGTTCACATTATACATTTCCCTCGCCATGCAGTTAGAGAAAGGAAAAGTAAAGACCAATCTCCATGTTAAAAAATATGCATCAATTTGTCGGTAAACTTTGTCTGTGTTGTGTTCTAAGTTCTCCTCTCCAACGTAAGAGAACTGAATGTAAGTGGGATGGAATGTGGGGGCCAAATAAAAATTGTAATATGGAGAGATTGAAGAAGCGTCATTTATTGAACACCACAAAAGTGGCAACGAGTTTCAGCCCCAGCAAGGAACCTGTGTTGGCAAGTGGATGTATTGAAAGTGAACATCCAAGAAGAGTAGAGCTGTGTCATACAGCAATGTCACACAAACAAAGCGGAAAGGAGAGAAACGGAATTATGCCAAGGAGAAACAATTTTTAGCACCATTTTACGTAACGTGCATAGGAGCGAGTGACTTTACAGGTACACGTTGCACAGTTTTCCTTGTATGCATGGTGGAGCGTGCATGCTTGTTCTTGTCACGAGCAGTGGAGCATGAACCGGAGCATGGAGAAAGGAGCGGGCGTAGTGCATCGGCACTGCGTACCAGTCAACAACACTAGGGAAGGACATCCCAGAGTGATGTCACATGTTGCGAGGTACCGCAGCGTGAACACTGGAGGCGGCCATTTTTTTTGCTTACTGATACTTTTTAGGTCGAGCCTGGGCATCGCATGCACTGCTCTGCGGCATGCTGTATTGGAGTATGGAATTGAAGCCCCGCCCACTTTCCGCCCATGTTTGTCATTGGCTTGTGTCATTGCCCTTCGTAAATGCTGGCTTCTGATTCATTAATAGGCTTGTTAGTCCCTCCTTAGTACCGCATTGTCTTCATTTGTAACCTCCCTTGAGGACTGGCTCTTTTACTTCGGTTGTTACACGGTACGTCTTTTTTAGTCTGTAAGCACTATTTTCTTTAGTGAGTTTCTCCTGCTGCAGGTACAACATGCTTTCCTGCAACATTTAGCGGGCCATGCTGCTTTCACTTTCCAAGCAGCCTGGGACAATGGCTGCCACTTCTTTGAATAGGTCTCGCATTTACAAGAGTTTGAGCTACTGGGGGGGGGAGGGGGGGAGGCGGGAGGGTGTGTGTGTGTGTATGTGTGTGTGTGCTTGTGTGTGTGTGTGTATATATATATATATATATATATGTGAGTGTGTGCAGGACAGGAGTGAAGTGCTCGGGAAAAGCTATGTGTGGAGCCATGTCTTGGAAAGCAGGTTGTGCTGCAGGGCATGATTGGGGTGCATTGGCAGAGGTGTGCGTTTTTGAGAGCGGGAATTACATCACGCAATGACTGATTTGCATTGGCAGAGGTGTATCAGTGCAGGACTAGCAGAGAATGTTGCTGGACTCAGTTGAGGTGCATTGACAGAACTATGTGCTGGTCGTAGTGCATGAGGTGCTGCAGAGCAAGATTAATATGCACCGGCCAGCTGTGTACAAATCTCTCTGCATGATTAGCAGGAAGTGCTGCAGGCAGTATTGAGGTTCATTGGCGCAGCTGTTTGGGCATGATTAGCAGGAAGGGCTGCAGGGCCGGATTGAGGTGCACTGGCACAGCTATCCGTCTCTGTGCATGATTAGCAGGAAGGGCTGCAGGGCCGGATTGAGGTGCACTGGCACAGCTATCCGTCTCTGTGCATGATTAGCAGGAAGGGCTGCAGGGCCGGATTGAGGTGCACTGGCACATCTATCCGTCTCTGTGCATGATTAGCAGGAAGGGCTGCAGGGCCGGATTGAGGTGCACTGGCACAGCTATCCGTCTCTGTGCATGATTAGCAGGAAGGGCTGCAGGGCCGGATTGAGGTGCACTGGCACAGCTATCCGTCTCTGTGCATGATTAGCAGGAAAGGCTGCAGGGCCGGATTGAGGTGCACTGGCAAATCAGTGGGTGAGACTCACTGCAGGAGCAGCGGGAGGTGCTGCAGAGCAGGATTGGGGTGCACCGGCACAGCTGTGATTCTGGTGTGCTGCTGTAGTGTAGCTCCTATTTCCCTAATAGGCTCTGCGCATTGGAATAATATATCCTATAGGTTTGACATAGGACTGAGGTCAGTAAAATGTTGCTCCTGGTCTCCCTAGGGGACCGAGCCTGGTAATGTGTTTGTGATGTTTTAGGGCGCCTTTAAACCAGAGCTGATGCTCCTGGTAAGTTAATGGAATTTCAATATCCTCGAAAGGAATGTATTCCTCTGGTGGATCATCTTCTTTGTAGAAGTGAAACATGTGTGTTACTGAATTTGATTCAGGAAATATTACCCATGAATAGAATACCTCTGTCTGAAAGGATTCATGTGCCTCTATCACGAAAACTGCTCTACCTCCTCTTGGTGGTAGGCCATGTTTTATGAGTTTTAAAGTGATGGCTCTTCTTAAATTTTGAGGGATGTCTATAACACCCTCCTCGGTTTCAATAAAACCTGTGATATAAGCTGCTGCTTGGGCTGGATCAGCCGCAGCTCCACCGTTTCCAGTGTCATTGTCGGAGTCAGGCATTTTGTTGTTTGAAAAATGTAGAACAAGTTTCAAGGGAACAAAGATAAGGTGCACAATATTTTGGAACACTGCATCCTTCAACGTTGAGCAAACCAAACAGCTAATATATAGGGTGTTTCCCTATGTAGCCGTGGCGGATACTTAACCCTGCCCACTCCAGACGTCTTTTGGAGTATATGGGTAGGGGTCTCTGAGAGAAAAAGCACGGCTGAGTTACTCAGTATCTAACGTTGAATTACCGCCTTACCAAACCGTTGGGCGCCATGTAGTGTAGCTCCTATTTCCCTAATAGGCTCTGCGCATTGGAATAATATATCCTATAGGTTTGACATAGGACTAAGGTCAGTATGTCCCTATCGAGTATATTAAACTTAATTACTTGTGCCAGCTAGCTCAGAGGCCACTAGAAACTCCTTGACAAACAAGAAGGGAGTAGTTTCTGGCAGCCGCAAAACATGACCACTTTGTTTCCCTTTAGAATCAGAACGTGTCCCAGAGTCGTGGAAACAATAGATAACTATTTCACTCAGCTCAATCGTGCATGCTTAGTTTTCCTCCGAGTTACACAGAAAGAACAGACGGTCGTTTCAATAAAAGGATTTATTGAACAGTCTTGTTTCTGGTGTAAGTAAAATGTGCTGTTACGATCACAAGACAGTATGCGAGATAAATAATGTACAGTGTGAGCAGTAGAAATAAATAATACTGCGATAGCATTATCTTTTAGTACATATGCACTTTACATAAATAACACAGACTAAAAATGCGAGTACTCATACGATGCGTTTCTAATCTAGTTCTACCCCAATGTACCTAACCTAACCTAGGTGTAGGGAGAGGTATGAAGTAGGTGAAGTATTCCTTACTATGGTATACTAAGAGTAGGTTAAGCCTAGTATGCCTAGTATGCCAAGAGTCCCTCTAGGTTCTTGTCAGCTCCATACCTGAAGAATGAGAGAGGTAGGAATCTCTTTGCCAGACTCGAACTCCAACACCCCGCAAGGGAAGTTAGATCACTGGAAGCTGGACTCTCTGCGTGCAGGGATGACAGCGTCTTCTCAGTGCGTCAGGCCGGGAAACGGGCTCCTCTGAAGTCGAGGTCTCCTCTAGTTTACAAGGGCTAGGGAAGGTATATTTATACCTGAGAGGTACCTCATAATGTTAGCATTGACGTGAATCGGACAGCGGAAGACGTCATGAATGAACCCCTAAGGAATAATGGTTCATGCATAATATATGAGTCCTTGAAGAAATCAATAGTCCTGGGCTAGGGAAACTCCCGAAGCCTAAGGGTCTGTTCTTCATGAACTCGTTGTGACGTTAGGGTGGACGGATGTCGGAGACCATGCCTGTATTTGGAGTGCACGGTTTAATGCCTAAATAAGGGCAGGGAATTTATGCCTATATAAGGGCAGGGCGAATTGTGCCTATATAAGGACATGATACTGGAAAGCCCGTTATGGACACCCTAAGAGGAATACAACACCCACTCCACTTTCGTGTGTACGATAATACTAAAATGCTAAACATTTAAAATGCTAAACATTAAATGGAGTACCGCACATTTAAAAATATTTCTTAAAAGCATTCAAAAACTAATATAAAATGCAAAAGGTACTGTACATTTGAAGCAAATGCTTATCATTTCAGGCATAAAGTTCGAAATAAAATAAATGCAATTGGAATGAAATAAGCAGTAGTATTTACATGTGACAGAAAATGATCGATAAGTTCTTCAAAAATCAAAGTCATTTTATGTCATGAAAATTAATGAACTGTTTTAGACACACAAGATGACTAAGTGTCCGTGGAAGTACCGTGAAGTCTGTACTATAAGGCTAGTTCTACTTTAAGCAGATTGAAGTGCCATTTTCGTTCGAAAAAATGGGAAAAAGTTAATTCTGGTAGAGTTCCAAGTTTTTGTAGAATGAAGGCCAAATTGTTACTGCATCTCTGGAACACTGTATGCTGAATCAGAGTCAGTTGACGGGTCTGGTGTAAACATGAGATCATCTATTTCTATAGACAAAACATCATCCACTGAAGTTGATGTCAGTTGGAACACATCGTGAAGTAGATTAATCGCACAAAGATGTGAAGCATCGCTTTCAGCAGCGGTCGCCGCAGCAATGTTCGCGTCCGTTGTTACCTGTGTGCCTGTAGATCTTTCTCGTACCTCAGCAGCAGCCGGAAGCGTCTGTGAGATCTCAATGAATGCTGACATCAGGATTGGTAGCCTCTGGGGACAACACAGAGCATGGGCCGTTATCGGGTCCAGCAGAGTATCGATATCCGTTGGCGTATCCGATGGATATGTTAGACAGGTGTCCAACACGCATTCTACACCGCATAGCAGGCATCGTAGAACAGGTAAGATGCAATCTTGCCAGATTGGTCTGAATGACAGGAACCACGTGGTATTAAGGTCCCGTAGACGATTTATGCCCAAAAGCTGTACTATTTGCTCACGGCACTTTCGTTCAAGGAGAGCTTTCTCCATTTCGCTCGGAGTGATGTCGGCGAATAGGCTGGCCATAGCGCAATAGCAGGAAGAGAAATAGAATTCCGGCAACAAGTGCTAGAATTAATGGTATGCCACCAAACACCGAATGTGCAAAGTTCGGGATGATTCCGAGTATTGCCTGGAAAGGTGCTAACAGACCGGAGCAGATGCTCTTAAATACATGTACAATTCCGGTTGTATCAGACATATTGAAGATACGTCCTATCATTTCTACGAAATGTATAGGGCAGTTTGTACGTATTAAAGTCTGTATCTCAGCCGAAGTCCTTGCTACTTGTAGATCATAGGTTTCTTTGGCCGAGGTCAAAGGCACTGTTTGTTGTAAAAGCATGGCTTTCATTCTGCTCAAAGTATCAAATCTTATAAAAGAGACGTTCAGCAAAGGCCATAGAGGCGACTCCCTGACTGTGTCTATTGGGGCAAACAATACTTGCATACAGCAAGTGACCCTGGAGTTGACCGTTACTAGATATGGGATGCCTGGCAGCATGCCAGCAGCAACTCTGATCATTCAACATGAGGTAACTCCCATTAGAAAGTTGTCCAAACGTTGGATTAATCCTAGCAGCTGGTGTACCCTGCTGATGGCAAGACAAATTTGCCACAGAACCATTACAAGCCCCGTGTAAGGAAATGTCCTGACATATAAGCGAACCGCTTAGTGCACGTTTACAGTTTGTACCGCTCAAAAACACTTCACGATCCCCACTCCAACATCTATATGTATACGGTAAATCCCAAGACGTCTTAATGTATTCCTTTCCCAACCTTTCATATTTGCCTGCTTGCATTTGTCTGAGGCAATACTGAAACTGAAAAGTAGTCACAGGTAGTGTGATTTTGCCATGAATAAGCCATTCTGTAGCTGGTTTTTCTGCCACTGTGAATGGCAACTTTTCCAGTTTTTCAATGCTCAGCACTGTATACCTTGCTCCTCTTTGTGCCAGTTCGATCTGTTTATCAGTGAGATTGTATTCTGCAAACAGAGCCGTTGTGTTGATAAAACACCAAGGCACATAGCCCGCTCGCAAAGATTGCAGCATCTAGCTTAATAACATAATAGAACGTAATTGAGACTGGCCTTGTTGTAACATCGCCAAATCTTGTTCTAGTATGTCGATAGCAGAGGATACAATGCCGTCCAGTGAATAGATTCTGGAGGACAAAGTTGTTAACCCATTGTCGACCACAGAGAGTGTTTTCTCTAAATTAATACGATCAAGTTCACGTATTCGTTCTGCGGCCTCCATCTGTGATACTTTCCATGCTTCATTATAGGCAGCATAAATGCCGGCATATATGAAACGTTTTTGACGCGGTTTTCTTGGTCCAAGCAAGAATTCCTTAAGGTCTGCGTCCTTTTTAAGTAAGGTTAAGTGTTGTTTCACATCCTGTAGTGTAGACTTATGCAGCCAATCGAGGCATAATTTTCCTACACTGTATGTTGTTACTACCCCCGGATGCTGTCTTTGGACATATCTTGGGTCTGGCCTATTAATAGTAAAGCCCTGAGTTTTATTCAGGAATCTTTCCTGACAGTTGTTCGTGTCTATGGGCCAGATCAACCATTTTTTCCAATCAGGATTAGATCTGTTGAGTTGTAGTATATTGTCAACTGTAACCGCTGCCTGTGTATTGTTATCACTTATAGGTGTTGGTACAGAAGGATTTTTCATCTCTTTGATCTTGGCTAATCCAAGACAAGACGTTTGTTGGATGGTTTCATTCAAAAACATTATTTGTTCAGGGATGATACAGGCTCTAAATAAAGCTTCTATCCCCTGCACTTGCCAATCTTTAGTACCCCAGACAGTTTTTGTTTCTATTGTATCTTTCCATAAGTCGAAACCCTGTCTAGACAGTTGGGCAATAAAGGCTGCAGAGTAAATCTGTTTTGTATTAGTTAACATAATTTTCAGTCCTGTATTGTTTACAGTTCTAAAGTAAAATGTTTCTGGGTCAGATGTATTGTAACCTGAAAAATATGGAAATTTACTAGCAAATGTTTTTGAACTACCTTTAGGTGGTGTAGGACAATGTTCCCATTGGTTAAACATAAACACATTTCTTGGATATGCAGATTTATGCAAATAATGATGACCATAGTGGTTATAACAATACAGTTTTTCATAATCCGATGAACCCTCTAAATATTCATTTTTAGAAAATGCAGCAGATTTTTCTAGGTCAAACATTATATTATTAACAGTCTCAAAGTCCCAATCATCAGAATAGGTACTGGACGAAATTAGATCACTTAGTGAAATTTTAAACAAATGTGGAATGTTCAATTGTTCCGTCGGACCGAATATATCAAAATCGGTTTTGTCCCACACTATACCATCCTGTATAGGAACAGCTGTGATGTTCACTGATGACAAGTCTCTTGCTTCACGATGGGAAGATTTATGTGGTTTCAAAAGTACGTTCACGTCTTTTCCTTCAGTGTTCACATGGATGTATCTGCCACTTATAAGCACGCTCACAGTTGTAACCAAAGCTAGCCAGAGCAGGAAAACAAAAAGTCCAGATATAATCCAGAGTTCAATCCATGGAGAAACCAAATAAGTCTTTTTCAGAAAGTGAAGAAAGTCTTGTACTTGCTGCTTGAGTTTGAATGATGCTGGCGTCGTTTCAGGTTCACTCGGATCCTCTGAGAACGTATCAAAGTTAATGAAATAGCCAGAAGCAGTTCTATCAATTGTTGGAATTGCATCAGGATTTGTTGAAATCACTGGAACCAGTCGATCACTTGCTACGTTGGTGTAGACAGGTGTATTTGGACGAACTGTTACTTGGTGTTCAAGAGGGATGAGTTCCATAGCATTGTTGCTTAGTCCTTCATCTGTTACTGCTGAATTCTCGATGGTTATCAGTCTTTCAGTCTGAACCTCTTGGATAGTAGCGAGAGGAGTGCGTCTGCTACTAGGTCGGAGTCCACGAGGCCTACTATTTAGTATTGGCCACATACTGTGGTTTGATGAGGTCGATGGACACAAATCTTTTCTCCTTTCTTCCAGCAAGGGGCAGCAGAAGTACTGTTCTTGTTCCTTGAACTGCTAGGATAGGTACTGGTTGTCTGTAAGAAGGTCCAGAATTCCTTCTTGTCCGCAATCTTTTCTCTGACTAGATCCCCAACTTTTGGAATCCAGACAGGCCTTGCTGGGACCGCCGATTTTTCCCCAGTGGTGGTTGGCTGTAGGAATACGTTGCTTTGTTTCGTTCTTAACTCATTTAGTTCCTGTAAAACAGCCAAACGATCTTTGATATCAAACGGTTTATTTTCCACCACTGTGCCTACGTGTTCAAGGTCTGGTACCCACATTCTTGTCCCAAATAGGACCTCATATGGAGTGACCCCCCTAGAGAACTTCTTGGCAGATTGTTCAATGAGCGTTGGACCCCATTAAGGTGTTTGACCCACCCATCACCCGAACCTAATACCCTAGCTGTTATAGACTGCTTTATGTCCCGGTTTTTCCTTTCCACAACCGAATTTCCCTCAGGATGGAATGGAGAGGAGTACCGCAATGCAACGCCCAGACTGGCCATGGCTTCTTTGTAAGCCCGAGAGCTAAACGCAGGACCCTGGTCAGAATGTAGCGTGCCTATTGCGTATGTGCCGATAAAGACTCGCAAATCTTTTATAACAGTTCGAGCGTCAGCCGAGCGCTGAGGCCATATCCATAGGAACCTAGAGCATGAATCCACTGCAACCATGATATATTTATAGTTACCGTCCCTTTGCAAGGGACCGCAGTGGTCCAGGTAAACACAAGCTAATGGTTTGTCTGAAATTAACAGGGATGTCTGCGCGGGACGTTTCACTGTTGAGACTTTCATCTGTTTGCAAATATCACATTCTAAAACATAGTTTTTAGTTTGTTTCCGAATGCCAGGCCACCAATATCTTTGCTTGAGTAAAGATACTGTCGCTGAAACACCTGCATGGGCAGAAGCTATCCCTTCGTGTGCTGCTAGGATTAGTCCTAATCTGCGTTCCTTGTTTGGAATTACCCTATCCCCCACTCCAGGGATTCGAGCAAAAGGAACGTTGTTCGCATCAATTACATAAGAGTACTTGAGTGGAAACTTTTTAGGTAACGCTGCACTGCTGCCTTTGCTTGAAGCATTGACAGCCAACATTATCTCACCGTCTATTTTTGTTTTTGAACGAGTGATCGCAGCTACGGAAGCCGTCTGCACAGCCCCCTTTGCGGCTTCATCAGCCAATGAATTCCCTGCAACGTGAACGCCATCACGTTGATGACTCAGTGTGTGGATCACGTGAGCCTTTGGTAGTTCGTTTTTCAACTGAACTACTTGTTCCCAAAGCATTTTGTGCTTTATTGTGCCACCTTTCGCATCTTTGAAACCATTTTCAAGCCAGTTTTGTATATATTCATTATACGACTGAACACAGTAAAAGGAATCGCACACTATTAGTGTGGGGAATTCTCGATCTGTACTTTCAAGTGCCAGTTTGAATGCTTGTAGTTCAGCTCGCTGAGCTGTACAATCTCCTAGAGACTGGGTTTTTGTGACCATAGGTCTGAAGATGCCATTTCGCATGCGACCTTTAACGATTGCACACGCTGCACTGTAAGCTTGCTTACTCCCTGTTGCTGGTTGAGCCGATCCGTCAGTGTAAATTATGAATTCGTACTGATCGAGAGGCAGAATTTCAGTAGGCAGAGGACATTCTTGTTCATATTGCAGGAATGCTTGTGTTTTTAAATCTGGATCAAAAACATATTCAACATCTGTTGCAGCAAGAGAATTAACCCACTGTATCCATCTTGGATGTAATGCTTTAGCATTTGGAATGCTCGCTTTTGTGACCGCTTCTAAAGCCGGTACTGGGGTAACGACAATAATGCGTTTCCCTTGGGCTAAGGCTCTTTCTTTTGCTACAGCGGTTTGAACTGCTGTTAGAATTTTTTCAGTTGAACTGAAGCGCATTTCCGCTTGTGTGTACAAATGAGATTTGTATGCGATTGGTATTTTCTCACCCTCATTGAAGGTTAAGTATGTGAATCCACATTGACCCGAAATTATTCGGATCACCAAATTGCGTTGACTTACGCGTGTTTGTAAGTGATTTGTTGCTAACATGTTAGCTTGTAGTGAACGCAAGATTTCTGTGTGTTCTTGTGTCCAGTTTCTGATCGAAAAATCAGGTTTGATTAATGCGTAGAGAGGTTTAACCCTTTCTGCGTAATTTAGAATGTATGTTCTTCCAAAATTTAGGAAACCCAGGATGGATTGTAAGTTTTTTAGCGTTTTTGGAGGTTGGAGCAGCGCACACGTTTCTAAAAAGTTAGCTGCCAAGCTCTTGCCTTCACTTGAAAGCTCATATCCTAGAAATAGGACATTGAGATGGGCAATTCTGGACTTCTTAAAGTTGAATTTGTAGCCCTCAGAGGCGAAGCCCAGTATAATGGTGCTCACCCTGTTCAAGTGTTTATCCAGGTCATCGTCTGTCAGATAAATGTCATCGACATAGGACAATGCCTCATTGTCATAAATTTGTAGTAACTCCGTTACCCTCGTTGAGAATAAACCTGGGCTATTCTTGAACCCTTGTGGGAGTCGACAAAAGTGACGCTGGGTCCCCATTATGGAGAATGCTGTTAAGTACCTGCTTTCAGGTGCTATGTTTTGACAAAAGAAACCATTTGAGATATCTCATGTGGTTTTATATTTTTTACGCACAATGTTATTCATTAATGCTGTACTATGTGCATTTTGCACTCCAAAAGTTTTAGAACAAGTGTTTAGGTGTCTGTAGTCCAAAACTAGAAGATATGTATTGTCTGGTTTGGAGACAGGAAACAAAGGATTGTTCATTGAGGAGGTGCATGTTTCAATCACCCCTTGATATTCAAGTTGATCTAAGATCTCCCTGACCTGTTTTTTAGCTTCTTGCTTTATTGGGTACTGCCGTTGTGCAGTTGGTTCATGTTTCAGATGTATTTTATGGTGAGGTGAGTCCTCATCCCATCCTACATGATTTTTATATAATGCTGGGGCCTGGGCCACTGCCCATTTCCTGGCATATATATATTTTAGGTGAATTGGAATATGGTTGGAGAAGGCAGGCATAATAATGTCCTCGCCATGTGGGCACTCCCTGACAAACTGTGGTGGCCAGTCTTTTTCTGCTAGAAGTATGTCATAGCCCTTTGATAGTCTTTCCCAAAAAAGTGCTTTCACCTGTCTAGGTTTGTCTCCCTCCATCCGGAGTGTTATTTCATATAACTTTTGTGGAGTACTAACCCTGGTGTCTACAGTCTCAAATGTAATGTACTCATTCAAGTCCACTATCTCCAGAAGTTCCTTCAGGTTCTGGCGAGCTATTGTGACTTCTGCTGCACTGTCCAGCATTGTCTGAGCCCATTCTCCGTTCTTGAGTTGTGTTCTCAGTATTCTCGGCATGTCTAATCTTTAGACCTGCTACTTTCTTTTTGGAGAATTGAGGTTTAGCTTTAGTTTTTGGAGCGTGTTTGTCGTCTTTCGATTTCACGCGTTCTTCTCTATGTTCTGTCCGTCCTCTTCTTTCCGAAGTCTGTGATGAGATCTGAAAGGGACGAGAGGAACGTGTATCAGTATCTTGATACTTGTCAGGCTTTCTCAAATTATCCCTATTCCTGAGGTTATACCTCCTTTCAGAGGGCTCCTTTTGAGGAGACCTACCTCGGTATTGAGAACGTTTCTCATTTCTATTTTGTTTATTAGTCTCCCACTTCTTTTTAGAAGATGTAGGAGTTTGTTTAATAGAGTCCTTCTCAGGACTTTCAGATAGCTTCGGCTTCACTGGTCTTCCACCCAAACTATCTCTGCCTAATTCTGCATAAGATTGTTCAATTATCCTGGGTAGCTCAGTTTGATGTTCTGTAACATCAAATTCCCTTAATTTTTGGCGGATCGCCACTGCTGCTGCCTCCCCTTTAATATTAGATAATATTGTTGTTGAGACCTGGTCGAAATTCTTCAGTAACTTCATACCTAAATTTAGAGCAGGCTCTGCCCCTAATTCATTTTGAATTTGTTTCAGGACATCAGGTATTACCGCAATTGACGGAATGCCATGTGTTTTAGTATAGATGGCAGCAAAGACTGAGCCCCATGTGGTACAGTCTTCCAGTTGTGGTGTGATCCCCATTGGTAAACTGATAGTTAGGATTCTGTGTTTCTCATACGGGCTAGTATTTGGAAATACTGCTTCGATTTGAGTAATTTTTTGAGCTATCCAGAATGGAATTTGCTCACGTTTTGTGGGCATTTTACCCATGACTGCGTATAGAGTCTGTGGTGTAATTTTTAGTGTATTCCCCTGTTGGTTATTTGGATTTGGAATTGTTAATGGTTGCTGGACTGTAAAAGTCTGCATGACATATTGGACCAATTGTCTGTACATTTTTATTAACTCTGTGATTTAAGTAAGTAGTTCCTCATCTGACATTATATCCAGTTCAGGATGAGGTGTGTAGCCGGCTAGAATCGGCCATGTTGCTCCTGGTCTCCCTAGGGGACTAAGCCTGGTAATGTGTTTGTGATGTTTTAGGGCGCCTTTAAACCAGAGCTGATGCTCCTGGTATGTTAATGGAATTTCAATATCCTCGAAAGGAATGTATTCCTCTGGTGGATCATCTTCTTTGTAGAAGTGAAACATGTGTGTTACTGAATTTGATTCAGGAAATATTACCCATGAATAGAATACCTCTGTCTGAACGGATTCGTGTGCCTCTATCACGAAAACTGCTCTACCTCCTCTTGGTGGTAGGCCATGTTTTATGAGTTTTAGAGTGATGGCTCTTCTTAAGTTTTGAGGGATGTCTATAACACCCTCCTCGGTTTCAATAAAACCTGTGATATAAGCTGCTGCTTGGGCTGGATCAGCCGCAGCTCCACCGTTTCCAGTGTCATTGTCGGAGTCAGGCATTTTGTTGTTTGAAAAATGTAGAACAAGTTTCAAGGAAACAAAGATAAGGTGCACAATATTTTGGAACACTGCATCCTTCAAAGTTGAGCAAACCAAACAGCTAATATATAGGGTGTTTCCCTATGTAGCCGTGGCGGATACTTAACCCTGCCCACTCCAGACGTCTTTTGGAGTATATGGGTAAGGGTCTCTGAGAGAAAAAGCACGGCTGAGTTACTCAGTATCTAACGTTGAATTACCGCCTTACCAAACCGTTGGGCGCCATGTAGTGTAGCTCCTATTTCCCTAATAGGCTCTGCGCATTGGAATAATATATCCTATAGGTTTGACATAGGACTAAGGTCAGTATGTCCCTATCGAGTATATTAAACTTAATTACTTGTGCCAGCTAGCTCAGAGGCCACTAGAAACTCCTTGACAAACAAGAAGGGAGTAGTTTCTGGCAGCCGCAAAACATGACCACTTTGTTTCCCTTTAGAATCAGAACGTGTCCCAGAGTCGTGGAAACAATAGATAACTATTTCACTCAGCTCAATCGTGCATGCTTAGTTTTCTCCGAGTTACACAGAAAGAACAGACGGTCGTTTCAATAAAAGATTTATTGAACAGTCTTGTTTCTGGTGTAAGTAAAATGTGCTGTTACGATCACAAGACAGTATGCGAGATAAATAATGTACAGTGTGAGCAGTAGAAATAAATAATACTGCGATAGCATTATCTTTTAGTACATATGCCTTTACATAAATAACACAGACTAAAAATGCGAGTACTCATACGATGCGTTTCTAATCTAGTTCTACCCCAATGTACCTAACCTAACCTAGGTGTAGGGAGAGGTATGAAGTAGGTGAAGTATTCCTTACTATGGTATACTAAGAGTAGGTTAAGCCTAGTATGCCTAGTATGCCAAGAGTCCCTCTAGGTTCTTGTCAGCTCCATACCTGAAGAATGAGAGAGGTAGGAATCTCTTTGCCAGACTCGAACTCCAACACCCCGCAAGGGAAGTTAGATCACTGGAAGCTGGACTCTCTGCGTGCAGGGATGACAGCGTCTTCTCAGTGCGTCAGGCCGGGAAACGGGCTCCTCTGAAGTCGAGGTCTCCTCTAGTTTACAAGGGCTAGGGAAGGTATATTTATACCTGAGAGGTACCTCATAATGTTAGCATTGACGTGAATCGGACAGCGGAAGACGTCATGAATGAACCCCTAAGGAATAATGGTTCATGCATAATATATGAGTCCTTGAAGAAATCAATAGTCCTGGGCTAGGGAAACTCCCGCAGCCTAAGGGTCTGTTCTTCATGAACTCGTTGTGACGTTAGGGTGGACGGATGTCGGAGACCATGCCTGTATTTGGAGTGCACGGTTTAATGCCTAAATAAGGGCAGGGAATTTATGCCTATATAAGGGCAGGGCGAATTGTGCCTATATAAGGACATGATACTGGAAAGCCCGTTATGGACACCCTAAGAGGAATACAACACCCACTCCACTTTCGTGTGTACGATAATACTAAAATGCTAAACATTTAAAATGCTAAACATTAAATGGAGTACCGCACATTTAAAAATATTTCTTAAAAGCATTCAAAAACAATATAAAATGCAAAAGGTACTGTACATTTGAAGCAAATGCTTATCATTTCAGGCATAAAGTTCGAAATAAAATAAATGCAATTGGAATGAAATAAGCAGTAGTATTTACATGTGACAGAAAATGATCGATAAGTTCTTCAAAAATCAAAGTCATTTTATGTCATGAAAATTAATGAACTGTTTTAGACACACAAGATGACTAAGTGTCCGTGGAAGTACCGTGAAGTCTGTACTATAAGGCTAGTTCTACTTTAAGCAGATTGAAGTGCCATTTTCGTTCGAAAAAATGGGAAAAAGTTCAATTCTGGTAGAGTACCAAGTTTTTGTAGAATGAAGGCCAAATTGTTACTGCATCTCTGGAACACTGTATGCTGAATCAGAGTCAGTTGACGGGTCTGGTGTAAACATGAGATCATCTATTTCTATAGACAAAACATCATCCACTGAAGTTGGTGTCAGTTGGAACACATCGTGAAGTAGATTAATCGCACAAAGATGTGAAGCATCGCTTTCAGCAGCGGTCGCCGCAGCAATGTTCGCGTCCGTTGTTACCTGTGTGCCTGTGGATCTTTCTCGTACCTCAGCAGCAGCCGGAAGCGTCTGTGAGATCTCAATGAATGCTGACATCAGGATTGGTAGCCTCTGGGACAACACAGAGCATGGGCCGTTATCGGGTCCAGCAGAGTATCGATATCCGTTGGCGTATCCGATGGATATGTTAGACAGGTGTCCAACACGCATTCTACACCGCATAGCAGGCATCGTAGAACAGGTAAGATGCAATCTTGCCAGATTGGTCTGAATGACAGGAACCACGTGGTATTAAGGTCCCGTAGACGATTTATGCCCAAAAGCTGTACTATTTGCTCACGGCACTTTCGTTCAAGGAGAGCTTTCTCCATTTCGCTCGGAGTGATGTCGGCGAATAGGCTGGCCATAGCGCAATAGCAGGAAGAGAAATAGAATTCCGGCAACAAGTGAAGAATTAATGGTATGCCACCAAACACCGAATGTGCAAAGTTCGGGATGATTCCGAGTATTGCCTGGAAAGGTGCTAACAGACCGGAGCAGATGCTCTTAAATACATGTACAATTCCGGTTGTATCAGACATATTGAAGATACGTCCTATCATTTCTACGAAATGTATAGGGCAGTTTGTACGTATTAAAGTCTGTATCTCAGCCGAAGTCCTTGCTACTTGTAGATCATAGGTTTCTTTGGCCGAGGTCAAAGGCACTGTGTGTTGTAAAAGCATGGCTTTCATTCTGCTCAAAGTATCAAATCTTATAAAAGAGACGTTCAGCAAAGGCCATAGAGGCGACTCCCTGACTGTGTCTATTGGGGCAAACAATACTTGCATACAGCAAGTGACCCTGGAGTTGACCGTTACTAGATATGGGATGCCTGGCAGCATGCCGCAGCAACTCTGATCATTCAACATGAGGTAACTCCCATTAGAAAGTTGTCCAAACGTTGGATTAATCCTAGCAGCTGGTGTACCCTGCTGATGGCAAGACAAATTTGCCACAGAACCATTACAAGCCCCGTGTAAGGAAATGTCCTGACATATAAGCGAACCGCTTAGTGCACGTTTACAGTTTGTACCGCTCAAAAACACTTCACGATCCCCACTCCAACATCTATATGTATACGGTAAATCCCAAGATGTCTTAATGTATTCCTTTCCCAACCTTTCATATTTGCCTGCTTGCATTTGTCTGAGGCAATACTGAAACTGAAAAGTAGTCACAGGTAGTGTGATTTTGCCATGAATAAGCCATTCTGTAGCTGGTTTTTCTGCCACTGTGAATGGCAACTTTTCCAGTTTTTCAATGCTCAGCACTGTATACCTTGCTCCTCTTTGTGCCAGTTCGATCTGTTTATCAGTGAGATTGTATTCTGCAAACAGAGCCGTTGTGTTGATAAAACGCCAAGGCACATAGCCCGCTCGCAAAGATTGCAGCGTCTAGCTTAATAACATAATAGAACGTAATTGAGACTGGCCTTGTTGTAACATCGCCAAATCTTGTTCTAGTATGTCGATAGCAGAGGATACAATGCCGTCCAGTGAATAGATTCTGGAGGACAAAGTTGTTAACCCATTGTCGACCACAGAGAGTGTTTTCTCTAAATTAATACGATCAAGTTCACGTATTCGTTCTGCGGCCTCCATCTGTGATACTTTCCATGCTTCATTATAGGCAGCATAAATGCCGGCATATATGAAACGTTTTTGACGCGGTTTTCTTGGTCCAAGCAAGAATTCCTTAAGGTCTGCGTCCTTTTTAAGTAAGGTTAAGTGTTGTTTCACATCCTGTAGTGTAGACTTATGCAGCCAATCGAGGCATAATTTTCCTACACTGTATGTTGTTACTACCCCCGGATGCTGTCTTTGGACATATCTTGGGTCTGGCCTATTAATAGTAAAGCCCTGAGTTTTATTCAGGAATCTTTCCTGACAGTTGTTCGTGTCTATGGGCCAGATCAACCATTTTTTCCAATCAGGATTAGATCTGTTGAGTTGTAGTATATTGTCAACTGTAACCGCTGCCTGTGTATTGTTATCACTTATAGGTGTTGGTACAGAAGGATTTTTCATCTCTTTGATCTTGGCTAATCCAAGACAAGACGTTTGTTGGATGGTTTCATTCAAAAACATTATTTGTTCAGGGATGATACAGGCTCTAAATAAAGCTTCTATCCCCTGCACTTGCCAATCTTTAGTACCCCAGACAGTTTTTGTTTCTATTGTATCTTTCCATAAGTCGAAACCCTGTCTAGACAGTTGGGCAATAAAGGCTGCAGAGTAAATCTGTTTTGTATTAGTTAACATAATTTTCAGTCCTGTATTGTTTACAGTTCTAAAGTAAAATGTTTCTGGGTCAGATGTATTGTAACCTGAAAAATATGGAAATTTACTAGCAAATGTTTTTGAACTACCTTTAGGTGGTGTAGGACAATGTTCCCATTGGTTAAACATAAACACATTTCTTGGATATGCAGATTTATGCAAATAATGATGACCATAGTGGTTATAACAATACAGTTTTTCATAATCCGATGAACCCTCTAAATATTCATTTTTAGAAAATGCAGCAGATTTTTCTAGGTCAAACATTATATTATTAACAGTCTCAAAGTCCCAATCATCAGAATAGGTACTGGACGAAATTAGATCACTTAGTGAAATTTTAAACAAATGTGGAATGTTCAATTGTTCCGTCGAACCGAATATATCAAAATCGGTTTTGTCCCACACTATACCATCCTGTATAGGAACAGCTGTGATGTTCACTGATGACAAGTCTCTTGCTTCACGATGGGAAGATTTATGTGGTTTCAAAAGTACGTTCACGTCTTTTCCTTCAGTGTTCACATGGATGTATCTGCCACTTATAAGCACGCTCACAGTTGTAACCAAAGCTAGCCAGAGCAGGAAAACAAAAAGTCCAGATATAATCCAGAGTTCAATCCATGGAGAAACCAAATAAGTCTTTTTCAGAAAGTGAAGAAAGTCTTGTACTTGCTGCTTGAGTTTGAATGATGCTGGCGTCGTTTCATGTTCACTCGGATCCTCTGAGAACGTATCAAAGTTAATGAAATAGCCAGAAGCAGTTCTATCAATTGTTGGAATTGCATCAGGATTTGTTGAAATCACTGGAACCAGTCGATCACTTGCTACGTTGGTGTAGACAGGTGTATTTGGACGAACTGTTACTTGGTGTTCAAGAGGGATGAGTTCCATAGCATTGTTGCTTAGTCCTTCATCTGTTACTGCTGAATTCTCGATGGTTATCAGTCTTTCAGTCTGAACCTCTTGGATAGTAGCGAGAGGAGTGCGTCTGCTACTAGGTCGGAGTCCACGAGGCCTACTATTTAGTATTGGCCACATACTGTGGTTTGATGAGGTCGATGGACACAAATCTTTTCTCCTTTCTTCCAGCAAGGGGCAGCAGAAGTAGTGTTCTTGTTCCTTGAACTGCTAGGATAGGTACTGGTTGTCTGTAAGAAGGTCCAAATTCCTTCTTGTCCGCAATCTTTTCTCTGACTAGATCCCCAACTTTTGGAATCCAGACAGGCCTTGCTGGGACCGCCGATTTTTCCCCAGTGGTGGTTGGCTGTAGGAATACGTTGCTTTGTTTCGTTCTTAACTCATTTAGTTCCTGTAAAACAGCCAAACGATCTTTGATATCAAACGGTTTATTTTCCACCACTGTGCCTACGTGTTCAAGGTCTGGTACCCACATTCTTGTCCCAAATAGGACCTCATATGGAGTGACCCCCCTAGAGAACTTCTTGGCAGATTGTTCAATGAGCGTTGGACCCCATTAAGGTGTTTGACCCACCCATCACCCGAACCTAATACCCTAGCTGTTATAGACTGCTTTATGTCCCGGTTTTTCCTTTCCACAACCGAATTTCCCTCAGGATGGAATGGAGAGGAGTACCGCAATGCAACGCCCAGACTGGCCATGGCTTCTTTGTAAGCCCGAGAGCTAAACGCAGGACCCTGGTCAGAATGTAGCGTGCCTATTGCGTATGTGCCGATAAAGACTCGCAAATCTTTTATAACAGTTCGAGCGTCAGCCGAGCGCTGAGGCCATATCCATAGGAACCTAGAGCATGAATCCGCTGCAACCATGATATATTTATAGTTACCGTCCCTTTGCAAGGGACCGCAGTGGTCCAGGTAAACACAAGCTAATGGTTTGTCTGAAATTAACAGGGATGTCTGTGCTGGACGTTTCACTGTTGAGACTTTCATCTGTTTGCAAATATCACATTCTAAAACATAGTTTTTAGTTTGTTTCCGAATGCCAGGCCACCAATATCTTTGCTTGAGTAAAGATACTGTCGCTGAAACACCTGCATGGGCAGAAGCTATCCCTTCGTGTGCTGCTAGGATTAGTCCTAATCTGCGTTCCTTGTTTGGAATTACCCTATCCCCCACTCCAGGGATTCGAGCAAAAGGAACTTTGTTCGCATCAATTACATAAGAGTACTTGAGTGGAAACTTTTTTGGTAACGCTGCACTGCTGCCTTTGCTTGAAGCATTGACAGCCAACATTATCTCACCGTCTATTTTTGTTTTTGAACGAGTGATCGCAGCTACGGAAGCCGTCTGCACAGCCCCCTTTGCGGCTTCATCAGCCAATGAATTCCCTGCAACGTGAACGCCATCACGTTGATGACTCAGTGTGTGGATCACGTGAGCCTTTGGTAGTTCGTTTTTCAACTGAACTACTTGTTCCCAAAGCATTTTGTGCTTTATTGTGCCACCTTTCGCATCTTTGAAACCATTTTCAAGCCAGTTTTGTATATATTCATTATACGACTGAACACAGTAAAAGGAATCGCACACTATTAATGTGGGGAATTCTCGATCTGTACTTTCAAGTGCCAGTTTGAATGCTTGTAGTTCAGCCCGCTGAGCTGTACAATCTCCTAGAGACTGGGTTTTTGTGACCATAGGTCTGAAGATGCCATTTCGCATGCAACCTTTAACGATTGCACACGCTGCACTGTAAGCTTGCTTACTCCCTGTTGCTGGTTGAGCCGATCCGTCAGTGTAAATTATGAATTCGTACTGATCGAGAGGCAGAATTTCAGTAGGCAGAGGACATTCTTGTTCATATTGCAGGAATGCTTGTGTTTTTAAATCTGGATCAAAAACATATTCAACATCTGTTGCAGCAAGAGAATTAACCCACTGTATCCATCTTGGATGTAATGCTTTAGCATTTGGAATGCTCGCTTTTGTGACCGCTTCTAAAGCCGGTACTGGGGTAACGACAATAATGCGTTTCCCTTGGGCTAAGGCTCTTTCTTTTGCTACAGCGGTTTGAACTGCTGTTAGAATTTTTTCAGTTGAACTGAAGCGCATTTCCGCTTGTGTGTACAAATGAGATTTGTATGCGATTGGTATTTTCTCACCCTCATTGAAGGTTAAGTATGTGAATCCACATTGACCCGAAATTATTCGGATCACCAAATTGCGTTGACTTACGCGTGTTTGTAAGTGATTTGTTGCTAACATGTTAGCTTGTAGTGAACGCAAGATTTCTGTGTGTTCTTGTGTCCAGTTTCTGATCGAAAAATCAGGTTTGATTAATGCGTAGAGAGGTTTAACCCTTTCTGCGTAATTTAGAATGTATGTTCTTCCAAAATTTAGGAAACCCAGGATGGATTGTAAGTTTTTTAGCGTTTTTGGAGGTTGGAGCAGCGCACAGGTTTCTAAAAAGTTAGCTGCCAAGCTCTTGCCTTCACTTGAAAGCTCATATCCTAGAAATAGGACATTGAGATGGGCAATTCTGGACTTCTTAAAGTTGAATTTGTAGCCCTCAGAGGCGAAGCCCAGTATAATGGTGCTCACCCTGTTCAAGTGTTTATCCAGGTCATCGTCTGTCAGATAAATGTCATCGACATAGGACAATGCCTCATTGTCATAAATTTGTAGTAACTCCGTTACCCTCGTTGAGAATAAACCTGGGCTATTCTTGAACCCTTGTGGGAGTCGACAAAAGTGACGCTGGGTCCCCATTATGGAGAATGCTGTTAAGTACCTGCTTTCAGGTGCTATGTTTTGACAAAAGAAACCATTTGAGATATCTAATGTGGTTTTATATTTTTTACGCACAATGTTATTCATTAATGCTGTACTATGTGCATTTTGCACTCCAAAAGTTTTAGAACAAGTGTTTAGGTGTCTGTAGTCCAAAACTAGAAGATATGTATTGTCTGGTTTGGAGACAGGAAACAAAGGATTGTTCATTGAGGAGGTGCATGTTTCAATCACCCCTTGATATTCAAGTTGATCTAAGATCTCCCTGACCTGTTTTTTAGCTTCTTGCTTTATTGGGTACTGCCGTTGTGCAGTTGGTTCATGTTTCAGATGTATTTTATGGTGAGGTGAGTCCTCATCCCATCCTACATGATTTTTATATAATGCTGGGGCCTGGGCCACTGCCCATTTCCTGGCATATATATATTTTAGGTGAATTGGAATATGGTTGGAGAAGGCAGGCATAATAATGTCCTCGCCATGTGGGCACTCCCTGACAAACTGTGGTGGCCAGTCTTTTTCTGCTAGAAGTATGTCATAGCCCTTTGATAGTCTTTCCCAAAAAGTGCTTTCACCTGTCTAGGTTTGTCTCCCTCCATCCGGAGTGTTATTTCATATAACTTTTGTGGAGTACTAACCCTGGTGTCTACAGTCTCAAATGTAATGTACTCATTCAAGTCCACTATCTCCAGAAGTTCCTTCAGGTTCTGGCGAGCTATTGTGACTTCTGCTGCACTGTCCAGCATTGTCTGAGCCCATTCTCCGTTCTTGAGTTGTGTTCTCAGTATTCTCGGCATGTCTAATCTTTAGACCTGCTACTTTCTTTTTGGAGAATTGAGGTTTAGCTTTAGTTTTTGGAGCGTGTTTGTCGTCTTTCGATTTCACGCGTTCTTCTCTATGTTCTGTCCGTCCTCTTCTTTCCGAAGTCTGTGATGAGATCTGAAAGGGACGAGAGGAACGTGTATCAGTATCTTGATACCTGTCAGGCTTTCTCAAATTATCCCTATTCCTGAGGTTATACCTCCTTTCAGAGGGCTCCTTTTGAGGAGACCTACCTCGGTATTGAGAACGTTTCTCATTTGTATTTTGTTTATTAGTCTCCCACTTCTTTTTAGAAGATGTAGGAGTTTGTTTAATAGAGTCCTTCTCAGGACTTTCAGATAGCTTCGGCTTCACTGGTCTTCCACCCAAACTATCTCTGCCTAATTCTGCATAAGATTGTTCAATTATCCTGGGTAGCTCAGTTTGATGTTCTGTAACATCAAATTCCCTTAATTTTTGGCGGATCGCCACTGCTGCTGCCTCCCCTTTAATATTAGATAATATTGTTGTTGAGATCTGGTCGAAATTCTTCAGTAACTTCATACCTAAATTTAGAGCAGGCTCTGCCCCTAATTCGTTTTGAATTTGTTTCAAGACATCAGGTATTACCGCAATTGACGGAATGCCATGTGTTTTAGTATAGATGGCAGCAAAGACTGAGCCCCATGTGGTACAGTCTTCCAGTTGTGGTGTGATCCCCATTGGTAAACTGATAGTTAGGATTCTGTGTTTCTCATACGGGCTAGTATTTGGAAATACTGCTTCGATTTGAGTAATTTTTTGAGCTATCCAGAATGGAATTTGCTCACGTTTTGTGGGCATTTTACCCATGACTGCGTATAGAGTCTGTGGTGTAATTTTTAGTGTATTCCCCTGTTGGGGATTTAGATTTGGAATTGTTAATGGTTGCTGGACTGTAAAAGTCTGCATGACATATTGGACCAATTGTCTGTACATTTTTATTAACTCTGTGATTTGAGTAAGTAGTTCCTCATCTGACATTATATCCAGTTCAGGATGAGGTGTGTAGCCGGCTAGAATCGGCCATGTTGCTCCTGGTCTCCCTAGGGGACCAAGCCTGGTAATGTGTTTGTGATGTTTTAGGGCGCCTTTAAACCAGAGCTGATGCTCCTGGTATGTTAATGGAATTTCAATATCCTCGAAAGGAATGTATTCCTCTGGTGGATCATCTTCTTTGTAGAAGTGAAACATGTGTGTTACTGAATTTGATTCAGGAAATATTACCCATGAATAGAATACCTCTGTCTGAAAGGATTCATGTGCCTCTATCACGAAAACTGCTCTACCTCCTCTTGGTGGTAGGCCATGTTTTATGAGTTTTAGAGTGATGGCTCTTCTTAAGTTTTGAGGGATGTCTATAACACCCTCCTCGGTTTCAATAAAACCTGTGATATAAGCTGCTACTTGGGCTGGATCAGCCGCAGCTCCACCGTTTCCAGTGTCATTGTCGGAGTCAGGCATTTTGTTGTTTGGAAAATGTAGAACAAGTTTCAAGGAAACAAAGATAAGGTGCACAATATTTTGGAACACTGCATCCTTCAACGTTGAGCAAACCAAACAGCTAATATATAGGGTGTTTCCCTATGTAGCCGTGGCGGATACTTAACCCTGCCCACTCCAGACGTCTTTTGGAGTATATGGGTAAGGGTCTCTGAGAGAAAAAGCACGGCTGAGTTACTCAGTATCTAACGTTGAATTACCGCCTTACCAAACCGTTGGGCGCCATGTAGTGTAGCTCCTATTTCCCTAATAGGCTCTGCGCATTGGAATAATATATCCTATAGGTTTGACATAGGACTAAGGTCAGTATGTCCCTATCGAGTATATTAAACTTAATTACTTGTGCCAGCTAGCTCAGAGGCCACTAGAAACTCCTTGACAAACAAGAAGGGAGTAGTTTCTGGCAGCCGCAAAACATGACCACTTTGTTTCCCTTTAGAATCAGAACGTGTCCCAGAGTCGTGGAAACAATAGATAACTATTTCACTCAGCTCAATCGTGCATGCTTAGTTTTCTCCGAGTTACACAGAAAGAACAGACGGTCGTTTCAATAAAAGATTTATTGAACAGTCTTGTTTCTGGTGTAAGTAAAATGTGCTGTTACGATCACAAGACAGTATGCGAGATAAATAATGTACAGTGTGAGCAGTAGAAATAAATAATACTGCGATAGCATTATCTTTTAGTACATATGCCTTTACATAAATAACACAGACTAAAAATGCGAGTACTCATACGATGCGTTTCTAATCTAGTTCTACCCCAATGTACCTAACCTAACCTAGGTGTAGGGAGAGGTATGAAGTAGGTGAAGTATTCCTTACTATGGTATACTAAGAGTAGGTTATGCCTAGTATGCCAAGAGTCCCTCTAGGTTCTTGTCAGCTCCATACCTGAAGAATGAGAGAGGTAGGAATCTCTTTGCCAGACTCGAACTCCAACAAACCCGCAAGGGAAGTCAGATCACTGGAAGCTGGACTCTCTGCGTGCAGGGATGACAGCGTCTTCTCAGTGCGTCAGGCCGGGAAACGGGCTCCTCTGAAGTCGAGGTCTCCTCTAGTTTACAAGGGCTAGGGAAGGTATATTTATACCTGAGAGGTACCTCATAATGTTAGCATTGACGTGAATCGGACAGCGGAAGACGTCATGAATGAACCCCTAAGGAATAATGGTTCATGCATAATATATGAGTCCTTGAAGAAATCAATAGTCCTGGGCTAGGGAAACTCCCGAAGCCTAAGGGTCTGTTCTTCATGAACTCGTTGTGACGTTAGGGTGGACGGATGTCGGAGACCATGCCTGTATTTGGAGTGCACGGTTTAATGCCTAAATAAGGGCTGGGAATTTATGCCTATATAAGGGCAGGGCGAATTGTGCCTATATAAGGACATGATACTGGAAAGCCCGTTATGGACACCCTAAGAGGAATACAACACTGCAGGACATGTTTATGGTGCACTGACACAGCTGTGGGGGAGGCTCCATGCTGAAATACCAGTGCTGCCGATTATGGCACCAAGATTAGCTGCTAAGAAAGCACACAGCCCTCGCTACCAGTCCAAATTGCCTACAACCCCACCCAGGAAATCAGTTCCCTCTAGCAAGACTCCCATCAGTTCTTTGTTCTACCTTACTCCCCCAACCACACTCCTACTTCTGCTGCACTTTTCTTTCCTCCACCCTCTGCAGTCTCCTTCTTTCTCTTCTCCTCTAACCCTTTTATACTTTCACACTCTTTTTTCTTGATACTGCCTAAATGTTCCCACTTCTACCCCTCAAACTTATCCTTCCCCAATCCCTTTCCTTCTGCCCTGTCCTCTGCCACCCTGTTATTTCTGTATTGCCCCTCTTCCCTCACCCTCCCTTTCCTGACCTTACCCCTACCTATCTCTCCCCTAGATTACTTCTACCCCATCTTGTTTCCTTCTGTCCTACACCCTTCACGCTTTCTTCTTTCTTTACCCTCTTTCACATTTCTCAAGGCTTCTCGTAAAGCCCTCCTCTCTTCCTCTCCTGGCACACTTCTTCTTTCTCACTCCCTTTTATGCTCTCTCCTCTCTCCCATTCCTTGTCTCTTCATGCACTCCTCCCTTCTACTCCTTCACCTGCTCCCCTGCCCCTAGTTCTTCTGCTGCTCCTTTCTTCCTCCTGCTACCGCCCCCCTTCATGTATTCCATTCTCACCCCCCCTTTGCCCTTCTGCTCAAACTTTACTTACCCCCCATCATCTCACTCCACCAGTCTCCACCTCTGTGCTCTCCCTTCTATCCCTTCCATTGGCCTCAAGAATCTTACCTCTCTCTACACTGTCAGTCAGCGCTCTCTCAGCATACGAGACATGTCCGTGGCCTATCCTCCACCTTCTGGAGGAGCAGTATCCCGGGCATCTGCCTGGGCCCAGCTGAAGCATGACATGGACACTTTCAAACAGCCAGGTCCGGCCCTTGTAGCCACCCGCTCGCTACCAGTGGCCTTAGTCCTAGTGGTTACACACCGAGATGCAGTTATTACAATCCATTAGAAAAGCAACTCAAATCAGCATTACCTCACTTCTACTACTGACAATGATGACTTCATACATTGATTCAGCTTTTTAATGTTTGTTTTTGCATATTTGTGCTTAATAACTATTTCATTTTAATCCTGCAGGGACTTGAGGTATGGACAGAGAGAGCAAGACAGTGCAGCAAAACCTCAAAGCAGAAGGCTGCGTAGTTTGAGAAAGTGAGGATGACCCTGAGCTCGGAGTTTGCAGTAATTTGCAAAAGCGGGCGTGGGAACTGGAACAGAGAAAACTACTGGGACTGCAACTTATTTCTCCAATTCTACACATTTCAATTTGTTACACAGAGCTGCAAAGTACAAAGATATGGAACATTTAACTGAAAAGCTTCCTAAATGCAAATCCGATCCAAATTAACACAAACACAAAATTGCAATAATATTTTCACTCCCTCAGATGTTTTGTTTTTTTACAAGATGACGATGTAAATCGGAGAAAATCAATGTCCATGCAAAATAATGTAAAAAATAAATAAATTAACATCTATTACGAATTCAGTCTGATGAACTGTCCTGGAGAACCTAACTGAGCAAAAACAAATCCATGCAAAAGAGCGTCAGAAATAATGTCAAAAAACCCAGTAACCTCCAGGTGAGAGAATACGCATCTGGCTGAAGACTCGTCCGATTAATACAACAACAAAAAATAAAGAGAATGCACACTCTATAAAAGAAGTTATTGTAAAAAGGTATTTCGTAGATTTCAGCAAACCACAGGCACTGAGGTTTAAAGCATCCTCTTTTTGTGCTGCAACATCCACCTGGCCCTCTTTGATCCTGGATATCAGACCTCAACATACTACATTCAAGTTTTAAGACAATTATGCACAGTCTATTTGAGAGGTTAATGCTGTACATTATCTAAACATTCCATGACACTGGAATCAGCATCAGGCTTACCATGGCATGCATGCAAGACAAATCCCAACTTGGAGACATTAACTCCAGAAAGAAATCTTATACGTACACTGATTGTGGGAAAAGCTTTAGTTGTGAAGCCAATATCACTCAACATGGGAGAACCCACACTGTGGAAAAACCTGATCAGTACTCTTCATACCAGAAAAGCTCCAGTAATAGCGTAAATCTTATTTACCATGAGGACACCCACACTGGACAGCAACTTATTCAGTTTTCTGAAGGCCAGAAAAGTGTCAGCTATGAAATCAATTTAACTCAAAATGAGCAAACGCACACTAAGCAAAAACCTTATCAGTGCTCTGAGTGCCAGAAAACGTTCAGTTACAAATCCACTCTTGTTCAACATGAAAGAACACACATTGGAGAAAAGCCTTATCAGTGCTCCGAATGCCAGAAAAGGTTCAGTTATAAATCCACTCTTGTTCAACATGAAAGAACACACACTGGAGAAAAGCCTTATCAGTGCTCTAAATGCCAGAAAAGCTTCAATTATAAATTCAGTCTCACTCAACATGAGAGAACACACACTGGGCAAAAACCTTATCCGTGCTCCGAGTGCCAAAAGAGCTTCAATATCAAGTTCCATCTCATTCAACATGAAAGAACGCACACTGGAGAAAAGCCTTATCCATGCTCGGAGTGTCCGAAAAGCTTCAGTCACAAATCCAGTCTCATTCACCATGAGAGAATACATACTGGAGAAAAACTTTATCAGTGCTCTAAATGCCAGAAAAGCTTTGTTTACAATTCCAGTCTCATTCAACATGAGAGAACGCACTTTGGAGAAACGCTTTATCAGTTCTCTAAATGCCAGCAAAGCTTCAGTAAGAAAACCGTCCTCACTTTACCTGAAATAATGTACACTGGACAAAAGATGTATCAGTGCTCTGAATGCCATAAAGGTTTCAATCGTAAATTCAGTCTCACTGAACACGAGAAAACACACACTGGGCAAAAACCTTATCAGTGCTCTGAATGCCAGAAAAACTTTAGTTACAAATCCAGCCTCACTAAACACGAGAGAATGCACACTGGGGAAAAGCCTTTCCAGTGCTTCCAATGCCAGAAAAGGTTCAGTTCCAAATCCACTCTCCTTCAACACGATAGAACACACTCTGGAGAAAAGCCTTATCAGTGCTCTGAATGCCAGAAAAGCTTTGGTCATAAATTCCATCTCACTCAACATGAGAGAACACACACTAAACAACAGCCTTATCACTGCTCTCAGTGCCAAAAAAGCTTCAAACTGAAAGACAATCTAATTCGACATGAAAGCGCACATACTGGACAAAAGTTGTATCAGTGCTCTGAATGCCACAAAAGCTTCAGTTACAAATGCAGTCTCGTTCACCACGTGAGAACCCACACTGGAGAAAAACCTTATCAATGCATTGAATGCGAGAAAAGCTTCATTTACAAATCCAGTCTCACTAAACATGCGAGAATGCACACTGCGAAAAGCCTTATCACTGTTCTGAAAGTCAGAAAAGCTTTGGTCAGAAGTATCATCTCAACCAACTTGAGGAAGGAACACACACTTGGCAAAAATTTCGTGAGTGGCAGAAAAGTTTCTAACACACACTCAAACTTGCTTTACGCAAGACAAAATTTATTGTAGTTGTTGCATCAGGATTAATTAAGAAAAGCTTGCAACATAATCCAGAAAGGCTGCACAGATTGTTGCCAACATAAGAGCTCCAAAGAAATGTCAGAGTTTGAAAATACATCAAATTTCGGCTAAGTTAGCGATTAAAGTCATTTGCATTTGCCATGGTCAACAGTTTTTAAAAAATTTTTTTTATAATGTCAGGTTTGTTTACCTAATTTTAATCTTGTGATACAGCACTGCTGGGGCAGATTCAATAAGATTTGTGGCCTGATTGAGATGTTGCTTACTGTGTCCCAACTCTGTTAAGTACAAACGTCTAATATATGACTCCCTCCTCAGCGTGTCTGACAGCCATTGGCCGACACTGGGCAGGGGTATAAAGGACCGTCTTGTGCTTTGCACCAGAGATATTCCTTTATTTAATTTTTAGTTCGGGCGGCTTGGGAAGAGCATCCAGAGAAGCCTGAGGTTTTTTTTTCTTTGTAATGACTATCAGTGCACAGGCGATTATGGCATATCATGTAAAGTGAAAGTAAAATGAGCTGATGGGCTCATTTCAACATCCATGCTCGGGGGACATATCTCAGCCCCCCAAGCACTGACAATCTTGGGAGAGGTATCATTCGAAAGGGACAAATCTCCCCTTTCGAATTGTATCTCTGCACAGTGGATCCCTGCTTGGGAATCGCCACAGGAGAGCGATCACCAAGTATGAATCCACCCAATAAATACCAGGAATATGGAGGAGAAGCCCCTTAGGCAAGGCTTGTGCTCCCCCTGGAACTCCAACAATATTCAGGCTTCCTGCCCCCCTAGGGGTAATTGGGGGTGACACCCGATCCGCCCCTCTCTGGGGAGGCATAAAGTCCACTTGACATCAGGGAAACACAAATAATGTAAAAAAAAGGGAGGGGTGGTGGCTGGTTACACCCCTACCCCAAAAAGGTGCAAGCAATCCCCCACTGGGGCGGCAGATTGGAGGTTTGTCCCACTCTACCTCCGGAGGCAGAATGGGGCAAACAGTCTTTCTGGACAGATTGGAGGCATTCCCCCAATCGGCCTCCCTAGGGTGGCAGTAAGCCCACTAAACAACCTGGAATTCAAAGTAGCCCCCACGCAAACAAGCAGTGAGCGGCCTACCCTGCCATCGAGCCACACCCCCACCCCAGAAGGGACAATAGTGTCTTCCTGTTCCCTTGGGGGCAGATAGGAAGTTGGTCCCTATTGGAGAAGTTGCCCCAAATCTGCACCTGGAGTGTAGACGCCCACTAGACACTAGGCATTTTGCATTTGGGGCAAAAGAAAGGGACACAGGCTTTGCGCTCTTGCTTTGGCCACAACCCCACCCCAAAAGGGACAAACCAGTCATTCTGGCCCGCCCACCCCACATTGGCAGATATGGAGTTTGCCCCTAATTTGCCCCAGTGTTGGGCTGAAAGCCCACAATACACCAAGGAATTAAAAATGCTGCAAAAACAAACAAAAGGAGCGTGTAGTCTACCCTGGCATCAAGCCATACCCCTGCCCCAGAAGGAGCAGTAGTGTCTTTCTGTCCTCGGGGGGCAGATAAGAAGGTTGTCCCAATTGGGGCAGTTGCAGCAAATCAGGCCCACCGGGGATTGGAGGTGGGGAGTTAGAAAGCCCACTAGACACCAGGGATTTTGCATTTGGGGCAAAAAAAAAAGGATGCAGGCTTTGCACTCTAGCATTGATTCCTGCCCCCCACCCCCAAAAGGGACAAACAAGTCTTTCTGCCCCCATCCCCCCTCCCAGCGACAGACAGGGAGTTTGCCCCTGTGGTGGGCAGAAAGCCCACTAGACACCAGGGAATTCAAAATGCTACTAAAACAAACAAAAGGAGGGTGTCAAAGTATGTTTATTTCAGTTAATAAAAACCATAACATTTTCTACAAGGAAGCACAATTAAAATGTTAAAATCCTTATTTCTTTCTTAGCATTTTCATGTAATTACAAGTCAAGCCACTAGTATGCGACAGTACTTCAGCACACATGATAACAGTGATTACAGTAGTGTAACAAACGATCATAAATCAATATGGAGAAGAACGTGGCGTGTATGCAGACCAATTATTACAGCCCCATAGCAAGTGAGGTAGGCGAGGTCAATACATTCCCCAGGGTGATGCTATAGGTAAAGAAATAGATAAAACAATATAAACAATTAACAACCGAAAACATACATAAAAAATCCGGGAGTCCTGGGGTGGCAACGGAACCCCAATAGTGTGGTCTATGTACAAACAAGAGGTAAGGACACACAGGGGAAGCGACAGGGGTATCTGTGTGTAGCCGTGTATGAGTCAGCGTTCTTCAATGAAATCATTATTACACATGATAATAAAAAAAAATTTTATTTCTTGCAGTGTTTGATATTATTTCAGCCATATTTCCAGATTAAAGTGTGAGCTATTAATGCAAGTTTTGCTGAAAGTGCAATGCAGTAAAATTATAAACGAGTACAGCATCACCACATCCAAATTTTATTTCCTTAGTCAGAAGTACAATTTTAAACTAATGCAAAAGAGCGTTACCACATTCAAATGTTCTTATTGCCTTAGTCAGCAGCAGAAAAAATTGAAATATTGCAAATTTCGTAAGAAAGTACAGAAAAAGTGAGATTGTCGGCTAGTGGAGGTAATATCATTGTCTCTCGCAGTATCTTAATTTATTCGAGCTGTATTTCCAACTGAAATTACAAATGCAAAAGTTGTAAGCTAGTGTAAATAGTCCCACCACATCCGTATGTTTTGTTTACTTAGCAACAGTAAAAATATTAGTGCAAATATCACTAGGAAGGGCAGAAAGGGTAAATGTGTGGGCTGATGAAGGTAGTGCCATCTCTCTCACAATGTCTCGTGTTATTCAGCCATGGTTCCAAGTTAAAATGCAAAGGTGTAAGTGCAAAGCTCGCTAAGAGTGCAATGCAGTAGAATTGAACTTGGTACAAATAGTATTTCCACGTCCATACATTCGGATTTCCTTGGTCAGTGAATGATGTTATGTTATGAGGATTTATAACGCGCACAACTACTCAAGAGTGTCCCGCCGCGAGCCCAAGAGTCAACAGGGAAAAAAAAAAATAATGCATGATGATGCATGAAGTGCAGTCAGTGGAATTGTAAGCTTATACAGAGGTCGCCACATCCATGCGTTCATAGTAGCGGGGACAGTGTTACAGCCTCATAACAGCCGTTCAGGTTGTTTATTGTGCGAGCTGCAAAAAAGTAATCGGGCCTTTTGCTGCCAGTAAGTTGTCAGCTTTTATGATGAATTTTATGAAGGCTGCTATTATTATGGGGACATTCACTCATCATGCAAAAAAGTAGCTCATGTCGACATGATCTGATGCCATGCTGGTTAAAGATTATTTGCAGCAAAACCTTGCATTCGGTTAACAGCATGGGGCAAATCGATAGAATATGAGTCGAGCTTTCTTCATGTAGGTTGCAAAGTCTGCACTTAGTGTTGGGAGGTTTCGGAAGCCATATTAGGATATAATCAGTTGTTTGGCACAGGCCAAAGCGCAAATGGAGTCGCTTGTTTTTGTAAAAAGATCTCAATGAAATTGTTCGATATAGCTGTGGGCGGGGCTGCTTTTAGGAGCCAATGATGGACTGTGCATGTCTTCTTTTGCTGAACCCTTTTTTGTCCCTGTTCTATGATAGCCTCTTTATTTGCTTGTTTAGGGTGGCTTGGGGTAGTGACAGGTCCCATAGCTCGATTGCATTCCAATCGTTCCCTGTGACCTGAGCCCAGCTGTTTGTCCTTAGGCCAGCTTGAATTTCTTTCTATAGCAGGCAGCGTAATGCGGCTTGATCTGAGAGTCTTAATAGTAACATGTACTTGAGTATAGAGCCTTTTTGTGCTAATTCTTGGCTGCTCAGGCCAAATTCGAGCCAAATCTGGGATGGCGATGTGTTCTGGGGAAGGTGGAAAAGGAGGCGGAATACCTTGCTTTGTGCAGAATGAAGACAGGTCCAGAACTGTCCTGGGAAGGCTTCTGTCCCGAAACTAATTGTTGGGATGAACTTGGCTTTTATTACTGTAAGCGGCAATCAGGGAGGCAGTTTTTGTCTTGGCCGTTAGAATGTAATCGATATGACAAGAGATCCTGTAGCCAGATGCCAAGGTATTTCTAGGACTGGCTTCTTGAGGCCCAAATCAGGCCCCCATGGGAGTGGGGGGTTAGAAAACCCACTAGACACCAGAGATTTTGCAATTGGGGCAAAAGAAATTGATGCAAGCTTTGCACTCAGGCATTGTCCACGCACCTACCCCGAAAGGGCCAAACCAGTCTTTCTGGCTCCCCCAGCGGCAGACAGGGAGTTTGCCCACAATTTTCCCCTGTGGTGGGTAGAAAGCCCACTAGATACCAGGGAATTCAAAATGCTACCAAAACAAACAAAAGGAGGGTGTTGTCTACCCTGGCACAAAGCCATACCCTTGCCTCAGAAGGAGCAATAGTGTCTTTCTGCCACCCTGCCGGGGGGTGGGGGGAGGGGGGGCAGATAAGATGATTGTCCCAGTTGGGGAGGTTGCCCCAAATCAGGCCCGAAGGGGGTGTTGCGGGGGTAGAAACCCCACTAGACATTAAGGATTTTGCATTTGGGTCAATAGAAAAGGGGGGCGGGTGTTGCACTTTGGCATTGCCAAACCTCTACCCCAGAAGGGACAAGCCAGTCTTGCTGCCTCCCATGGGCAGATAGGCCACTGTATGGTAGGATTTTTTATTTTTTATTATAAAATAGTGGGGTGGGTCTGACCCATCCTGACATCAGGCCCCACACACTCCTCAAAGCCTCAGCATTCTTTTTGCTCTCGTGCGGACTAAAATATCCCTTCCCATTGCAAGTGAGAGGACTTTTGCTTCTTTTGGGTGTTGTTTTTACATATGGGTCTGGCGAGTGGGGCTAACTAAATCCCAATATATAGCTTCTGGGATCACCCATGGATTTCACACCTGTTTCCACCACAAACTGGAAGCAGGTTGAAAGCACAAAAATTAGGGAAAGTGGGCTACCTCTTTGAAAAATGCCAAAACTGTGGTAAACAAACACCTGCCTAAGTAGGTGATCTCTTCATGGACAGCTGCTCCACATCCACCGTAATTGTTGAAGGATTTGGGATGTTGAGTGGCATGGCTTCTGATCTTCTGATTTCTTCGTGTTGATCCTGAGGCCCACTAGTTGTGCAAAGATGATGATGCGAAACGCGTTTTCCTGCATATGCTGGTGTGGGTGAGAGAGCGAGGCTAGGTCTTCCACATAGCCAAGGTCCTCCAGTGTGGAGAATAAGGTCCATCTGATGCCTCTGGCTTGGTCTTCAGTTGTGCATCGCGTCACCCAAACAATCAATCAATCAAATTTATTTTGGCTCAATGAACCATAAAAGTACACAATGCAAAACACTATATATACTCAAAATCATTATAAATACAAATCTAAGCTCATGACAATGCTCAAAAACACTCGTACAGCATTGATTGTCAAAGAAGCAGCCGCAGTGCTCAGACAAAAACCAAAGGAACAAAAACCTCAAAAAAAGTCCTTAGGAGTGAGCTCATTAGGGGTCCGCTATGTCCCCCCAGTTGTCTGAGTGAGATATCAAATATATAAAAGACAATCAATACAAAGATAAAAGGTACAACAATCAATACACGCAAAATCCATTAAATATCTACCTAAAATTCCTAAAACATCACATGAAAACAGTGGACCCCTGGTAGCCTGAGAAGAAACAGTCACACCACCAGAAACTGAGGGGTGTGGTGAGAGGTATGTTAAATGGGCCTTATCGGTGGTGCAGCCTAAAAGCGCCGGGTAAGGAATATCTTAGAGTGTTGCACCAACAAAGTATCCCTCAGCTTAGCCAAGGCTTCCACCACCTTGCCTAGTCTATCAATACCAGGAACCAGAGATGCAGTAAGTGAAGATATTACATTTTTACACATTTCCTGGCAAAGCTGCCAACGAGTCTTGCACACAGTTCATTAATCGAGGGCTGATTTCACAATTTGAGTCTAGGGCTGGGGTAGGTGTCACAATAGGTGGACCTGAATGAAATCTTTTTGATTTGGCATTCTGGTCCAGTCTCTTTCTCTTGCACCCTCTGTTATTGGTGGCCTCAGAGTTAGTCGAATTGGTTGCACACACAGGTGGTTGGTCTTGCACCATGATAATATCTCACCCCTCAGTAGTAGCAACAGTCAAGGTGATAGTGCCAGTGGGAGTACCCAACTTGGCAGGACCCAAGGCAGGTGGAGGAGGAACAATGCTGGAGAACGATCCAGCAAACACATGAGGCTCAGGGAGATCTTGCAATAGTTCTGGGGACGGCTCAGGCAAAGATGCCAGGGACAAACGTCGTTCTGCCAAGTTGATTTCCCTACTAATGACCCCCCACAGCTCGTTGCAAAAAGCCATCTAAGGTGGAGCCAGGGGTGGGTTTTCCAGGTGCAGGAGCAGCTTTCCTTTTCTCCATTGTCACCCAATGAGGAGCTCAAGGTGCAAGGAGTGGGGCTATAAGCACAGGGAGCCAGCAGATCAAAATTACTGAGGATGATAGCAAATAAATCGGTATCTCTTGGTGGCAGATGTAAAGGAGGTGGCCCCGCCTCTTCCTGGCACTAACGGGCGCAGACGGGGTGGTCTTCGCCTAGGCCATGCCAGGGTGCAACTTGTGCTGTGGGACGCCTCCAACAAACTTATGGCGTTCCGGTGCCTGAGGGCAGCGTCACTGCGCAAGGGTTGCTGGGAAGTGTGGTCCTCCTCCCCACCACAGTGCAGCAAGTCCCGGGTAGCAAGACAGCAAGGCAAGGCGGAGTTGACTAACGCTGACATCATGCATCCCAGTTTGTCTCACACCGGTCTTGACTTTGAAACTATACTGACTATCTCCCACTTTGCAGGTAAAATTATGATAGAAGCTCTTGATGAGGAGAACTATCTGTTGTGGTATGACTTAGGATATCAGTGTGTGCCAGAGGCTGTCATGGAGGATACTGTCCAAGGCTTTCTCAAAATCAACGAAGGATGATGAAAGTTCTGAGTCCCCAGTGCTAGACTTGAATCAGATTCTGGAATGTACGGACTATGTATCACACAGGAAAGCTGGCTCAAGTGATATCGGAAATGAGGCACTGCAACCAACATATCCTGTGGGGTCAGCAAAAGTAGGTGGACGGGATCTGGCAGAATGAAACCCACCATAGGAGAGACAGTACTGTACTCAGGAAAGAACGATAAACAACATCATAAAGGATTTGCCATCATCCTGAGCAAGGGAACAGAGAAATGCTTAATTGAATGTAAACCAGTCAACAGCAGACTCATGGCAGCCAGATTAAAAGGCAGCGGCATCAACACTAGCGTTATCCAATGCACTGCTCTAAAAAAATGACACAGAGGAAAAAGTCAAGGACATATTCTACCAGCAGGTGCAAGCTGAGCTTAAAGCTATGCCAAAATTAACCTGAAGGTGTGATGGAGGGCTAAAGTGGGAATGGCAACAAGAACTATGACCGAGCCAAGGGAATGGAAGGATGTGGAACAATAAATGATAATGGTGAACAACTTGGAATTGTGCGCCACAAATAATCTGGCCATATGAGGGACTCTCTTCGCCCACTGTGATATTCACAAACTAACTTGGTGCTCACCCAATGGCAGAGATGGAAACTAGATTGAACACCTGATGATAAGTGGCAACTGGAGATGCTCACTGTAAGATGTCAGAGTGAGGAGGGGAGCAGACGCTGGCAATGATCATCATCTAGTGACCGCTCTTGTGAAGCTGAAGCTCAGAAAAACAAAACGCTAAGCATTAGGATGACAGCGCTTCGATGTGGCAAAATTACAGAACCCTAAGACTGAGAAGGCATTTGTCTTACAAATCAAAAACAGGTTCTAACTCCTGGCAAACATGGCAGGTCACTCTGAGCGAGCCGCAGACACAGCCAACAAGAAATGGGAAAAAGTCTCTGCAATATATGTGAAGAGCAGTGAAACATGCCTGGGGACTAAGAGAAGGACACAACAAATAGCAAATTATTGAAATCAGGAGGGCAGCAAAAAATAAACTTATATAGGCCAAATCTGAGAGGCTTCAGGAGGAGTGCAAGCAGCAGTACAAAGAGGCAATAGAGCAGTCAAAAGAATGACCCTATCAGCCAAGTGGGCGTACATGGATAACCTTGCCAGCCAAACAAAGGAGGTAGCCACTAGTTGAGAACGGGGGCACGTCTTCAAGATCACAAAGATAGTGGTTAATCTTGTGCAACATACAACACCCCTATTATGGACAAGCAAGGTAGACTCGTGCCTGGGGCACCTGCCTTCTTGCAGACGATGTTGCCCCTGTGTGCCTGGACCTCGAGACCAGCCGGCGATGTAGTATTTCCCCTTGTCGTCTACGACAACCACTGGACCTCCCGTCTTCCTCATTCCGGATGGGCCATTGCCCCCACGAACTCCTGCATCGGCCTGGCTGCATCAGAGGCATTGGTCAATTCGATGCCCCCAGGGGACTAGTCCTTCTTCTTTCCTGCATAAATATCATAGCGGCTAATGCTGACGGCCACTGGCTCACTGGGTAAAATCATTTGCAGCACTGGGGCTCAAGCACTACTTGCCTCTGTCCTTGGAGAGCCTCGAGACATGACATTTTGATATTGTTGGTGTCTCTTGGCTTCCTCGTTTTAGGATTCCTGCTGGTTCGGGCCAGTCCATTATTTTGTGGATCCCCTTTGTCTCTTTCCCCCTGCAAGGACAGACCTCTTACCTAACTAAAATGGACAAATCAACACTGTAGAAATCAACATAGGACCCCTATAGCGTCATGAACACAAATGAAGGACTCAGTAGCATAACTATAGGATAACAAGCCTACTGACATTGAAGAAGGACTCAGATGCACTATGAGGTAAATGCGTATTATAACTTTTAGTTATGGTCATCTAGATGACTTATGATAAGTTCTTATACCCCTTATGAGCTTCTATTAAGCTGCATTCCACCTGGGCTTCCGCTGGTGAATCCTATCTCCCTCACACTCTCCCGACCCCCTGCCTTCGCCCCACTGACCTTTATTTCATCATTTGCTAACTTTCACAGCGACCTGTCTGTATCTTGATTCAGCCCACATTAGGTACACCCCATATGCAGGAATAGTCGCGACTCGCTGCCTCCTGATCTAACCCTGAACCCCTTCCCCTCCTCCCTTCACCCTCCTCTCTCCCTTTAGCCTCTTGCAGCCTGTCCTTGATATGGATCATCTAATAAGTACTGACGCCAAACTGGAGCCATCAGGCCGCTATGCCTATACAATTAAGTACCCCCCCCAAATCTAACAAAAAAAAAACAGCCACAAGTTTTAAACATAGACTTCTCAAATCTCACCCAGAGACCCTGGTCTCTGACCCCTACTTCTCAATGAACAAAGGAACCATAACAAGTGACCTTATCCTTTACACGAAGAGAGCAGCTCAACGGAGGAAAACCCTGTTCTCATTGCTCTCGATCTCCACTTCCAGGAAAACTCCGCATGGTCTAAGAGTTTGGTTGTCCCCTCTTCGGTTTACAGAGCAGAAACAATAATCGCATGTACAGCAATGAGATCATCCTCACGTAAAATACGAATGCAACCTTAAATTATTTGAGGACATTTTCCCTCTGATCAAGAAAGCGGCAACAAGATAAATCTCTGCGGATGCCAGATGGCATATATTATGTGTCATGGGGGAGCAGACATGGCCTAGATATCAGAAAATCTGGCTGCTAGTGGCGGTTATGTTGGCCAAGAGGAATATCGCCAGGGCATGGGGGCCACCCTTCCCCCGAAGGTGGGTCAATGGAAAGCCGATCTTGACTGGTGCAGTGCCGCAGTAAAGATAGTATATGAGAGTAGGGGTTGCCCACGCAAATGGTAGAAAATATGGCACCAATGGGAGACATATAGGGGCCTGTGAGGGGGGGCTTCGATAATACTCGGGTTGATAAGGGGGGTGAGGGCTGTCAAGGATCATAGGGGACAGGGAAGTAAGATCCGGAATAAATGTTAGAATACGGGATCATAGGGATGTATACGTTGTGCTATGTATGTATGTCTGCAAACGTCGGCCGAAACTAAACTGTACACTATAACTGACGTTGGTTTAATAAAAAGATTGTTAAAAAAAAAAAGAAAGCAGCAACGAGGACTGAATCCCCGCCCTAGGCCCTCCAAACTATGTATGCAACTCTAATGCTTTACCATCACCTGAGCCCCCTGTCATTCATCTACATACTAGTCGCAACCGCACCTCACACTCAGTTCAGCTCCTTCAGAATCTCCTGGGCATGAAATTCATTCCCCCACACGCACTACTAGGCCGACCCCCCAACACCCCTGCAACCTAAGCCGCACCCGAAGTTTGACCCGCTAACTATACCCAGCGACCCATCTCCAGCTTCCCCACTCCCCCATATTTTAAGCACCTCACCGTCTCCCTCTAGCTCTGATCTTACCGCCCCCTCCAACCATCCTTCCCCTCTGATGGCTCCCCTAGGCCTAGGGTATTCCAACTCCTTAAACCCCATCACCTCCCCAGCCCCGATAACCTGTACACACTCCTCACTAGACTCCAGATTTGATGAGATCCCAGTTTCTCTACAATAACTCAAAGCTGACCTACAAAGCCTTATTGGCTTTATCTTACAGTCACCCAAGAACAGATGGCCTAATAGGGATCTGAATATGAACAGTCTTATTCGTGACCATTCTCGCAGCCCCCTCACCTTGCCTTCCACACACCTCCCAACCAATGGGAACTCCCCTTCTCCGAAGCTCACACACCCGAGATGGAAAACTTTACCTTACCCCAATGCACCCACTCAGCCAGCCAGACGGATAGACCCTCTATCGGACAAAGATATCCACTCGATCCTCCCCTCATATGATCTATCACACACCAATAACGATTCATCACTCCCTAATAACAAGGACAATCATGCCCCTACTCCAATCCATCCCTCCGAATCCACATAGGGAGCCAAGACCCAACCACAGAGGAGTAAATAAACACAACCTTAAGCGAGTTACCCTCACACATACCACCCAAGTTACTTCCAAACCCCATCTCAAATGCATACTACTTAATTGTATATTGGTCACAAGACATGTGGCGGATAGCGCTGACCTAATCCTCTCACATGATCTTGACCTGGTAATCCTGACTGAAACTTGGTTAAACTTGGATAAATGAATCATCTGCACCCATCCTTGGCATACTACTCCCTCCTAACCATAGACAGATCCCTTGTGGCTGGTCTGACCACCACTACATCACATTGCTCATCAATGAGGTTGTGAGAACAAATATAGCTCAACCAATGAAATCTAAAATCTGGAAAAGGAGCTTAAGAAATATTAACATCGATGAATTAACAAATCTCAGCGGCAACATCATGCCTTCTCCCGAAGAAATGTCAGACGTACAGGATCTTACAAACCACTACTTCAGCTCCATGACAACTGTTCTAGACTCCATTGAACCGCTACAACTAAAAAGACTGTCCACCAAAGACTCCAAACCATGGTACAATGGCAATCTCAATACTGAAAGACATAACCTAAGACTAGTTGAATGGCGGTGAAAATCCTCTCTATCCCTTGATCACCTCAAGCTTTTGAGAACAACAAGGAATCCATACTACAAAAGTATCAGAAGGTCGAAAGCTAACTTCTTTAGAAACCAACTAGACCAAGCTAGAAACCGACCTAAAAAACTATTTGAACTCATTAAATTACAATCAAATGGCCTACCCAACCCTTCCCCCTTCCTAATTGGATCTAGTTAGTTACCTAGTTGTGAGGAATTTGCCTCCTTCCTTGAGAAGATGGAAAACATGAAGAGACCTGCAGAGGGCTTTGGAACATCGTCTTCTCTTTCCTACACCCTTTGCCCCGACAGCATTACCCACATGCCCATCTGGGCTCACCCTTAAAAGCAATGCCTCATGGACTTCCTTCAAAACGTTTAACGAAGGCGCCATCCTCAAAATTCTTGCAGCCGCTAACCACTTTGTCCACCCTCTTCCCCCCAACTTCTTCAATGAGATCAATTTGTCTATACTCCCACTCTGGACCAAAATTATTAATGCCTTTGTACTTCAAGATATTGTCCCTGACTGCCTAAAGATGAGGCAGGTGTCCTCCATCCTAAAAAACCCATCAGTGGACCACATTGATCTAAACAACTTCCGCTCCAAGCTCCTGGAAAAATGTGTTCACATCCAACTTTGCAACAACATTGAACAATTCTGCCTTTTAGACCATTTCCAATCTGGCTTCCGCCGGGGGCACAGCACCAAATCACACAGTGGACGGTGCGCTAAAAATGTTAAAAATGAATCTTGCCTCCTAATCCTCATTGATCTGTCTCTAGCATTCGATGGTTAAACACGATGATTTATTAGAACTCTTGAAGCATAGAATGGGCTTATCAGGGTCCGTCCTAAACTGATCCACCTCGTTTCTCCAAAATATATCTCAAAGATTCAAGGTCAATCAGTCCCTATCTAAGACAACTCCTGTCACACTAAGAGTCCAGCAGGGTTCCTCCCTCGTCAACACTCTCTTTAACTTGTTCATGGAGCCTCTAACCGACATTCTGAGCTCATCTAACATTCACTATCATATGTACGCTGACGATATCCAACTTTAGCTGAAGGTTTCCTCCCCTGAAGACCTCAGATCTCTTAATTCAACTCTACAGAAAATCCAATCCTGGCTGACAGATAACCACCTCAAGCTAAACACCCTCAAAACAGAATTCCTATTAATCGCTCCATTCAACCGGTCACCCATTATTGAGGAATGGCTGAAACAACTAACAGCACCTAAACTGCCTGCCCCAAGTTATCGATTCAGCGAGATCACTGGGAATAACTCTGGACAAGAACCTTAACATGCAGAAGCATATCAGCACCACCACCAAAGAAGCGAACCTCTAACTGAACATCTTGAGAAAATTAAAACCCTTCATCCCCCAAATGACTTCAAATTTGCCGTACAAGCCCTAGTAATCCCTAGGCTAGATTATGGTAGTGGAACCCTTTGCGGCCTACCCAGGTCCACAACGGCTCCTCTAAAGGCCTCCCTTAATTCTGCTGCTAGACTCATCATGGGATCAAAAAGAAACTGCCACTTCTCCCCTGACCGTAAAACTCTCAACTGGCTACCTTATGAAGCAAAAATTCAATTGAAAATCGCTTGCATGACCCATAACGCCCTACACTTCAATGCCCCGAGATACCTTGCTCAGAAGTTTGTGCTCTCTAGTGGCAACAGATCTTCTGGAAGCTCCTGCACTCTATTGCTGAAACCACAGAGATTCTCCAAAAAGAAAACCTACAACCGAGCCTTCTCAGGGATCGCCTCGAGAATCTGGAACTCTCTGCTCCCAGGAACCAGACTGAATCCCTCAACTGTTTCCTTCAAGAAAGAAGTTAAATCATTGCTCATGAATAAAAGTATGCCTTAGATCCTAGGATCTCCGCTCCCCGTACCTCTCCTGTTCTCGTCTATCACTCTCATGACTACTGCTTGCTGTCATTGTTTTGATGATTGTTTTAGTTATTGTTATTATGTTTGTACTACTGTATCCATTTGTATCTATTCTATTGCCATATTTGTTTTCCTTTTGCCTCTGCCCATGTGTAAAGCGCTCGGATACCCACAGGGTTCATGTTCGCGCTATATAAAACTTTTAAAGTGAATAAATAAAAGACTACTCACAACGACGAAATCATCGCTGCCATCCAATCTCTCAAGAACGGAAAAGCTTCTGGCACAGGCAACCTGACTGCAGAAATGTTCAAGGCAGACTGTGAAAAATCAGCTAAGATCCCCCAACTACTGTTTATATTTATTTAGGAAGGAAAGAAAGTACCAGATGGCTGGAACAAAGGCATCATAGTCAAGATTCCAAAGAAAGGTGTATTAACCAACTTTAACAACTGGAGTGGAATCGCCCATCTTTCAATCCCAAGTCAAATCCTGGAGAAAATCATTCTACAGCACATTTCTGTTGCCGCGAACAAGCAGGTAACAAAAAAAGAAGAAGCTGGGTTCCACAGGGGCAGAGGGTGTGTTAATCAGATCCTTACTCTACGCAACATCATAGAGCAGTGCATAAAGTGGCAGAAATCACACCTATACCCCGGTCCACTGCGGCCAGTAGACCACCATTGGCTCTGAGGGCTTTTTAGCACTGTTTTTTTAAACTTTAAAACTTCATATCTCTAGTGCCCAAAACTGGATTTTTGGAATTTCAGTGTAATTTTATTGATTAAAGTTTACTCTGTGTTTTGACTTTATTATGATTTTAGTATTGTATAAATACTTTATACATTACCTGAAGTTAAGTCTGTCTGTTCTGTGCCAAAGAAACCAGGCGGTTGAGCTGAGGTTAATTTAGTGACTTTGAGGGGTCGCCCTGACAAGAGTTGTTTATTCATTGGTCTGCTGCAACCAGTCAAAATAACTCTTTTTAACAGGGAAAAACCTCCCTTTTAGATATTAAAGTCACCACAGTGTAGGCCCGGTAGCCCACAGGCTAGGGTGCATGGTATTTAAAAGTGGGACATGTAGAAATTAATGTTACTGTGCCCCTAAAGTGAAAAGACTTGAAAAGCTATGTTTACCTTGTAAGGCTCTGGTTTTCAAATGAGGAAAACTAGAGTACAGATTAAAATATTAATTCTGCTACCTTGTATGTGAGACCATCTATAAAAATAGTTTAGCCACTGTTTTTAATAATTATTATAAATCCAATTCAGTGGTAAAGTTAGATTTGTAATAAATATTTAGGAAAAGTAATTTTAAAAAGTTACCCTTTCCCTGCCTGCAGCTCTTGGAGTGTAATGCAAATTGCTAGCTAGTGTGAAGGAAAAAATTCAGTTCTATTAAGGACACAGCGGTAAAGATTATACTTATACTTCCTTTACTTTTCTCACAGCAGCCATAACAAAAAACTACATATTTCATGTGAACTATGCAGAACCGTGACATGTGATCCCTTACACCAATGTTAATGACCACAACTGTATGCTGTCAACTAATCATAATGTTCACAACAGTATATAACAAGGCTTCATATTTCTCTAGTCCTCTTTCTTTGTTTGAAAGGTAGCTGCCGAATTTCGTCACCGCATTGTTGTTGAACCTCAGTGCTTCTTTTCGCTGGCTAAAAGAACACAACACAAATAATCTGCTGTCCTTACTTGATATGAATCAGTTGTGATAGAAACCGTAACAGTTAGGACCTAAGAATAATCAATCATATAATACTGATACTTAAGAAAAAATACTTACGCTGACGCTGGTCGTGATCTGCTTCCTTAACGGGAGGGTTTTGCAGTGAAAAAGGGTGCGATAATCTTTGCCTCCGTGTCCTTAATAGAATTAAAATGTTTCTGTACGCTAGCTAGGAAATTGTTCATTCTATGTCAACACCCAGAGGCTCAATTATGCTTGTTCGAAGCTTGCCTACCACTACTGAGGCTAACTGGGAGACTGGCTTGAAACAGAACCTCTTAAACATGGTATCAGAAGACCAGTCTGCTGTTTGCAAAATATCCTCCAATCGAACCCCTAAGGTGTGCGTTTTTGAGGACATTGCGCTCCTGGCTTAATGAGCCCCAAACATAGAAATATCTATGCTGGCCTCTTGCATCACCCATTTTACTCATCTAGCCTTAGTGGGTGAGGAGACTGCTTGATGTGGTTCTGTAACTGCGATCAACAACTGTAAGTAAGTAAGGGAGTAAGTTAGTTTATCATTTAGTTAATTAAAAAAATAACAATTTTCCCATAAACATCAAATAAAATTACAGTATAAAATATTTCATGGTATAAAACATAATTTAAGCGATGCACATTTAACCTTGCGATCAGTAAAAAACGTATGGGTCAAAATGATCTTAATTTTGCATTATGCAATCTTAAAATGTCGGGGAGAACTCAGGGAAACTACATTCCTAATCTAGTATGATTTAACAGGATTAAATAATATTTGCTTTGATAGTTCGAAACACACATTTTAATCCAACAAACTCCTCGGGAATTGTTGCTCGTAGTTACAGAATACCCGTTCCGGCCCCTGACTATGGCGAGTGTTTTGGAACGCACACTCCTCGCCTTACTTCAGGTGGGTGAATTGTTTGATGAGCATAATGAATAAATAGCTTCGCCGATTTCACTTTTGACTTTGCTGTGTATTCAAAATAAATTAAATGACAAGTTATTTTTTTAAATCGGATACGTTGAGTGGTCATTTGTTCCACTGATAAAAGCATGACTCCACTTGCTACAATGACCTGTATAGAATTTCCATTAAAAAAAAATAAAGTACATAGGTTCTCCTAATGCGCTGCAGTTTTCAAAACCTGATCGTGAAGTCTGAGGAATGTTATCAGCTTGCAATTCATTTGGGGGTTTGACAGTTTTAGCCCTTTGTTATAACAGTTCTGCAAGTCCTTATTCCTCGGTCAATGAGGGCTTTTCTTAATTAATAAGTGACTTTCTTAATTTCGAGACGTAGAGCAAACGCCACCGATTGCAAAGCTATTTTCCACGTTCCGGGCAGTTACCCTGCCGAAATGTCTATAATTCTACTCTCCCCTCCTCCCGACTTAGCCCACAATCGTCGTCTTCGGTGGGAACACTGTCCTGAAGGCGGGCGGGAGTGAGAATGAAGCTGCACCGACAGTGCATCCCTCACAAGCCACAGCCATAATAAGAGGCAGGTGTGAGGCATGTCTCCCCCGAGAACTGGTCAAGCATGACTATCCACACAATAAACAGACCTGTGAATATCCATAAGCACAAATGTGCCAGAACCATAACTATTGTGTCAATAAGTAAAGTAAAAGGAACAAGCACTTAACTGAGTCTGCTATGAGCAACAAAGAAAGAGGACTAGCAGGAGATGACACCCTGTTATAAACTGTTGTGGACATTATGATTGGTTGAAGGCGTACAGTTGTGGGCATTATAGGTGGTTCAAGGGTTCACAAGGTATGGTCCTACATAGTTCACATGAGATATGTAGTTTTTTGTTATGGTTGCTGTGAGAAAAGTAAAGGAAGCATAAGCATAATTGAGCCCCGGGTCCTGACATACAATTTGCATTCGCATTCCAGCAGCTACACAGTCAGTGATGGCTCTTAATGAGGTATGAAAACCTTTCCCAGAGCAGAAACAATGGTGGGTATGGGGAGGTGTTTTTCTTACCCTTGCAGGAAGACCAGTTATGGTGAACCCAGGAATGTCTTTAACTTGAAAAGGCCATGCCTGTCACAAACAAATATAAGGTGAGACCTGGGAAAGGCAAACCTTTGTTACTCCCGAACTGCTGTACCCAGAACAAAGAAATGGACTTCAAGGGTCAGTTGGCTGACCTTCTGTGTGGCTAGAGAGACACAGCAAGCTACAAGAGGCCGTTTTCCTGAAGTGCCCACCTGACCAATTGCAACTGGACACGGACTGGACCACGGAGTGGCCTTGGACTGTTTTGACTATGTAGGATTATGCTTTTTCAATAAACCATCCTGGGCAGAACAAGCTGTGAAAAGTGAGATTATCATGAGTTCGAACACGGGCTCCATTTTATGCTTTTCTAATCAATGTGGTAGAAGAATGATGGAGCCTGCCAGCCAAAGTTATGGAATGAAAGAGTTGGCTGCTGGCATATTTGGTACCGAACTATGCAGGTTCAGGGAAACACTAGAATGAGAATGCATTACTGCGGCACTTATTATATTTTGGCCCAGGTACACCAATGGAAGATGCTTGTTTCCGGTCCAGGGAAGACCTGGCTTGGCAGTTTGGTCTGGGCTGTTCCCATGAGGCACAAGGTCAAGACTGATTTGCATATGGCTGGGTCTAAACTGGGGTGGCGAAGTGAGCTAAAGAACGATGATGGATTCAACCCAGATCTGTGACTGGGTAGTGAATGTCTAAAATGTTTCTGCGCTCCGTCCATCATCTCGTGTTTGCTTTGTTCGCCCTAAGTTGGCAGGGTATGCCCAGACGTGGGTCCCTTTCTCACTTTGCCACTGAATTCAAGCTAGCCTGGCTGATGAGGGGTACTACCCCGAAACCAGTCCCAGGATGCTTGTTTCCGGTCCAGGGAAGATCTGGCTTGACAGTTCGGTCTGGACTGTTCCCATGAGGCACAGGGTCAAGACTGATTTGCATATGGCTGGATTTGAACTGGGGTGGCGAAGTGAGCTAAAGAACGATGATGGATTCAACCCAGATCTGTGACTGGGGGTGAGTGTCTGGAAAGTTTCAGTGCTCCGTCCATCATCTCCTCGTGGAACTTATTTAAAAGCACATCCTGATCTCTGGGCTAACAAAGATCACCCAAGACTGCGTTCGCTTGAACATATCTCCCAAACATTAGAAAGACGATGCACTGCATTTTGGGAAAATCTGGACCAATGAACATATCAATCCTTGCAATAATTAAAAGGTGCTATTGGTAATGGACATTAGCCAAATACTTCTAATTTGGTGAAAGGGGGTCTACGCATACAGGTTTTGAGCATTACAGTTCTAAAAATCAGAATTGCTCATAACTTTGCAATTGTTCAATAGAGGGCCAGGAACTGTTATACATTCATGTGCCAATAACCTAAAAGCATTATATAAGACATTGTAGGGAGCAATGCAAATATGGTACGAAAGTGATTCAGACTATTTTCATGCCGGTAGCTTCTTGCTTTTGTTTGGCTTGCAGCCGGGACCCCGTTAAGGCCTTAACAACTAAACCCTGGTCATCTTGCTTTACCGCCCTCATATTTTATAGGACTAACATGACTTCAGGTGATTACGTGTTTTTTAAAAATATTGAAATTACTTGGATGCCTTTATATTTGTAATATAATTATTTTATATATAACAACTTTTTGTATGGCTTGTTTTTAGCTTAAACAGATACACTGAATTGAATTGGCAAATCCTGTGATTTAATGTTTAAACGAGGTTTTGCAACATCTTCAACACATCGTCTATCTTAGAATGGAGTGTATTTGTACAAGATAACAAAGAATTCTGAAAGATTATGGGGCATATTAGCAAGGGCACTATCGCCGCTTTAGCGGCACTTTTTGCCGCTAAAGCGGCGATATTTATATCGCCCTATCAGCAAACTGTCTCTAACAGCAGTTAGCGACAGTTTGCGGGCATTAGCGCCCGTTTTTACCGCTTTGCATGTCAGCGATATTTATCGCTAATGACATGCAAAGTGGGCGTTCCGACGAACAAACCTGGGAAACACTCGCTAACAGGCCTATCGCCTATTAGCAAGGTGGCCATGGCCCCAGTTAGCGACGTGAAAAGTCGCGCTAACCGGGATCATCGCCATTTATTTAACACCTGCAATTAGCAGGTGTTAGCCATACCTAACATGGGGGTGGATTATGCTGATACGACCACAGGGTCGTATCAGCAAGGTGTTCTCCTTCTCCATGCAACATCGCTGGTTTTTCAGCGATGTTGGCCCATTTCCTCGCTATCGCTGGAATATTCATCGCCATAGCGCTAATCGTTGCTAATACAGCGTTAGCGTGGCGATATATTCCAGCGATAGCCGGCGATAAAAAAAATCACGCTAAGCAGGGTTAGCGATGATTATCGCCTCTTCTTGCTAATATGCCCCCATGTCTTGTTGTTTTTAGTAATATTTTTTACACAACTTAAAACAAAAATAGTGTGAATTTACGTATTTTTGAAAGGTGATTAATCTGGTGTTTTGAAAGTAAAGTAAATGTATAGGGTGTCACAACCAAATGAACTAAGTTTGACAACATAGAAATGAAACAGTTCCCGATTGTTGAAGTAGTGTTGTAAATATTATGTTGAATCAAAATATAGAATTTAAAAAGCATTCCCATGATGTCCAACCAAAGCTACAACAATACATGCATGTTAGTATGTTTAAACTGTCAGACCTTTCACAAATAACACAGGTTAATTACAACATGGAATGATCTAAAACCACCGATACAGAAAGGAGCGCTTATTCATAATGTTCACAAGCTAATTGCTTCAATGTTCGTATCCTTCAAGAAAAGTCTATAGGCAGTCTTTAATGAACAACCAATTTGTGTTTTATTTCAAAATCTTCCAATTATTGCATCTAGAAACCATTACAAAGAACAATCCAGCCAATTCGTTTCGTCCACATTGGACATCATCAGGGCTCCAATTTCCATACTCTTTGAATACTCCGTAATACCTGTCAAGGCTTTATCCATTCATCCCCTTATTGAGGGGATGAATAAAACACAAATTGGTTGTTCATTAAAGACTGCCACTCCATCACCTGGGGCCTAGCAGAGTCCAGAGTCTGCCTTTTGGACAGCACGGTGAGGAGGAGACTGGCCGGGAGCGGCAGCGCCCCAGGAGGAATGCGGCCAAGACTGGGCCTGTTGCTGGGTGCAGATGGGGTGGCAGGGCCCTGTGGGGCATTCAGTGCTGGCAAGGGTGAGCCTGGCGATGGCTGGGAGGACCCGGCCAATGTGAGCGGGAGAGCCCTTCCCAGAGCAGCTGCTTGAGAGACACCATGGCTCCTTGCTGGTGCAGGAGGAGGAGTGAGCTCCTGCTGTGGAGGGAGTGCACCTGGTGGTGACATGCCTCTGTTGCTGGGCATATTGGTGCAGGGACTGTCCGGGGGAAGCGGCCGAGGGCAGTCATGTGGCTTAGCGGAGGGGCTGATTGGTGGTTCCGCGCCCTTCTATTACGGACTGTTTGGGGCCCTGCTCATTGCTTCTCATCTACGGCAGTGCCGATTGGCCCGGCTGGGCCCAAAACTTGGTCGACTGAACAGATGTCTGGGCCCCCTGTGAAATAGGGTGACCAACCGTCTGTAAATTTCACGGACCGTCCGTAATTTGGACCTCACGTCCGTTGTCTGTGAAGATCCCTTTTACCAACACCTTTTGTCCATAATTTTGGGCCTGGCAGGGAGCAGAGCTGTTCCCTGTGAGAGGCCTCAGCTCCCTGATGGGGCCGCTTCGCACTCCTCCTCTAAGCACAAGAGCAGCCCCACCCGCCCATTGTCATTCTAAATGCGTACGGCATTAGGTAATAAAAGGACCAGGCGGGGATGCACATAGGAACATACAAACCACTCCAGCCTGGCTGGTGCCACCAGCATCCATCGCTCCAGCGTCATCCACATCGTACTTTTCCAAGAGCATGAGACAATGTCACCCACAATTTAAAATGAACATATAACTTTTCCATTCAAGGGAGTGAAGCATACAGATATGTTGTTTATTTTGTGTTTTTTAGATAATGTAATTTCGTCTTCACTATACTTCAAAGCGCTGGAAGGGCATTTTTTAATACTTGTTTTACGTATCCCCTTTGTAAAACTCATGATCCTGAGTACTACCATGCAAATGCATAAAACGAAACACAAATAAAACCATCAACAGAAAACTGAAAGAAGAATGAAAAGGAGGAACAAAAAGCCACGCAGATAGCAAGCTATTTGTTTATGTTTGGTGTCTTTATATTGCGTGCATTCGGCCCAAGGACATTGGAGCGCTTAACATGTGCACCACATCACACAAGATCAGGTTCATGTGTTTTTTTGGAGTCATGGAGATTCCCTGCGGCCGAACCGCAGTACAATTACGTAGCAAAATACTGATGAATTGTTGAATGTCAGTGTCCATTCAACAATTCATCAGTAACCAAATAAATATATCATATGAACTACCACAAAAAGACCTGCACAGTTGCTCAAAGCTTTGCGCAAACCGAAAACCGTGAAGTGCACGATTGTCTCAACCTAATCTAAACATATTTTGACTTGTACTTAAGTGGTTGTCTATTTACTTACTTACATAATATCACGCGACCTCCTCTGACAGGTCTGTAAAACTTACCTTTTGTCCTGAATTTTGACCTTCTGTACTGAATTTTTTTCCTGAATTTGGACCCTTTGTCCTGAATTTTTACACTCACCGTCCTGAATTTGCACCCATGCCAGTTGGTCACCCTACTGTGAAACAGAGGCATTTGGCACCTATGGGGGGGGGGGGCGGGAGTGCTGAGCTGGCGCCCTGACCTGGGAAGGGCAGGCCTTGACCACAGCACAGCCTGGGCCCCCCCCCCCGGTGATGGGAGGACCTTTTTGCGGAAGCGACAGCTGACTTGCCCCCGGTGACAACTTGAGGGAGTTGCCTGGGAATGAGGGAGCCTTCTTGCCCATGCGGAAAAGAGTGACAGGGGCCGGAATGATATGGATCCCACGTAGGTACAGCCTTTGCGCGGGAGGGGTGGAGGCGCCTGGGGGTCTGGGCCTCGAAGGGGGACCTGACCTGAGGGACACAGCCACAGTGTTGCATGACTAGTGGAAGGGGCTCTAAACCGCTTTGGAGGTGACACTGATCTTGCTGGTGCTGGCGTAGCCCGGTGCTGGGATCCTTGGGGGGCTTGCATTTCCAGGGACGACAATTGTAGACTTGTGGGGACGTGCTAGCAGCTACTGGGCACTGTGCACCATGGGTGAAGGACACATTTGCATGCTCATACTCCAATAACACTATTACACAGTATACCACTCCCAGGCAGTCCTCTCAATGGATTACCTGGCAGGGGGGTGCGAAATCCAGGTGCGCCACCTCGGAGGGGTACCCCTCACGTGCTGATCTACTGGCGTTCATACAAGGATCCTGCATGGCATTGGAACACAAGATTGAGGCTGTTTTTATTGTTTATATTGATGTCAACTTGCTTAGAGCTGATCTGCGGAAAGTGGCGGACAAGGTGACGGCGGCAGAGGGGAACATTGACAGTTTGCAGGAGGATGTCTCTTTGCTTAAGCAGTAAAGGGCTAAGATGTCTTCTGTTACTCATGAGCTGGAACAGCAGGTAGAAGATGTGGAGGGCTGCGCTCATTGCAATAACATTCGGATGCTGGGATTCCCAAAGTGGGTTGAGGGGGCTTCTGTGAAGAGGTTTTTGGAGGCTTGGTTGAGGCAGCAACTGCATCCACTGGGTCTCTCGGAGATCTTTATGGTTGAGCGAGCACACAGGGCACTGGTGCCTTCGCCCCTGTCTGGGGCGCCCCTGGGCTATCTTAGTCAAAATCCTGAATTACCCAAACAGAGATTGTAATCTACGAGCCGCCAGAGAGCAAGAGGTTCAGCTGTTTGAGAACAGTAAGATTTCAATTTATCTTGACTACACTAGGAGGGTACAGGAGCAGTGCAAACTTACTTAATGGGGGTTAGTTCACAGTTGGAGTTTTATTGGTTTGGTGTGTGTTGTTCCAGCTGCGGTGGGTGTTATTGTACTGTAGGTCATGGGAATGATACCCACATTACTACAACTCTTCCATGGGAGATAAGTACAGAATCTTGACATGGAATGTCTAGGGGCTGGGCTCTTACACCAAACACTAGGGTGCTCTCTTTCTTTAAATGGCATATAATTAATATAACTTGTCTACAAGAGACCCACTTGAATGATGCTCAGGCTGATAAAGTGCCTAAGAAATGGTAGGGTCAGATATATTATGCCTCTTACTTTACATATGCTAGGTGTGTCATGATCTGAGTTGCACCATGGACTCCATTCCCTCCGACATACTCAGATGCAAATGTTGAGGGCCGTTATGTGGTAATACAAGGGGAGCTGGATGAGCAGGACATATCTCTGCTAAACACCTATGCACCCAATACGGATGACCCTGATTTTTTCTATAGCATACAGGACTTGGTTAGTCAGGATGCGGATGCGCCTCTGCTCTGGTTGGGTGATTTCAATTGTGTGCTGGATGTAGAACTGAAAAGGCTTCCCCCTCACCAGGGCACAAAACTCCACATGCCTGCTGCATTAAAGGCTGTGATGCTTAACCTGGGGCTATCAGATGTCTGGAGAATACCGCACCCGCTGCAGAGAGTGTACACCTGCCATTCCCTCACCTATAACACATATAGAAGATTGGCTCAGGAGTTGCTGGCTGGAATTCCCCTGGATGACAAGATGGCTGTGTCCTACCTGACTAGGTTTTTGTCTGATCATACCCATGTCTGTTGTGTACTAGGGTGGGGCGAGACTCCGGAACGGAGTGTGCTGTGGCGATTCCTGACCGACATATTTGCGGATGTGGAAGGTAGGGAGTCACTGTCTTGCACACTAACGGAATACATGGAGCATTATTGGGGTACCACTTCCTGCAGGGCCACTGAATGGGAGGTCATGAAGGCAGTGCTGTATGGGCAGTGTATGGGGTTGATGCAGGGTATGGAGGCAACTGTGGCGGGAGCTCCAGGAGAAGGAGGCAGAACTAGCCAACATGCAGACACAGGACTTAGCTGACCAAGGGCGTCAGAAGGAGGAGGCGGCCGTACATCACTATATAGTAGATACCTAGGACAGATTCAATAGATTCACTATTAAACATTATTGACAACGACTACACAGGGAGGGGGGACAAGTCAAGGAGACTTCTGGCCTGGATACTATGCACGGAGGTGGCAGCCACTCCTATCATGCATTTGAGGGCAGAGGACGGTGTCCTGGCAGACTCTCAGGCACAGGTTGTGGCTACGTTTCAACAGCACTTGGAAGGGGTTTACAGGAGGGATCCAAACATCTCCCAGACAAGGATCCAGGCTTTGTAGTGTAGCTCCTATTTCCCTAATAGGCTCTGCGCATTGGAATAATATACCCTATAGGCTTGACATAGGACTGAGGTCGGTATATCCCTATCGAGTATATTAAACTTAATTACTTGTGCCAGCTAGCTCAGAGGCCACTAGATACTCCTTGACAAACAAGAAGGAGTAGTTTCTGGCAGCCGTAAAACATGACCACTTTGTTTCCCTTTAGAATCAGAACGTGTCCCAGAGTCGTGGAAACAATAGATAACCATTTCACTCAGCTCAATCGTGCATGCTTAGTTTTCCTCAAAGTTACACAGAAAGAATAGACGGGCGTTTCAATAAAAGATTTATTGAACAGTCTTGTTTCTCGTGTAAGTAATATGTGCTGTTACGATCACAAGGCAGTATGCAAGATAAATAATGTACAGCGTAAGCAGTAGAAATAAATAATACTGCGCTAGCATGATCTTTAGTAACCCTGGGCATAATACTTTGCTACGCTCACGAAGCATGCAAAGTTTGTGCTACTACGCACTACGCAAATTGCACGTAGCAGAGTGAATAACTGTACTAATAAACGTAGCGTAGCAGGAGTATAATAAACTCCTTCAAATGCTTTGATAAAGCAATTTTTTATGCTAAAAGCATATAACCAATTCACAAAAATGAATGTTGACAATAAAATATCAAGCAATGAGAGAGTGATGATTTTGGAGTCCCCTAACCTAGGGGAGGACCAACAGATGCCTTGAACACAAAAAGCATATCATGTGAACGAGTTCAATGGTGGTCCCTTCTCCTAGGACCACCCCAAGCACAGTTATGGGCAAAATACAATCCCAGCAAAGGCCCTGCAAAGCATTATGGGACGAGATTAGCAGTGGGCAGTGAATATTATAGTGTCCAATATCAAAATAATTCTACAAAGAGCTGCAGTTCAACTCAGTCGTCACTGGGTGTCGTCCTCAAGAGTGAAATGCAAAAGTATTGAAAACCTTTCATGAAGCTTTTGCATTTGACTCGTGAGGGACGACACCCAGTGACGACTAGTTGAACTGCAGCTCTTTGTAGAATTATTTTGATATTGGACACTATAATATTCACTGCCCACTGCTAATCTCGTCCCATAATGCTTTGCAGGGCCTTGGTTGGGATTGTATTTTTGCCCATAACTGTGCTTGGAGTGGTCCTAAGAGGATGGGACCACCACCTAATCATTCAATAAGATGTGCTTTTTGTTTTCAAGACATCTGCTTGGTTCTCTCCCTAAGTTAGCGAGGATACCAAAATCATCACCTCTCTCACTGCTTTTTGTTTTCACTTTAGTGAAATGACTATATGCAATTTTAGCATATAAAGACAGAGATATTTATTTTATCTTAACTTGCACTGTACAAGTTTGCTTTTGGTAATTATTGTACAGTGCAGTGAGTCAAGCACACAGCTAGCACTATGCCCAGGCTTAATAATAATAACAAACTCCTTCAAATGCTTTGATAAAGCAATTTTTATGCTAAAAAGCATATAACCAATTCACAAAAATGAATTTTGACATATCAAGCAATGAGAGAGGTGATGATTTTGGAGTCCCCCTAACCTAGGGGAGGACCAAGCAGATGTCTTGAACACAAAAAGCATATCATGTGAACGATTCAATGAGTGAGTCCTTTCCTCCTAGGATCACCCCAAGCACAGTTATGGGCAAAAATACAATCCCAACCAAAGGCCCTGCAAAGCATTATGGGACGAGATTAGCAGTGGGCAGTGAATATTATAGTGTCCAATATCAAAATAATTCTACAAAGAGTTGCAGTTCAACTAGTAGTCACTGGGTGTCGTCCCTCACGAGTCAAATGCAAAAGCTTCATGAAAGGTTTTCAATACTTTTGCATTTCACTTTGAGGGACGACACCCAGTGACGACTAGTTGAACTGCAGCTCTTTGTAGAATTATTTTGATATTGGACACTATAATATTCACTGCCCACTGCTAATCTCGTCCCATAATGCTTTGCAGGGCCTTTGGTTGGGATTATATTTTGCCCATAACTGTGCTTGGGGTGGTCCTAGGAGGAATCGTTCAATAAGATGTGCTTTTTGTTTTCAAGACATCTGCTTGGTTGTTGGTTCTCTCCCTAAGTTAGTGAGGATACCAAAATCATCACCTCTCTCACTGCTTGTTAACTTTTTGTTTTCACTTTAGTGAAATGACTATATGCATTTTTAGCATATAAAGACAGAGATATTTATTTTATCTTAACTTGCACTGTACAAGTTTGCTTTTGGTAATTATTGTACAGTGCAGTCAAGCACACAGCTACGCACTACGCAATTTGCATAGCTACGTGTAGTTGAAGCTGTACTTCACGTAGCTACGTGAAGTGCTACTACGCAAACTACGCCCGGGCTTAATCTTTAGTAGATATTCATTTACATAAATAACACAGACTAAAAATGCGAGTACTCATACGATGCGTTTCTAAGCTAGTTCTACCCCAATGTACCTAACCTAACCTAGGTGTAGGGAGAGGTAGGAAGTAGGTGGAGTATTCCTTACTATGGTATACTAAGAGTATGTTACGCCTAGTATGCCTAGTATGCCAAGAGTCCCTCTAGGTTCTAGTCAGCTCCATACCTTAAGAATGAGAGAGGTGGGAATCTCTTGCCAGACTCGAACTCCAACACCCCGCAAGGGAAGTCAGATCACTGGAAGCTGGACTCTCTGCGTGCAGGGATGACAGCGACTTCTCAGTGCGGCAGGCCGGGAAACGGGCTCTTCTGAAGTCGAGGTCTCCTCTGATTTACAAGGGCTATGGAAGGTATATTTATACCTGAGAGGTACCTCAGAATGTTAGCATTGACGTGAAACGGACAGCGGAAGACGTCATGAATGAACCCCTAAGGTATAACGGTTCATGCATAATAGATGAGTCCTTGAAGAAATCAATAGTCCTGTGCTAGGGAAACTCCTGAAGCCTAAGGGTCTGTTCTTCAAGAACTCGTTGTGTCGTTTAGGGTGGACGGATGTCGGAGACCATGCCAGCTAGCTCAGAGGCCACTAGAAACTCCTTGACAAACAAGAAGGGAGTAGTTTCTGGCAGCCGCAAAACATGACCACTTTTGTTTCCCTTTAGAATCAGAACGTGTCCCAGAGTCGTGGAAACAATAGATAACC